>OX940917.1:2405000-3605000 GCA_954870645.1 Agrotis clavis
TCTGAGAAATACAAAACATGGTTTGACAGCTTTTGTTTACCAAATAGATGGTAGTTATCTGACGATTGAAAATAAACAACCTTATTTATTAAGCCTCTATTTTTTTTTTGTTATAATCCTGTAATGGTTACGAGTTTTCCAATAAATAAATTTCCAAACAATCAACAAATAAACAAACCTTGAGGCTCGTTAACACGAATTAATAGAAAATACTTTTTAGAGGCTAAAGTTATTTTATATTTATAATGTTGCTAAGTCAAAAGCATTATGATTATATTAGAATAACATTTTCCCCCTCCCAACACCGAAAACTTAAAAAAAATATATTTTATAATTTGTTCGTTGCCTGCAATTTTTATTATGCCATAATATTGTTACAAAACATACAACACAGGGCTTTTCATTGTTACTAAAATTGATATAATATAATGAAACTCAAAGTATCGACGGCCTCAGCCTTTTTCTCAGCTCGTCCATCAAGTGCTGCATCTAATTATGATTGTAGATCCGTGTCAAGAAACCATATAAAAAACTCAACAGACACGTACCTAATACACGCCGAACGTCATTTCCCCAGATGGAAACCTTTTAAAGTTTATTGTTAATTTATCACTGAAAATGATCTGACATTGTAATAGTCTCTGCCACAACTTCGTCGTTAGACGTGAACTCAGATCTAGATCTAAGTTCACGTCTGCCAGCAGATAGCTAGATTTGTCAGGATTCAAAGACTAAGTTGGATTAAGACTAGGTTTACTAAGTAAGAGCGCACTCGTAATTAATCTTTGAGCTTGATTCACACTCCAATGCCGGTAATCTAAGGCAAAACAAATGAATATTGTGAGGCCGGTCATAAGATTTCTGTATTATTTTAAACAGGGTACTTGAAGTATTTAGGTACTTCCTTCGTTTATTGTATGGATAAATAAAAACGTGCCTCTAAGTACGTTTACAAAAGAGGAACTAATTTTGTCCTTCAAATCTACGTCAATGTTCCAGTTCACGTCACAAAAACTGGACAAGTCATGATAGCCTCCGGTATTTTAATGCGGTCAGATGTTCTCTGGGTTATTAAATTATTCAACAAGTGCAATAGTGACTGCATTTGTATTTGGTATTTATTTTTTCCGTCCTTTCTATTATACAATACGTACCTAACACAAAAATCTCTATTCAAAAATATATCTGTTCAGTAAATCCATTTGCATGACTGAGCAAAGTTTTAAAATCGCTCTACCGACTGAACCTGTCAGTCAAACGGTACATGCGAATAGCAGATGTGGCTACGGAAGTAGTATCGGACACTGATGGATACTGTACTGAAATCTGTGTGTTTGATCTCAGCAACCAGTCGAACATTTCAAAAAAAAACAGATTAATCCTTTTAAATTAAGTTTTTAAAGAATTTCCTTCCATATACCAGTAGGTATTTTATACAAAGGTGTAGTTATATAAAACAAATCTCAAAGAGCACATTGTTCCAGAATGTTTGTTTTGTAACTGTAAAAGTATGAGCCGTGACAATACATAATATAATGTATTCATTGTAATCGCTGGCGGGTGTATGCGATGCTTTGCAATGCGAACTGTTGTGTGCCATTTTCAGAACAACAACACTTTTTTTTACATGGTAAAATCATCAAATGAGTATTTTTCCACCCCGGGCAGGGCGGGAGGGACTGTCAGACTCGTACTGACTAAAATCCACGGTGTCCTTCAATAGCCCTCTATATTCCGGGGTCACGGTAATGAGAATGCAAGGATGCAAGGATGCAAGTGGCGAATTGTCGTTCGGCGTGGCGGTCTAAGGGGGAGGCCTATGTTCAGCAGTGGACGTCTTCCGGCTGATGATGATGACGGTAATGAGATAATTCCCGCGACCCGCATGGTCCATGGTCGGACAGCGAGTTGCCCTTTACTCGCCGCCCGCATGCCCGCGCCTACGGTGGCCGGAGATCGTCTTGCGACGTCCGTCGCCGTGGTCTCCGCCTATCGCCGCCGTGAGGACACGTCGGTGCTCTGCCCAAGCGAAGCAGTCTTGCACCGTATGCTCTACCGTGTCCTCCGGGCGATCTTCGCAGTGGTCACACCCCGGCGTTTCCTCCTTTCTCATCAGACACAGGTATCTCCCGAAACTTCCGTGTCCGGTGAGGACCTGCGTCATGCGGTAGGTCAGGACGTCGTGACGCCTATCCAACCACTCCTCAAAGAGGGGTCTTACCGCCACGATTGCGACGTGCCCGACAAAAATCGTGCTTTTCTTTAGCTTATTATTTTCCGAGTGACTAATAACTTAAAAGTCGACTAAATGTTTGCAACAAATAAAACAACTTGCCAGCGATTAAATATTTTCGCGACTATTATATTATTTATGGTTCAAAATTATGGGTGTTATAAAAACTAAAAACTAGCAGCTGCGTTTAGGTAGCAAATAAACTATACCAGTCAATTGAAATATTAGGCGAGGAGCTGTATATAATGACTTGGCGACTAATAATGTTAGTAGGGTGGCATTCGCCGGTAATGTGTGCAACTAACACGTTAATGTTTAGTTTTGTTTATTTTGTGAGCCAGCATGACAGGTATCAGTTATTTGACCTAGGATGCAAGAGCGAGCGAAACGAGCTCGGGACTTGGGGCACCCCGACACGGACAGGTTAGGTTCGAAGGGGATGGCGGGGTCTGAAAGACCCCGCCATCCCCTTCGTGTTAGGTTACTTTAAACCCTGTACGTAGAAATAGGAGCCCCGGGAAGCGGGGCTCCGTCGAGCATTCTGGCAGGTGATACTGATTTAAAGCTATTAAAAGTCACACAATTATAAGCTAGTTTATATTTATTCTTCATACAAACAATTTTAAATAGAATCTGATTTATATTATTTATGAATGCCCATTTTCTATTTTATTTTCGCCATTAAGTTTCCGCTTAGATATTAATTCAGTTCCCAAAAGAAAAACTTGATGCTAGTTTAAATTAAAACGGAGCTTATTTCTGATATAATAATATGCTACCTATTAATTATTACGATACTCCTTATTAGCTGCCAACCCATTATATATGGTACCCACTCTATTATTTTTTAAAACCTATATTCAGTTTACTTAGTTGCCGCATTAAATACATGCCCTTTTCTTTTAAGTTATTTTAATGTGACGATTTCTACTATGACTGAGACGTGTAGGCTGCGTACCTAAAATAAATAAAGTGACGATTTCTACAACAACTTTTTAAACGGCATGGAATGGAATTTAGATGGCATGGAAAGTTGCAGACAATATTTTATCAATTACAACATTCTAACTCTCACTTCTCTATATATTCTGGAAATCTGTCTTTTCGTCAAAAAGCACCACTACCTACCTTTTCTCCCTTTCCCAAGACCATCACACCCAACCTCGTAATTTAAGGTACAAAAATAAACTGGCACTACCCACCTCTAGTTTAACCCTGTATCATTCTGGGCCCCATGCCATGAGTATTAAAATATATAACAAACTACCTGAACACATTAAAGAAACCAATAGTTTTAACATATTTAAAAACAAACTTTCCCGATATTTAATAGAAAAATGCTACTATAATCTACAAGAGTTTTTCGAAGACAAAACTACACATAAATTAGTCACAAAATAGTTTTTTTTTTATCTGTTAATTTAGTATCTGCACTCCACTCCTATAAGTACTTACCAAACTTATAAATCAGCTATAGTCTCTATTCATATCTTTATAATTCCTGGTACATAGGTACCTATTGATTGTAATAATTAAGTACCTATGAAAACTAACAAAATGTTTTAAATGATTGTTATTTTGTATATTTAATACTTGTATTATAATTATAAGTTGCTGTGCCCTTGCAGGGTTCATGACAGGTTCTGGCAAAATTATTTAACATCTTGTAACACCACATGAATGCAATAAATATTTGAGTTTGAGTTTGAAACGCGTTTTTAACTATCATAAAAGGGCACTACAGTTCTGACCTCATAAGCAAAGGAAAGCTCAATTGACGATTTATGCAAACCCCCCAAAAAAAAAACTATTTTTTTCCCGTTCCGCACATTCTTGACCTATCCATCTCCACCTTCATTGATAGAGTAACACTTAATCCAGGCGACCACGGTTCAGTTTGGTAAAATTTACAATTTCACAATGTTTTTCATCCCAATTTATATTTGGAGTCGCAGGTAACAACAGTCAGTGTGTAACCAAGTACCTGTCGTTGTGGTTTGCCGATTCAGCTGTATTTTGCGCAGTTGTTTGATTCTCACTGCATGCGGTTTACCCTCTTGTTTTATTCATCTGATATTCAATCAGTATTTTGTTAGTATTCTTAGCGAGAACTAGTCTTTCAGTAGAACAGATGGTACTGATATTGAAATATTCATAGTATAACTGGCTGAAAAGAACACTGCAGACCTAAAGTACGATTATTAATTCCAGTCAGTAAAATGACATTTTGTAAATGAATGAAATGTACTAACTTTGTATCAGTGACAGTTGCACTGTCATTTTACTGACTCGAATTAATAATCGTACTTTAGTGCAAACCCACCGTGTAAAAAATCGCAGTTGATGAAATTCTGTAGTGTCCGTCTACCTCCGTGAGGAAAAGACGTGCTTATATGGATGTATGAATCTTCTTGACCTTTAGTGACCTAAAACGATGGATATCGTTATGACTTAGGGAGCTTACTGACGATGCGATGCGAACTAGGTACAAGTGAAATCATCCTTACTCCTACGAAATATGACATAAAACGTGCGTTTGTCTACGGGTAGATGAAAAACAAAACACGATCGCCACAGCGACGTAAGTCAGCCGAATTGCATCATTACACTGTCGTAGCAAGTACGATTTTCATTTTTAACCGATTTTTTTAAAAAAGGAGGAGGTTCTCAATTCGGTCGGTATGTTTTTTTTTTTTAGTGTGTGTACATTATTACTCCGAGGTTTCTAGTCCGATTAGTGTGATTCTTTTTTGGTTCGATGCACTATACCTACTTGCAGTTTAGTCCCATTAAAATTTCATCTAATTTGGTTCAGTACTTTTTATTTTGTGAGCATTTTATTAATTTCGTAAGTCCCATTAAAATTTCATCTAATTTGGTTCAGTACTCTTTATTTTGTGAGCATTTTATTAATTTCGGCTACTTGGATGATCTTTACTTTTTGCATGTTTGTTACGCGATGTGTACATGAGCGATGTTAATACCGGTGCCACGGATTACAAAATTCTAGTGCACATGTAAGAAAATGATGTATTTGACAAGAATTTGGGTTGAATATTAAAATTAAAAAGAGTCAAATAAAAAACTTTTTTCAAAAAAAAATTAACCGCCTTCAAAAACAACCGCCTGCAAAAAAGACCGAATTAAAAAAACAAAGCCACCGACTTCCGAAAGAAAAATTATTTTGTAGGTTATTTTACCCTTTTTTGTGGTTGTTTTTGAAGGCGGTTATTTTTTATTTGAAAAAAATTTTTTTAGTTAGTAAGTGTGGAAGCTCCCTTAGACAGTCGTTAAGTTCGTTGTTAATCAGAAGCTCGTAACTAACTTAACCTTCCTAACGGTTATAGTATCTTCCAGATACTAAGTTGTGGGGGTCACGTAGGCAGTCGCTCCATGTAAAATATTAATATTCAGCTGGAACAGGTTCGCCTGGCTGCCCCCAACAAAGCTGGGAATTCAAAGGCTAGGCAGATAATGACGCTCTTTCTTGAGCTTTTGAGCTTACCTTTCATGCAATTATATTCCCAGTTAACTTAATCTAAATTAAAGAAAGGTGTATTAATCTTTCTGATTTCTTATAATGTAACTTTTAATGTACTTTACGTTATTAGCCACATAAGTTAATTCCTTATTTTATTACTTAATTTGACTTATCGAAAATAAAATCGTCGTTGTATTACTTTACTCAATGTTTAATGTTTAAGTTATTATTTTAATCTTACTTCTGGAATACAGAGACACGGATTAATAAACAGTTTTGTATTCATTGAGAAAGAGATCATGCATTTCGTCGTCCAAAATTCTGAAATTCTGGGTCAAAATTCAATCATTTTCCAAGATGTTATTAAAATTTGATATTGAAAACCAATACCATTTCGTATTTAGGTGCTTAGACTATAAAATGTCCAGATTCCGTGTTCGAAACAAAACATAACGATTTTAGTGAAGCCACTTTTTTATAAACGTGTGAGAAAATGCCATGCACACATTCAAATGTTTTCCTTGGAGATGAACAAGAAGATGTTCAATTTCTTCGTAAAACAAGTGAATGTTTTACGTAGAAATTGAACGGGGATAATAATTTTTGTACCGTGTTTTTGTCTTCATTTCTGTGGCCTTATATGAATATGCGCGTTCTATAATCTATGTTTAGGTGTATTGAATTTTCTCAAAGGTCACCTTCCAAGTTTATTTCAAACAGTCATAATGGAATGTGTCCGTAAAAATAAATAAAAGAACGGTTTTATCGGTTCTTCAGAATATTATTAAAATGGCTTTCAATGGAAGCTCGCTGCATTGGAAGAATCTAAAGCGCACGTAATTGAATTCCTAATGTGATATGGGAACGAGCACTACGCTACAGAGGTACACAATAGTTTAAACTAATAATAAGCTATTGCTTTTTGTTTATTGATAATTTCTTTGATTTTAGCTTTTATTTAGTTTCTCCTGTAAATATTTGGTTTCTAAGATTTACCTACAGATTTTTAATTTTGGTTCATAATTAAGTTTTGCATTATATATTTTTTTTTCTTATTATGTATGTATTTTTTTTGTTCAAAAACATTATAATAATGTTTTGCTTACAAATATCATTAAATCAAACATTACCTACACATTTTTTGGCAAATTAACATCATACAACAAATAATCATAATTATTTTAATTTCTGTCGATGATTTCATTTCTATTTGTCAGTCTTACTATCAATGCCACATTATAGTTTGATATGCCATGTGAAGAAGATGGCTGAATATAATATCATTCTATGTACCTACCTATAAAAATAGCCCGAAAGTATTTTGACTGCAACTTAATCAAACCTTCATATTTTCAGAAGTCCTGGTGGAAAAAATTTGACTATCAAAACTAACATGTTAATTCTATTTGATACTGATACTGATACTGCTAGCCTACATCATCCCACTGCTGGGCAAACGCCTCTCCCCATGACTTCCAATTTTCACGATCCAGGGCCAAAGTGGACCACAGGTCATCGGTTTTGTCATGCTCGTCCCGCCATCTTCTGCGAGGTCTGCCGCGACGCCTTCTGGCTGTGTCAGGGCTCCACAAAGTGGTTATTTTGGCCCACAGCTCATTGGGCTTGCGGCAGACGTGGCCGGCCCAAGCCCATTTCAGTGCAGCGGCCTTTTGACCAACGTCAGCAATTTGTGTTTTGGAGCGTAGTGTGGTGTTGCGTATGCGGTCTGATAGTTTGACGCCTAGAATACTACGCTCCACTGCACGTTGGCAAACCCTGAGTTTGGACTTTTGAATGTTTGTCAAAGACCATAGTCTGGGATCCATAGGTCAAAATGGGAAGAATGCACACATGTCCATGATTTTCCGCTTGAGTGTCAAAGGAAGACTTCCTTTCATAAGCTCCTTCATGGACCAGTAGCTCTTCCAGGCTATTTGATTACAGACGAAATTCCCTAGCCTCCCATAAAATTTGTTACGGTACTTTTATGAGTTGTGAACTAGTAAAATGAGCTGTTGTTGTTGCTGTTTTAAAAAAAACTGCTTTTTTTTTCAAATTTATTTTATAAAACAAACATTTGAAATTGTTTTAAACAAGTGTTTTTTTGTTTTTTTTTTCAAATTTTTTAAAAACCTTATTTGTTGTTTGTTGATGTCTAAACGTATAAATTAATTATGTTTCATTTCTTGACTATAATATCTTTTCAAATTTGCCCTTTGTAATGAAATTTTTAAAATTATCAATGGGAAAAAACATGTGATGTTTTTTTTTTTTCTAATATTTTTAAGTATTATTTCATTACAATGCAAATAAAAGTTAAAAATATGGCATAGCAATGGCATTAGACTCATATGGTTTTATGTCAAACTATTTAGACTCCTGAATATTAATTTATTTTCATTTTATATGCATTCATACGCCTTGAAAAGTAGTTGAAATGGGTAATAAAAAACACTGTTTAATTTCAAACTGTTTTAAACACCGTTGTAAACATAAATAGCGCACAATGTGCACATAGTGTTAATCTAATTAATGGGTGCCCGGGCATGCGGGCGGCGAGTAAGGGGCGACTCGCAGTCCGACCATGGACCATGCCCGGGTTGACGGACAGCGCGTTGTGTGCCACGCGCGCCTCAATGTGTCGGCATTATAACGTCCCTTTAGAGGGCCAAAGCCTGCCGGGGTCGCGGGACTCACGAATTACCATGACTCCAGAACGTAAAAGGCTATTGAAAGACACCTTGGATTTTAGTCAGTACGAGTCTGACAGTCCCTCCCGCCCTGCCCTGGATGGGAGGACTCATTTGATGATATTACCACGATGTAAAAAAAATGGCTGCTTCTGGAGTACGTAAATATCGAAGAGCCACAAATACCTAATGGGGACAAGATTGAATTGCTGCACGGTTTAAATCAATTAGTTAGGTCAATTAACTAAGCCGCTAGTAAATTAATTTTGAACTTAATTTTCCAATATTTAGCTTGACTTAATTAATATTTAATACGCTACAGAGTTTATTTAGAGTTTTAAGACAAACCCAATTAACCTGGGTCTGATATAAAAAGGTACAGGTTTTACATCGCTTTTCAGTCCCGTGTAATGTAAACAATTTTCTGAAAAAATAAAACTCAAAATACTCGTAAATATCTATAATTTCGAATCTTTCATATAAATAAAGCCTGCGAATGTACAGTTTACCTCCTACAGTTTTGTTACGCCTTTCATTTTAAAGCAGCTTCATTTAATAAACTAGCTCTAACGTAAACAAAATGTTAGTAATTAAATTAAAAGTTTTGCCTTGATTTTTTCAGACTTCAGTATACGCTGTACGAGTTCCAATGGTTTTTACAGCTCACGTGATTTCAATAGCGGGTAGTGTTTTGCATATACCAACATTCGATATTGGTTTTTCAACGTTCGTATCGGACTGACGATTATGGCTCTGCATCGCCGTTGTAGCCCATTCATGGGAGTTAATGGCTAGGCCTTAGCAGTGGTGGCCCAGTGGTATCGGACCCGACTTACGAGTTTTAGGTCGTGGGTTCAAACCCCGCCAGGCGCATGTCCTAGAACCAAAAATTCGAAGACATGTGACATCTACCAACCCACACAGGGCCCGCGTGGTGGATTATGGCCCACTCCCTCTCACAAAGAGGAGGCCTGTGTCCCAGTAGTGGGAACATTATAGGATGAAGATGATGAATAAATCATTAGTAAAATTCTGAAACAGTCAGCAAGTTGAAACCTATGCGTTGGCCTTTTTCGAAAAAAAAAAACGTTATCAGCTATACTGGTACCAATAGTTTGAGCTCAACTCACACCTCACCTTGTTTCAACAGCAAGCGAGCTAGTGTACCTCCTTGGCTCCACTTGGCCGTTGTAGCCCATTCAGGCATTCATTTATAGGGCATATAAAATTCCGTTGTAGTGTGAGCGTCCCATTACTTTACATGGCAGCTTGCATACAGATACAGATATTTCCATCACGGTTTTGTCTAAATCTGATTCGTGATAACTAAAAGTATAGCATCAATTTAATTGAACCAATAATTGGTGCTGATCCATTCCAGCTTATCTGTACTGGAACCCTGTATCGCAAGCACTCCTCACCCTGATGAAAACATCAAACTATGTAACTATGCAGTTTCACCCCTACATTGCCAAACTTCTGTGAACAAGAAGGGTGGGTCAAACATTGGTTTAATGACAAAGGTGCAAAACTATGGCTGTAATGTTGTAATTTTAAGATAAGGGAAAAGGATAAGTTTTAGAACAGCAAAATAACATTGATATTCCACGTGGCAATTATACTAATACTAGAGATATCGATCTAAACGCATTTTTATTATAAGTTGGGTTTTTGTTGTCAACATTGAGCTGACAAATTAGTGCTATCACATAGGGTTCAAATCGTTAGAGTTGGCCATAGTTTTTTAAAAGGTGTGCTGAAATAAGAATAAATACTTTACCTTGTTAGTTTTGGCATATTTCATAATTTTAACATTAATTTTATACATTATTGGCATACTTATCGTTTTAATTCAAGAGATCATGTTCAAAAATACGTTTAAAAATAAAACTCGTTTGGTCATCTCTCCCAGGGTGCCCGTGTAAGATGGCCATATGAGTGAGGTAGTGATGACCAGTACTAAGTCTAATAATCACCTTGTTCCCTAATTTGCTTTATTTTTTTGAACCACATGTTTTTTTATGATTGTACCTATGGCGATACGTACTCAGCATGCACTTATCGTCACACATTGTACAATTTTCATGAACCCAAAGATTGGACAAGATACATTGAATCCAATCTTCGGTGAAAAACGTTATGTAGAAGTTTTTTTATCAAATTTCGAAAAATCGTGCAACAATGTCCCTAAATCGGCTTGTCTAGATCAAAAAATCGTGATATTGTTATTATTGGTCATTGGCATGTTTCCCCAACTTTGCATGGCCATCTCTCCTTATCTTATGGGAAAGAAGGCCACACCCATTAAGAAAGTAAGTGTATGTAATACGGCAAGAAATTGGAGGTTATAATGTAGCTGCGCTCGTGAAGTTATTAGAAAATGTAAAAGAAATCCTTACTATTATAAAATTACATCGTAATTTTGTAAAATAATGCACACATAAAGAAATATTACGGTAGTTTGAAAACATTTTGTTGGATTTTACTCTCTTTTTATCTTTTTTTCTCAATACTTTTAACTTACACTTATACTTGTGCACGATGTGAAGCGGACCTGGCATTTACAGCGATATCCAGCGAGTTGTTGCCGAAATATTTCGATTGGCAATCTCTCCCGTACGGCCAACTCTAACGAATTTACCCTATATGAAAGTTCATAAAAAGTATTTCAATTGATTGAACCACTATACATCTAGTGGTTAGTGACCATGATTGCTATGCCGGAGGTCGTGGGTTCGATTCCCACCCAGGACATAGTTATACAGGGTGTCCCGTAAATAATGGATCAAACGTGATGGGTAGGTAGCTTACCTGATTTCCAACAACTAATTTGAACGATTTTAAAAAAACCGTTACGGTAACCAAGATATTATTTTTTTCCCAATTTTACCATTTTCTCTACTAAAATTCGGTATTTTTTATGCTGTCGCTGCAAATTATGTCATTTTTAGGTGAAATTTTTGTAGAACATTCCTGAATAGCTTATTAATGTTGTAAGATTTTTTTTTATTTCTTAAGGTTTTACTTGCCTTAGAAAAAAATCTTGAATTGAAAAGTTATTTTTTCCACGATTTAAAGACCTGAATTGAAAAAATTCTCCTGTAAAAAAATTGTATGACACCGATAATCACCATTATTTTAAAAACTTGTACATTTAATAAGGTTTGCAAATTGGTATAAAACTTACGTCTAGTACTAGTCGTTAGAAAGTTATTGCTGTAAAACTAAGAGAGGTGCTAAATCATCAAAATAAAAAATAAAACAAAAAGTGTGCATAATTAAACTTTTATCTTTCAAATGTTTAGTGTAGTTATTATCAGAGGCAATGTTCATTGAATTAATTAGGCATCAGCGTATGAAAGTAATTAGAAGAAGAAAAAAAACAATTAGTTCAAATAAATCGTTTATTTTGTTTTTAGTTACAGGAATTGTTCAAATTGTCTTCCCCCTTCTAAGAATCCAAAGTCTGCATCTCCTAATAAAGGACGCTGTTAGCCGACGGGCAAAATGGCTTTGGTTTATTTCTGATACAGCAGATTGGATGCGCTGACGTAACTCTTCTTCGGTCGTTATTTGTTGTTTGTAGACCTTGTCTTTTAAACATCCCCAGTAAAAAAAAAACTAGGGGATTTAAATCCGGAGATCGCGGAGGCCACAAAATTGGTCCTAATCGACCGATCCATCTTTCCGGATAAGTTTCGTCAAGATGCGCCCTTACTGCCGTCGCATAGTGAACGGGGCACCCATCATTTTGTGCCCCGTTGTTAAAAAAATCCAGAAGACGTACGGCAAGCAATGTGGTTGCATCATTTTGCAACCACATTGCTTGCCGTACGTCTTCTGGATTTTTTTTTACTGGGGATGTTTAAAAGACAAGGTCTACAAACAACAAATAACGACCGAAGAAGAGTTACGTCAGCGCATCCAATCTGCTGTATCAGAAATAAACCAAAGCCATTTTGCCCGTCGGCTAAGAGCGTCCTTTATTAGGAGATGCAGACTTTGGATTCTTAGAAGAGGGAAGACAATTTGAACAATTACTGTAACTAAAAACAAAATAAACGATTTATTTGAACTAATTGTTTTTTTGCTTCTTCTAATTACTTTCATACGCTGATGCCTAATTAATTCAATGAACATTGCCTCTGATAATAACTACACTAAACATTTGAAAGATAAAAGTTTAATTATGCACACTTTTTGTTTTATTTTTTATTTTGATGATTTAGCACCTCTCTTAGGTTTACAGCAATAACTTTCTAACGACTAGTACCGGACGTAAGTTTTATACCAATTTGCAAACCTTATTAAATGTACAAGTTTTTAAAATAATGGTGATTATCGGTGTCATACAATTTTTTTACAGGAGAATTTTTTCAATTCAGGTCTTTAAATCGTGGAAAAAATAACTTTTCAATTCAAGATTTTTTTCTAAGGCAAGTAAAACCTTAAGAAATTAAAAAAAAATCTTTCAACATTAATAAGCTATTCAGGAATGTTCTACAAAAATTTCACCTAAAAATGACATAATTTGCAGCGACAGCATAAAAAATACCGAATTTTAGTAGAGAAAATGGTAAAATTGGGAAAAAAATAATATCTTGGTTACCGTAACGGTTTTTTTAAAATCGTTCAAATTAGTTGTTGGAAATCAGTTAAGCTACCTACCCATCATGTTTGATCCATTATTTACGGGACACCCTGTATTCTGTTAAGTAGATAGATTTTATGTATTTTCATAAATTAATATTTCAGTTACGTTAATTTATAAAATGAATAAAATAATAATTATTGATTAAGTAAATTACTGAGTGATAAATCCAACACTTGACTGCTGTCGGAATGTTATTTATTTAGCCAATCATTTACGTAAATATTTTAAAGAACCAAGTCTAACAAACTGAATGAAAATTAAATCAACCGCTACACGAAACTGCGTAGTTCACTATCGTTTCGTAAATAGGGCACCACCTTATGCTTGTACGTACATTATTAATGTAAGTACCCACTGAAATTGCGAAACGAATTCATGAATTAAATATTGTATTACGAGCCATTTCAACTGAACATTAATTTATTAACGGATTGCCTCTAAGGAGAGTCATATAATTTTCATTTATTGAATATGTAGGTAACTATTAGTACCGTTTTATTAAAATAATTACCTGTACCTACGATAAAATGAGATGAGGAGTGCTGAGATCCTCAAGATCAAAATGATCAAACCGGTCATGTTAACAGGATTTGGTTCTGTTAACAATGAAGGCATAATAATTTTTGGCCAATGGTCATTTGTGAGAGTTGTTCATAAAATTAATTTATAGGAAAACTATTTTTTAATACCTTCCGACTCTGTTTCAGGTAAGAATTATTTAATTACATTAAAGAAGAAAAAAAAAACCGGCCAAGTACGTGTCGGGCCACGCACAGTGTAGGGTTCCGTAGTTGCCCATCAAAATACTTATGCGAACTAATTAAACTGATTCGCTGAATTTAATTTTAAAAAGAAGAATTTTCAAAATCGGTCCAGGCGCCTTTGAGAAATCGGGGAAAATACATAAAAAAAAGATTACGACGAATTGAGAACCTCCTCCTTTTTTTGAAGTTAGTTAAAAATAGTTGACAATAAAAACCTACCTATCCCCAAAACATACCCACCTATTATAGCTGTAAAAATAAAGTTTACAAACTTACATTTGCAGTTGAAGAACATGTTCTGCGATACATTTTGCTTAGGAAAATATGCTATCCAAGTACGTTTTATAAGTTGGTCGACTATTACTCGTAAACTTGTAAAGCCTACTTAGTCATGATAATTTTCCTTCAAACTTCGTTATATGTACTACTATTGTGAATTTTTTCACACCCCCAAACATAACCGTTTAGCTGGTAGAGGGGGGGGACACTCGAGTCGAGCAAAAATTAGCACTTTAAAGCTTAATATTTCACAAACGAATCTTTTTATCAAAAAATTGTTAATGGAAACTATCAATATTTTTTAAAGACCTATTTAATGATACCCCACACTAAGGGGTACGCGAGAAATAAAAAAAACATCCCCACTTTACGTGTACAGGAGGTACCCTAAAAAAAAATATTTTACGAGATTTTATTTTACCACTTTTTCGGCACAACAAATCCGTATATTTACACCAAATTACAGCTTTCTAGTACTGGGCGTCTCTGAGCTAAACTGCGGACAGACGGACGGACGGACGGACATGGCGAAACTATAAGGGTTCCTTGTTGACTACGGAACCCTAAAAATTGGGGCGGCGGCAAATTCTTTTTTTGTTTTTACAACATTTGGACGATTGTTTTATATGATCGTGATAGGACGATTTTACGGGATCGGAGGAAAAAAATCTGGACAGTTATAGGCACAGGCTTTTCATTGATATCCACTGAAGATAAGTATATTTATTGGATATTACTTGGAATTCCTTTAAAAGGATCTACGGGCTCTCACTTCGTGTGGAATTGAGCGTTGTAGGCACTCATTTCCAAAGTTTTTCAAGCATAAATGATGTACAGAAATATTCTCTCAATAATATACGTTTTATTGTGGCAAAGACATGACAAGTTTTCGACTTATGGACCTAACTGACAAGTCGAAAACAAAAACAAAAAAAACGTAAAATATAATAATGTTATTCTTTTTAAAGCTCTAAGCGATGATAACAATAATATAATTATCATATTTATTATGGAAGGGTGCCTAAGGTCCTGTTAATTATTGACCTTAGATTTGATTTAAAATGTTCTGCAATATTTATCGCAATTACGGAACTCTCCAAACGGGTAAACCTGACGCTGAAAAGTAAAATGCTGTTGAAAGAAAACGATTGATTTTACTCTATACGAGTCTGACAGTTCCTTTCACTCCACACAGGGTAGACTGATACATTTTATGGTTTAAATACTAAAATAATGGCTGCTATCCAACGCAAGGTGGAGCTAGATCTTACAAAAAAATTGTTTGCCAATTTACTCTGGGGTCCTCATGGGGTCCCAACCCTTTTATCCCTAACAATATTGGGTTCAATCAGAATATTAATTCAGTTCTGGTAACGGCATTTGCCTTTTTAACCGATTTCAAAAAAAAGTAGGTTATCAAATTCGACCTTATATGTATGTAATATTTTCAGAACTGCCCAGTTTTCGTAAATGTTAGCGCGTAAGCTCGTTCCGCATCAATGGACAGGCAGTCTTAGAGGGCCAACGACTACCGGGGTCGCGGGCCTATCTCATCAAGTAACCGTGACCCTGGAACGTAAAAGGCTATTGAAGGATCACCATGGGTTTTAGTCAGTACAGGTCTGACAGTATGGGTGATTGTTTGATGTATTTAACCACGAAAAAAAACTATGGATAGGTAGGGGGCACCAAAGGCTTTGATTGCTTAGGGCAACTAGTAGTCTTAATCCGTCACTGGTCGCATCGCGCCATGGTTAAGCTCCCTAAAGCTATTGTCAAACAGACAGGCGAAGCGAATGCGATCCGAAGCGTTTTTATTTGTAATTTGTATGGAATTGTTTGAATCCAGTCACATAGAAAAGCGAAAGCGATCCGATAGTCTATGTGACTGGCTTCAAAGAATTCCATACATTACAAACAAAAATGCTTCGCTTCGCGTTCGCCACGCCTGTCTGTTTGACAATAGCAGAGTGTCTGAAATGGTAGGTATTGCTTTTAATAAATAAAGCTTTGAGTTTGAGCATATTCATTCTCATAGACGCTACAACAGGTAGGCACATTCATATGTCGTGAAATTGAGACATCACAACAATTATTGTACTGTTAGTTGGTTTAGTAGTAGTACTTTTAATTTTTTCCTTTTCTTTACGTATTTATGCTTCTTTGTCAACAGATCGCCAGTTTTACCACAAGTGGGCACTTCTGACCGACCCTGAAGATGTGGGTGCTGGAGCTAAAGGATACCTTAAGTGTGACATTAGTGTCATCGGGAAAGGAGACAGCATCAAGTTCCCTCCCAAGAGTGAGAAAGATGAAGACGACATAGAGGCGTAAGTAACTTATATATAGATGGGGAACAGTGTATATCACGGGGCCGCGAGGTATATTGGGTAGCGCAAGCGCCATCAGTACCCCTAGCACGAATCACTTTCGAAAAAGTATTCGTATCGTATCCGAAAGCATTTTGTATGGGAACTTGAACAGCGCCTCTGGTGAGCGTAATTGAACTAATTTTCAGAGCACGAACAATACATATACTAAATTCGGAAGTGCTTCGTGCTTCCGACTTTCGTTGTATTCCGTTATTGTAGCGACGGTACGATAAGGTGGCGACACGAAACCTACAAATATTCGTGCTAGGGGTACTGATAACACTCACTCTGTGAGACAGAAAACAGTTGTGAATATGAAGAAATGTGAAGAACTGTTGTTACATTTAAGGCCTATCCGCACACAACAGTGCCGACACAGTGCCGACACGTGCCGATCAGTACCGTATCGATCAGT
Source organism: Agrotis clavis (assembly GCA_954870645.1). Classification (NCBI taxonomy): domain Eukaryota; kingdom Metazoa; phylum Arthropoda; class Insecta; order Lepidoptera; family Noctuidae; genus Agrotis; species Agrotis clavis. Next base: position 2,421,889 of record OX940917.1, read on the forward strand.
GTCAGTGAAATATGATATTTTCGCATACATTTTGTACGACGCTATCCGTACTCATCAGTGATAGTAACGTTCAGTGATGTTCAGTGATCACTGTACATAAGGTGACATAAGGCTTTTTTAGACAAGTAATCAACAGATGTTTAACTTCTTGTTGTACGACGGATTATGTCTATTCCGGAAGCCAGCTGTGATTTGATGACCACAACCACTCTGTTTAGAGTATAGAGGCCAAGAAGAAGAACTGTTTTACTACTATCTAATAAACTGAAAGTTTTTGAAGATGATTGAATAGATGGATGTAAGGATGGATATTTGCTATTGTTCCCACATAACTACTCAACAGATCTAGATGATATATTTTGGTACATAAATACTAGGTTTAACATAGGTACAGAATACTACGAGTATTTATCCTGATGGTGAAATCACTTCACACATTTCGTGGGCTTAGTCGCGTCCATAAGGTTTTATGTTATAACCCAGTAAACACAGTAGGTAGCAAAGCACAAAGGTGTTCGCAGGTTTACGCATGTATACAAATCCGGGCCACTCCCGCGGGGCTCGAGAAAAAACAATTTTCATTCTCATTTCACCCCACATTTAGCCTGTCGTTTTGTATAACCTATACATTTATTATTCATTTATGATGGTTGAAGTTTTGAACTGGATTCTGTTATGTTGATTTTATGGCGTGTTGTCTGGCTAATGCGGCACTTAGAGGCTTCTGGGATGAGTGTGGGGTTGGGACGGATTAATTCAATCAATTAGTGGCATTTATAATACGATTTGATAATATATTAACCGATTTTGTTAGGTACCTTTATGCGTTAAATGGCAATAAATGTAATTTTCCACAGCAATAATATAAATTCCCGATTTTTCGGTTGCTTAACTTTTAGCATAACTTTCTTGTTTTTCGTAATATAAACAAGTAAACTAACAATTACCTCTAAAGAAGTTCTCAATTTTGGTAAAGTAGTTGTTTTAGAGGAATAAAAGAACGTAGGTACCTACTTGGTTCGGCCGTTCGGCATTTTCGCCTCGGTAATCAATGATATTATAAGTAAAAATGTGTAGATACGTTATACACGCTCAAAAACACACGCGCTCAAATGTGGCTGATTCACAAATCTTGACCTCAGTGCGACGTTGCCGGCGACAACAGACGCACGTCACGAAGTACAAAGTAATTTGACCCAAAACCACCGAAAATGCCTTCGTGTGTTATGAGATATTGTACAAATTATACAAGCAAAACTTCTGAAATCAAGGAATCACAATGACATATCATTCGTAAATATATTAATTATCTTAATATTTTCACAAACATTACGTTTCAAAAATATGCCGCCAAAAAAGAAAGAGTGCAACAGAGATAGATGTCATTACCGAACATCGCGTAAAATTATATATTTTGTCTCTTTTTCACTTGCGATGCCATCCTCCTTAGTGCCTAATCGTGATGTAGTGTGCTATTGCAATATTTAGTTATTCATGTGTGCGTTAGTGTGCCGTTTTTAGGGTTCCGTAGTAAACAAGGAACCCTTATAGTTTCGCCATGTCCGTCCGTCCGTCCGTCCGTCCGTCCGTCTGTCCGCGGCTTAGCTCAGAGACGCCCAGTACTAGAGAGCTGTAATTTGGTGTAAATATACGGATTTCTGGCGCCAAAAAAGTGGTAAAATAAAATCTCGTAAAATATTTTTTTTAGGGTACCTCCTGTACACGTAAAGTGGGGATGTTTTTTTTTCTCGCGTACCCCTTAGTGTGGGGTATCATTAAATAGGTCTTTAAAAAATATTGATAGTTTCCATTAAGAATTTTTTGATAAAAAGATTCGTTTGTGAAATATTAAGCTTTAAAGTGCGAATTTTTGCTCGACTCGAGTGTCCCCCCCCCTCTACCAGCTAAACGGATATGTTTGGGGGTGTGAAAAAATTCACAACAGTAGTATATATAACGAAGTTTAAAAGAAAATTATCATGACTAAGTAGGCTTTACAAGTTTACGAGTAAAAGTCGACCAACTTATAAAACGTACTTGGGTAACATATTTTCCTAAACAAAATGTATCGGAGAACATGTACTTCAACTGCATATGTAAGTTTGTCAACTTTGTTTTTACAGCTATAATAGGTGGGTATGTTTTGGGGATAGGTAGGTTTTATTGTCAACTATTTTTAACAAACTTCAAAAAAAGAAGGAGGTACTCCATTCGTCGTAATCTTTTTTTTTATGTATTTTCCCCGATTTCTCAAAGACGCCTGGACCGATTTTGAAAATTCTTCTTTTTAAAATTAAATTCAGCGAATCAGTTTAGTTAGTTCGCATAAGTATTTTGATGGGCAGCTACGGAACCCTACACTGTGCGTGGCCCGACACTCACTTGGCCGGTTTTTTGAAGATAGATTGTAGTGTAGGTAACGTATCTATTCATTTATAATATCATTGTCGGTAACTGAATATTTCACGTTAAGAGCCAAACATACTCGTGTATTATCATTATCATTTTTCTTTACTGACCTCGTTTTTGATGAAGCTGTAAATTATTCGCGAATGTGGTCCCCAACCGACTGGAAAATAAAAAATGAAATGAGTTCCTTCATGAAATATCACGAACAATTTTGAACGTTGAAACAGCGCGCTTCGTAAATATTTTAATTTCCTTGATTAAAAATATATTAAGAAATGAATGAGGCGGTCTTTTTTGTACTTTTATAATTAATAGTAATTTACGAAAGGCTTCTATGAAATCTGGTACCTACCACCCTCCAATAGCAACATGTAATACGTCATTGGATAGGTATTTTTAAGCCGAACAAAAAAAAACTATGCCACCAAGTCTGAAATATTAGTCCGTTCCGAGATATATTATGTTTGATTTAATATGGCAGTTTATTATATAACCAAATAATGTTTTTTTTCGTAAAATATTACATTTTGGTGCAGAGGAGGAAGAGGATCTCGGTTCTAAATAATGACAGCCGCACAGGTCGATCTTCCATGTCACGCCGCACTTGCCGAGGTCGGTTTATGGATTGGTGACCTCTATCCGAGTTTTCTCCGTGCCTCAGAAAGCACTTAAAAGCCGTTGATTACGTTTTTCATTAGTAGATCTTTGACAGTCGTTACCTACTATAGAAGCTCGCTTTCTGGTTAACGGTAGGTTGAAGAGCGATTTTAAGCTTTTACGCCAAAGATATTTCAACAATGCGTCAATGTTGTCACATTCAGTTACTACACATAAGAGCTAGAGGGTTTTTTTTATAATTATGGTAAAATCATCGAATGATTCCTCCTTCCCAGGGCAGGGCGGGGGAGACTGTCAGACATGGACTAACTAAAATCCACGGTGTCTTTCAATTGCCCTTTACGTTCCGAGGCCACGGTTAGTCGTTAGTTTCGCGACCCCGGCAGGCCTTGGCCGTCTAAGGGGGGCCTTTTTAGGGTTCCGTAGTCAACAAGGAACCCTTATAGTTTCGCCATGTCCGTCCGTCCGTCCGTCCGTCCGTCTGTCCGCAGCTTAGCTCAGAGACGCCCAGTACTAGAAAGCTGTAATTTGGTGTAAATATACGGATTTCTGGCGCCAAAAAAGTGGTAAAATAAAATCTCGTAAAATATTTTTTTTTAGGGTACCTCCTGTACACGTAAAGTGGGGATGTTTTTTTTTTTCTCGCGTACCCCTTAGTGTGGGGTATCATTTAATAGGTCTTTAAAAAATATTGATAGTTTCCGTTAAGAATTTTTTGATAAAAAGATTCGTTTGTGAAATATTAAGCTTTACAGTGCGAATTTTTGCTCGACTCGAGTGTCCCCCCCCTCTACCAGCTAAACGGATATGTTTGGGGGTGTGAAAAAATTCACAACAGTAGTATATATAACGATGTTTAAAAGAAAATTATCATGACTAAGTAGGCTTTACAAGTTTACGAGTAATAGTCGACCAACTTATAAAACGTACTTGGATAACATATTTTCCTAAACAAAATGTATCGGAGAACATGTACTTCAACTGCAAATGTAAGTTTGTCAACTTTGTTTTTACAGCTATAATAGGTGGGTATGTTTTGGGGATAGGTAGGTTTTATTGTCAACTATTTTTAATAAACTTCAAAAAAAGAAGGAGGTTCTCCATTCGTCGTAATCTTTTTTTTTATGTATTTTCCCCGGTTTCTCAAAGACGCCTGGACCGATTTTGAAAATTCTTCTTTTTAAAATTAAATTCAGCGAATCAGTTTAGTTAGTTCGCATAAGTATTTTGATGGGCAGCTACGGAACCCTACACTGTGCGTGGCCCGACACGCACTTGGCCGGTTTTTTACATTTACAAATAAGTCCTTCTGCTCAGTCTGTCCGCAGCTTAGCTCAGAGACGCCCAGTACTAGAAAGCTGTAATTTGGTGTAAATATACGGATTTCTGGCGCCAAAAAAGTGGTAAAATAAAATCTCGTAAAATATTTTTTTTTAGGGTACCTCCTGTACACGTAAAGTGGGGATGTTTTTTTTTTTCTCGCGTACCCCTTAGTGTGGGGTATCATTTAATAGGTCTTTAAAAAATATTGATAGTTTCCGTTAAGAATTTTTTGATAAAAAGATTCGTTTGTGAAATATTAAGCTTTACAGTGCGAATTTTTGCTCGACTCGAGTGTCCCCCCCCTCTACCAGCTAAACGGATATGTTTGGGGGTGTGAAAAAATTCACAACAGTAGTATATATAACGAAGTTTAAAAGAAAATTATCATGACTAAGTAGGCTTTACAAGTTTACGAGTAATAGTCGACCAACTTATAAAACGTACTTGGATAACATATTTTCCTAAACAAAATGTATCGGAGAACATGTACTTCAACTGCAAATGTAAGTTTGTCAACTTTGTTTTTACAGCTATAATAGGTGGGTATGTTTTGGGGATAGGTAGGTTTTATTGTCAACTATTTTTAACAAACTTCAAAAAAAGAAGGAGGTTCTCCATTCGTCGTAATCTTTTTTTTTATGTATTTTCCCCTGTTTCTCAAAGACGCCTGGACCGATTTTGAAAATTCTTCTTTTTAAAATTAAATTCAGCGAATCAGTTTAGTTAGTTCGCATAAGTATTTTGATGGGCAGCTACGGAACCCTACACTGTGCGTGGCCCGACACGCACTTGGCCGGTTTTTTACATTTACAAATAAGTCCTTCTGCTCAGTGTGGAGCAGAAGGAACTGCCAGACACGCACTGACTGAAATCCACGGTGTCTCTTCAATAGCTCTTTACGTTCTAGGGTCACAGTTACCTGTTTAGACAGTCTCGCCTCGGCAGGCGTTTGATTCCCGTCAGATTGCTGACAACTCCTTGAAGCTCGCGTGGAGCACGACGCGCAGTTAACCCGAACATGGTCCATGACGGAGAGTCATCCTTTACTCGCCTTCCGCATGCCCTCGACTACTGTGGTTCGAAAATCGCCTCGCGACGTCCAATACCGCAGGCGTTTCCCGCAGCGGTTGTGTCGTGAGATGGAGGCTGTCCTCTCCTTCACGTATTCCGCCTCCTCCTTCGCTAGCATCACTGCTTAGGAGGAGGTGATTACTTCTTAATAAACGGTTGCATCTGGCTCCGCAGTCGTGCCCCACCCAAGCTATGCATACCTTCACTGTATGGTCGATCGTATACACCTCCGGGCGATTTTCGCAATGGTTACACCCAGGCATACCTATTTCTTACTGCACAATTGGACACAGGAACCTCCCGAAATAACCGGTGTGGACCTGCGTCAGACACTCCTCAAAGAAGGGTTTTACCGCCGCGGTTGCGACAGTCATACCCTCCATACCCCATGAGATTACGCCGGAGCTCTTCCCGCAGCGCCTCGACTTGTCAGAGGTGGCGGAGATCCTCCCCGGCTTTGTGCCTCCGCTCCACACGCCACTTTTAGTGCTGGAAGGCTTTCGCCTCTAGATCCCATGACATACGGTATGGCATCTCACCCTAGGTACCAAAGTATTGACACAAATAATGCGCACAGGTGCCTTCAGAACAACGTCGTGTCTTGCAGGTACAATAGTTTTGAATACCATAGTTGGTGTGAAATAGTAAGTACCTTAGTAATTGTACCTACTAGCTCTTGTATGAATGTGTAGTGACTGAATGCGACAATACATTGACGCATTGTTGAAATATATTTGGAGTAACAGCTTAAAATCGCGTGTGTCAAAGATCTACAAATGACAGCCGTAATCAACGGCTTTAAAGTGCTTTCTGAGGCACGGAGAAAACTCGGATAGATGGTCACCCATCCATAAACCGACTTGGCAAGCGCGACTTGACATGGAATATCGACCTGTGCGGCTGTCATTATTTAGAACCGAGCTTCTCCTCTTCCTCCTCTGCACCAAAATGTAATATGTTACAAAAAAAACATTATTTGGTTAAATCATAAACTGCCATATTAAATCAAACATATCTCAGGACGGACAAATATTTCAGACTTGGTGCCACAGTATTTTTTGTTCAGCTTAAAAATACCTATCCAATGACGTATGACAAGTTGCTATTGGAGGGTGGGCCCAAAAATTGCATCATCCTTTATTTTGCACTAGCTTTTGCCCGCGGCTTCGCTTGTGTTAGATTAGAATTTGAGAAACAATTCGCATCGTGTAAGTGGCGCCATCTGGAATATGAACTTTGTGTTGTTTTTCTCGGCAATAGCTCTCATCTGTGTTTTGGGATTAAAGATACCCGTTCGTGTCTGTACTCCTGACAACTTAAATGCAAAATTTCGGATACATTATCAATGCTGAAATTATACCCACCTTTTTTATTTATTCATTAAGTCTAAAATAAACTTGGTCTACTTTGAACAATTCTTATAGGAACCTGCTTCTCCCCGATGGAATCCCAATGGAGCGTCAACGAGCCAGATTCATCGTGAAAGTCCACAGAGCTGATGGTCTACCTAAGATGAACTACTCCATCCTGGCCAACATGAAGCGAGCCTTCACAGGGGAGAGCCAAGACCTTGTGAACGCTTATGTTCAAGTTTGCTTCGCTGGAATGACTGTAAGACTTTTTTTTAGCGTGTTAAAATCATCAAATGAGTCCGCCCACCCAGGGCAGAGCGGGAGGGACTGTCAGACTCGTACTGACTAAAATCCACGGGGTCCTTCAATAACCCTTTACGTTCCGGGGTCATGGTATTTGTTAGTCCCGCGACCCCGGCAGGCTTTGGCCCTCTAAAGGCCCCCCCTGTCATTATGCCGACACTCTTTGAGGCGCGCGTGGAACACAACGATCCGGCGACCCGAGCATGGTCCATGGTCGGACAGCGATTATTTGCCGCCCGCATGCTAATCGTGCCCAATACTTTTTTTATCGTGGTTAAATCATGAAGAGCTCGTGGCTAAATAATTACAGCCGCACAGGCCGATCTGCCGGGTTAAGCCGCGCTTGCCGAGGTTGGTCTGTGGATAGGTGACCATCTGTCATACCGAGTTTCCTTCGTGCCTCGGAAAGCACGTAAAGCCGTTGGTCCCGGCTGTCATTTGTAGATCTTTGACAGTCGTTACTGTTAAAGTGCTGTTAGTCAAGCTCTAAAGTCTGACAACTAATCTTACCATGAGGTATCGCATTGCCCATTGCAGTTACTGGGTTGTGGAGGTCCGGTAGGCAGTTGCTCCAAGTAAAATACTAATATCCAGCTACATCTGGTTCGACTGAAAGCAGTCCCCAATATACACACATCAAAAGTGTCTAGGGATCAACATATATTTTTGCAATAACTTTTCTCCTGATTGATATTAATTAAAATGTTCTTTAAGGATTCATCAAATAAAGTGTTATCGTTTGTCACAGTAACGATAAACCAAGTCACCTTTGCATTCATAAAGAAATTTGCCATTTTCCTAATAAAGGGATTTTTGACATTTGAACCACTAACATTAAAGTTCGAAAAAAAGACTGAAATAACAGTTTTCTTTAAAATTTTATTGGGTAACTTAAACAATTAATAATCCGTGTTTCTACCGCGAACACTAACAACACAAGAACATCGGCTTGGCATACTCAAAATGAGTTCATCCAAATCACGCTGTGGAATGGCCGCCCATGTTCGTTGCAACAACAAAAAAAGGTCTTCTTGCGACTGGATACCCTCCATATTCGGCAGAGCTCTTCTCTGTAGCATATCCCATGCATGCTCAATCGGGTTCAAGTCTGGCGACTGAGCAGGCCAGGGCAGGACATTGATGTTAGCTGCGGCGAGAGTCTGTCTTACAACTCTTGCGGTGTGCGGTCGTGCATTATCATGCATTAACTGAAATAAGGGACCGATTTGCACTTGTAGAGGAACGATGACGTCTGATACAATCGTCTCAGCATAAATTTGAGCGTTGAGGTTGCCTCTGATCCAAATCAACTCAGTTCTTCCGCCGATCCAAATACCCGCCCATACCATGATGGTTCCACCACTATAAGGATGGACTTCCTGGCAGGATTTTAATCGCTGTTGGCGTCCAGGGGTTCTCCAGTGTCGTATACGTCTTGTATCCGGTCTCATACCAAAACGAGACTCATCAGAAAAGCACACGAAACGCCATTGTTCTTCTGCCCAATTTCTGTGTTCAAGAGCCCATTGATATCGAATCCTACGATTGTGCATTGCTATAGGTGGTACCCGTAGCGGTCTTCGGGAATGAAGGTTCACTTCATGCAAGCGGTTTCTGACTGTTTGGTCGCTAATTAAGTTCCCTGAAGAGTGATGAAGCCTCACGGCTAACATCATGGCGGTTATTGTTGGAGCTCTTCGAGTTAAGATTTGATTGTATCGGTCTTGTCTCCGTGTGGTGCAGCGATACCGTCCTCCATGGCGCTCAGCCACGGTACCAGTGCTTCGGTAACGTGTCCAAAGTCGACTGATAACACTCTGACTTGTATTCAGAGCTAAAGCCACAGTACGTTGCCGGGAACCAGCTTCTATCATTCCCACGGCTCTGAGCATTTCTTCCCTGCTTAAATGACGTCGCCGCTCCATAATAACGTTGGTTTTAATCAGTAGTAGGGAAACAGTAGCACTAATAATGTCTTCAATGCGTTGTATGTTTTTATAGGGAAAATATTGACAGCTGATTTTCATCTTTTACTCGAATTTGATTTACAGTTCCTGATTCAAATTATGAAATGCACCAAAAAGGATCCATATAAATTTATAAAATCATAAATTTATTACAAAGCCACATCTCAATCTCAAGAAATCCGCATAAAAATGCTTGATCCCTAGACACTTTTGATGTGTGTAGTTGGGAAAAGGCTAGGCAGATGATGATGATCGTGGTAAAATCATCAAAAGAGTCCTCCCACCCAAACTGTCAGACTCGTACTGACTAAATTCCACAGCGTCCTTCAATAGCCCTTTACGTTCCAGGGTCACGGTAATTGGAAAAATCCCGCGACCCCGGCAGGCTTTGGCCCTCTAGAGGGGGGCCCCGTCATCATGCTGACACTCTTTGAATCGTGCCCAATACTTAGTGCGGAAATCTTCTTCGAAATTCCAGGGCAATACATGCGTCCGCAAGAACTCCTACACACCTATGTGGAACGAACAGATTGTGTTCACGGAGATGTTCCCGCCTCTTTGTCAGCGGATCAAGTTGCAGCTGAGGGACGATGACCCCGTGCATCCTAACATCATTGGCACGCACTTCATTGATCTCAAGACTATCTCTAATGATGGAGATAGAGGTAAGACTGAGTTTAATTAAGTTTAATTATTCACATATTGTCTAGCCTAAAATTTTTTACGGAATTGGTAACTTTTAAAAGTATCTACACGGTTGGCTGCGGACCGGCCTCTCCAATGCGTGTCGCAGGTTCGATCCCCGCACGGTACAAATATTTGTGGGATCTGCAAGTAGTTGTTCCGGGGCTGGGTGTTTGCGTATGTGAGTTTCTACAGCTCGACATAAAAATGTAGAAAACCGGAAGTCGCCACTGTCTTCGCGCTACCAGCACTTTGAATGATTTTATTTCATTTTTTTTCACTTATTACGTTAGTTTTATGGCACAATAATAAATCAAACAAACCTGCGGTCTTTGTTTTACATCAAATATCAAAGATTTTAAAACGCTGTCAGAAATAAAAATTTTAGTTCCGTTTCAATCCGTTCTGGCCAAGCTGTATATTTGTAAACGCACCCATGATACAGGAGAAATAATGAGTGTGGGGCAACAAAAAAAAAAAAGAAAAAAAAAATAATCTTCAGTTATTGTTCAAATTCAAATCATTTATTTCAAGTACACCAGTTACAGGTACTTTTTAATAAAATTGTACCATAACTATTTTTGTAAAAAATTGTATATATCTTTGTGACTGTAACAGTCCCAAGCTGGAGACTCCTTTCAGTATTTTTCAGTGTCAGATATAATTATTTGTGTATATTTTACCCATTTGAAAAATTCACCCTGTTTAAATGGTTTTGTAGCCACACGCTAGTTTTGAAATTGACGTTAACAATTTTTTTATTGATTGGAAAAATAAAATTTGTTCTCATTATTTTATTTGAACTTTTTTTCACATGCTGGTTAATCAAAGAGAACGTTAAAAATAATGTATAGGGATGGCTGAGTATTAATTCCGGACTGGCGATGTGTTACAGGGTTCCTGCCGACCTTCGGGCCTGCCTACATTTACCTCTACGGGTCTACCCGCGACTATAGCCTGTTAGATCAGCACGCCAGCCTTAACACCGGCATGGGAGAAGGTGTATCCTACAGAGGAAGGTAACGATTTTAATGAATATTTTAAGAACTAATTAATGTTAAGATCATTAATTCATAGCTGAGTACTTATCGACATGCCCTATCTATCACCAACACAGGATCTGAATTTTGCCGATTTTATTACCTTTACATAAAACGTACGTCTTGAAAAACTATCACAATATGTATATTACAGTTTAAAACCGGCCAAGTGCGTGTCGGGCCACGCACAGTGTAGGGTTCCGTAGTTGCCCATCAAAATACTTATGCGAACTAACTAAACTGATTCGCTGAATTTAATTTTAAAAAGAAGAATTTTCAAAATCGGTCCAGGAGTCTTTGAGAAATCGGGCAAAATACATTTAAAAAAAAGATTACGACGAATTTAGAACCTCCTCCTTTTTTTGAAGTTAGTTAAAAATAGTTGACGATAAAAACCTACCTATCCCCAAAAAACATACCGTAAAACATACCTATTAAAGCTGTAAAAATAAAGTTGACAAACTTACATTTGCAGTTGAATAACATGTTCTCCGATACATTTTGTTTAAGAAAAATATTATCCAAGTACATTTTATAAGTTGGTCGACTATTACTCGTAAAGTTGTAAAGCCTACTAAGTCATGACAATTTTCTTTTAAACTTCGTTATATATACTACTATTTTGAATTTTTTCACACCCCCACACATAACCGTTTAGCTGGTAGAGGGGGGGGATACTCGAGTCGAGCAAAATTTAGCACTTTAAAGCTTAATATTTCACAAACCAATTTTTTTATCAAAAAATTGTTAATGGAAACTGTCAATATTTTTTAAAGACCTATTTAATGATACCCCACACTATGGGGTACGCGAGAAAAAAAAATAACATCCCCACTTTACGTGTACAGGAGATACCCTAAAAAAAAATATTTTACGAGATTTTATTTTACCACTTTTTCGGCACAACAAATCCATATATTTACACCAAATTACAGCTCTCTAGTACTGTGCGTCTCTGAGCTAAACTGCGGACAGACGGACGGACGGACGGACGGACGGACGGACGGACGGACATGGCGAAACTATAAGGGTTCCTTGTTGACTACGGAACCCTAAAAATGAAATATTTTTGACGAATTTAAGAAGTTCTTTCCATCAACAACATCGATAGTAACGCTCGTGTCCAGTCAAAAACGTACTAAGTGCTTTAACCCATTCTTGACCACTGTGCCAATTTGGGAACACTTAATTAAAAAGGGTAAATAAAGAAAGTTTTGACAATAGTAAAGATTGTGTTACTTTGTTGTGCAGTCGAAGGTGCGTTCATTAGGTAAAGATATCGGATTATACTAATTTGTTCAAAAATCTTTCGTTTTGGATACATTCAATTTCGTTATCCGGAGGCCACTGCAGGTAAGTGTATTTTTGTTCTTTTTTTTCATTACAGATAATGAATATCGTGAATATTGGTGATATTTTCGTATTATAGGTACATAATCTAACCTCTAAAGTTATTTTATTGCAGTTATTTTACATGTATATAAAAACATAGTGACATAAATATAGGTGTGCCAATTTGGGTACAACGGCTACAAGTGTACTAAAAATAACCTTTTCATTTACAGAATCAATATGAATCGCAAGCAATATTTTAGTGGTACTAATGACTTCAGGGGTTTTTTTTTAGCGTGGTAAAATAATCAAATGAGTCCTCCCACCCCGGGGAGGGCGGGAGGTACTGTCAGTCTTGTACTGACTAAAATCCACGGTGTCCTTCAATAGCTCTTTATATTCCGGGGTCACAGTAGGGAAATAAGTCCCGCGACCCCGGCAGGCTTTGGCCCTCCAATTAGGGGGCCCCGTCATTTTGCTGACGCTCTTTGAGGCGCGCATGGAACACGACGCGCCGTCGACCTGGTCGACATGGTCCATGGTCGGACAGCGAGTTGCCCTTTACTAGCTGTCCGCATGGCGCCTACGTTGGCCTGAGATCGTCTGCCGACGTCCGACGCCGGGGGCGTCTACCACTGCGGATGGGGCGGAGGGAGGACGCTGTCCTCTCCCTCTCGTGGCCCGCCTCCTCCTTCGGGAACATTACTGCTTCGCAGAAGGAGGCCACCGCCTTCCCACTCCGTCTCGCCCCGCAGCATGGCCTCGACCAATGCCGGGCGCGAGAGGTCTCCGCCTATCGCCTCCGTGAGGACACGGCGGTGCTCTGCCTAAGCGGGGCAGTCCTGCAACGTATGCTCCACCGTGTCCTCCGGGCGATCATCGCAGTGGTGACACCCGAGCGTCTCTTCCCTGCCTATCCGACACAGGTACCTCCCGAAACTTCCGTGTCCGGTGAGGACCTCCGTCATCCGATAGGTCAGATCGCCGTGACGTCTCTCCAGCCACTCCTCAAAGAGGGGTCTTACCGCCGCGATTGCGGCGCGTTCGGACTTCAGGGGCTTAGAAGAAGCTATGGAATGGGCATCTACAGTACTTTCACAGTTTTTTTGCAGTGATGATGAACCTTTGGCTGCTAAAAGCTCACGACCTTCCTTTAAATCGGCTCAACCAGAGCAGAGAGAAACGAGTGCGATGTGCTGTGTGCCATATCAGAGGTCGCTAGGGTTGCAAGAAGTGCAAGAAAACCCTGTGTATTGACAAATCGTGTTTCGCAAATTTTCACTCATACGGAGCCGTTGTGCCAATTTGGGAACACCACTGAAAAATCATGAAAATTAATCCATTTGTTTTTTTTTGCGATACTGTTTTTTCTTGTAGCTACTAAATTTCAATTAATAAAAGAATTTTGAAAATCCGGTCCATAGTTTTGATTTGGCCACTAATGGGTTAATGTCTGCCGGGAGCGGTGATTGCGAAAGTAATCCCTGTTTAAGGCAGTAGAGAACACCAAGTGTTTTTAGTCAGTCGAGTCCCACATGCCCCTCCGTCTTCTCCGTGCACAGGAAGTCCATGAGGATTTACAAACATGAAACAAAAAGTGTGGTTATGTAATACTAGCACTTCGCCCGCGATTTCGTCCGCGCTTATTTCGAACTTTGCTTCTGTGAATTTCTTCTCCGGCCACCCCTCTTTATACTCTTAGAAAATCTAAATCAATATGCAACTAAAATTATATCGACCACAAACCCCCAAACCCTTTAGCAGTCGGTTTTCGCAACATCCCATCTTAATAAACATCTACGTCCTAAAGATAGATAGATATACCCCAGGGAAAATTTGAGACTCGTAGCACTTGTAGTAACGAAGTTTCATACAAACTATGAAGCTAAAAACTAACCCTTAGGGAGGAATTTCCCGTCAAAATCCCGTCTTAAGTAGCACTTACGTCCTAGAAGTAGAACCCTCCTGTGAAACATTTAAAACTCCTAGTACTTGTAGTAATGAAGTTTCATACAAACTATTAGGTAACCCTAGAAACATCCCCTTTGGGGTCCAATTTCACCAATTTCAAAACCCCGTCTTAATGAGCATCTTTCAAATTTGAGACTCCCAGCATTTGTCGAAACGAAGTTTCATACAAACTGCCAACACCAAAAACAACCCTTAAGGGGTTGATTCATCCAAAACTCGTCTGAGGTAGAACCTACGTCGAAAAAAACCCATTAGCAACATTTTAAACTTCTAACTATCAAACACAAAGTCCCGTCTTAGTGAGCATCTACTCCCTAAAAACCTCTATGCATATTTTGACACTCCCAACACTTGTAATAACGAAGTTTCATGCAAACTAACAACCCCAGAAACATCCCCTTAGAGATAGAATTTCAGAAAATCCCGTCATAGGCAGTACCTACCTAGATCTTGCAAAATCCATACAACCTGCAAAATCCTTTCTTAGCGAGCACCTAGTCCTAAAAAGAAGCCCTATGCAAAATTTTAAACCCCTAGCACTGGTAGTTTCCGAGATTTCGTGTCCTATGAGTTAGTGACCTTTTGCTTTTATTTATTAAATAGATAAATAAAATCGGCAACATTCAGATCCTGCGTTGTTGTTGAAGCAGTAGCTTTTAATAACGACACGCCCTATCTAAATCTGAATGTAATCTAAATAATATATGATCACTAGATCAGAATACCGACTTTTGGCAGAGAAAGGGTAAAGAGCATTACAATCTGGATATTTCTGATGTCTATTTCCTTCTTCGTTTTTTTACATAGTAGGTAGGTAAGTATCCTGCCTACGGCTACTTGCACTATTTATCCAATAAAAATGTTAATTACAGAGTACTCATCTCGATACGCACAGAAATAATGGAAGACATCGAATGCCCTGTGTCAGATGTGGAAGTTGAGCCCATTCCACAACTCAACGAGTCAAGCTTTGAGAAGAACGAAGAATTCTTCCTGTTCTCCAGCATTTTCGAGGCCAACATGATAGACAAACGTCTTACTGACAAACCTTTGCAGTTTGAACTTAGCATTGGTAACTCAGGCAACTCTTTGGATGGTCACAACGAGTCGGTTAAGAGACCTCACGATTTAGATGCGGAACTAGGTATGGATTTGTTAGAAAAGTTCAGGGAATTTAAGATAGAAGTTGAGAAAGATTTAGAGAGCTGCTCAGCTTTTCATATTACGAGTAATAGAGAACACTTGTACATAATTCGGGACCCCGAAAGTCAGGAGACGCACGACTGATATTCACGGATAGATTTTATTACAATTTTGCAATTAATCGCATATTATTATTATCATGATTGTGTTGCTGAGGAGTTTGTTCTGCCACTTCTTCTCCACAGCTAAAACACTAGGAAGTGGCAAAAGGCGGTCGCTTTTGGAGACTGTCATCTCTGACATTCAAAAAAGGGCTGATAACCTAGCTGGCTACTTTCGATTTTGACTTTGTCCAAACCAGTTTAGCCGTCTTTTTACACCACCTCACCTCTTATTAACATCCTGGCTGCATGAAACACTACAAATATGTACTAGTTTAAACTTAAAATGACCTAGATACTTATCTCGCTTCTTCATTCTGAAACTACAGTTTTATTATGCTTCTTTTTCTATTAATACTTAATTGTTAAGTTTTATGCTTAGATTATAAAATGTCCAGACTCCGTGTTGGAATAAAACGTAACGTTTTTGTGAAGCTACTTTTTTATAAATGTGTAACACATTTAAAGCCGGATTTACATTACGAAAGTAGTGTCATGCATGATAAAACTAGTTTCGTGAAACTAGTTTCAGCACGTGTGAAAGTACTTTCGTTTAAATTTTAGTGTCGTGAAATTACCAGTATCGTGGAGATACTGGCCCTGTCAAGATCAAAGCTGTATTTCATTTATGATGCAAAACGTCGTTGTAGAAATTATAAAATATAAAAATCTCGGAAAAAAGACGTTGATAAATCCACCAACGTCTTTAGTTCCATTGTCTAGTCCCATTAAGGAATTACTCGAGGCAAAAACTTGAAAAAAAGCATCTGGGTGCAACACAGTTAATCTCTGAATTAGCAGATGATCCTAAAAGCTATGCAAATTACTTTCGATATGGGTAAAAATCATTTAATTTCAAATACCACACGTCCACTCAACGCAGGTGCTGTCGCGACACTAGTTTCGCGTCGTATTTACATGATGAAAGTAGTTGCATGAAACTAGTTTCACCAAAAATATGCGCATAGCACGAAACTAATTCAGTGTCACGAAAGTAATGCATGCATTGTAAAACTGAACGTTTAGGCACGTGAAATTACTGGTGAAATTAGTATCATGAAAGTACTTTCATGCAACTAGTTTCGTAATGTAAATTCGGCTTAAATGTTTTCCTTGCAGATGTTCATTTGTTTTACGTAGGAATCGAACAACACTGGTAATTTTTGTTCCTCCGCTTGGGTTCTATTCTCAGTGGCCTACTAGAAATTTGGACATTCTATCATCTAAGGGCCTATGCACACCACGTTTGTCAAACGCGCCGGTGCCGCGCGTTTGTAACTTATAAAGGTGTGCAAAGGTCTACAGGCTGCTTCTGACTTGCGTGCTTATCGCGTCTGCATCGCTACAAACGGGCGTCATCGGCACGTTTGAAAAACGTTGTGTGCATAGGCTCTAAGGTTTAATAAATAATTTGAAATAGCTGAATTTATTAATCTTAAAAATGCGCATGTATTTTTAGATCGAAAGTGTTTTTGTTTACTCGTATAAGATTATTTCTTTTACCTGTTACTTTTGTTGTTATTATCTCGCTGTTCCTTAAAACAGTTTGTGGTAGAATAATAAACTTTTGTTACATAATTATTTTATTTTTATTTTAGTACTTCCTCAGAGCTGTTGAAGGTATCTATTTGAAACTCTTATTTTTCATTTAAATATTTTATTGCATTTCTCTTAATGATAAAGGTATGGCAAACATTATTTCTTTTTAAATTAAATTTTACTTTTCTGGTATTTTTTTTGCAATAGTACCTAGTAGTGTAATATGCTTATAAAGTGGCATTAAATATAGCAAAAAATCCTTGTCAATATCAAGCGCCAAAACATCTTTGTACCGTTATACTTCCCATTTTATCTTCTTTTAATTCACAATTGGCGCAGTGGCTGAGCAATTGGACTGCGGCGCTGCGTGTCGCGGGTTTGATTCCCGCACGGAGCAAAAATATTTGTATGATTTTTAAGTAGTTGTTCTGGGTCTGGGCGTTTGTGTATGTGAGTTTATATGTTTGTAAACACACTCACGATACAGGAGAAATTCCTAGGTAGGGACAAAGTTTTTTTTTTTAAAAAAAAGACTATTTCCATAAACAGATTTGCGGGCGCGTATTACTCACAAACACCTACTCATCTAAACATTTACATATACTCACATAATATTTACATACACACACTCACACACATACACACGTTAGTTACTTAACTGTTAGATTAATTTATTTACCTGAAACTGTAACCATACGTCTACCTGTCGAAAGAGACTGGATCCTGCAACACAGGGTATCCTAGTGCGGGATCCAGTGTCCCACACCTTTTTGTAACATTTTTGTGTGAATAAATATAATTTGAATTTGAAGATGAGATCACTGCGGACACGGGTTACTGGCAGAGCACGACGCAGCCCTCCAAGGCAGCGTCCACGGATAAGAACTACTATTACCTGCCGTACTGGGACCACAAGCAGTGCATGCATGTGCGCAGCATCTGGCCCGACCACCGCCGCCGCATGTACAATTCAAATCTCATAGCTAACATCATAGAGAAATATGTAAGTATTGGCTGGTACCCGCTGTTTCTCTCTTAGGGGAAGTAGCTTGGTGTCAGCCTATAGCCTTCCTCGAAAATTAAATAAGCAACACAAAAAAAAAAGTCTTTTCGGACCAGGGGGGGTATTACAACACAAACGACAGAGCTATACAAGTCGTCTAGCGCCATCTCGTTCACTCACTAGAACAAGTCTGGTTTTAAGACGTTGTAACCCCCCAGGTGGCCTATCATGAACTCATAACGCGATCCAGTTTAGGCTGTGGGAAAGAGATGGCGCTAGACGACTTGTATAGCTCTGTCTCTTTCACACAGCATAAACTGGATCGCGTTAGGAACTCGTGGTAAGGCTCCATGACGTCTTAAAGTATGAGTAGTTGCGCTCAGGTAACGAGATGGCGCTAGACGACTTGTATAGCTTTGTCTCCCACCAGTAGTTATTAGTCAGTACTAGTCTGACAGTCCCTTCCACTTCAATCAGGGCGGGACGATACGTAAGATTTTAAAGAAAAGGGTGTACCTATAATTGATGTGTAATTAGAGAAAAAACGGTAGGAGAAAAAACCATGGGTAAATAAAAACTTCTCGTGGTATTTTTTGGTGGCTTGGTAGTACTACGGGTAACAAAGAATTTAGAGGGTATCTCTTAGATGCAGCATCCCTCAGGATCCGTCAGACCATACAATCAGAAAGACGATTAAAAATAATTCATAATATTGTGTGGTGCAACAAAGATGACTTATTTGTAACAACATTATATAGGTACAGGGTGAAATTTTCAACTAGGCGTGGATGGCAATATCTGAAATCTAAAATCTAATTTTGCAGTTTTAGATTTCATCAAAATCGGCCTCGAGACTCTTTTCAACGTTTTTCGATATTCCTCATAGTTTCGGATGTAGCCATCCACGCCCAGTTAAAAAAATTATCTTGTAGGTATATGCTCTAACATCACATTCCTACAAATTCCAGGAGGAGGGTCTGAATGACTGTCAAGCAGCACTAGAAGCAGATATCCTCCCGGACAGCGCCAGCGTGCTGATGCTCAAGAATACGCTTGAAACGGTGAGCAGCGCTTGCAGCAACTACGTGCGCCACATGACCAACGCGCCGCCTCTGGGTAACACCAAGCTCGACAGGGAACGACTCAAACAATGCGTCTTCGAGATTGTAAGTTATTCTTCAATCCTTGTTGCCAATAGGGTAGAACTTTTAGCATTGCAGGCTTTTTATTTCTTTGAAAGGACATTTCGAACCGCAAGCAGGATTTGAACCTGCGGCTTCGCGTTTCAGTACATCCGACACTCTTTCCAACCAAGCAAACCACCGAGGTTCTTGCCTACAGTGTCAAATTCTTTAATTAATTTCTAACATCTCATCTCTCTCACGTTTTGACGTCAAAGAAAATGTTTGTAATTCGCGTTTGTAACATGCTTTAATGTGAAAAATATTTAATGACCAAAGCCGGCTATTCCTGATTACTGTGTAAGAGATTCCTTTATGAGGGGAGGCCTTTGGTCAGGATTGGGACTGATTAGGAATACGTATTCATTGGAAAATGCAATGGTGTAGTCCCATCAAACTCGCCAAACCCTATTGAAAAAGTCATAGATACCTAATATGACAAAATAAAAAGTATTCTCTAGTTTTATTTTTTAGGCAGATCACTGGTGGCCCAGTGGTATCGGCCCCGACTTACGAGTTGAAGGTGATGATGATGATTTCTAAAATGACGAAACGAAATACCTTTATAGCTAGCCTTTCTTCATAGTCTTTTAATTGGAGTCGGATTCCTTAGTTTAGTAGTCATCTGAGTTCTGCCTCTATTATTCTGGGGTTCTAGCCTTATCGTTTCTCACTATAGTCCACCCATTGCTTGTAGTCTTTCGCAACTTCCTGCACTACATAATTATTTACATTTCTACAGGATCAAATTGCGTCTATGTCTAAAAGTCTGCGGGCCTTGATCACCAAACACTCGATCAAAGAGCGACTGCGAACCGCTTTCTCTTACTTGAACAAGCTGAAACATCTCTGTGAAGATGTGAGTATGACTTTTATATTCTTTGGTAACAGGGGTCGGATGTAACATAGATCTTTGCCCAAATATTGATGCATCAGGGCGCCGAGTTTTTGTCATTACTTCTTTTGTTCAGCTTACAGACGAAAGTGATGAAAGAAGTATATTTGACGATAATAGAAGTGTTGACTCTCAGTATACTTTGAATTAATTTCAATTCTAGATTCAATTTTCTTAAAAGCCTTTGAAGATATTTTAACTTTAATGTACTTTGTTTCCAGGTCCAACACGCTTTACCAGACATATTCATCTGGTTGATAAGCAACGGGAAGCGTTTGGCTTACCAACGTATCCCAGCAAGAGATATTATTTACTCCGATTACAGTGACGAATCTGGCAAATATTGCGGCAAGATGCAGACTCTGTTTCTAAAGGTAAAATGATCAAGGACTTCTCAGTAACTTCATTTTACACGCCAATTTATTTCATTAAAGACGTGCGAGTGGCTAACAGCGTTACCTACGAATAAAGTCGTAAAATAACTAAACTACTACTCGTAAAAATAACATTGTATCACTGTATAAAACTTCTTATGGCACTTGTTATAAAATTAACCCAATAATTATAATTACAGTGGCCCGGCAAAAAGTCAACATCGTCAAGCGGTTGGTCGATTCCGGCTAAAATCAGTGTTTACTTGTGGCTTGGCATCCTGCAAGACAAGAAACATTACATCGATGGGCTACCACAAGGCTACGAGGTCAGTTCAGAGTTGAGGAATGCAGACAAACTTCGGTCAAATGCCCCATCTACCATATTTTATGCCGAGAAACATGTAAGTAACATTTCAAACGGGCTCAACGAAAATATAAAAACATAAATAAATGTAAAAATCCCTTGTATGTTTTAGAACTTCCAAATGCGGGCATATATCTACCAGGCCCGATCATTGATTGGATCTGATTCTTCTGGTCTATCTGATCCGTTTGCCCGTATTGTGATTGGCGATAGCACTGCAACCACTCAGGTTATTGACGAAACACTTAGTCCCACTTGGGATGAACTACTTGTATTTGATGACGTGCTTCTGTATAGCACCATTGAATGGATAAGGGCAGATCCACCCACAATCGTTATAGAAATATTTGATCAAGACAAGGTCGGTAAATCAGAATTCATTGGTCGGACTTTAGCTAAACCTTGCATAAGAGCATACGAAGATGTTCATAGAAGCTCACAAAATTTACCCGCTTTAGAGTGGTATGAAATCACTCGGGGTGACGATAAAGCTGGAGAACTACTAGCTACATTTGAACTGCTTGAAATACCTCCTAAACAAAATGCATCAATACTTCCTAGTCTACCATCACCCAGGGATTCCAATGGGAAACCACCCATAGATGCGAACAAAGGTCCAATACTGCCTGTACCAAAAGGGATTCGACCAACACTGTCAAAGTATCGCATAGAAGTATTATTCTGGGGCTTGCGTGATTTGAAACGGGTTCACCTTCTGACGGTGGACAGACCACGAGTTGATATTGAATGCGCTGGCAACATACTCTACTCTACTGTGATACAGAATGCGAAACGCAATCCTAACTTTACAAACCCCATCAAGTTTGTTGATGTAGAATTACCAGACCAAGATTTATATAGACCACCTCTTACCATTCGTGTGGTGGATTGTCGCAGCTTCGGCAGGATCACTTTGGTCGGAACTCATACAATAAATTCTATTCACAAATATATTTATACCCCAATGAGCAAGCGCGAAAGAGACATCGAAGAGAGAAAAAAGTCACTGATTCCTTTGCAAAACATTGACCTACGAGCTAACTGCATCATACCAGATGACACTTTTACCATCGAAAATGAAAAAGAAAGTTGTCCATTACTGATGAGGGATGGTAAAGGAGCTATTTCTTATGGGTCCGGTAGCAAGCCTGGTCAAGGAGCCCGAAAAAAACTTAACAAACGTGAGTCCATGAAGAAACGTAAGGCTAGCACAGAGTCAGTACTAGATGACGATGAAAGAAGTAAAGATTGGTGGACTAAATACTTTGCTTCAGTCGAATCTATGATAGAAGAAGAAAAAGAAGCAAAAAGGGAAAGGCAAGGTTACATGCAGCCAGCCCAAGGAGCTTACGCTTCTTGTTCAGAGGCCCGGTCGCCCCGGATTGAGGAAATACACTCACCCAGATCAGATCGCGATAGAGAGCGTGACAGAGAAAGAGAGAGGGACCGAGATAGGGAACGTGACAGAGACCGTGATAGAGAACGAAGAAAGAGACATACATCGTCCCCGAAGATTGTAATCAGTCCAACGATGACTAAGAAAAATGAAATACCGCGTTCAGCACTAACAAAAGTGAGCCGAGTTTCTACCTCCTATAATTATGGTACCATTATTTTTGATTGGATATCAATTAAACTGAATTGACTTTTTCAGATATACCCTCACGAATTAGAGGCCGTGCCTGAATACGATGAATTTAAGGAATGGCTCCATTCCTTTGAGCTCTATAGAGGAAAGAAGACAGGAGACGACTCTGAAAATGAGAACCGAGTCGTAGGAGTCTTTAAGGTAAGTGTTAAGTAAAACTGCCGATTCTCAATAAATTGCTGTGTTAGAACTAACAAAGTCCATAGTGCTCGTTCTTATATATAGTATTTAATTACTTTTTATTCCAGGGCGCTGTCAAAGTATATAAATGGCCTCTTCCTCGAGGCATTGACGACCACACTGTTATGGGATTTGATCCAAACTTTGGATTTTTCCAAGGAGTCCCGAATAATGAACCCATTCACGTACTGGTGCGCGTATACATTGTAAAAGCCACTGATTTACATCCAATGGACTTGAATGGAAAGGCTGATCCATATATCGTCCTACACTTAGGCTCTAAGAGGATCAGCGACAAAGACAATTATGTTTCAAAGCAACTAAATCCTGTTTTCGGGAAGTGTTTTGAAATAGAAGCAACATTCCCGCAAGACTCATTGTTGACAATACAAGTTCTTGATTGGGATTTACTCGGAGCTGATGACCTCATCGGAGAAACTAAAATTGATCTTGAAAATCGATTCTATAGCCGCCATCGAGCTACTTGTGGGCTGCCCATGAAATATGAAGAGTAGGAATTCTTATTTGTTTGTCTTTTATCAATATACACCGTGACTTTTTAGTCGTCTTACAACGGCAGCCCAGTTCATGTATCCAATAACTAGTACACGTTTATAATAAAAAAATAGGTACTGACGAGATTTGAAAAATTAAAAAATAAAGTTTAATTCGTTATTATGACGCAAGGTCTCATAGAAAATGGAGATGGAATGATCTGTCTGTCTAAATATTATTATTATTAATAATAATAATAATAAAAAGTATTATTAACGACTAGCTTCTGCCAGCGACTTCGTATGCGGATCCTGTTGCTTATGCCAGCGACAATGGGGTCGTCAAAATCGAAGATCTGAAACGTCTGATGTCGAATTCTTAGAGCCTGGGGACGGGAAAACAACGGGACGTGCATGACGATTCCAGACGTTGCAGATCTTTCATTTTTGTAAGTCTACAGGAAATGCCCATCAGACTAAACAACTCTTGCTAAGATGTTATTCAGATATATGTTACAGTGTAGCTGGGCTCTTGGAATTCCGTATCAGTTGTTCCAGATCTCAATTTTTATACGACAACAGGGAGTGCTCATCAGGCTGAGCAACTCTTGCTAAGACGTCATTACTGTATATGTAATAGTGTAGCTGGGCTCTTGGAGTTCCACATCAGGTGTTCCATATCTTCAAATTTATTTTCTCAGCAGAAAATGCTCATCACGCGGAACAATTTTTGCTATGGCGCTATTTTTGTATCTCTTAAAGTTTTGCTGATCTATTGCTGTTCTGCATCAGGTGTTCAAGTTTCCAAGATAAATTATAGCCTATAGGTTGCCCAGACTTAATAGCTATACAACAAAAAAAAAAAACAATCAAATCCGTCCAGTAGTTCCGAAGATTAGCGTGTATGGAGTAACTTCTCCCGTTTTCCTAACATTTCCCTTCACTGCTCTGCTTCTATTGATTGTAGCGTGATGAAAAGTATACTATAACCAGCGCAGGAGTATGAAAAATAATTGTACCAAGTTTCGTCAAAATCCGTCGAGTAGTTTTTGTTTCTATAACGGTTATACAGACAGACAGACAGACAGACAGACAATAATTTTATTAATTGCATTTTTGGCATCAGTATCGATCGCTAATCACCCCCTGATAGTTATTTTGGAGATATATTTCATGTACAGAACTGACCTCTCTACAGAGCCAGCGATTTCGTACGCGGATCCTGTTGCTTATGCCAGCGACAATGGGGTCGTCAAAATCGAAGATCTGAAACGTCTGATGTCCAATTCTTAGAGCCTGGGGACGGGAAAGCAACGGGACACCATGACGATTCCTTCAGAAAATGCTCATCACGCGGAACAATTTTTGCAATGGCGCTATTTTTGTATCTCTCATAGTTTAGCTGATCTATTGCAGTTCTGCATCAGGTGTTCAAGTTTCCAAGATAAATTATAGCCTATATGTTGCCCAGACTTAATAGCTATAAAACAAAAAAAAAACAATCACATCCGTCCAGTAGTTCCGAAGATTAGCGTGTATGGAGTAACTTCTCCCGTTTTCCTAACATTTTCCTTCACTGCTCTGCTCCTATTGATTTTAGCGTGATGAAAGGTATACTATAACCAGCGCAGGAGTACGAAAAATAATTGTACCAAGTTTCGTCAAAATCCGTCGAGTAGTTTTTGTTTCTATAACGGTTATACAGACAGACAGACAGACAGACAGACAGACAGACAGACAGACAATAATGTTATTAATTGCATTTTTGGCATTAGTATCGATCCCCAATCACCCCCTGATAGTTCTTTTGGAAATATATTTCATGTACAGAATTGACCTCTCTACAGATTTATTGTAAGTATAGATAGATAGATAGAAGATAGATATAGATAGATAGAAGATATATTTCATGTACAGAATAAATTGACCTCTCTACAGATTTATTATAAGTATAGATAGATAAAAAAAACTCGCCTAGAGGTATTTTAGGTCGGATACATGTCATTAAGTGGACCACTTTTGTAAGACGACTAAAAAGTCACGGTTTAGAGACAAATTCTAATACCGTAAAATTTATAGGCAGGGCTACAACCGCTGGCGAGATGCTATGAAGCCGACGCAGATTCTTGCAAAGCTTTGTAAGGAAGGGAAACTCGATCCTCCGATCTACGAGTACGGGCGTGTGAAGGTCGGGCGAACAGTCTTCAACATGCCGATGAACGACACGGAGTTGTTCGGCAACCCTGACACCATGGAGGAACAGATGGCGCTGGTGGTGCTGCGCCGCTGGCAGGAGGTGCCCCGTGTCGGCACACGACTGGTCACCGAACATGTTGAGACCAGGCCACTGTATAATCCCAGTAAACCTGGTAAGGAAAATTGATTTTTTTTTCTAAATCATACAGTACTTGAAGATCAGAGGTGGCTTAGTGGTATTGGGCCCGACTTACGACTTGTAGATCGAGCATTCGAACCCAGCCAGGTGATGTTTTCCTTCACGCTCTCATAGCGGTGATCGAAAACATCTTGAGGAAACCGCCATGTCCTGTATTGTATTGTACTGTATAACGGGCTGGTATCCGCTACTCCACGTCAAATGCGCGTATATTGCGTGCAGGTGGAAAAGAAATTATTCGATCCACCCTAGCTCGCCGAGGAAAGCCAGCAGCGCCTTGGTGTTGCCGACGATTTCGCGGAGAGTACCTGGGTTACCGAAGAACTTTGCCCTGTATGAAGCAATCTTCTACCGCCATGTCCTAGAATACCAACGTTCAAATCCGAAAACACGTGACACCTACCAACCCGTACTGGTCCCGCGTGGTGTGTTAGGGACCACTTCCTATTACAGAGAGGAAACCCGTGTCCCCCTACAGTGGGAACAGTATAGGTTGATTTGATGATGATGATGACACACTTTTATGACTAAGGAAATGCGCATTTTGTTTGACCTTCTTCAGTTTTCATTATGAAGTTAACACCGGCTGTCAATATTTTTTATTTTGCTTGTGTACCTATATCTTAATATATATAAATCTCGTGTCACAATGTTTGTCCTCAATGGACTCCCAAACCACTTAACCGATTATAATAAAATTCGCACACCATGTGCAGTTCGATCCAACTTGAGAGATAGGATAGTTTAAATATCAAATTATAGTCGCAATTTTAATAATATTATAAAGATTGCACCCGTGCGGAGCCGGGGCGGGTCGCTAGTTAGTTTATAAATATTTAATAACTTGCTACTCCCCCACAGGTATTGAACAAGGCCGGCTTCAGATGTGGGTGGATATGTTTCCCATGGACATGCCTCTCCCGGGGCCTCCGATGGACATCTCCGCTCGCAAGCCCAAGTCGTACGAAATGAGGGTCATTATCTGGAATACTGACGATGTGGTACTGGAAGATGACGCGTTCTTCACTGGAGAAAAGATGTCGGACATCTATGTGAAGGGGTAAACAGTTTGTTGCAATCTGTGTTTTGTGTCTTTTACTGTTTAGTCTGGTCTTTCCAACGTGTAAATATAGTGAAAACGACGGTTGGCGTATAGTACAGAGGTTCTGGGGTTGACGTCGGCGTTCCCGCACAGTTTTTCCGGGTATATGTGTACCTAAGTTTAGATGTTTGTAAACGCACCCAAGATATAGGTGAAATTCTTATAAGTACTTACCCACGTTGCCCTAAACGGTGGTATAAAAAGAGGTCGAATAAGAAATGGAGCTGTACCTAAGCATGATAAAGGTATTCAACTGAATCTGGTTTGATTGTAAGCCCACTTCGACATTTTTTTTTATAGCGAACCGCCAAATCGGTAAGCAAGTGAGATCTTTCCTCTAGCAATTTCCAAATAAACATGCAACTCAGTGGAATCATATAAACATTTCGTTATACTTCATTAAGATCACATTAATTGTTATACCATTCTTTGCATAAACATGTTTCTTTGCAGATGGGTGAAAGGTCCAGACGACTGTCAATCCACAGACATACATTACCGCTCTTTGACGGGAGAGGGCAATTTCAACTGGCGTTTCATATATCCGTTCGACTACTTGGAGGCGGAGGAACGAATTGTGATATCGCGCAAGGAGTCTGTGTTCTCTTGGGACGAGACCGAGTGCAAAATACCAGCGCGGCTTGAGCTGCAAGTGTGGGATGCTGATCATTTCTCGGCTGATGATTTCTTGGGTAAGACACTCACTAACATAGAAACAGACGCACAAGCCGATCTTCCGCGTTAAGCCGCGTGTGCCGAAGTTGGTCTTTGGATGGGTGACCATTCTGTCATGAGTTTCCTCCGTGTCTCGGAAAGCACGTAAAGCCGTTCGTCTCGGCTGTCATTTGTAGATCTTTGACAGTCCTTACTGTTAGTCAGAAGCTCATAAGTCTGACAACCAGACATGTGTTGTATTACCCAGTTACTGGGTTGTGGAGGTCCGAAAGGTAGTTGTTCCATGTAAAATATAATTATATATATTATATATATATATTCAGCTGCGTCTAGTTCGACTGGAAGCCGACCCCGATATAGTTGAGAAAAGAATAAGCAGATGATGATTTACAAGTAACTGAAGTTATTATATGTACCTACTTCATGACGGAGTTTTTTTAATCCAATGAACAGCAAAAATGCATTTTTTT
This sequence comes from Agrotis clavis, assembly GCA_954870645.1. NCBI lineage: Eukaryota > Metazoa > Arthropoda > Insecta > Lepidoptera > Noctuidae > Agrotis > Agrotis clavis. The sequence continues at coordinate 2,449,583 of OX940917.1, forward strand.
TATTAGGGGAAATATAAAATATGGCAGTGTGTTCAGCAGCTGAAAGTTAGAGGCAAACTTTGTGTTGCGATCTGGCATAGCGCTAAGCTGAAGCTGAATTTAATTTTGTTTAGCGTTAAGAAATTTTAACGAACATGTAATTTTATTTCTAAAATATTGATGCAATATCTTTTGAATATAGAAGAAGCTTCTGAATTCTATTTTACTCTAACTTTACTCATCACGTGTGTGCACATCCTCAGGATACAAAGGTTTTATAATTATGAAAATAGTAAACTGTGACGCCACTAAATCACTACTACTCACAATACTCAATGATCTCAATATTTATTGATTTCATTGTTTTTTTTTTCGAAGTATTTTAGAATTTTTGGTTCATAGTGTCAAATGATAACCCTCCGGATATCACAGTCGTGATGCTATGTTACTACATATTTAGGTACTCATTTAAACCCTTTCAATCATTCTAGGAGCTATAACCCTGGACTTGAGCCGGTTCCCTCGCGGGGCCAAGTCTTCAAAGCTGTGCACACTCGACATGCTGAAGTACGATGGCTCAGTCCCCATGGTCAACATATTCAAACAGAAGCGCGTCAAGGGCTGGTGGCCGTTCTACATCAAGCGCGATACCGAGGAGATGGAACTGACTGGCAAAGTGGAGGCTGAGATACATCTCCTGACCAGAGAGGAGGCTGATAAGGTGCCGGCAGGACTTGGTAGGAGTGAACCGGATCCTTTGGATAAACCTAAGTGAGTATTTTAATATAATGTTCCTACTGCTAGGAGCTCGTGGCTAAATAATTACAGCCGCACAGACCGATCTTCCGGGTTAAGCCACGCTTAACGAGGTTGGTCTTTGGATGGGTGACGGAAAGCACGTAAAGCCGTTGGTCCCGGCTGTCATTTGTAGATATTTGACAGTCGTTACTGTGGTATCGTATTTCCCAGTTACTGGTTTGTGAAAGTCCGATAGGCAGTCGCTCCATGTAAAATACTGATATTTATTTAGCTGAAGCTGGTTTGACTGGAAACCGACCCTAATATAATTGGGAAAAGGCTAGGCAGATGATATTCCTACTGCTGGGACTCAAGCCTCCTCTCCGTAAGAGGGCCGTTATCCACCACGCAGGCCCAGTGCGGGATGGTGGATGTCGCATGACATGTCTTCGAATTTTTGGTTCTGGGGCAAGTTGTATGATGATGATGTTTTCTTTTACCGTTATAAAGAGCAGTGGTGATGAAACAAATTACACAAATTCATGCGAATGGGTTTGAACTCACAATGTACAACTCGCAAGCTGAAATGAAATGATCTTTTCCTCGCCTTTTTAATAAAATATCATTTATCTCTTTCAGTCGGCCGGATGCATCGTTCATGTGGTTCCTGAACCCGCTGAAATCAATCCGCTACATCGTGTGGCACAACTACAAGTGGACCATCTTGAAGGCAGCCATCATCATCATCCTGGCTGTGATGATCCTACTGCTCGTATATGCAGTACCCGGATACACGGTTAAGAAACTGATAGGAGCTTAAACTGACTACAGCTGATGATATATTATGTTCAATTTATCTAGATTAGGTTCGATGTCTATTTACATTTACATATCACAAAAAAAAACTCAAAAAATCCATAAAAAATATATTTTAATCCATGTATATTATTTAAAACAGTGTATAATCTTAAAGTACATGTAAGTTTAGAGATAAATATCCACTCACACATATCTTACACTAATCTTTACTACTACTAAAATTTTCTACGAACTTTTTCTACGTACCTAATTATAAATGTTTGTACCACACTCACATTCTTCAAAGAACAGTTTTCACCTACCCAACTAAAGAATTATTTTCACAAGTCTATTTTTCAAACATTGGAGACATACTCGTACTTACCTACATGCATTTTTTTAAAGTCATGAACTCTTTATAGCGAGAAAGGTTATTTTTTTTTAATACCAACTGCTTTAAAGGCAGTAATAAAAAACCACCGCAAAAAAAAAAACCTTTTTTGCAAACTCTCCTACTTTTATATATCTATCTCCACATCTGTCCTATCACACAAAAAGGCAGTTAGGCTCTGCTGTTCGTTTGTTGACGCAAACAAAAAAATATATAGCATAGATAATGTAATCAATCATTAAACTTCAGTAGAAAGAAACATGAATGACTTCAGTAGATAAAAATCCAAAAAAAAAGATTATTATAAGTTAACCGTATGATAATTATGTTAATCAATAACTTAGTTTATAAAAAGAAAACGTAGAAAAAAAAGAACTTAATCATAAAGACATTAATATTAAATTAAATCAGTGTTCTTTAATCTACAAACACAACCGTATTTAATCAAAAAAGCTGTAACATAAATAAATTGTTCATCCAAAATCTTACAATAGAACAAAAAAAAACACCAAAAAAAAGATTAAAAATAGATAAAAGGCAAAAAAAATATGAAATTATATCTACACAAAAAATATCCATAGCATTAACGAATTAGAAACATAATTTTCAATAAATATAAAACATGTACCTACTTAATTATTACTCACAAAGTTAGATCCTCATAATTATAGTAATAGCAATAGATTTAATTGTCACAATGTAATCACATTTTCCTACAATTTATACCCACATAACTTTATAAACTCTAAAAAAAAAACTTTTAATCACAGAATTGGAATTATAAATTATGTATTCATCCAACCGAACACAAACTTATACTTACATTCTTACATATCTACACCTGGCTAGTTCTAGCATCTTCTGAATATTAGATTTCAATATTATGTTGCTAGGTACTCGATCTTACACAAATTAATATTCCATGAATTACCTATATTTGTTACGGCTTATAGATACCCGAAGTGCGGCTACACATAATTTTGACCAGCTAAAGCAAGGTGTAACCGACCACATGCGGTTAAACATAGATGTGTTAAACATACTTAACTTCGGTTAGAACTAGGTTTAGCCGGCTAGAACGAGGTGCAGCCTCGGGACTTGCTGGCACTCCGACTCGGAAAATTTAGGTTAGAAGAGGATGGCGGGTCTTTCAGACCCCGCCATCGTCTCTGTATGGTTTTTTTTTAAACCATCCAGGAAGAGCCCCACGTAGCGGGGCTCCGATGACTTGCTCCTGTGAAGGAAGGATTTCGTTCGATAACACCTAGTTTTAGCCGGCTAAAACTAGGCTTAACCGTACTACGGGTATTAGCCGTAATAGAGCGGGAGCCCGCAATAGATGTCCGTGACCAATTTCCTCTCAAGCGGTAATTAGCAGGCTACATGAGGGAGTCGTATCATGAAGATTTGTGGAAGTCAGCTGCGATTCCGTTGGTGGGATAAGCAGCAATCGCCGTTCAAACACGTAGAAAAAAAATTTTTTTTTAGTCATTTCCTCCCAACTGAAACCTGGTTTATATTGAAGATTACCTTGTATCACGAAGAATAAAACCAATCAGCCGACGGTACCATGGTGGAATACACGTCAGCTGGTCACTCGAACATGTAATTTTTTATTTTATTTTCAGTGATTTCCTCTCAACCCAAATTTAACCCAATGAAAGTTTACATGTAGTTATGGCTAAAAACAGACGTCAGCTGGCTGTGCTCGGTGGAAAGATCGTCAGCTGATGCTTTGAAAATTACAAGTTGGACTACCGCTCTCAGCCTAAATCTGCATTCAGTTCAATCTTTCCAATTCCTCCCTGCAGAAAACCTGTTTATATTGACGCTTACTCAATATCACGATGAAAAAATCCATTCAGCTAATGTTTACAGACAGATATGGATCAAAATACAGAGTTATTCTTATAAAGCTGGGCATCAGGAACATACGTGATTCTGTAAGAGATACGAAAAAACTTATTTAGATAACTTAAGCTCTTTTTTCAGTATAAACATTTTGGCATTTATATTTTTTGGTCAAATGTGAATTATCCACTAAAATGAATTCGCTAGGAACAATATTTGGATTATACAAAATGTGCAATACCTTAAAAACTACTTAACCGATTTTCATGAAACAAACTGTACTATAGTTTTTACAACAAGACCAACACATTAAAATTAGTTACATTGCAATAACCCCATAAACAAAAAACTACATTTTCAATTTACGTAGTTATGATCAACATAATTAGGTATCATAAGATTTATTTTTTAATGCCTTTCGACTCTGTTTAATTTAAATTATTATTTCGTTGTATCGGAAGACAAAAATCAGGAAGGCGGAAATTGGATAAAGGAAATAACTTAGCATTCATCACGATCCATACATTTTTTGGGCTTTTCTGAAAGTCCGGCCAAAGTTATAAAAGTCGGCGATGAGACCACCACCGCCCGCTACGATGAGAGGTGCACGACAAGATGTAGGTAGATTTTTTATGAGGAATAAAAAAATAGAGGAATGTTTTATGTAATTTTTGTGCTTAATTCTTATTAGAATACTGTATTTTTCTTATTAGAGTTCATTAAAATACATTTCTTAACGAAACTAACTACAAAATTGTACTAAAGTTTGATAAATATGTTGATCATAATTACGTAACTTGAAAATGTAGTGTTTGGTTTATGGGGTTATTGCAATGAAACTAACTTTAATGTGTTGGTCTTGTTGTAAAAACTATTGTACAGTTTGTTTCATGAAAATCGGTTAAGTAGTTTTTAAGGTATTGCACATTTTGTATAATCCAAATATTTTTCTTAGTGAATTCATTTTAGTGGACAATTCACACTTGACCAAAAAATAAATTTGCCAAAATTTTTATACTGAAAAAAGAGCTAAAGTTATCTAAATAAGTTTTTTCGTATCTCTTACGGAATCACATATGTTCCTGATGCCCAGCTTTGTAAGAATAACTCTGTATTTTGATCCATAATTGTCAGTAAACATTAGCTGAATGGATTATGTCATCGTGATATTGAGTAAGCGTCAATATAAACAGGTTTTCTGTAGGGAGGAATTGAAAACATTGAACTGAATGCAGATTTAGGCTGAGAGCGGTAGTCCAACTTGTAATTTTCAAAGCATCAGCTGACGATCTTCCCACCGAGCTACAGCCAGCTGACGTCTGTTTTTAGCCATAACTACATGTAAACTTTCATTGGGTTAAATTTGGGTTGAGAGGAAATCACTGAAAATAAAATAAAAAAATTACATGTTCGAGTGACCAGCTGACGTGTATTCCACCATGGTACCGTCGGCTGATTGGTTTTATTCTTCGTGATAAAAGGTAATCTTCAATACAAACCAGGTTTCAGTTGGGAGGAAATGACTAAAAAAAAATATTTTTTCTACGTGTTTGAACGGCAATTGCTGCTTATCCCACCAACGGAACAGCAGCTGACTTCCACGAATCTTTATGATATGACTCCCTTATTTAGTCTACTAAGTATGGCTTGGGAAGAAATCACTAACGATATTTTGGCCTGGCTCCCGCTCTATAACATATTCAACCAAACAAAAACTTTGGTCGTTCCCACAGGTCCATGAGTCTATTGTTCTCAAAAATTGAACTTTCATACATATGTTCCCAATGGGAACCACGACATTTAAAAATATTAATATTTTTGTTCCCAACGGGTCCATGAGAATGTTTGGTACAGTCAAAAGCTTGGTCATAAGCTTAAAAAACTGAAATAATGTTACTAACCAGCAAAAGTACTAGGCTGGCATAAGTTCAAGGTGGTTTTTATTTTAAGTTATGAGTATTTAATAATTGTTAATAGTCATAAAGTAAAAGATCAAGACCGGTCTAGTGCAGGTGTTCAATCAAATACATACCTCCTTGAATTTATGGTACCCTAGTACCTACTTTTGCTGTTAAGCTTTTCAGTAAACCTTCCTAGAATAATTATATTTAAAAACAAACCACCCTGTTTGAACTCATGTAAGCTTTATAAAATACTTATGTACTTTTATAAAATATCACATATTATTATTAGAAGCTGGTGTAATTATTAAGAGGCCATTCTCATTTTAATAGTTTTTATCACAAGCTTTAAACCAGTCGAAAAGACAACTCTGAACATTTTTCTTTCTCTTACATGAAATCGTTCTTACTGTACAGTTAGTAAGTCTTTTAATAAATCTCGTGGACCCGTTGGGAACTCATGTAGGCAAATTCAAAACAATATTATAATTTGTCATGGAGCCGTTGGGAAACGACCAAAAACTTTATCCATAGCTGCAACACATAGACACCAGAAGACCTTGATAGATCTAATTATGTGTAGGGTTATCGGTTTCTTATCGGAATAACCACTTCAAAGCTCATAGGGAAATAATAACAACCACTTTAATTAATCAAAGAAAAAAACCGAATTAATCCAAAACAAAACAAAGAAAATAAAAGAAATGGTACAACCAAAATCAACCGAAGATACATAAAATTTTACTTCATTCAACCATTTTGATACCATAATTATTATTAACCTATCTACTACCATAGCTGCACGCTGCACTGCTAGCTCCTACCTCTACACTATTAAGTTCGAGAAGTGCAGTTAATTATCGTGATGATGGACGATTATACGAAAAAAGTTTTAAATTCTATTATCATGAAAATTAACGGCGTTTTGTGTGGCCCCGCACTAAAGAGTAGGGTTAGGGTCGTCGGTGTCTTATTGTTTGTTCGGTATTGAAACTACTTTCAATATTCCAAAACATTTTCACTTCTGACTGTAAAATTTAACTTGTTCAAGTACTTCCACTATATTGATTTTCTTTTTATCTACCTACAAAAAAAAACATCATCACCTTTCTGTGCCTGTCCTATATTACTTATCGGTCAACATAACACACCTTGTGATATCATACTTAATTACTCTATCATTCCTCACACAATCTATTTTCCATCGTTTTTGGTCTTCTCCTTGAATTTTCCCATTTATCATCCATACATCGATTCAATAACTCCATTGACATTTCCTTGATAAAAAAAGTAGGTATTACGTGTGTATATATTATTTTCTAACTCTTCTCAGTGTCAATTCCTTTACGCCTTATATAAATAAGTAGATAGCTGACAGTTTGAATATATGTGCATCGTATAATGAAACTTCTTACCTCTCTAACAATCTATATGTCACACATTCAATACATAAATGTATTTAACAATTTAATGTTCACCTTAGGTTTATTGTTTAGTAAATGTTTAATTTTCAACTTAAGTACGGGCAATAACAACAGAGTCTCCTGATTATCTAAGTTGTAATTTTATTATTGTGACTTAGCTCTTAAAATAATTTGCAGTCTGAATAGTAGTAAGCAGAATATGTTAAACTTTTTAGATTTAATATGGTTCCATATTTTATGCAAATAAAAATATTCTACGAGTATTCTATAATAATAAAATTATGCTCAAGCAGGTATTAAATCACCCTTATAAGCACATATTTTTTCCAAAATTGCGCTATTTTTTTTTTGTTACCTACTTGTATTACTTTTAGTTACAGAGAATTTGTAGTTATTGAAGATCAAAACGCAAACATTTTCACACTTTGAAAGTTTCCAACAACAAAAACAGCGACTATGATTTTACGTATCACAAAGAAGTCAAGTTCTAATTTCTAAGTATTGCACAGAACGGTAACTATTACCTTGTTGTACAGAACTCTTAGCGGACGGCTTGTGATGGGTCCTGTTACCTACACCCCGTTTATGGAATTTAAGATTTTAATAGAATTACATATTTCAAATAGTTCCGGCCGCCCTTCTCTATTTCCTTAGATATGATTAGCTGGTTTTGAAACCTCAAAAGTCAAACCCAAAAACAGTCTGTACCGACCTGTTAAAATGCTGAAAAAATATACGTACTGCTCAGCAATATAGGTATCTACTCAATAATTATATGCCTTAAATTTTGTGAAAGATTCTATGTAATTCTGTACGGGTACATATTTAAATATCGAAGATTAAAATACCTGCTGTTAAAATATCGATGTTCAAAACATTGAAAATGAAAATATCGAACGACCATAAAACCGAAAATTAAAATAACGAAAGTTTATAATATCGAATGGTTAAATGTCCTACGTCCAACTAAATATCTACAAAAGTTATATCGAAAGATGTAAATATCGAAATACGATCGAATGTCTTAAATATCGAAGTAAAAACGTCCTAAATATCGATGGGTACATATTATTATTATGTTATTTGAACAAAGAAAAAAACGAAAACGCTCTTGCATCCTTAGTCAAAATGCTGATTACCACCTACCAAGGTAGTTCATCGGACTTCGGATGCAAGAGCAAGCGAAGCGAGCTCGGCGCTTGGGGCACCCCGACTTGGACAGGTTAGGTTCGAAGAGGATGCCCCCCTCTGAAAGACCCCGCCATCGTGTTACGTTACTTTAAACCTTGCAAACAGAAATATGGAGCCTACCTATGGAGTCGACCTACCTTGATGTGGTAATCAGAAATTTAAACAAACAACTAGTAGGTTTTAACGTAGATATAATGAACTTATATACTATTAAACGTTGATATTTTGAACTTAGGCATAATGACATTCGATATTTTGAATCATTCGAAATTTTAATCACTCGGCATTTCAATCTTCGACGTTTTAAGCGTAGGTATAACAATTTTCGACATTTTGTTACAATCGATATTTAAATTTTCGATGTTTTGAACATTGGTATTTTAAGCGTAGTTATTTTAATCTTCGACATTCAATATGTACCCTTCTAAAATTCAAACATCAAACAAACAAAAATATATTTATCCAAACATAGGTAAGCAGTACATCACAACTATAGCCATAGGACACGACACACATTCTTTCACTCTCTCTGGTTAATAAAGTAGGATTATCGCTGTCCTAAGAAAAGTACCTACTTTATCATATATTGGCTACATTGAGAACCATATCTATAATATTTCATATCAGGTATTTGCATATCTTGTAACAGATCATTATATTACACATTTTATTATTCATAAGTATGAAATTGTAACCATAGATCATGATAACATTTTAGGAAAGCATTGTTCTACGGTTAATTGACAATTACTAAAATTAAAAACAATAGCATCACAGTTACATACATACATCTGTCAAATTATTTTGTTCAAAAAAAGCGAAAGTGGAAAATCATCGCTTCTTTTATTTTTATCTACTAAAATATTTAGAAAACCGAGCAAACCGATAAAGCTGACTTGCAAAAAAAAAATTCTTATACATAGAACGAGCATTTTTGATGATTGACCCAAAAAAAAACATTATACTTATTTTTATCTTTATTAAATTTATGAATTTGGGCGATAAAGTTAATTCAAGAACAGAAACAAGATTATTATGTATTAATAAAGTCAGTGTACCATCATCTATGTATTCACTTGAACAATATATTATATTTCTTAGCTGTAAGTAAAATGGCGTTTCATTTATTTTCCTTCACGCGTTTCCATTTTGGCTCCATTATTATTTGTTATCTATTAATTATTATTATATTACTCATTTTCATAATCCCATAACCTCAATCAGTAATAGAATAGAGAATAAAATTTTAAGTCATATTTTTCGTCTTGAAAGAAAAGAGCCTCGCAGATGCGTCTGCCCCCTCCTAGATTCTCCTAGGTCTCGCTACGCCACTGGGGGATCCTCATGCGTCTGCACAGTGTTCGACGTCGATTATCCGGTAACCAATAAGCTCTCTTCCACATTAGGGCCACTATCATGAAGAAGCCTTGAGCAGAATTCAGTTGGTGAAGAACTCAAGCAATTAGGCTCGGAGCGGAATAACCTTCGAATAGCCGCTGACGACAGAAGGTGAACACTTTGCGAAATTGAACTAATGAGTCTGAACAATCATTGGTAACATACTCCCTCACAACCCTGATGTCTCTGGTGGCAAAGTGGTATTTCTGAAGTACTCTAAATTTACGAAAATCATATCTTAGAGCTAGGGTTAGTTGTTGCCATTCTACGTCTGTTTCACGCGAGAAAAACCTGCCATATTAGTGAAACTTTATGGAATATATTCCGCAGTCATGTAAATACGATCTCTGTGTATAAAACTGAAGACTTCGTAATGGCTGCTACACACCTTACGATAAGTCTTTACGATTAGTCGGTACAGTTTAAACTGCAAGGATAAATCGACAAGTGTGTAATGGCTGCTACACACCTTATGGCCGCTACACACCTTACGATAAATCGTTACGATTAGTCGGTACAGTTCAAACTGTAACGATAAATCGACAAGTGTGTATGAGAAAAACTGTACAGTTTGTTTGATTTTTCTCATACACACTTGTCGATTTATCGTTGCAGTTTGAACTGTACAGACTAATCGTAACGATTTATCGTAAGGTGTGTAGCAGCCATAAGTCATGCGAAATAAGATCGTGTACCGCCACCGCCTTTTTTAGGGTTCCGTAGTCAACAAGGAACCCTTATAGTTTCGCCATGTCCGTCCGTCCGTCCGTCCGTCCGTCCGTCCGTCTGTCCGCAGTTTAGCTCAGAGACGCACAGTACTAGAGAGCTGTAATTTGGTGTAAATATACGGATTTGTTGTGCCGAAAAAGTGGTAAAATAAAATCTCGTAAAATATTTTTTTTTAGGGTACCTCCTGTACACGTAAAGAGGGGATGTTTTTTTTTTTCTCGCGTACCCCTTAGTGTGGGGTATCATTAAATAGGTCTTTAAAAAATATTGATAGTTTCCATTAACAATTTTTTGATAGTAAAATTCGTTTGTGAAATATTAAGCTTTAAAGTGCTAAATTTTGCTCGACTCGAGTGTCCCCCCCCTCTACCAGCTAAACGGTTATGTTTGGGGGTGTGAAAAAATTCATAATAGTAGTATATATAATGAAGTTTAAAAGAAAATTATCATGACTAAGTAGGCTTTACAACTTTACGAGTAATAGTCGACCAACTTATAAAATGTACTTGGATAACATATTTTCCTAAACAAAATGTATCGGAGAACAAGCTCTTCAACTGCAAATGTAAGTTTGTCAACTTTATTTTTACAGCTGTAATAGGTATGTTTTTACGGTATGTTTTTTGGGGATAGGTAGGTTTTTATCGTCAACTATTTTTAACTTACTTCAAAAAAAGGGGGAGGTTCTAAATTCGTCGTAATCTTTTTTTTATGTATTTTCCCCGATTTCTAAAAGACTCCTGGACCGATTTTGAAAATTCTTCTCTTTAAAATTAAATTCAGCGAATCAGTTTAGTTAATTCGCATAAGTATTTTGATGGGCAACTACGGAACCCTACACTGTGCGTGGCCCGACACGCACTTGGCCGGTTTTTTTTTCGGACACAGGCAGAAGAAATATATACCCCAAAGAGATTTAAAAGAACCTATAGAGCGGGCATTGGGAAAATTGTCATACAAAATTGTTGATGCCGTGCGTCAGTAGCGCTATCTAAGCGTTGCATAGCAACGCGACTACTAGACTGAGGGACTTTTTACCTATTGGTAAAAAGTTTTGGATCACAAATTTCTTCGTGATGTCCCGTCTATTGCTCGTATATAGTTTAATGTCTTTGATATACACTCATATTTATGTTATATGAAAATGGCATATAACACACGCTAGATACTCTAAACGACGATATTTTGGTGATAGGTTTGTAAATAATTATAGTATAAATATACAACCCAAATTCAGCCATGTTTTTGATTAGACAACTAAATACTGTTGGATTCAGAATAATCTATATTTTGATATCTGATTCGATTAATCGCTAATTAGTTGTCGGGTTTATACATGTGAGTTACCGTAAATAATATACCCTCATCTGTTTAAACCCGACAACTAATTAGCAAGGCAGGTTTAGACACCGACAATCTTTATTTTTTAGATTCCTTGAGATATATTCTATCAGCTAACGCTCGATTTTTTAATAAAATAACATTGACAGTACGCGATTCAGGTCGACAACCTATCACCAAAATATCGTCGTTTAGAGTATCTAGCGTGTATTATCGGCCATTTTCAAACATATGAGGGTATATATTTCTTAATTGTATCCTAGATTAGAGGAATCAACTGTGCGATTGTCCAATTGCAGGTTCACATGGCGACCGCAACGGTGAAGTTGGAAATGTTTGACTGTTGCTAATATGAGAAACATTTCCTTTCGGTTGCAGTACCAGCACCGCTGGTTTATTTTCCAATTTCCTGAAACGCTCTTCTGAAAGATTGTCTGTGCTCCCCACAGTTTGACGATGTTTCAGAAGAGTGTAGCTGATGATTGAACTTCGGGTGCAAGCTGCTCCGAGCTAAGGGCTTTTCTAAAGTTGTAACGCACCATTTTTCCGATGTTTTGTGACCATGTGTGAAGTTTCTATAGATTTGAGAAGAGGGCGACGCGCCGGAATTGGAAGTTGGCGACAGTGAAGACGACCTCTCGGAATGACAAAGTTGGCGAAGTTGAGAGCGCCTAAATTAATCTGCGCTTCCTTCAACGAAATAGGTATTTCTCCTGCGAAAACTCTCTCTAAGAGCGATAGAATTAACTGGGTCTTTTTCGGAGGTTAATACTTGTAATTTCTGTTTCACGTAAACCCAAGGGATTGGATCCCTTGAGAGAGTTCGGTGACAGAGTTCTTGTAAGTTTCTCTCAAATTTTAAAGCTAAGTCTACCTGAGAGTTTTTTGACCATAAATTTAGTTTGTGGAACTGACGGTGGTTTCTCAAGATGCTTACGTGGAAATGATGCTGAGGCTGTTCTCTGATTGCACCCTTTATGAGCACTGAGGTACTGGATGGTGAAGCTAGACACAGGTGCAGCTTCACAATCCAGTGCCTGGATTGACATCTCTCGTGATTGAATACGACAATTTCATTTTATCACAATCCTATAACGAGGTTATTGACTGGCAAAAAAATGATTCGACCGTTATGAATTTAGCGGATTAAGAACTTCTAGCAAAATGACAACAGGAAACTTGTAGGAATAACGAATTTACAAAAATAGCAGACTTAGGGTGCCTTTCCACCAGAGATGTGCTATGCAGCGATAATGAGCTTTTACATTATCGCTGCAGAGCTAACTATGTAACCGTTTCCACTGATGCTAAACTATCTATGTAGCGGTGCGTGTAAGATGTCCTATGAACATGCGCCGCTGCAAAGTAGCTGCTGCGCTAGGAAGATGGGCAGCTCGAGCTATGCGATGTATCGATAGTAAGGAAGACGACCCATAGCAGGCTTTCAGAGCACGCATCAATAGCACACATCCATTGCACACATCCAGAGCAAACATCCATTGCACACATTCATAGCACGCATCCTTCCAAAAAACAAATCTTAGTTGAATCCGTTGCCACCAGTGCTGCACTATGTGTACCAATGAATATGATTGGTGGATAAATGCATCCATAGCAACGTAGCATAGCACATCTCTGGTGGAAACGCAGCCTTAGGGCCCTTGTTTAGCATGGGATAATAGTTCACATTTTATTCTGATATTTTTTTTTGGTTTCTTATTAGTTTACCGAGTTAACGAAACAAAAAGCATGATAAAATAAAACAAACATAAACTTTATTTATTTATTTATTTCACACATTTTCAAGCTATCTTGATTTAACTATTATACAATTTAACATGATCTTTTATTAAAACTAAACAAATAGTACTTAAAGATAATAATATAATTAATATTAACAATAGATTATAATAAGGTTGCTTTAAGCTAAAAAATATTTGCAGATAATATACCTAATCATTTAAAATCGATAAAACATCGAAATTAATAATAAACAGCTCTATAAAACACTATTTAAGTATTTTGTTTTAAACGTCTTTAAAAATGGGTAAATCAACTAAGTAAAAATACTAGAAAAATATTCATATAAAAGAAGCATTGATTTGGCACGTTAGATAATAATAATTATATAATAACAATAAACAAGAGGAATGAACATGGTAAAGATTAAATAAATTCATTAAGATAAAAAACGTTAATAAAAACAAAAAATAAAAGACAATTCCTTAATGTAAGATTAGTGATTTACATTTACGATGGCTAAGCTTAGTTTTTGAAAATATATTTTTCTACACAGTCATATTTTCTATTTCCATGCCCAAAAATACAGCAATTTAGAATAAAAAAAAAACATAATGGGGCTTGAAAATAGCCTGCTTTACTTGTTGTAAAAAAAATGCTGTTCCCTACATTTCGACGAATTACATGTGAGCGTGAGTTTGGGACAGTTGTTTTTCACATAAATTATGAAGTTTGTAAAATAACGTTGTAGGTTTTACGAGGAACTAATACTTGAATAACTTATAATATGTTACGCTGATGTGTCGTAGCGTACAGTCGGTCGTGAATTATGAGAAGAGAAGGTTACGTAGTAGGTACGTGCAGACTTCAGCTTCACAATGGTGTGCTTTATAGAACGCAATATTCGTGACATCAGCGAAACAAGAATTCAGGCTTAAAATCCAATTTGTAGGTACCGGTGGAGTTACTGAAAAGATTATAACTATAAAGCTCATAAAGGGTGTATGAATGCATTACTGAACCTACGTAGGTACTCACACTTTTTCACATCCCCATATTGAGTCTTTTTTTTATATTTTATTATTTTTTTACTAAATAAAATTAAAAGTCGACAGTTAGCAGGCCAAGCTACCTTAAAAAAATATTTAAATACATTTGGTAAAATATTTCAAGAATGAATCGCAAGAATGAATTTCCAAGTGCATAATTTTATTTTCACCTCACACGCTCGGAAAGATTTTATTTCTAATTCAAAATCTGAGCACAAAACTCCATTTTGTGCTCTAGAGCACAAAGTGTTGTTCAAAATTCGAACACGCTTTATTCAATTGTTTTCTACACTGGCAGGCGAGCCGCCCCCACTACATTTCCTCGCTATGTGAGGTGAAAAGTTGTGTGTTGCACGCGGCAGCAAAGTTTTTCTGCGTCTCGTACCTTTGAAAACTTCGCATCGCTCAGGATTCTATATTTGAACCGCTCGTTTCTCTCGCGGTTCAATCTTAGAATCCTTCGCTCGCTCAGTTTTCAATTCAAGTACTCGCGCCAAAAATCAACTTTGCAGCCTTGCATAACAAATAACTATTTCACCTCACCAGCTCGGAAAGATTCTATTTCTCATTCAAAATCTGAGCGCAAAACTCCATTTTGTGCTCTAGAGCACAAAGTGTTGTTTAAAATTCGAACACGTCTTGTATTCAATTGTTTTCTACTTTTCTACACTGGAGGGCGAGCCGCCCCCACTACATTTCCTCGCTGTGTGAGGTGAAAAGTGTGTTGCACTCGGCAGCAAAGTTTTACTGCGTCTCGTACCTTTGAAAACTTCGCATCGCTCAGGATTCTTTATTTGAACCCTTCGCTCGCTCAGTTTTTAAATCAAGTACTCGCGCCAAAAATCAAGTTTGCAGGCTTGCATAACAAATAACTATTTTGTGATATTTTGCAACAAACATTTAAAAAGCGCAAACATTTAGTTTGAATAACATATATATCTATGACTAATGTTCTAGATCTATTCCATCTTTCTAATGTAGATAATATATTTCGAGTCTAAAAATAAGGTTATTTAATACAACAATAGTTTGATTAGTTTTTTTTTTACTTTTTGTTTGCTTATTTTGACATTTATACGCACATAATTGATAGACTATTCGTGATTAGATTAAATGTGAATGCCTTTAAATATCTAATATTGTTGACGGTTGTGATTAGGTATATGAGTAATTTTATTTCAAAGTTTGTGTTTATCAAAAAGAGTTAAGACGGTAACAAACGGACATAATATTCTACAATTAATAAATATAAGCAAGTTCAGAAAGCAGCGAGTCCGATTTTATTTTGATCAATTCTTATGCATTTAAATTAGGTAACTTTTTCTTATCACAGTCGATTTATATATATTCCGAATTTAAATATAATATTTTATTTACGTATAATGAGCCGTCAAGAATATTAAATAGTTCCTATTATTTAGTAGCAGGTAATTTTGTAACATTTTTTAGTAATACAACTTACTGTTCGTTGTATTTGATGGCTTTTCAAGGAACCTTGACAATAGTTCCGTTTTAACGAATCGATCTCAATTGAGCACTCATTTTAAGGAGTCTTAAAAGATAGCGAAGTAGGGTACTTATATAAACTCGCCATGATCGCCATTTGCTTTATCAACGCAAATTTATTAACGCAAGGTTCAAAAAAGTCTCTTTGAGCAGGTCTGACCGCTGGAGGTCGAAGATGTGTCACATCTTCGACCTCCTCGAACTTGACAAACATACCACAATGAAAAATTGTTTGATAAAAGCCTTATAACGGAACATTTGAGTGCCGGACGTCCCGCAGAGTTGGGCTTCCAATAATATTTGTGAACCGTCAGTGGATGGGGGAAAATTGTTATCGTTTCGAACTTGAATAGTTCCGAAAAGTTGTCCTTGATTATCAATAGCAATAAGAAATATATAATTACATTCCTTCTCTGGAAAAATCTAAAAACTACAAACAATCAGACGTTACACCTTAGGTGTCAATAACGCATTGATGGCAGCAGTAATATCTAATGAATTCCAACAAGGTACTATCGAGCACTTAAATGAGAGCGTTTCTTTAAAACGGACCTCGTACGTTTCTACAAATTTGAAACATCGTTGCTTACTTGCGAATAAATATAGCGAATAGACACGGATGAAAAAATAATTTGGCACTCGGTATGGAAAAGTTGGTAATTCCTAAGTGTTAGTCGTTACAGAACAAGAAATTTTAGGATCTAAGTTAGAGGGTACCTATAGTTACACCTAAAAGTGATTTATTATGTACATTGATAAAGACAAGTTTCTATGAGCTCTGATAGTGGTATCAACAACTCATAGCACAGAGTGACATGCAAGATAGAACAGGGTTCATACTTGAGATATTTATCATGGAATATTATTACTGGCTACACATACATTATAATGATTACATTGTTTGACTACAAGTTAATAAGTATTGGTATTTCTTTCACTTTAACTGCTCTCTTGTGTATGCAACTTACAATAGTACCTGTTTTGTACTCTGTACTCGTACTTAAGCAGCGCTCTCTACAATCTCTTGTTGATTTTTGTGATTCAGGCTTAACACTCTCTCTCTCACTCTCACTCATTTATTCTAATTTGACGATTGACATGAAAGAATAAAAAAAGAATAAGACGTATTGCGCTAATCCAAGTAATACGCACGATAACGTTCATCTAAATCCACTGATATTTTTTGTTAATTATTATTATTCTTACACCCAGTGTCTACGTATAGCCTTTCTACGTTACCCATAAGCAAGCGAAAAGTCAAAAATTCAGAAATACCAATACTTTTAAGATAGGTATTATCATTATTTCATATTTCATTTTCCGTTGAACTTGCTTGAAAGTCGTTGTTTGGGGAGAAAGCATGCGGGATTCTGACTTAATATCGAAGTAGGTATCAAAACGAGATAACAAACCTAATAAAATTAGCGAATTCTCTAGTAACATAACAATAGGCAATAACACTAATTCCATTCATTAAATACTAACAATTTTGTATACATAGTAGCTCCCGCGCATTAGGCAGTCAGTATATTGAGCGATTGTATCTCTACGGATCCTACGGGGACTGCGACGTGCGACTGCGCGGATTGCGCGCCGGTCGAACGTTAATAAGTACGCAATTATACTCATCAGCCCCGTGCAGCTGAACGTGGCTCATCTGCGCCTGATGCGCGCGAACTCTAACAGCCAGTTTCATCAACAGCTAAAGTTTAAGTAACGGTCAAGTAAATATTATTGAACCATTACTGATATTACAGTAAATGTGATTATTTAGCTGTTACTTTGATGAAGAAACTGGCTGCTAGACAGATATGAAGCATCGACTACAAGGTCACAGTATGTCAGTCTCGTAAACCTTATTAGTAGTGGCCACTGCTTCAGGCAGCTTGCCTTTGTCGTTCGCGAGTGATCCGTCGATGTGGTTGTCGGCGGCCAGGTGAGTCATGCTGCCGGACATCGCGGGCGCCAGGTTCAAGTTCATCTTGGTCAGCAAGTTGGACTCGCTGCCGGTCTTCTTGAGGTCTGGCTGCGCGGCGGGCGGCAACGTGGGGCCGCTGCGCTGGATCATCTGCAGGCGCGCGTACTGCTCCTGCAGCGCTTTTTGCTTCTTCAGCAGCTCTTGGTGTCGCTGTTCGAGCGGCGTGTGTCGGCTGGTGGCCTTGTCGTCGTCGGAAGAGGGGTCGGAGGGATGAGGCAGGAGAGCAGGGTCCAGGAGGCATCGGGGCGGCGAGGCGGGCGAAGTCGGCGAGGCGAGCGGCGAGCGCGAGGTGGTGCGGGGCGGCGGCGGCGGGGGCGCGCGGCGCGCCGCCATGGCCAGCAGCTCGGGGTGGCGCTCGGGCACGGGCGGCTTGGGCGGGTGCTGGCCGCGCGCGCGCACCGGCGGCGACGCGTCCGTGTCGCTGCCGCTGGGGTACGAGTGCAGGCGCCGCAGCGGGCCCTCGCCGCGCGCGCCTCGCTCCGCCGGCTTCGCAAACGTCTGCAGCTCGTCTAGTAGCGCATCGAGGGCGTTTTCTGGCCGCACGTCCGCTCCCCGGGCCGCTGCGACTCGCCCGGCGCACACGTCACCGGTGCCCTGCGCACCATTCCACGCACTTCTAGCTGTGCTCGCCGATCTCCAACAGACATTATAAAAGAGCGGTTGCAAGTAAGCCCCTAATACTCTGTACTTCTCTGGTAGATTTTTTACAGCTAGTAACTAAATGTTGAAAGCATTATTGCAACCGCACTTTTAATACATATATGAACACTTATTTGAAACATATAACACCGCATTCAGTTCATTGAAGACACATAGAATTGGACAAGACTATGTCTGAATGCGACCACAATCATTCACAAAGAATAAAATAGAAACGAAAAAGGCGAATGCCTCTCTTTTTTTGTCGTTGAATATTTATAAAAACAATAGTAGAAACCAGATTCATTTGGATTTGAAACATTACAAGAAAATATTGAAATTAGTTGTAAGTAGGTATATAAGTAGTATGCTCCTTATCTAAATAAGTTATTCAACAACAAAAAATGAAAAGGAAGTGTAGTCGAGCGGCCTATGTCTAGTGGGAAGTAAACATGGTGGAATAACGTTGGAAAAACGTAATATAACAGGTGAAGAAGTAAGATTTAATAATTATTAGAGATACATATGAACATTTACATAAACATATTGGGTTTTGTGATATTAGGTACATAGCGCAACGATTTAACTTGAGGTGACTTAATATGAATACAGAATAGAATAATAATTATGTGATTAAATTTTAGAAACGTATTCACTCTTAACAATTGTGATGATTTTGCCATTAGTCAAAAAAATTATAAAGTGTATATAATAATGTTAGATACTTATTTATTGGAACAATAGACTACTAAAGGAAGCTAATGTCAAATCGACATTGTAATCAAAAACTAGTCTAAGAAAAGCTCAAAGTGGAATACTGCGATCGCTACAATGATCAAAACATTATCGTCAATGTGCAAGGTGTTAATATACTTTTACTTAACGACAGTACTTATTTCAAAGCAATACAATGTTTAACGTAATTACCTGTGCTCCGACGGTGTGTGTTAGTTTTTTTTTTATTTAGCTTTTATTTTAATAAGGGATAGATTTACGAAGGAGTTTGAAGGGAGCACAATGTATCTTCAATAATTAGAAATAGTTGAGAACATAGACATTAGACTTAGTCCAAAAGAAACAAGTAAACTATAGATAACGGAGTCACGTCAAGGGTGATAGTCTAAAGTACTAGGGGAGAAGGAGAGTGAAGGAGGTTTGTTAAGGCAATTCATTCATTTCTGGAAGTGTCGGGCTGTGAGCGGCTCCTGATATCGACAATGCGCTGCAACAGAATAGAAAACAGCAAGATGCACAAACTATTGTTTTAAAAGCAACTAAGTACAAGTAATTACAACATGCTTGTTATTCAATCTATTGATAGTGACGTTGTTTTCATATTTCACACACATACACATAAATGATCATAATTTAATGATTAAAACAGAAATCAAAGTAAATAATTGAAATAATAATAAGGAACTAAATATGAAAGAAATATGAACACACGTCTGAATAACTATGTGCTTTAGTACCACTCTTCAATTGTGAATTAGAAATGGTGATATTAAATTGTTGACTTTAAACTTGGATGTAAGTACCATCAGATATTGATGTTTTCTTTGATATAAAATGAATGACCCGTTAGATCCAATGAGCTGTTCAAAGAATTCGATGCTCTGACAATATCTGAAGTTCTACAAACAAGTTGTTATTTCTGATTTATCGAAGACTATCACACACAGCTTCATCGCATGCAACGTGCGACACAATATATTATTCTTGGATTCAGACTTTATCTCTGTAGGAGAGTTCCGGGATAGCTTTGCATAATTCATACTTTTGTCTTCGAATACTTAATTGTAAAGACTTTACATATTTCGAAATCATGAGTGCTTGAAAATTCAACGATTACGTTTAACATATTCTTGTGATAATATTATGCTTGCAGTTATTATACTTACTTACTATTTTTTTTAATAATTTTAATAATTATACCTATCAAGAAGCGATCAACAATGTTGACGAGTAACTGAATACCTACGCCAATTTGTAAGTATATACAAAACAACTTAAATTAAAGCAAATTTAGAATTCCGGAACTCCCCTACATTTCGTATTAAAGTAGGCCCAATTTAAATGTTAACATTTCATTTGTGTAGATACCTAATAATTTTGACAATAATTTGTATTTAAATATTGAAAGATTTTGCGTTCAAACAACTTTCATCAGATCAGCTTCCAGAAACTAAATAAACACACAGAGAACTATTTAGACAATAGTCGATCAGTTGAAAGTTGAATGTCAGTGGCCAAAGGTACTGAAGTCAGTTAAAATCCAACTAATATCTATAGAAGCAGGGTTGTCTTTTATTTCTAATTTTAGCGATTATTTAGCGATTGGATACCGTTGAATTTTAAGTTGGAGGAGTGCAAAATTATCTTTTATTAGGTACATTACTTATGGTGGTTCAATTAACTATTTTTTAAAAGAAATATAAGCATGCGTACCGATTCTTTCAATACTGTTCGTACTGGAAAAAATATGCAAAATATCGATAAGTTTTTCCAATATAATCTGTCAGTCAAGCGAATTTGGACAAACTTTATTTCTAAAGCGTAAGTATACAAAATCCAGTGCACCAACATGCCTACAGAGTATAGCAAAAATTTGTGACAAAATTACATAAAAATAGACGATATAAATATATTGAAAGTAAAATATAATAAAGTAAAAATACGGATGTAGAATAAAAATATAGAAATAAATAATTAATTTAAACGTATTTATGAATAATAATGGATAATTATAGTATTATGAAGAGATTTTATTACTCGTTAACAACAATAGCTTCCTTGAAGTTAAGACTCTCTCTCCAAGCGAACTGCCGGGAACCATCACGGAAAAAAGACCATGAAATCCATTGTTAACACAATTTGATAATAATGACACAACATAAAAATATCATAATTTATAAGAGTTAGGTGGAGATGTGTGGCGTAGTTAATGTCTGCTGCGACAAGACTGGTGCCTGTCCTGTTCCTGGTGCCTACGTCGTAGGACTCTGCCCGAGGAGACTTCATAGATGGATACGAATGATGCAAAACATCTACAATGAGGTGGATCGTGATCTTTGACTCGCATAATTGTCTAGATCAAAATTACAGTACGAATGATAGCCCTGATATTAAAACAGAAAACGCGTAATTACTCCTTCACAATTTACGGAAGGTGTGTTATTTCTTCAAAAGCCATTTAAATCAGAGTGCGATCATATACATGTTGGTCAACTGAAGTGTATCAGTAACTTATCAAGACGAAATGGAAATTTTGCTCATAATTCTTTTTTTGTTGAAGGCTTTTGACCTGGCTAATCAAATGATTTGAATAGAAAAAATGAACAAGGATATAGTTTATGCTTGCTTCGGTTTATTTACTTTAATCCTTCTTGTATTCATTCAAATTATATTTTCTTTCGTTAGGTTTACTGTTTATGGGTGCTACAAATCATAATATTAACAAGGGTTCTCCAAGGGGCTATACTAAGCCTCATTTTATCAATAAATTACATTTACACATTTTAAAAAAAGGACTTCAACCTGTTTTGGATATTTATGTGAAAACGTACATTATGCGAGTCAAAAGAATTGGCCAAGCTTAATGACCATGTAATATTAAAAACTTACAATGGGGTACTACCTATTTCATCGGATGCTTTTACATCTAGTTATAGTGTACAATCACGTTTGGATGACACTTTTGGGCGTGGCAGTGAGTGGCAGGTCCTTCTAAATATGTTGGATATGGTTGACATATTGTTAAAATTGGCATTATTTTCCGAAAGCAAGGATTATAAAATGCAACGTTTACGGATAGTGCATTGGTTGCAGGGATATGTGCAAAAGAATGTCAAGATTCGTTGTATTCTGTAATATTACGTCACACTCTGTTTTATTATACTTACCGATGCCTAGACTTTACATTTTATGCTAGATTGATTTTCGTTTTATTCTTACCTCGCTTGGCCCATTTTAACTATCTATAGTTATTAATAGTTAATGCTCATTCTTTAGACTCTACAAAAACGTTGGTTTTTGGTGAGCATCTGTCTTATTCATGATACAGTCACCTCATTGAATTATTATTCTTTTACCTACTTGAACAGGTTCAGTATTAAGTATTCAGGTTTAAAAAGCAGGATGTGCATACTCTGTGCAAGGATTTGTACTTGTGCTGTCTTAAGATATCAGCATGGATATTGGTTTATTATCTCTTATAACAGGTTCTAATATTTTTAAAAAATACCATTGTCTTTGCATGTTTGTATATCGGGTATCTAACCTTATATTTTAATAAAAGCACCAAGATGGGCAAACCGGCTGAAAACCGCATAGCCAGTCTCCTGCATCCGGTGATGACACTGCGAACCTGTGAACCTTATAAATCAAAAATACTACGCTAGTGAAATTCATTGAACATAAGTTCAGATACTTACTATAATATTTTATTCAGTATCATTTTAGTAAAATTACTACTCTGTACTTATAGATTAGTAATAAAATTATTTTTATTTCTATAAAATAATTTAGTTTTCGGAATTTAATTTTAAAAACCTTATCGATACAGCTTTACAAAAAATCAAAATGAATGGTAATATAGGCGAAACGTCATGTTGATTTTTAAGATGAAGCACACTATACCTAACATGAATACTTAAATAATTGAACGTGGATGAACAGGTGCTTTTATAAACAAAACTTGTAGGGGTTGAAAGCCAGTGAATATTGACTTTTATGTCAGATTACATTCACAATAGGTGTGGCTATAATAATATCATTGTCCAAAGCGTAGTCTGGTTTCAAACGTCTTTTACAGACCTTAGCGTAGCGTTCCACAGCCGCGGCAAAATTTTAAAAGGTCTCGAATAAATTAACTAGGATTCCTTTTATGTTCATAGACCTGTGGCAGAAGTGTCACAAACTTTGAAGTTTCTGATTTTGAAACCACTTGTTGACATGTATTCATAATGTCAATGTTATAATTTCTTCATCGAAAAAAAAAAACAGCAACAGTATTGTTAGGTATTTCGTTTTTCTAGGTACTGCATCTTGTTTTGATTTGAACTCTCAAGACAAGGATTGGAAACAATATAATAAAAATAACCTATATTTATTATGTATATTCCAGAGTGTGTCGTAATATTTTAAATGGATGCGAATTTCAATTTTGTATGCCAATTTTGTTTATTAGTTAATTTTTTCTTAATAACACTTGCATGAGGATAAATTTTGAGGCCAATTCTGATAATTTTGATAACACCCAGAATACACAGGACAATTACTAAGTAAATAATTTATTGGATGTCCAAAATGCGTTATGGACTAAATTTTATAGGAAAAGATTTTACTATAAATAAAAGAAAAATAAGCGACTTTAGTCAGCTCGTAAGAGATGATGTTAGGATACGCTAAAGAACAGGTGCACAAAACATGCTAACTCCTCGTGTCAGAAAAGAAATAGGGGCACATGCAAACAAACGAAGCAATCGTTGGTATATCTAATGTTAGTCCGGGTATGATGCCTAGGGGTGACATGAACAGCAAATAAACGAAAACTAACACTTCGCAAAATAACGAAGTGTTGGAAAAAAATGCAAATTTTATAACTCTTGGCAAACCTGCAATTGTTAAGCGCATGGTATACATTAATAAGTATGAGCATCAGGAACTGGAATTATCTTAGAATAGAGATTATTCTGCTTAATCTGTCTGTAAAGAAGAAGTTTTGAAACTTCGTGTTATTTTGGTTTCAAGAAGAGATTTTGAAATGCAATATAATTATGTTAGTATAAGGGGCCATAACATTACTTATCTAAAAAAAACAACCAATAACAATTTTGTTCTCTTTAACAGACCTATTAATTAAATGGCTAGTAGTTGAGAAGTGAATGGCGTTCAATACCTTGTTGTGCACCATGGCGTTGGGGCAGGCGGTCTCGGAGACGCACTCCTCAGAGGAGGGTCCAGCAGTGAAGCTGGAGCTGTGAGACGACGACGGAGACACGCGTCCGTCGGCCATCGGCAGGCGCTGCTCCTGCACGCAAGCCAGGCTGCCGAAGGTGCAGACATTGCAGGTATATTATCGAATTATAATATCACGGTTCATGATGATCTGGTGCTGTCTGATTTCATTCAAATATTTATGTTTTAATATTGACAGGGTATCTTAAATTACTACCACACTACCACAATAACACTCCTGGACTATTTTATACTTTTATGCATTGTATATAGGCCTTAGTTGCTTGAATTAATGCCTATAGCACACCTCCGCTGCGAAACTCAAAGGGCGAAACCGCAATAGTTTCGCTGTGAGTTGTGAGTTCTTTGGCGGCGAAACAGGAGCGAAATTCCCTGCTCTAACGTAGAAAACTGACTATGATGTTGTCTCTTTCTAACACGATTTCGCTCATTTGCTCAGGCGCCGTCTACATCTCCGCCCGTTGACCGCTATTTTGGAGCGGTTCCGCGTGTGACTCGGACGCGTCTGTAGCAATCGACTATTTATGAGAGCGAAATAGGAAAGATGGATTTGGAATTTACGGAAAAACTTATACAAGCAGTGAGAAATAGACCAGTTTTGTACTTACTAAATCACCCTGACTGAAGTAAGAATAAAAACGGTTTTCATGCGACTGTAACTCCATACTTAATCTATTTTCTCCCAACTTCTTTCTTTTTTTATTAATATCATGCACGACATGCACCCAGGTACTACGCCTTTTTAAAGTTGTTGACCACAGTAAGATTAGTTCCTCTTCTGACTCCGAAAGCGACGACATTTTATTCCGATTGTTATTTCTCAACTGTTCTAGTTTTAGGTTTCGCTAATAGTTTTGCGTAAGTGAAGTACTGTTGTATAGCGAAACTCGCGCAGCGGTTTCGCAGTTGTTGTTTCGCAGCGGAGGTGTGCTACAGGCATATAGGATAAAAAAAGGTTAAAAGTATAGGTATTCATACCGTTTAAGCGTGACCAGAGTTCCAGTCAATTTCTTGCAGCGACGCAAAGCGAGCTCGAGTCGCTCGGGCTCTTCTTCTAACATCTTTTCTTTGCGCACCACCTGGAAATGAACGTATTCACACATAAAAACACGGACAAAACTCGATCAATAAATGTGGTTGTCGCAAAAATGACTCCACGGCCCTGGAACGCAAAGAGCATGTGAAGGAATAAGATAGTTTTTAGTCGGTAAGAGACTGTCGGTCTCTTTCGCACAGAGGAGGAACGCTTATTTTTAAAGAAAAAGTTTATTTTGATGCGTTATCTTGTGCTTGGTATCGTCTTTTTTTGAATTTACCCATTAAAGGTAATCAAAATTCGCAATCTTTGACAAAACCATGCGGCTCCATGCGTTTTGTAGGCTTTTTTTTAGCGTGGTAAAATCATCAAATGAGTCCTCCCACCCAGGGCAGAGTAGGAAAGAATGTCAGCCTTGAACTGACAAAAATCCACGGTGTCCTTCAATAGCCTTTTGCGTTCCGGCGTAGCTACGCCCGGGCTAAACAGCTGTTTAGCCCTGCGAACCCGGCAGGCTTTGGCCCTCTAAGGTGGACCGCTTCCCACTCCGTCTCTCCCACACCATGCGATGGCCTCGACCAATGCCGGGCGCGAGAGGTCTCCGCCTATCGCCGCTGTGGCGACACGGCGGTGCTCTGCCCAAGAGGGGCAGTCTTGCACTGTGTGCTCCACCGTGTCCTTAGGGCGATCCTCGCATTGGTGACATCCGGGCGTTTCTTCCCTCCCTATCCGACACAGGTACCTTCCGAAACCTCCGTGTCCGGTGAGGACCTTTGCATGCGGTAGGTCAGGACGCCGTGACGCCTATCCAGCCACTCCTCAAAGAGGGGTCTTACCGCTGCGATTGCGGCGTGCCCGATACTTTTCGTATGGCTGGCATAGTTTTACGCGTTAAAGCTAGACACATTTTCTTTCTACAATAATTTTTAAGAATAGTAAAAAACACTAAGTGAATTAGAGTATTTTAATTTTAGCCCAAATTGGTGAACTGTTACTACTAATATTTCGTTTAAAGGTTAAAAATATTATAAGTATGGGTTTAAAGATAATCCTGTAAATAATGGGTATCAATGAATAAATCCTCCTAAAATAGCAAACACTGCTCCCTTAAAGGCTTCAGCTGTCATAAAATACGAATATTTCAACATTAATGTTATGTCTGGATCGCTACTCCCCGACAGATGGCGCTGGGTGTCTGTATTAAGTTAAAACGTGTTTACCTTTGATATCACTATGTAGGATGTGTATTGTGAAGTTCGATGTTTAGGCTACTTACTGTTATATTTTTAAGTTAAGTTTTGATGTGCGGCTTTATTTTTTACCAGACTAAATATATTTTCTTTCTTCTTTTTTGGGAGACACTAGTCTGGTACAGTTTATATTTTTCATTTTACATTTGGGCCAGTCTACAAAAATTCCCCTGTATCGTGAATGTTTTTACAAACATTTTAATTCAAATATACAAAGAACCAGATCCAAAAAATATACATTAAAGCTATTTGAATATTTGTTCCGTACGGAGAAAGGACCCCGCAATACGCAGCGCACCCATGACGCCAAAAAATACCTTATCACTGTTTCAAATTTGTAACTCTTGAACCCACCTTCTCCATCTCAGCAGCCAGCTTAGCCTTCATTGTCTCCTGCAGGATAGGGAATTTGAGCTTCCAATCAGCTACGGTCTTGCTGCTCTTAGACAGCACCATGGCAATACGTTCAATGTCAGCCATGTTAACGCGAGTCTCCCTGGAATCACATTTATTTCTATTTCATTATACAATCCAGTTTATGTAGGTACTGATGGTGGGAAGATCTGATTGTATTCAAGAGAGAATTATGCCAGAAGCTAAATACTAGTGACAAAAATAACGAGCAAGATTTGCCGTATTTTGTTTGCCTAGTAGATAAGTTTGGCTGGAGAAAATAAGCAGGGGCGCGGGGAGGCCAACAGGAAACGACATCAACAAAAAAAAGATAATAATACCAAGCACACTGGGCAAAGTTCGTGGTCTCCGTAAACGTTAATTTTGATATTTTTCTGGTGAAATTAATACGAACACACCAGATGCTGCCGATGCTGGTTCTAATTCATAACACGCGTGAGTCCGAGATTGATAGTCCGAGGTACATGATAGACTTTAGCCGTGTATTCACTAGGAAGCTGTCAATAAGTCACGAGTACCACTGTGCTATTTCTCTAGGCACATGTGAAACAGGACATTACTTTGACTTTAGTGATTTGGGTTACATAGCTTTCTAGGACAAGGACTTTTTTCAGGAATTGAGTGCATCTCTTTCTACATAAATGGGCACTTTTCTCACACATAGTAATAAAGGAAATATCAGGTTCATGCAACGTTTTATTTAGTGGATTTGCAACGCATGAGATCGCCAGGATTAACGTCACTTAACCTTAGGCATATAACGTCCAAAAATAATAGCATTAAATACTTTAAGGGGTCGATGGTTATGAAATGCGAATACCTTAAAATATCTTCCACTGTTACCGCAAGACGTTAGTTAAGAGATTACCTATACCTGTTAGCAGCCTGGCCACGGAGGCGCTCGACTGTGGCCTCGAGCTCATACAGATCGTTCTCCAGCAGCAGCATGTCCTGGCGATAGATCTCTTCCTCGCGGCAAAGTTGCTGAAATCACAATAAAACTTATTTTAATAGGTAACCGTAAAGCTATTGTCAAACAGACAGGCGTGGCGAAGGCGAAGCGATGCTTTTTTGTTTGTAATATATGGAATTGTTTGAAGCCTGTCACATAGACTATCGGATCGCTTTCGCTTTTCTAAGTGACGGGATTCAAACAATTCCATACATCTATACCTATAATAAAATTGAAGTGTCTGTTTGTAATATTGAAATAACCGTTTTTTTCAACTTGCATATGAATATATATACGATACATACACCAAAACAACATTTTTTTAAATTTTTGTCTGTCTGTCTGTCTGTTTGTCTGTCTGTTTGTATTGGCTAATCTTTGGAATGGCTTGACCGATTTTGACGGGACTTTTACTGGCAGGTAGCTGATGTAATAAGGCGTAACATAGGCTACTTTTATTTTAGAAAAATCTTTTATTTTAGAAAAAAAATAGGATTATGTGCACTTGGTATCACAACTTCACGTAACATTCTGAAATGGCTGCACCGATTTTGACGGGACTTCTAATGGCAGGTAGCTGATGTAACAAGGAATAACTTAAGTTACTTTTATTTAAGAAAAATCTTTTATTTTAGAAAAAAAAATAGGAGTATGTGCACTTGGTATCACAACTTCACGTAACATTCTGAAATGGCTGGACCGATTTTGATGGGACTTTTATTGGCAGGTAGCTGATGTAATAAGGAGTAACTTAGCCTACTTTTATTTTAGAAAAAATCTTTTATTGTAGAAAAACTTATTGGGATTATGTGCAATTGGTATCACAACTTCACGTCACATTTATACGCAACAATTTGTGAGTAAATTACATTAAACTTACATTAAGTTTTTAATTTAATCACAATCAGTTCACATCTTATAACAAAATGTAAATTAATAAAAATTATAATAGTGTGTCCGAATATAGAACCAGCGCCATCTCTCGCCATTACTCGATCAACTGCGTGCGTATTCGTTTTAACAAAGATTTTTTTTTAACAAAGATTTTAACAAAGAGTTTTAGGGTCTGTACGGTCCAACCGTACAATTATTCATAATATTGTATCTTTTTACGTTAATCAAGCAGTTTTGTACCGCGTGCGCAATATACCTCAGTTCGCGTTCGGTCACCGCCGCGTGTACTCACAGTACAATCAGTGTTCAGTACCAAACCGTCTTTTATTCTCTTCCACCGTCATCTAATCGTTAATGTACAATCCAGCAAGGGATCATACAGGGTCAGTTCAGACCGAGACGCGAAGTGACGCGACGATGCGTGAAGAGGCCTGAGGTTTCGCGCTGCACCTCGCTGCGCCATGATGAGCCGCGCTGTGCCGCGATACTCATCGCGACGTCGCGAGGCGCATCCAGACTTCACGAAGCCGGGCTGCGTAGTGAGGAGTGGCTGGATAGGCGTTGCAGGTCCACACCGGACACGGATTTTTCGGGAGGTACGAGTACCTGTGTCTAATGAGGAAGGAGGAAACGTCTGGGAGTCACCACTGCGAGGATCGCCCGGAGGACACGGTGGAGCATACGGTGCAGGACTGCCTCGCTTGGGCAGAGCACCGCCGTGTCCTGACGACGGCGATAGGCGGAGACCTCTCGCGCTTGGCATATGCATTTGCTGCAGGGAGAGACGGAGTGGGAAGCGGTCGCCTCCTTCTGCGCAGCAGTCATGCTCGCGAAGGAGGAGGCGGGCCGAGTGAGGGAGACGACAGAGACAGAGTCCTCCCTCCGCCCCAGCTGCAGTGGTAGACGCCCAAGGCTAAGGACGTCGCAAGGCGATCTCCGGCCACCGGAGGCGCGGGCATGCGGGTGGCGAGTAATGGGCAACTCGCCGCCCGACCATGGACCATTCCCGGGTCGACGGCGCGTTGTGTTCCACGCGCGCCTCAAAGATCATCAGCAAGATGACGGGGCCAAAGCTGCCGCGGTCACGGAACTTATCTTATTACCGTGACCCCGGAACGTAAAGGGTTATTGAAGGACACTATGGATTTTAGTCAGTACGAGTCTGACAGTCCCTGGGAGCTCTGCCCTGGGTGATAATGATTTTACCACGATAAAAAAAGAGCGCTCGAACGAACTGCATGAAATCTATACGAAATCGGAACAAAAATATAAAATAGTAGAGACGTCACCACGAGGCAGTCTCGGCTACGCCTCGCGGCGTCGAAAGGCGTCGACCGGCGCCACGCGGCGTGCTCTGCATCATGCGGCCTCGGCAGGCGCAGGGGCGCGCATCTGCGTGGAGATGCGACGGTCTACGTAGACGACACGCGGCGCAGTACTGAGTGGCTCAACGTGTTCAATATTTTCACAACGAAATTGTATCTTTTCGCGTAGAAAATAAAGTCGTATTTTGAATGGCTCTTAAAAGTGTGCGCGCATCGGCGCGTCGCTTCGTGTCTCGGTGTGACCCTCATCTTTCGAAATGTTTTGGTTAGATTCGATCTAGGGTCAGCTCAGACCGAGTTACCGAGACCGAGGCCCATTGATTTTGAAGTGCGAAGTAAATAATAACTTGCTATTTGAGTCAAGTAGTTTTATTTACTACGTAGTTTGAAATTTTATTAGTCTTCATTCTCATATTGAATGAAACAACAAACATTTTATTTGGTTGGTTCAGTTTTTTTTTAAATCCCTTCTAGAAAAAAACAAACCTGTCGCATCGTAGCTTAAATGCGAAAAGTCCCAGGAATCATAATATCGTGAAGTGAGCCTTAGAGCAATTTGAGCACGGTAAGTCAAAACTCTAGCGTCAGAAACGCCTACGCAACGTCAGTCTCGACTTAGTATACAGTCGTCTCTTAAGGCAGTTTCTGGATCACAGGAGAGTTTGGAGAACCACTCACGTGAGTCTGAGACTTTTCACCGAAAGGCAGTCGCGCTTAAGTTCGCAGAGAATTCTGACCGCGACTTTGCTCTCCCAAGAAAGCAGCGAGGACCGCAAAGCGCCTTTGACCGAGAGCATGACGCCCACTCACGTCAGTATGAAGACTTTCACCGATAGGGATTCGCGCCATTAAAGAACACATTGTTAGTTCCGACATCCACGCGAACGAAGTCGCGGGCACAGCTAGTTACAAATAAAAACGCTTCGGATCGCATTCGCTTCGCCTTTCTGTTTGACAATAGCTTAAAAGTAAAAAACAAATGAAAAGTTGTATGAGGTAGTTGAGATGAAATGCAGATTAATAAGACGATTGGTTCACAGACATGATTAGGTATATTTCTTAAGGTCAAACAAGTCAACATTTTTTCCATAGAAACTTCGTTGGGGTTTTACTCCACTATTTGACAAGGTACATCCAAAATTAAACATGGTATCGTTTTGTCTCATTATTAATTTTGTCTGTACGGAAGCAGAATTGTAAAATATGAAGTTATTAAAAAGTTACGAGCTTCTAAAGATTCGTTTTTTTGTTAATTTTAACACAACTTTAGGTTTAAATTAGAAGCTAAAGAAGCATCAAATTTCCAAAACGACACAGCAAATTTATCGAAGAATTTAATAAATTTTATTTGAAATTAATTGGTGCAGTGGATTTTTCATAAAACCCCTTCTTCCAAAGGCTTTTTCGTATTTTTTTACGCGCGCCTTTTACTCTGAATGATCGCGCATCTCACTGATTAATGTTTTCCCCTGTTTTCTCCACGGGGGGGTGACGCTCGCGCACATATGTACAATATGGCTCGATTTCCGGTGAAATATCATGGTTTTTGACCATGCCTGCCAGTGAGTTCGAGCTCGCGACTAGCGCCGCCTTAAGTTCTACAACATAAGAAGAGTTAATACGTACAGAGTTCGGATCGAGCTCGCAGAAGCTCTCCGCGATAGCTCCAATCTTGACGATAGCATCGCCCATGAGCTGCCTCATCTGCATGGCGTGAGTCAACGTGGAGCGGCGCATATTGCGGGTCTGCGAATCAAATTACAACATAATACTTAACACCTATAGCAAAATCTAAGAAAAATATCGCAAATGCTGTAAATTTCGCTCAATGCTTTTGGAATTTTCGCAATCGTTCGCGCCAGAGCATTTACTTTCTAATGAGTATCGATGAGCATCTGTTTAACATACCTCAATCCTCAGATCATGACCTTGCTTCTGTAGCAAGCGCAGCTGACCTTGGAAGTCAGGCGTCACGTTGATGGTATAAGTCTTCTGAGGGATCAGAGCCAGTTGCTGGCTGGCTAACCCAGCGGGCTTCGGCGGAGGCGCCGGCTTCAGGCGATCTCGCTCTGTAATACAAATATGCATTTTCCCATTCATCAAACCTATTATCAGGTAGACCGCGTTGGAGAAAGCCAGATATAAAAGCGTGATTTTTAGATTGCATTAGCTTTACTCCAGCAAAGTGGTTATCATTCATAGAAACATCATTCAAAGCCGTTGCTAAGCTTATATCGAACGATGCGGCATTCGTTAATGTTTCATAAGAGAAGGATGCATGGAGGCCGTAATGCACATTAGAAGTGTCTACTCAATACTCAATTTTTTATTGCATTTCATATGAAACAGAGTCGGTTAGAGATACAATATGAACCCTGTCGGGAACGCAAAAATTAGTCGTGAGCCAATAATTAATGGATGAACATTGAGCACCCTGGTTCCGTAGATCCTCCTCTCACGGTACACCCTCTACATACTACCATCACATGTTTATTATTTAGTACTCATTAATACCGGCATCCAAAACTAATGGCATTAGTAGATATAATACACCTTTGTTACTTTACAAATTACGGTTATTCAAATATCAATGGATATCAAAGAGTTACCTTGAGATGACGTCCTCGGCAAGGTTGAAGATTTGATAGCCGGTTTGGTGGGTTTGGAATCAGCTTGTAATGGCAAAGAAGTAAGCGGAAAGAAATCAAATACAAGAATTATGAACATGGTTATGATATTAACTACGACAGTGATTAGAAAAAAATGACCAGCAGAGGATTCTATCGACTTTGAGAATGGTGTGATCAAATTGGTCACTTTGGCAAAATAAACAAATAGGTACAAACACTTTCATTACATTCTCTGAAGTTAATACAAAGAACCTCAATGTGAGAGTTGAGGATGTGTCCATTCTATTGTCGATGATTATAATGATGCTAACTGGTAAACAAACAAAAAAATAATTAATAACAGACTTTAATATAAATGTGTATAATATAATGTGGGGGACATATCATATCACAAGGGGCTTGATTGATTGCTGGTACTGTTATCAAATAAAATAAAATATGAGTTGACTTGTGTGTAAAGGCTAGTATCAAAAGGGTTGTCAATATAAACGTTAAAATATTAAAACCATACAATACAGGCAACACACATTCTTAATATAAAGCTCTGTATCCTCGTGACGACAGACTCGGTCAGACAGGAGAGATACGCGAGCGTCATGTCAACAATTATCAGGTATTTCTATTATATTAAACAACCACCACCGAGGGTTTATGCGACTCAATTACCATACTCTCTGCACCCTTTACTTACGTAACTACTATATAGACTACGAATGCAGTCAACTTGCAACAAGGGCTTTATACGTAAATAAACAATGGTTGTATGCATACCTGTGTGCTGCGGAGAGTGCTGCTTGGGCGAGCTCATATCAGGAGGATCATCGCTAAATGATACGGATTTCTCAAAAGAGACAGATTTTTCTGAAATAACAAATGTTTATCTGGTCAGACAATAATTAATTAATATAAGAGTAATTCGATCTCTGGCACGGTGCATCGATATTTGAAATATTATTAACACTAGAGTACAGAGGTGGTCTGTACACAAAATGAATAAAAGACCCAATCAGTGGTAGAGTGCATTAAATTGATTTTAATTTGGTGGAATTAAGAAGGTAGTGGTCAGTTGAGTAGTCTTGAGTGACGTTGAGTGTGAATAAGAAAAAAAAATGCAAAGTGCAATATTCATTCTAAGTTAAAAAGGGATCATGTAGTGTGGGCAGAAAGTATAATTAATTTGCAATTAAAAAAAAGATATATTATAATTTTAGTCATTCGGAATCCAATAGGGGAAAAAAGAATTAAATCATAGCACTGTACAATAATAATTATAAGTCAATATCCAGACATTACATACTAAAGACAAACAAAACAATATAAAAATACAACTGAGTTAAACTTGCGACTTCTACAAAATGAACATAACGAGATGTGATCAGTGAGTAAAATTGATATTTCCGCATGTACCACGAGACGATGACTACACTACGTAAACAATTGGCGCACGTTATAACCAAGTCCAGCAATGATTATAATGTTATCTACGTAACAAAGCCTTTACTACCTCATTACTCAAAAACTCATCATTATGATGACAAGAGGGTAGCAATAATTTGATTTTTTTGGTCAATTATTTATCAATGTACAATGAATTCAACGATTGTATTAGGTAGATGAGATGACGAAATTTTCAAAACGAAGATAGGTATAATACAAAACAGATGCACTCGAGCCCAATACAATTGTTTTAAGAAAGCTGAAATAAGAACAATACCACTCGACTTAGCAAGCAAGCGTTCGGCGTGAAAATGATTAAGTTTGCTAAATGCATTGCGAATGTCATGGGTGTATAGGATTTGGCGAATTACGAGTCAAACACACTGATGGCGGGAAAGTGACGCTTTCCCTGTCCAACGTGCCAAGATGTGCGGAAGCATCTTTTCCATCGCATTTACTCGGCTGGTAATGGAATGTGGTAGAACCCATAATTTGCGGTTTTGTTTTTCTCCACTGCCTACAACTGTCAAGTGTGACGTCAAACAACCAGGTTGTACTCCTAACATTGGAAATTGTGGAGAAACCACAGTTAAGCGTCGTAACCTTTTAAATTATGAGCTTTTACTTAAATGACTCGTTTCCTTGTAACGAAGAGTGATTGTCTTAATATTCTCCGGGCTAGGGAAAGATGTCATAATGGAATTGTTTACACCTGACACTAGCAATGCATCCGCGTAAACTTTTAACCGCCTCCGATTACACTTACGAAATTTATCTCTGCCTAATTTAGGAGGTCTCTCGTTGCTGGTAAATCGTGCCGCATCTGAGTGCAGGAAAACGCAAGCTACATTAACGGACGAAGCTTTAAGTTAAAGCAATTAAGCCGCTTGATGGCTCTGCCTGTCTACTAGATCCAACTGTTACAATTGAATTGACTCTATTCTAGATTTGTGTGAATCTCAGTTAGAAATTCCCAGTTGACTAATTCGCTGAAACTTTATCAAGCTGTGTCAAACGTAAACATTTGGCATCTGTTGGATTATTGATGTTAGTAAGTTTCAGTTACGACGTTTTGTAGGCCAGCCACAAAGAGATTAATCTTAGATGGTGTGTTGTGTGTAACATTCCGAGCTTTTACCTTGATTAGCCGGTCGCACATGGTAGGCCTGGTAGTCTTGGCGTGGAGCGGGCACTGCTGCTACGGCAGGCTGGTTGGGGACCTGCAAAGCTTTCTGCACGAGGCCCGTCAAGTTGGCCAGCTGCCGTTCCATCTTCTCAACGCGCAGTCGTTGCATGTCATCCAATACCGGCCTACAAAATTATGATTAGAAATCCTATCTATGCTTATAATTTTATGTTAATGAAATGTATTTTTGTAATACATAAAAATCGCATTTGGCCAAAATCGCAATGCTATTTAAAAGGAGGTAAGATTGGTTTTATGATCTGATATTGTGGCCACAATATGCTCAGCACAAGAATCTTTACTTGAATGTTAATTCAATAGGGATGTCTGAATAGCTCAATTTAGCAAGCAATTTGGAGACGATGTCATTGAGTCATTGAGATACCTAGTGGTAGTTCTGTTTGTTGGTGTTACCTGGCGTCGTACGGCGGGCGAGGCATGGGTCGCGGAGCAGTCGTGATGGGATTGCCGTACATCCCGTACGCATCATCTATGAGCCCAGTATCGCTGTAAAGAACATTTTCAAACTCTACATAATGTAAGTGGAATAAGTACTAATTTCTAGTGGATACCTTCGCAGTGCATGCAGTTTATTGTAACTTAATCACTCGTTTTTTTTTTTTTAATACGTGTTTAAATTGGATTGATGGAGAGTTTCTTTAATCGATGGCTCACCTGACTTCTTCATCGATGATGGGAGCTATGTTAGGTCTGGAGGCAGCCGGGCCCAGGTACTGCGTGTAGTAGGGGTCCTCGTACGGGGTCCTGGCGGCGCCGCGCTCCGGAGATGACATGTACCCTTCGGCATGGCCTGCACATACACCTACCATATTAAAAACAGCACCATCTATCGTTTGTAGCTTGTAAATATCATTAACGTGATTTTAAAACTCTTGGTATATATCTCATAAATATTGAATAATCAAACTAGAGTACAATTATCATCAAAGCATGCGGTTAGACAATAAATATTAAGTATTACAAAATGTGAGCACAATGCCATTGTAAATACAACACAAGTAGCTCATACGATGTCTTTTAATTCAGACCTACTAATAGGTAGGTGTTGTATTCACAGAATATTTGTGAAATAACACTTTTACAGCGATCAAACAACGACTAAGCACCGTGGATAATCTGAAGAAATTTTTAAACTTACTTTGGAGTAGTTATCAAAGAGAAGTTATTTATTGAAAAAAGTTTGTGTAGAATACAATTGACCAATTAGAGGGTCTAATAAAAATGTAATATCAAACAAATAAGTCAAAAGTGCGTTCGTTAGCGCAATATTTAAAAATTTATTAGGTAAAGCATTAGCAAATTAAGTTTTAGAAGCGAAAGTAACGTGTTTGTAGGACGGGGCCTGTTACCGGGGATCGTGTACAGTTGTTCGGCCCCCCGAGCGCAATCCGCCGCAGCGAACGGGAAACAGCGTTCCGACCCACTGCCAGGGATGTACGCGCGCACCGGCTTGGCCGGCGCTGTAGGACCTACAAACACCGCTCTCACCTAACTTAATAACCCCGGAATTGACCCAGATATTGACTGGATCCCCTAATTCAGTTTAGCAAAAGAAAGACTTTTTAAAATATTCTGACAAACGAATTTTGACTCAGGTTGTCAGGGCAAAGGAAGACATCTTCCAAATCTAATTAAAAGGGCAATGGTTACGAATTGCTCGCTTTCTGATTCAACTTGCGTGTTAATAAAAAGTGACAGCCTTCACCGCTTTTAGTTGGTTCTTTTGTTAAGGTTTATTAGATTTGGAAGGTTTTAGGCTCACCTGAAGTGGAGTGGGTCTTGACTCGGTCGGCGGGCACGGGCGGTGCGGCGGGCGAGTAGGCGCGCAGCATGGAGCCCCCGCGCGGCAGAGTGCTGGGCTGCTGCCCCCCGATGTAGTAGGCAGGCGCCTTCACCTGCTGTACAAAGAAACAACAAAATAAACCTTTTTGTTTATCACAACAGTCTAAACTACTAAACAATCTTAAACTACCTTGAATAGTTTTTATTTATAAGACATTGTTTCCAACTAATCCAAAACATCGATGACTCACGGTCATGGTTCATTCAACAATCTATAAAGTATTGTGTTTGATATAAGGTTCATATTAAATACACTCTCTTACTTCATTCCTAGAATAAGTAACACGGAATATAAAAAGTTGGTTTGTGATGAAAATTATGATAGGCATCTCGTGTATTCTCAGGTATACAAACAATGTGTGAAGTATTATTATTCAAAGCTAATCACCGGGTCGATGAGAGAGCGGTATGTTATTATCAAATTATTTACTGAAGCGCAATCATAACAAAAATGCAATAAATAACATTGCGGTTTATAAACAACAAGAGGCCGGCCGCGTATTGACACCGGCGCAACAGGAAGGAATCGTCAGTCTGCTGATAGTTTTTCAAAAGAAAGCACTCCTCGGCTTTTAATAGTTAGCTCTTTTCAATACCTAACCAGACGATCGATTACTTGTGTTATATTATGATCAATAACTGCTGTAATTTAAACATCGCGTCATAATGCTGTGGTTCATCCTATTAGTGCTGTTGAGTGTCGCTACAACTGGATTTTCGATAAATAGGCCAGTTTATAAAATAGTATTGAAACAAAGAGGATATGCTCAGGTTTGTGTAGTTAATTAATTACATTTAGTTGACAGCCTGAAACTCACCCGCCGACTGTGTTATCGAGTTATTTTTACACCGATAAATAACAACGACACATGTACCGAGTTATGTGAAAACAACAGTGAGGAATGGTTTGTTTTATTAAATTCAAGCGTGATATTTGATGTTCTGAATGCATTTTCAGTTTTTGCAATACGACCTGGAGACGCCGCCTTTGAGAGAGTTCACAATCTGCACGTGGATTCGTATTTACGACCTGAGCGGAGACCAGAGCATATTCACGTATGTCGGTAAGTGCCATGGGTATAGAGAACTGGCAAACCAACACGGACTAGTTGCAGACCGTCTGCGGACACCGGAAAGATCAGTCTAGTATCTATCAGAGACCGGTGTCCGGACCTGCGTCCGCAATTTGTCCAAACCGGTTTGACAGAATCTTAAAAAAAGTAAATTGTTTCATTATTTTTTTTTTTATTAAGGTCGGCCTAAAAGTTGTCGACCCGTGAAAGTAAAAGGCTGGTGAAACCACAAAATCAAAGTAATGAGCAAATATATTGCGTGATCATAATTAAATTGACCCCCTTAAACCTGAACTTGCTTACAGTTACGGTGTTGCGTAATTTTAGCATTACTGAGTATAGTTTGCATTAATTGTATCACTTGATGGCATGGCGAACTCAATAAGAGCATTTGCAAATATGGATGGAAACTACATTTATATACCTACACATATTATAAGGATTTAACTTTGTGTAAATACTGAATTAACTAACCTAATAAGAATTAAAATAACCAATTCATCCACATCGCTGTCAATGGGATAAGTGCCCAGAACGCTGGCAGTATTGCCACGTTGGATGTCAATGCTAATTCTTTGACCAAGAAATATGCTAGCCCTCTGGTCACGCGTATTATATTAATTTGACTATGAGGCAGTTGTTTGATCAATAGTCGCTAAGCAACCGTCAATTTAATTAAAATCTCACTACACTTAAAAACTCAATCAATATTTTAACGAATGGTTAAAAATTTTTAAGGATTTAACAAATTTTTGGTTTAACTAATGATAAAACAACGCGAGCTAAATGTCTCTGTTTAATGTTATGAATGCCATATTGTCAGATGTTTTTATAAACATGTTTTTTGTAGTGACTTATCAAATCTTACCATTTATCGATGAATCTCTGTCGAATACTGTCTTATTTACTATAAAAATTCTTATGTATTCCATGAAATCTCGCTAGGTAATTTAATGTTTACATTATGTTGATAAGATTTTCACGATACGTAACTTGACTTGATAATAATTATGAAGGCCCAGAGGCATCTCTTATGCACGAGGTATGAGTTCAAACCGAGTATGGGCAAGAGTTGCCTTTAAAGCCTAGATGTGTTCCTTCCCTATTCTTACATGCAATTCTAATACTGCACCATATATAACTGGTTTAGTTCAATATCGCTATTTCTCAGCTAGGTTTGCATTACTGTGTTGAGGGATAGATGACTAAGTGTTGGACAAGTTTTCAGCATGCCGCGAACGCCTACCCAAAACTTGCATGTAGCTCTCGCACCGTATCCTATTCTGGCCTGCTTCGATTATATGAAGAGAATGGAGTAAATTTTCAATAGTTAATTATCATTATAATAATAATACAGTAGGACATTATTAGAGGAATGCTTGATACTCTGCTGCCCAGGCAAGATTTACCTACATTTATCTAAGACTAGCTTCTGCCCGCGACTTCGTACGCGGATCCTGTTGCTTATGCCAGCGACAACAGGGTCGTCAAAATCGAAGATCTGAAATGTCTGATGTCGAATTCTAAGAGCCTGGTGACGACGGGATGCGCGAGAGGATTCCAGACGTTCCAGATCTTTCATTTTTGAAAGATAACAGGAAATGCCCATCAGACTAAACAACTTTTGCTAAGATGTCATTCCTGTATACATTATAGTGTAGCTGGGCTCTTGGAGTTCCACATCAGGTGTTGCAGATCTTCAATTTTTATACGTCAACAGAGAGTGCTCATCAGGCAGAACAACTCTTGCTAAGACTTCATTCCTATATTATGTTATAGTGTAGCTGGGCTGTTGGAGTTCTACATCAGGTGTTCCATATCTTCAATTTTTTTCTCTCAGCAGGAAATGCTCATCACATGAAACAATTTTTACTATGGCGCTATTTTTGTATTTGTTATAGTTTAGCTGGTCTATTGTGCAGTTCTGCATCAGTTGTTCAAGTTTCCAGATAAATTATAGCCTATATGTTGCCCAGTCTTAATACCTATACAACAAAAAAAAACAATCAAATCCGTCCAGTAGTTCCGAAGATTAGCGTGCACAAACACACAGACAAACAGACATTTTCGGGTTCGATATAATAACAACCCCTGCTACTTTTTTAAATATTTTTCCATTGTACAGACACCACTTTTCTACAATTTTATTATATGTAGGTATGACATAAATAATGCACAACAAAAGGATAAGGAGGTTGTACATTCACCATTATGATTCTCAATTATGATTATTGTTTCTCACAAGGTAAAGAAAGTTAATGAATGTTTTCCGAATGTGTATTGAAGGCTTAATACCTATAAAAATGTGCTCTTGCTACTTGCGTGCAAGGGTGTGACCACCCTAGTGTCAGAGTTAATGTTAATTAAGGTATTAGTTTTTTTTCTTTCACCATTTTTCGGTATTCTTCATAGTTTCGGATATAGCCATAAACGCCCAGTTGAAAAAATCACCCTGTATAAGTCCAGGTTTCCTGACGACGTTCTCCTTCACAGAAGTTTAGTTCGACCGATTAGACCGATCTGACTGTTTTCCTTAAAATCCAAAACATAAACTAATTAAGCAGTGCAATTTTAGATATCTTTGCATCAATTACTTAATTCATTTAAGGGCTATTAGGGTAATTTATTTTAAATCTTAAATAATAATGTGCTAAACATACCTACCTACATACCTAGCCATACATTCCAAAACATTCATGAAAACTAAACAATTTTGTAAGCGCCGCACACATTGCGCGTGATTAGGGCTAATATGGAGACATGCATAATGAATGTGCACTAGATACATGACTTCACGGTCCCAATTAAATATTTTTTTAACAACGTATCAGTGTATGCTTTTGATTTATGTTTCAGTTTCCATTTGATTCATATTTTTCTTTTCCATTTGACTTTTGTTTAGCGAACGGCAACAATCGCGTGGTCAGACTGTGGTTGGATTCGGGAGGGAAGCACATCAACGTCGCAATCAATGGGAAGGTGACGTCCAGTTCACCCGTGGACTTCGCCAAAGACGTCTGGAGGAACATCTGCTTGTCTTACCAATCTGACTTCGGCGCGTGGGCACTGTATATCGACTCACGACTCCTATCCTGTTCAACATCACAAGCCGTAAGTACTTTATAAGTAAACATATCACTGTAAAAAGTTACAGCCGTTAATTTAAACTTCGTAATAACTAACATAGCATATAGGGGTCACAACATATTCAGTGTGCAACACGAAAACGCACGAACAAATTACTCAGCCAAAAGACAAATGGCCGCATAACTTTATCCAGATCGCTGAGGTCACTCCGGCCACGACTTAGCATAAAGATAAACATGTGATAAATCGACATAGACAGTTATTACGAAACTAGATCTACAGGCAAGGCTGTCGAGAGTATCCATAAAGAGACAGTTCCATCATAAAATATCACGATTACCTGCGGCTAATCAATACCTTGATATTGTGTTGGGCAATATGAGCAAATTTTATGGCAAGGATACCTGCATACAATATGTTAAAGTATTGGTTAATCAACCAGTACACCCAATTTAAAGTTTTATTGTCCGTGTACTTTTAAAACGTGCCATATTTTAACATTTCAGCTCCAAGGATTTGTGCTACCAGGTGGAGGGAGTGTCATTATAGGGTACGGCACAGCGGATGGAGGTAGGGCTTTTTTAACAAAACGTATCACTCACTTGTGTATAAACACGTACCTACCGGGACACTCATAGTAACTTATTCTAACCCACAGGTGCATCAAACGGCTTAGAAGGCGAGGTGTTTGGCACTAACATGATATTAGCATCAACTATCGAAAGAAACTATACGATTCGCACTGATCCTTATTATGAACAAAAAAGATTTCATAAAAACAAAATGAAAAATACCAGTACACAAGCCAAATATATCATATTAAACGATTTACAAACTGGCGAACTTAAAAATACTTTCGAGACAACTGACTTTCCCACAGCTACAACTAATGCAACAAAGAGTTTCATAAAGTTTAGGACACCCCACAGTTTTATCGATCACGCTGTTGGTTTAGAATTTTCTTCAAGAAAACCTTCTATAGTGGATATACCAAACGACTTTAATAAGGAGTTTATGGGACTAACGGTTACTGATATACCTGAGCAAACGGATACCCTTAGCTTTTGGAACTTTAATAAAAATGAACATTCTGGTAGATATAAAATTCCTGATAAAAATATGAACCCAAGCAATAGTCCAACTACCAAGGACCCATACACTATATCAGAGTTTGAAACACCGCCTCCTGTACCAACATACACGTCATTATTTAACAAAGGTTCGGATACACAGAAAACCTTCCCAGGGATAACCTTTAAATTGAAGACTACAACAGAACCCACCAACCTATTATTGGTAAAAAAGTATTCGGAAGAAATATCTGAAATCGAAACACCTCCTCCAGTGGAAAAGAATCCTAAAGTTTATGGTCAATGGACCAGTTCCAAGTTCGCAGGCAGTGTTTTGAATTATTTGAAAAATATGCAATTACGTAACAGAGAACAAAAAAAGGTCCCACAAACCATCCCTTTGACTAAAATATCAGACAGTTTCCCTTACGCATCTGATTTTAAAATTACTAAAGTTCGACCTCCGTTTCAATTTCAACGTAGGAATATCGTACAGAAGCAGTTTGAAACTAGTAAACGCAGTCCTCAAATTAATGTTCAAATATTAGAAGATAATTTAAGAAATAATATATTGAAAGCTCATGCACAAACTCAACCGATACAAGTTGAAGTAACAAACAGAGGATTAAGAAGAAGAAAAAAAGAACACAGATTTTACAGAAATGTTGACAGTCAAGATGTTTATGACAGTTCCGAAACTGCTCTGAGTGGAAAACCTTTTTCACCAGTTTTTCAAACATCAAAGACAAAAAATACAGCGGATTTAACTTTAAAAAACAATAAACTGCTGGCTATACTTCCTTTTTTGAAGTCTTTAGAATATTTTGTGGAAAACTTGCAATTAGCCGATACATCACAAAAGGACCAAGAAAGTAATGATATTTATACAAAAAGTTTGGCAAACGGTAACAAATGGCATAATGTTAAATCCTATAGCAACGACTATACACCGCGACAGGTAAAAATAGACCCTGACAATGGACAAAGCGCTATAGAACAAAAAATTGCAGAGGTGAACAAAAAACATCCATCGATACGACTTAACTATAAACATGAAGGTCAT
The DNA here is from genome assembly GCA_954870645.1 of Agrotis clavis. Taxonomy (NCBI): domain Eukaryota; kingdom Metazoa; phylum Arthropoda; class Insecta; order Lepidoptera; family Noctuidae; genus Agrotis; species Agrotis clavis. The sequence continues at coordinate 2,493,495 of OX940917.1, forward strand.
AACCTCATACCGTACAGACAGGATCCCAATCTAGTAAAAAGTCGGGCTTTAGCTAAGGACGTATCTAATCAATCCGATTTCAATAGAGATTCAGTATCTATTTTAAAATATAATCATGGATTTTTACCGGGACACAACAAGAAAATCAAAACGGACGATAAGATCCATGCAACAGTGAAGAAAAAAACCCATAGTAGTAATAAAAATAGTTTCAATAAACAAATCAAAATAGGGAATGCACTGAACGAACGTCACGTTATCGGCGTTAATGCTGAGGAGAATAAACAAAGTTTTGTCGGCGGCGATGAGAACATACCCGACATAAACAAATACAGATCGGATTTAGAAAATGTTGATGCCTCAATACCGGGCTCTCTAGGTCCAAGAGTTTGCAAAAATATTGATCTTCTTGATCGTGTGTTATATGTCCAGCCAGACGAGAGTATCGATATGACACACATAGTTTCGCCCGTGAGACTTAAGAATATAGGCATAGAGTTCATTATGCAGAATTATAAGAAGTGTTCACTGGCGGAATCTGATTTACAAGACAATCCAATGCTTTTCATTGATTGGAGTAGAACACCAGTAAGACTTTTTGGTGGTTCTTATCCAAAAACAACGACTGATTTGTGTGGTTTTTTTTAAATGATGGTGAAATTAGAACACGTCATGTAGAAGTAATATTGATTTACTTTTAAGCTACCCTGTAAATACATTCTAACATTAAAATGCAAAAGATTTTTTAAACGATCAATTTTATTTATGGAATATTTATCTGCATATATTTATTTGCATTTACTCCAATAGTTTACGTTACATCATCTCGTATCCAGTTATGAAAGTAAATGGACTGCTAATATAGAATGTAGGCATGATAATTATGTATACGAGTATGTGCCTTGCTTCGGTTGCTTGTGTCACTAATTATCGCTTGAATTCCCACAGTTATTATAATTTATTATCACAACATGATCCATAAGTATATCAGTTACGACAGTTGTGCGTAGGTTTCCGCCATGCCTTGAAATATTACCAATTAGAGTCGACCGCAAACAGGATAAACTATATTATATAAGATTTAAAGAACTGATTTAGAACATGTTTCTGACACTTCACAAAACTAAAACTATTATCACAGCATTCAAAAAAAAAAAAAAACACTAGAAAAGGAAGATTATTAACAAAAGCAGGCGTTGCGGATTATAAAAAAAACTTTAATTAGTTATACAGGTAAATATATATACCTATAATTATAATGCTTAATTGCTTCCTTCGAAACAAACAACGGATGTTTTTGAATCAAAACACTAGGAACTTGAAGTTATTTGTAAAATTAAAATTAGTTCAAGGCCAACCCATTACAAAAATGAGATAGTGAGATGGAAGTGTGTCTCATTGTCGGAACGAGTCAAACCAGTTGGGAGTGAGGGACAGACAGTATATAATATTGAACAGAGACCGAACTTTATAGCAAGAGGTACTCATGCGAGACAACTGTCTCCACTTTCCTTTTTTTACGAATATCAACATTATACGTAGCGTATTAAGCGTATTTCCAATCTATGGGAGGCTAAAAGAACGCAGCCCAGTCATGTTAGGGTTTCACCTCGGAATGAAAGATAATAAGCTGTAAATTGGTATACACCTTTGTTTTGTAGTTTAAGGCCTTTGTCAAACAGACAGGCGATAGCGAACCGAACCGAATCATGTCATATAAAAATGCGAAAGCGATCCGATTCTCTATGTGACAGGCTTCAAACAGTTCCATACATTACAAACAAAAACGCTACGCCACGCATTCGGTTCGTCTGTCAGTTTGACAAAGGCATAAATGTTGTCTCAAAAGTCACAATTGCTATCGTGTCCGCGTCTGAAGATATTGAAGGTTAAAGGCTCAGATCGTTAAAGGTCATAAAAATCGTTTTTTCGCGAATATCTCGCCTTCTGTTGCTTAAATGAGATTTGCACCTATTATGAAAGTTGTAGATTATAAAATTTTCTACAACTTTTGTCTGATCTTTTTTTTCATACGATCAACCGTTTAGAGATAGAGTGCGCAGCGCACAGTCATAGGTAATCAGTAAGTTGTATTAAGTATTCTGTGAATTAAGTCAATTATTTATTAAAAAATATCGTGCCGAACCGATGAGCCGAGGAAGGAGCCAAGCCAATGGAGCAGCGTCGTAAGACGATCTCCGGCTACCCGTAGACGCGGGCATGCGGGCGGCGAATACTTAATGGGCGACTCGCTTTCCGACTATGGACCATGCATGGGTCGACGGCGCGTTGTGTTCAACTCGCGCCTCAAAGAGTGTCAGTGCAATGACGGCGCCCCCCTTAGAGGGCCAAAGCCTGCCGGGGTCTCGGGACTTACGAATTACCCTGACCTCGGAACGTAAAGGGCTATTGAAGGACATCGTGGATTTTAGCCAGTACAAGTCTGGCAGTCCCTCCCGCCCTGTCTTGGGTGGGAGGACTCATTTGATGATTTTACCACGTAAAAAAAAAACATACTGGCAATGTTGATAAGATTATCATGCTATGAAAATGTTGGTACCTACTGGATGTTTCCGAACAATTTGCAAGTTTCCAAACAACAAGACGTACAATGAATGATTTCTCTTGAGGAGCACACATAAGCAGGAAGCGATTAATTAAAACATGCGGAAATATCTGAAGCACCTCATGTGCTCAACTGTTTATAATAATGATAACAAGGCTTCATGCTTCTTACTTGCGTCAGAAGAGGCGCAGAACAGCCATTTCGCCAGAAATCGTAAAGTCATCATATAAATAAAACAGCGTATTGGTAATTTCAACAATGTTCAAAATATTACCTAACTGCCTATCAAATTATTCCTCAACTATTGCCACCGACTTCCGAAAGAAAAGTTATTTAAAAATTTTTGTATTTGTTTTTGAAAACGGTACTTTTTTTTAAAAAAGTTTTTTTTTTTTCGGATATTCAACAAAAATCTTCGTCTTTAGAAAGGAGATTGCTCTGCGCCCATACATTGTTCGCCCTGGAACCAAGAGCATCGGAAAATTATATTTTGTGTTGTCGATCATTAGTAAACTCCTATATGATCTTATTTTTATAGCGGACTAGCTGCAGAATAGATATATTCCAAAAAAAGAATCAGATTTTGAGGTTATAATCGAACCATAACAACGACTAGTAGGTATAGTTTTTCATAGATTAGTGATTTTTAAGAAACTGAAAAGCAATGTCATAAAATATTTAGCTATTTTAAGCACCTCCCTAGATAATTGGATAGGTACCTATACAGTTTTTTTCTAAAGTGTAAGTGTATTGTAAGTTCAACGTTTAAATGCATAGAATCTATTGACATAGCTACCTGTATTCTTAGAATTCGTTTAAGACTGACAGTGACATTAGTGACTAGGGACGACGATCTAAGATCGATTTATCGAAGAATCGATTTTTCAGGTCCAATAGATCGATTTTTTTAACCGAAAAAATCTGATTTTACTGATAAGAGATCATTTAATATCTTTCTTGTTTTTCATAAAATGGATAATATTTACATTATAAATATAACTTGAAAATAAAATCGATTTTTTAGAAATCCATCTACTTATACGATTTTTCGTAAGTCGATACATTGGCTTACGATTCGAATCGATTTAAAATATATATAAATCGATATAAATTATACTATAAGGAAATTAAAAATTCAGTCGATCGATTACAATCAATCGGTCATCCCTAATAAATAACCGCACGACATGACGTTTGGTGAAGATGGCGGCCATTGATGTTATTAGTCGCGTAAAATACTTTTTATTGTTCATTTCGGCATACAGCTAGTCCGTGTTACAAAAGTATTTGCAACTAATATAATAAAATAGACAGTTATTTATCGTGTATTCCAATACATTTTGTTGCATAGGGCCATTCCGGGCATTGTCCTTTGTAATCCAAGTGAGCAACAAAATCGGATGTATGCGGGCAACGTCACGAGATATCTATTTGTTGTTAGATTATACTAAAACGTTCCCTAGAATGTAACAAACACTTTTCTGAAAACCTCATCAAAATCGGTTCACCCAAACGCAATCGACTTTGAAAATCCATCAATCCAAGTAGGCAAAAAATTCCCTATTTTCCCACGTTTATATACACTCACTTTTCTTGTTTGTTTATTTGTTTGCTTGTCGTTCCGGTTGGACTTTTGCAACTCAATTTTGAGGCACTTCCCGATAAGCTAGCAGGCTTAAATTTTGAACACGTTCTGATGACAATACATGACTAGCTAAGAAACGTCATAACAAATCCAATATGGCGGCTTCCCCAAGATGGCGGACGGGCTAGGGCTGTTTGAAATCCATCCCCATGATATGGGTATCAAATGAAAGGGTTTGCTGTCAGGAATACGAAAAAAATAGTCAAGTGACTTAAATCCAATATGGCGGTCGTCCAAGATGGCGGACAGGCTATTTGAAATGCATCCCCATGTTATGGGTGGGTTTCAAATGAAAGGGTTTGCTGTCAGGAATATGAAAAAAATAGTCACGTGTCTTAAATCCAACATGGCGGACATCCAAGATGGCAGATTGGCTATTTGAAATGCACCATGATATGGGTATTAAACGAAAGGGTTTTGCTGTCAGGAATATGATTAAAAAGATAAAAATAATAAAATAATTAATAGATATAAAAATTCTAAAAACCCACGTTTTTAAATTTCCTAAAAATAAGAAAATAACCCTACGGGGCTGAGAGAGGGGTCACTCAAAACGTGGGGGCGTATCTTAGCTAGTTACACCCACGATCTACACACGTCATGTTAATATATCCCATAAATAACTCCTAAATAACATACGCCCCCACGTTTTGAGTGGCTCCTCTCTCAGCCCCGTAGGGATATTTTCTCATTTTTAGAAAATTTAAAAACGTGGGTTTTTATATTTCTAAATCTATTAATTATTTTAAAAACTACTGAACCGATTTTGATGAAACTTGCAGTATTCCCTAACTTGAACAATACCTAGTAGGTACAACAAAAAAATAATTACTTCAATCGAACTTGTAGTTCCGGAGATATACGAACACAAACATAAAAAACATACATACATACATGCACTTTTGTTCAGACGCTGATATAGACTAACATAATTATACGAAAACTGGGAAGTTCTGGAAATATTACATACATACGGGTCGAATTGTTAACCTCCTTTTTTTTTGAAAACAGTTAAAAAAGTAAGGGTAAAATTTAATAACAATAGTATGCACTTGTATCCTACTAATATTATAATTGAGAAAGTTTGTGAGGATTATGTGTATGTAGGTATGTTTGTTACTCTTTCACGCAAAAACCACTGAACGGATTTGGCTAAAATTTGGTACACAGATAGTTTATAACCTGGAGTAACACATAGGATTTTATCCCGATTTTATGTTCCCGTGGGATAATTTTTGAGTTATAGCGGGTGAAGCCGCTGGCAACAGCTAGTACAAGAATAAAAGACACACTCAACAATGAAACAAGATATCAAATAACAAAGCAATCAAGTAATGTTTTTAACTACATTTATCTTGGACCTCTTGCGAAACAATTGCAACTCCTCAGTATGACAGGCGTGGCTGCAATCTTGTAGTCGACTAAGTCACGAGGCGCTCTGGTCATATAGACAGAGTACAAAGAGTTTATTTAAAAGCGCTGTGGGTCTAGCACGAGTTGTCGGGTTAAAAGTAAAGTTAATTCAATCGATTTTTTATGTTCCACGTAGATTGAGAGGGGGAAAAAGAGACAAAAGAAAAGATCGATAGGGCTGTGTATGTTATGAGCACAAGTCGGTACTTATTAGGTAGAGTTATTCATGTACCTACACTGATTTCATACAGCGAAAGAATAAAATGCATATAAAGAACAGAAAAATCCCGTGTTTTTTTAAATCAAATTTATTTTTTTTACACAATTTATTTGTCTGATCTATCTCTAATGTTTTTATTATTATTATTGATTTGTAATACAAAGATTGCCTTCCACACAAGTTTGTCTATTAGAAATCCCAGGAAGATCCATATTAATTTTAACATTTCGATGTAAGTACCAAAATAACTCTATCTAATTCCGCCCTGGTTATGAAATTGAAACTTGAAAAGTTAAATAACAGCGTGACAATTGTTTGTTGTTATTGTTGTTTTAAAAAAACGTTGATAGGGTAGAACATCAAAAAAAGAATGTATAGTGCCGACAAGGACAGAAAGATGATGAGTTGCAAGGACCTACTTAATTCCATTAAGGCCTGTTAGTTTAAGTTATCTTTTAAACTCAGAGTTAGTTGCTAACACGAGGATAAATTGACAATATTTTATGACAAACTGTAAATTTAACCTTGTGTTAGCAACTAACTCTGAGTTTAAAAGATAACTCGGGTTCGTGCAAGTGGGCCTAAGATGAGTGAATCCAGTGATGATTATTTATACTCATTGCATAAAATAAACCATGAAAGAGACACCTTTATATAGATGAATAGAGAAAGAGATACGACGAGAGAGAATGAAACAACTAACAATTATTTAACTTCAGGCAACATGAACTTAAAACAAAGGCTGAAACATCCACGTGACTACGAACTGTATCGAAACTGCAAAACACGTATCAAAAGGGAAGCAATTTAAAGTTTTATTTCGCCCTACAATAAAAAGTTTTAAAAATGCTACGGATAATTCGCCTGTTTATAATAGACAATAGAACTCGCATATGAGACTCTTTTTCCGAGTGTTATTAACCTGAAGCAAGGTAGTTCCAAATCCGTCAAAACGTGTTTTAGCCTAAGAGCTGTTTGAAATTTTGGTAAAGTGCTTGAGGCACGCTGAAAACTTGCTCAATACTTCTTCAATTATCTCTAAACACAGAAATGCTGACCTAGCTGAGCAAAAGTGGTTTAAACGAAGCCAGAGGTATTTAAAGATACGATTTTTTTGTCCCACAAAAAGTGTTTTAGGCATTTCCAAACCTTTATGTCTGTAAACTTGAATATTTACAGGGAAAATTAAATGAGCCAGATAATTTAGTTGGTTTTTACAACTTGCCAGACGCAAAAACATGTAAATAAATCAATTTCCTACCATTATTCATGGCAACTGGTTGCGCCAATGTGTTAGTCTGGTAAACAATACAGTGACAATAAACGTTAAGTATAGCGCCTGAGTGAAATTTACATAAAGTGTTTAAAATCTCTTTATTCATATATTAGTACCTATATGACACGGACTTACAATTTCTGCAATAAAACAAAAATGACGATTTTGTAGTTTCGATAGTGTTTCGATAAATTGTCGTGCGTACATACCAGAACTTCTGATTGTCCGTCACCAACGGCTATCCAGATCGAGAAACGCAATGTAATTTAACAGTGCCAAGTTATGTAGGTCGCCATTTAGGCTTAGAACGTCCTGCGAATCAATCTGGGCAACGAGCGCATAAGTTACGAACGATGCTTCTCAAACTATCCAACTTGTAAGTTTTGAATTTGGTAATGTATTATTTATTCAGATCACTGGCAGTCATTTTTGAATTTTAGATAACGAAAATGTAGTCACCCAAGTTTCGTTATCTAAAATGTCGACATAATAAAACATAATTATGGAAAATTCAGAAATGAATTCAATTAACTTGATTTGCCGAAATACGTAATTCAGTCCTATTGCGACTTGTTGACTTGTTCAGAAATAGAAAGCATCATAAGTGAGTCCTACTTGTTGGAATTGGACTGTCAGGCACTTATTTTAATAGCGTCAATTCCACAAGGTTTGACCAAATATTATTATTCGAACTACAACTCTTCTGCGTCTACTTCTTTCTAGTTGTAATTCTTCTTCGAAATGCAACCCATGCATGACATATTTGTAGCATTGTCCGACAACCTTGTCGCGTTCGCCTCTGTCGCGAATTCATATTTTGGATTTTGAAGGTGTAAGAAAGTGCTAAAGTTTACACAATGGGAGATGGCGCGGCGCTACTATGATTTACTTGACATACACTACACAGATAATATGATTGTATAACTACACACTCGAAGCTACACTTGAACGTTGTTTACGTTATGCGCTTGTAGCACCACTGACGCCTAAAACTCGCAGTAAAACCCCTTATTGAAAAAATTGAAAAATCATCCCTAAGCTCAGGCCTGGAAGGGAGGGATGACGTATCAGTTATCTTTTATTTGAGGGAAACAATTGTACGAGTAACTTGACTGTTTTGTACAGAAAATCTGTCTCGGAAAAGAAGGCAATAGATGCAAAGACAAATGCTGTGGTGAGAGTTTTTGTGAAGCTGTAAATGGCGGCAATCGACATGATCACCTCCGATCTATTTTGTATCGACGCAACATGCCCTCTTCTTCTTCTGTATTCAATTGCGGTTATGTGAGCAGTCATGTAGGCAATTATGTTATTTCATTACCTAACTAATTTAAATTAAAGAAATATGTTACTAAAAGTAAAGTGTCAGCTGACTCTGGGTGGTGCATGGGAAACGCTCTTGGAAAACTTCAGGGAGACCTTTGCCTAGCAGTAGGACAACATCAGCCATTAAAAACTTAAATTAAAAAGTTTTATTTGAAAGTCATCATCATCATCTGACGATGATGATGTTAAAGCAGTGGAAAAATTACAGGCTGATGCCTATAATCTACAGGACTCCCCTATTGAGAAGATATGGACCATAATCTATCACGCGGGGCAGTGCGGTTTGGTTATAGATGTCACATTAAACATGAAATAAAAATTACAAATGAAGCAGCATCCTGTAGCCCTAAATACCTACATTTCATTCATTCATAAGCTGTTTACGTTTTTAAAAATTACTGCCGTTTTAGAAACTACTACGTAAGATAAAGATTGGGAGCCACTGCCTATAAGAAATGTCACGCGGAGGATGCCAGATAAGGCTGCTTTGAACGTAATAGTGCCCAGAAGGCCGTAATTGGCCGGAAACATAGAAGATAATTTTATTGCAGACATTTCTACGTCAACTGCTGACTGACGTCATGCTCTAAATACATGTTTTACTTTCACACATCAATTATAATTTATACATAAATATTCGTCTGAATAATTCTATTGCCCGACATCCGAAAAACAAGTTGGTAGTCAGCACAAGCCTAAATCTGACTATCAGCAATAATGGTTGGTAATTATGTTGGTTTTAGGAATAAAACAATGAGTAATTCTTAATCATTTACCTATTTAAATTACCAGGACCTGGTTCAGGTAGACGGAGCCCCGGCACCCCGAGATTCGGTTTACCCAAGAGCCCCACGCAGCGGGACTCCGGCTTTCCTGTACCACGTCATTATTTTTTTCAACTTATACCGTGCCTTTAATGTTAATCCTAAGATTTACCACGTGAATGGTGGTAAAAGTTAGAATTGGTTTTCAGGATTTACTGGGAAATCTTAAGATTTACCGTACTTCGGGCTTTTACAGTAACATAATATACCATTATATTTTTATTATGTTGATTTAAACAGTCTTAGACATTTCATTAATAATCTTATTTTGCATTTTATACTTTGAGGAAATAAATTAAATAACACATAAACTCTTTGTAAAACTATTTTAATAGCAGACTTGACGCCCAGGTCACGAATGAATGAATGAATGATGAGCAGTGAATGACTTATTAATTGGACACTTTATAAATTATCTTAGGATATGACAATAAAATATTTTGATATCAGGTGTTAATTTATGAAATATTAATTGTGTCGCAAACTTAAAAATAAAACATGTAACTTAGGCAGGTCCCATTCAAAAGACTTAGATTTAGAGGATTTTTATAGGAAAGCACTTGCAAAAATCCTTTAAATCTAAGCCTTTTAATAGCACCAACACAAAGTCTTCTTGTCTCATTACCTTTCTAATATGGTGCCATAGTACGCACTTTTAGTTGTGTTTTAACAGAAAATTAGGTTTGTTACTGACAAGGTAGTAATCAATAGGGGAACCTTCGTTGATTTCTAGCTATAAGCACTTAAGTAATGATTTTTTCAAAAATCTTTTAAGGTTATTGCGTCGATGTAGCCCGCGAAATTCAAATTTTCTTACGTTTTTTGCAATTTGCAGGCCAGTGACATGTTGTAACTTTATCAAAATATGAACTGCAGTAATAACAAGTATAATTTTAAAAATAAAAATTATCAAAAAATTATTTCCATCAGCTCTCACATAGAAAAGCTGCATTCAAGTTAGATTTCGGAGATTTTAACAATATGCACCTTTTATAGGTGAGAGCTGGTGGAGCGAATGTTTCGATCATTTTTATATTTAAAATTATACTTGTTATTGCCGCTAATCATATTTTGATAAAGTTGCAACATGTCACTGGCCTGCAAATTGCAAAAAACGTAAGAAAATTTGAATTTCGCGGGCTGGTTGGAGCATTCACCTTAAGTTCTTATATCTCCAAAACCAGTCAGCTTGGACCCCATGTTGTCTGGGTTAAAATTGTGGCAAGTATGGTATAGTATTGTAACAGAGAGGTATTTCACCTCTTCTGTTGTCTCAACCTATTTTCTTTTTGTTTTATAAATTTTTAAAATTTCAAAAATAGAATTTTTGTCACCTTCAACTTTTACTTATTATTGCCTTCTGGGCATGCGCTGGTTCTCCGTCTCCGTTTCTTGCAATATTGTGTTTTGATTTTTAATGCAACAGAGTATGTAAAAGCAAATAAAGACTCTCCTCAGTTTTGTTTTATAATTGCTTCAATGAGTGCGACAGCTCCTGGTCGAGCTCGTGCCGCTCCAACGCTACCCATCAAAACAGCATCGGCGGCCTGTTTGGCTTCTCGGAGGACGGCGTGTTGCCCGGGACGGCGTGTTACCCTACCAGAAGGTGGCGTGAGGCCACAGTATCACCCATTTCAAGGAATGCACCCAATTGTAAATCACTCTATAATGCTAACGGATAACATCGTCCTGCCGGGGTCGCGGGACTTATCTCATTACCCGTACACAACACGGTATGGGACTCATTTTGAGCATTTGATAAATCAATTAATTTTGTAACAAAAATATTTAAAAATCTATGAATGCAGTTTAAATTGTTTTTCAAATTAAAATAATGTCTTCTTTCAGTAAAATGTTCTATCTACAATATTCAAGGTACTTTCCCTCCATGTGGCATAGCCGTGGGACGCCTTGTATAATATGCTAAGGTTAGCAACCACACCGCAAGTGCTCAACCGAGATTATCAGCGCTCTTCTCGAACCAATCTTCTAATAGTCGCTGATCTTCGGGAGATGTTAAGCATACCAACCAATCATCCTCGACTTAGGCATTCCATCGGAACTGTTTCATCAGACTTGCGACGAGAAGTCTAGTCCTGAGTCGGCACAACGTAAAATGCAATGCAATGCTCGACCGACATAATTTTTGTGTATTTTTTAAAAATTATTTGTATTTGACTATGACATATTTATTTCCTTTCATAAACATTCCTTTTATACATATTATCTAATCACAATTTGCTTTGTTTTGATAAAACTTGTTTTTTCAGAAGGCCGTTCGATACATGTATTGGCGATGACGCCTTCATTTGTCTTTCCTTCAACGGTCTACCTGTGTAGCCGGACGACAGGAAATTAGTTTTCAGGCAGAAGTTGTTTGACGTAAGGCAAATTGATTTCAGGGAAATGTCTCGGGAGATGGTCGTTGATGCAAACGATTGTATTTGTAAGCCATTGTTTCATGTTATGACGTAAGCTCAATCTCCTTTGTTAAGAAGATAATCCAAGCAAGCAAGCATAAAATAATTATTATGAATAAAATAAATGTAGAAGACCAACTATGGTTGAATAAGTGTAAAAGAATGCAAAGAATCTTGTTGACTGAATAATTAAATAGATTTTATATCTAGAGATTATAGGGAATTAGAAATATCCTTTACAAATTAGATTAGAAGTAAGCTACTGGTTACTAAGTAACTATTTTAATAATATAATACATGAAGTAGGTAACCAAAAATGTGTTTCAATTTACCTGTAGCTACTCGTATTTATTATTCAGTAAATAAGTTTAGTATCACGAGCGGTGGAAGTGCAAACCACAATGTGAAAGCCTAAATTGCATTACTGTGGTTTCGCCTTCCCCCGTTTGACTTCCCATCGTTCGGTGTACGACCACATGTGTTAGCTAGGCTAACACAAATTACATGTCAGTGATACCTGGTTAAGTGTGGGACTTGGAGAAGTGAGAAACCTCCATGGCTCGAACTCGGCCTGAAGTCACATTTGTTTTTATAACGTTTTATGAGGAACAATTCCGTCAAACATGATTCATGCGTTACATAAATCGTTTACGTAGCACACTCAACAGAAGCTCTCAATAAGATTTTACCCGATTTCGCAACATTTTTCATTCATTGCTGCTCTGCTCTTATTACTCATAGCGTGATGTTAGCCTTCCTCGATGAATGGATAATCCAATACAAAAAGATATTTTCAATTCGAAACAGTAGTTCCTAAGATCGGAATTTGATTTGTGTGTAGTAATACTAGTAATAAAACAACTTATAGAAAGAAAAGGTCGTAAGTCAAAGTAAAGCGTCAGTCTTGCTGTGAGAAATTGATAATGATTTTGGAATCCGACTGTACTTTAGGTGAAAGTAGCTTATTTAGTCCCGAGACGGGGTTTGGTGCCCGAAGGTAGTGAAGGCGCTAATAGATCTAGGGACTAATAAAGTGTTTAACCCGAAGTAAACAGTGATCACATCATACATAATCATCGTAAGCAGTACCAACACTTACCCCCTTATTAATATAACGAGAAGTACAGTTACGCCAAGGTTAATCCTTAAAAACGTATGATTAGTCCGAAGATTATCCTGGTTGTAACTTTAGTCCCCGTTTATTAGTTAACTACAAGAAGCAGCACATTCGTGTGTAAATCTACCTCACAGCGAACCAGACAATAAATCAGAAAAGATTCAATGTTGTTGTCGCCTCAATGAATCGTCTTTTTAACTGACTTCAAAAAAAAGGAGGAGGTTATCAATTCGACTGTATTTTTTTTTTGTTACCTCGTTCTTGCGACTGGGTGAACCGATTTTAATGTATCTTTTTTTATTTGAAAGCTGGTGCTTCCCGTGTGGTCCCATTGTCACCATTTCAGGATCTGATGATTGGATCTTGGAGAAATCGAGGGCAACCCTCAAATTTTATTCGCTCAGACATAGTTTTTCGCAAATCTTATGGAGTAATTTAAGTACTTGCGTATGGAAGTCATCTTCTCATGTAGCTGAGCTGATGATGGAAGGTACAACTCGTCTAGTAAAGACTCGGCATCGACTGATTTAGTAAATTATGTTTGTGTTCGCATATCTCCGGAACTACAAGTCCGATTTAAGTAATTCTTTTTTTTGTTGTACTAGGTATCGTTCGACTTAGGGAATACTGTAAGTTTCATCAAAATCGGTTCAGTAGTTTTTGAGATAGGGAGTGAATGAAAGAGATGTTATCGATGTTATTACCGGTGCTACGGATTACAAAATTCTAGTGTGTCACATGTAAGAAAATGATGTATTTGACAAGAATTGTGGTTGAATATTTAAACTAAAAAACGTAAAATAAAAACTTCTGCTAAAAAAAATTTAACCGCCTTCAAAAACAAACTTTTCTTTCGAAAGTCGGTGGCAAAAGAGACAATGAAATTAATAAAAAAGTCACCGACTTCCGAAAGAAAAGTTTTGTAGGTTATTTTACCCTTTTTTGTGGTTGTTTTTGAAGGCGGTTACAGTTTTTTTTTTTTTTAAGTTTTTGTTCGCCACTATCCCAGGTAGCATTTTTACGTCATTATGTCGTCCGTTTACGGTACTGCTCGACGTAAGAGACGTCATGTCTTGACGTCGGGGGGTCCCATCAGATGACGTCAATTTGTCACAGTCGTTACAGAGACGTCATTATACTGAATTTACAGGAACCTTACTGGGCCGTACATATTAGGGCAGCTACCGACGTTGGAATGACGTCATAATATATTATTGAATTCGTATGGACGTTATTGGGCCTTGCATATTAGGGCAGCCAATGACGTTGGTGTAACGTCGCGGGTCTCTTTGAAGTGAGTTGTTATTGAAACACTGTTAACACTAGTAAACTTGACACTTAAATTCATTTTGTTTTGTGTATGGCATCTCGCAGGTCAACCTTTATTAGGTCGTGTACTGCTCCACCGGACTTTTCTGTGGGTATACTATCGGCGGTAACAAAACCATAGCGACTTCTATTTGGAATACAACGCCATCTATCGAGCTATGCGGTACTATTTTACGAAACTTGAAACAAATATTGATCGCTGTGATTCCGTTCTCGCTGTTTAAACCTAAACATACCGCCCATCAAGGACATTATGCAGAATGTTCTTATTTACTAGCCGCCCACCATGCCAACAAAAACTTTTTCTAAAAAAATGTGACTGCCTTCAAAAACAACCACAAAAAAGGGTAAAATAACCTACAAAACTTTTCTTTCGGAAGTCGGTGACTTTTTTTATTAATTTCATTGTCTCTTTTGCCACCGACTTCCGAAAGAAAAGCTTTGTAGGTTATTTTACCCTTTTTTGTGGTTGTTTTTGAAGGCGGTCACATTTTTTTAGAAAAAGTTTTCTTTTACTCTTTTTAGTTTAAATATTCAATCACAATTCTTGTCAAATACATCATTTTCTTACATGTACACTAGAATTTTGTAATCCGTAGCACCGGTAATAACATCGTTAGCATTTCTTTCATTCATTCCCTATCACAAAAACTACTAAACCGATTTTGATGAAACTTGCAGTATTCCCTAAGTTGAACAATACCTAGTACAACAAAAAAGAATTGCTTAAATCGGACTTGTAGTTCCGGAGATATGCGAACACAAACATAATTTACTAAATCAGTCGACGACCTGTACCTTCCTTCATCAGCTCAGCTACATGAGATGATTATTTCCATACGCAAGTACTTAAATTACTTCATAAGATTTGCAAAAAACTATGTCTGAGCGAATAAAATTTGAGGGTTGCCCTCGATTTCTCCAAGATCCAATCATCAGATCCTGAAATGGTGACAATGGGACCACACGGGAAGCACCAGCTTTCAAATGAAAAAAGATACATGAAAATCGGTTCACCCGGTCGCAAGTTAACAGGTAACAAACATAAAAAAAAATACAGTCGAATTGATAACCTCCTCCTTTTTTGAAGTCGGTTAATAAAGGATCATGACTAAAACAAAACAACAATATCGTGAAACTATTTAAAAAATACAAATCTGTTTACACAATAGCTAGTGTTTTAGAAACTTACTTAAACAGCCATGTACCGGCTATACAAATCCTTGTTATAATGATTAGTATTTGCCCATAATATTCGCTATGTTGGTGGTAGACTTCACTCATGGAATTATGTCGGTCAGATGCATTCCATAAACTGTTCTTTAACCAATCTTTAGGTCCTTGGGGCGCTTGAGGACCAGATACGTCATACAACAGACGTCAACCTGAGAGCAGATTCAGACTACTAAGGGACAGACTGTAAAATGACGTCGTTAGGAGGTATCAATTATGACCTATACAGTACGTACAGTATTTTACTAAAATAGTACGTAAGTATGACGTACAATAGTGACGTAACTGTGGTGACCCTAAATTGACTTAGGATTGTCGTCATTTTTAGTCGCCGACGTCACTTGCTACCTGGGATACAGGGTGAATACAGTCGAAAACAGAGTCATTGCCTTGAACATTGGTCAGTCTTTTTTTAATTATAAGTTTTTTTAAGTATTCCGTATAATGATTACTTCCCAGAATTTGATCCTTGCTATCGACACTATCGTATGGTGTGATTTTTTTTCCAATTTCAGCCGGTTTGATTCCTGGCCAGGATTGTTGTTTTTTCTAAAATCCAATGATGACTCCTCTCAATGTTTTTCGATAATCCTAATAGTTTCGGATATCCACGCCCTGTTGAAAAAATCATTCTGTATATCTTTGACTACATACATTATGGTTATATGGCTAGTCTGGTCAACACACTTTTTAAAAAGACACTAGCACTCCACCCGCGAGTTCGTCCGCGTGATTTTCGTACCTACTTTGCCTTTGTGAATTTTTCCCGGCCACCCTCTTTGTGGGATACTTTTATAAAATCTTAACTATCACCCCAAAAACAACTCCTTAGTTGTCGAATTTCACAAAATCCTTTCTTCGTGTTCTTAGTGCTCACCTACGGCATATAAGGAACGCTGCAAAATTTCATGCTTCTAGGCCCAGCAGTTTCGATTGTGCGTTGATCGATCATTCAGTTAGCCAGTCAGTTTTGATTTTTATTTATATAGATAATATATTAGTATAGAAGATAGATAGATATTACAATGTGCGTTCAAGACTGACAGTTTTAGATCGTTACTTCCGATTCTAAATGATCCATGCCGGTGATTCGAAAAGATGAATTGAACTGTGAAGACACTGTGTTTTGGTAATGTATAGTAGGTAATTGCCGCAACTATTTCTTATGAAGAGATATTGACCTATTGTCTTAGAACCTTTGCATAGCACGACTTTTTATGCGCTGACAACGCGCATATAACGCAGACAGGATGCTCACTTGTTCAGCAAAAGTGACACTGAAATCATAATTGTTACCTTTTATTTGTATCCCTGGTATTTGTAGCACCGAACGCGCGTAACATAATTATGTTTATATGTGAGACATCAACGCATAAAAATGCAAAGGATTTTAGATATTAAATAATTAAGTAGACAAGAGAAATTCCACAAACGACACCTATAGAGCAATATAAGAATAAACTGAAAATCCTATATCGCTTAATTAAATATTGGCCCCATAAATAAACTGAAAGAAAATAAAACCGATATGGGTTGTTATGTTTATCGTTTAAATATTAACGAGCATTTTATATTTTACCTATCCAAAACGGCTTTAGCAGATAACGGCATTATAAGTAATAATACCACAGCAGAAATGTAATAAAGCCTAGCAGTTCCATCAATTGCTGGTAGAGATTAATTAATTTCACTGAGAGCGATTGTTTATGCCAGGTAATTATCGGTGTTATCAATATAATTCTGGGATTTTCGACGGCACAATTGTTGCAGTAACTGTGGAGAAGCTCCTGTCTAAATAATTACAGCCGCACAGGCCGATCTTCTGGGTTAAGCCGCGCTTGCCGACGTTGGTCTGTGGATGGGTAACCATCTGCCATAGCCAGTTTCCTCCGTGCCTCAAAAAGCACGTAAAGCCATTGGTCCCAGTTGTCATTAATTGTAGATCTTTGACAGCTGTTAAGTACTGTTAGTCAGAAGCTCTTAATCTAACAACCAGTCTTAAAATGGGGTATCGTTTTGCCCAGTTACTGGGTTGTAGAGGTCCGATAGGCAGTCGCTCCGTATAAAATATTGATATTCAGCTACATCTGGTTCGACTGGAAGCCGACCCTTATAAAGTTGAGAAAAGGCTAGGCAGATGATGAATTTTATTGTTGCAGTAACTGAGATTTAGATTGCAGCGCGGCTTGCCGCATATTCGATCCTCGCACAAAACATAATTATTTGTATGACATACAATAAGTAAGATCTGGGTTTTTAAATGTGGGTTACTATGTTTGTTAACTCACCCACGACACAAGATAAATTCCTACTGTGGGCAAGGTTTTATTAAAAAAAAAGAATAATGTCCTGGTATCCTTTGCATCTATGTGAAATTTATTATTTATTTGAACATTGTCATAGATCTTTGTTTTGTATGAACAAATTATTTTAATTTGTCAAAAAATAATGTTTTGGAAAATTGGGTCATTGGAAAAGTCTCAAAGTATCTAATCACGTAACGTAATGCGGTTCACTATGATTTAATTGTAGTGTACTATCAGTGAATTGAATCTACGAACTACATTCAACGCAAATGAATGAATGAAAATACAATGCGTTCATTCAACGCAACGGAAGAGAAAGTAGCTAAGTACCTATAGATTTTTCTTCTTTTTAACATTGCATATATGTACATACCTACTCGCCAGCCAAAGAATGATATAATTGTATCATTTTATTATTAAATAACAGTGTATTGTGTAATAATCACTGCGTGTAGCTGTAGGTACTAAAATAATGAACTTACTATACTAGTTAGTTACGTTGCAGTTATATTGTTCAAATAAGTAAAGTAGGTACCTACTGAGTAAATTATGTGCGATTTCTAGATATTTTAGAATAAATATTTCAGCTTATCGAGTTAAGTAGCCTAAAGGAGAATTTTGTAATAAAGCAACTATGTAATTACCTACACAAAATGACTTTCTTGAAAAATACTATTTTTGTTTCGGTACCTAAATACTAAGCCTTTGCTACGTTGTAAGCCCTCTTTGTACTTAGTAGTTCTAGTAACTACTCAGTATAGTCCAGAAAATATAAAATCATGACATTCTCCATGCACAAAATCACGGAATAATTATAAAAGCGAAATTACTTAATTCCTAGTGAAATAAATTAATTTTGTGTAAGAGGTTAAATTCTAACAGTATGGAAATCTAGTTCACAATTTTATTGTAACAAAGAGCGATTTTTCATAATTCAATTAAGTAATGTGCATGAATAAAAGCCTCGTTCCTAATATTTGGCAAGATGGCACCCTTTACACCCAGAGACACAGTCTTAATGAAGTTGTTGTGTTACGGCTTCCAAAGGTGAATGAAAAAGCATTTCATTAGCATCTCTAGGGTCAGCCGTCCGTCCTTGAGTCAGAACTCGAAATAAATTTACAAGCATTAGAAGGCTGAGCTTTAATTTAACGCGACCTAGACGTGAAGGGAGAAATATAATAGTGTTACATAACACATAAGCTGCAGATTAAATGGCTTAATTTGTCTATACTAATATTATGAAGCTAAAGATATTTTCTGGATCGAATTGTTTTTTTTTTTTGTGGTGAATAATTTTTTACCATCATCATCATCTGTCTGCTTTTTCCCAACTATATTGGGATCGGCTTCCAGCCAAACCGGATGCAGCTGAATATCAGTATTTTACATGGAGCGATTGCCTATCGGACCTCCATAACCCAGTAACTGGGCAATACGATACCCTATGGTAAGACTTGCTGCAGACTTTAGAGCTTCTGACAAATAGTAACGACTGTCAAAGATCTACAAATGACAGCCGGGACCAACGGCTTTACGTGCTTTCCGAGGCACGGAGGAAACTCGCTATGACAGATGGTTACCCATCCACAGACCAACCTCGACAAGCGCGGCTTAGCCCGGAAGATTGGCCTGAGCAGTAGTAATTATTTAACTCCTCCGGTGGATATTTGTTTACCGAAGCAGGCTATAGGATAATATCACGCTACGACCAAAAAGAGCGGAGCAGCGGAGGTAATATCACGGGGAATAGCTAATAGTCTTCTAAGTTTCAAAATTGGGGTTTACACTTAAACTTTCCTATTATTGGCTTGAAGACGCAGTTAACAAAAAATATAATTAGTGTTAACAAGATACTAATAGTACCCATATGGAAGTTAATAATTAGGTAGGACTTCGATTGTTCTTAACAAAAGGCTGAAGACAATGACTATTCCATTGACTTTTTTTAGTAATTAGGTACTTATTTTAATAGCTAAGAAAATTGACAGAAAATGGAGAACATAACTTAACTATAACTTTTAGGAGAAAATTAAACTTCGATTTCTCTTTCATAACGTTGGTAATTGTCACTAAAGCTATTGTCAAATAGCGTGGCGAACGCGAAGCAAGGCGTTTTTGTTTGTAATGTATGGAATTGTTTGAAGCCAGTCACATAGACTATCGGATCGCTTTCGCTTTTCTATGTGACTGGATTCAAACAATTCCATACAGTACAAATAAAAATGCTTTGGATCGCATTTGCTTCGCCTGTCTGTTTGACAATAGCTTAAAAGCTGGAATGATTATTTGAAATGAAAATTAAACGTCATTGAGATTTTCGATAGACATTGAACTCTGCCGAAAAATATCGGCTTAGCCGACTAGTCAGCTAAAGTCACAAGTCAGTTTATCTCTATTAAGAATAGATAGTTAACCACGTGTGCGACACAAGTTGACGAAGCGCAGCGACCCTGAGTAATAATAGTAGTATAACATAACATCACGCAGGTTTTTTCCGAAGAGTTAGACATTTTACAGGCTATCTTATGCTCATTTTTAAATATTATTTAACTACTAGCTGTGCCCGCAACTTCGTTCGCGTGGATGTCGGAACTCAACAATCTTTTTTTTTTATAATTTGGGATTTTTTCTAAAATAAAAGTAAGTTAAGTTAAGTTAAGCCTAAGTTACTACTTATTACATCAGCTACCTGCTAAAAGCAGTCCCATCAAATTCGGCCCAGCCATTTCAGAGATTAGCCATTACTAACAGACAGACAGACAAAAATTGTTAAAAATGTTATTTTGGTGTATGTACCGTATATACATATATTCGTATGCATGTAGTAAAAACGGTTATTTCAATATTACAAACAGACACTCCAATTTTATTTATATGTTTAGATGAGCAGGATAGCCTGTGAATTTATGTCGTATACTCGTTATGTCTATGTATTCGGGGCAATAGGTATTGTCAGATAGACAGATCCCTTATTTTAGAAAAAATATATTATTATCCGTTAGATACATTAAAAAAAACATTTCTGAATGTTTAAAAATATAACTGAAGAACTAATAAAAAAAAAGTAAATCTTGTTACCTGTTTCAACTACAATTGACGAAACAAAGGTTTAAAAAAATCACAAAATGTCATGACCTTAGGTTATTAAAGGTCACATAGTTTGTCTAATTTTCAAAGCGTTATGACCAACGACTATGTTATGACATCACGAGCCCCACTCTTGAATTATGATGGGTTACAACTTTGTCAATGTTCATTGGTTTAAATAAACAGTAAATACATTTCCATTATTTTTCAACACTTTAGGGGAAGGAATAAAAAAATATTTATTTTTGCTAATTTACCATAACACAGTGCTAATTATTCCTCTAAGAAAAACTCTTGATGGAAATATGGCAATCATTCTTTGGCCGACCAACTTAGAACTTAGAACCACAGATCAGTCCATAAACACAGTCAACAATCATAATGTTGACCAATTAATGGTTCTGCATTATAATTTATAATCTTGCTTATTTAACTAGCCCGTGTAACAGCAGGCATATGAATAATAATTACTTATAAATATTTAGAACTTTTGACTTATATAGAATGTTATGTAACAAAAATGTTAACTCTTATATCTGTTTGCAACACCCTACGAAGGTCATTCGTCTGATTAGTTAAATTTAACATTTATCTGTGCCATGATTACAAAATTAAGGGAAAACCAAGGGATTTGAAACGGGTGGAGTATAGTCCTTCCGCTCTTGACTTAGTGGACTGGTCCACACCGTTTAAGTTCCAACACGTTCCAAGGTCACGGTTACCAGTTTAAACAGTTCCGCGGCCCCGACAGGCATTTCTATGTCCCCGCAGATTGCGCGGGCATGCGGGCGAGTAATGGGCGCTCGACGGCGGCGCCGGGGCGGCGCGTTGTTCCACGCGCGCCTCAAAGGATGTCAGCATTATGACGGCCCAGGTAGAATTATTACCTACGTCATTATGTCGTCCGTTTACGGTACTGCTCGACGTAAGAGACGTCATGTCTTGACGTCGGGGGGTCCCTTCAGATGATGTCAATTTGTCACAGCCTCAAGACGTTAGTTTACAGACGTTACAGAGACGTCATATACTGAATTTATAGGGCCGGGCCTTACTGGGCCGTACATATTAGGGCAGCCAATGAAGTTGGTGTAACGTCATGCCAAACCATGTATAAATCCGCGGGTCTCTTTGAAGTGAGTTGTTATTGAAACACTGTTAAACTTGACACTTAAATTCATTTTTTTTTTTGTGTATGGCATCTCGCAGGTCAACCTCTATTAGGTTGTGTACTGCTCAACCGGACTTTTCTGTGGATGCCTTAAAAATTTAAGGCCTCCAGCCAGAGCAACAAACTTAGTTTAAAACTAAGCGACCACACGCTAAGGGCACCCCCTTTGGGGTACGGGCCTCGGCTTAGGGTGTCGCTAGGGGGGGGGGGGGCAGGCTGGTTGTTAATGAATGGATTTTTAGGGGCTAGTTTTGTATCTAAGGTTCAGCTTGCGGGCTGGCTCTGCAAGGGTCGGAGGGATCAATAACTCAGACCTCAGACCTTATACCATTGGCGGTAAAAAAACCATAGCGACTTCTATTTGGAATCAACGCCATCTATCGAGCTAGGCGGTACTATTTTACGAAACTTGAAACAAATAATATTGATCGCTGTGATTCCGTTCTCGCTGTTTAAACCTAAACATACCTGCCATCAAGGACATTATGCAGAATGTTCTTATTTACTAGCCGCCCACCAACAATAAAAGTCATGACTAAAACAAAACAACAATATCGTGAAACTATTCAAAAAATACAAATCTGTTTTCACAATAGCTAGTGTTTTAGGAACTTACTTAAACCGGCCATATACCGGCTATACAAATCCTTGTTATAATGATTAGTATTTGCCCATAATATTCGCTATGTTGGTGGTAGACTTCACTCATGGAATTATGTCGGTCAGATGCATTCCATAAACTGTTCTTTAACCAATCTTTAGGTCCTTGGGGCGCTTGAGGACCAGATACGTCATACAACAGACGTCAACCTGAGAGCAGATTCAGACTAATAAGGGACAGACTGTAAAATGACGTCGTTAGGAGCTATAATTATGACCTAAGTACGTACAGTATTGTACTAAAATAGTACGTAAGTATGACGTACAATAATGACGTAACTGTGGTGACCCTAAATTGACTTAGGAATGTCGTCATTTTTTAGTCCCCGACGTCACTTGCTACCTGTGGGGGCCCCCTTTAGAAGGCCACAGCTTGCCAGGGTCGCGGGACTCAAATCAAATCAAATCGTTTATTTCAAGTAGGCCAGTTACAGGCACTTTTGAATTGTCAAAAGACAAAATTAAAATAAAATAGTTTAAAAAATAGTTACGGTGCTACAGTCCCAGTCACAAGACATAAAAACTGTGAAAGTACTGTAGATGCCCATTCCAAAGCGTATTAACTCACGAATTACCGTGACCCCGGAACGTAAAGAGCTATTTGAAAGACATCGTTGATTTTAGTCAGTACGAGTCTGACAGTCCCCCCCGCTCTGCCCTGGGTGGAACTCATAACCTGGGTGGTAATCTGTGTATCAGTCATATTCATACATATCATTTAATATCATAAAATCACGCTACGGAACACTTTAAAGGATTTACTGTAATCCCTCTCTACTGCACTTCACGTTCGTAGGTATATTGCATTTAGTCTGAAGCAATAATACCTTTGTAGGTCGACAACGCCTCGTATTATTATTAGAAAAGACCAGTATTTTTTTTTAATGCGACGAATGCTGACTTGACTACACAGTGTCCTCAATTATTGCCACCTTAGTTGAATTTAAATGGTCGCGGGACTTGTCGTATTAGCGTGACCCTGGAACGTAAAGGGCTATTGAAGGACACCGTGGATTTTAGTCAGTACCACAGAATAAATAAGACTGACAGTCCCTCCCGCTCTGCCCTGGGCGGGAGGACACATTTGATGATTTTACCACGATCACCTCTCGTACATTTCCACTATAGCTGTTATTGTTTTTTTATTGTGTTTGACAGGACTGTTGGTCTAGTGGTTAGTGACCCTGACTGCTATGCCGGAGGTCGTGGGTTCGATTTCCACCCAGGACAAATGTTTGTGTGATGAGCACGATCATTAAATTTGTTCTGTGGCTGGGTGTAATTTATCTATAATATTTATGTATTTAGAAATATATACGTATGTTTATCAGTTGTCTAGTACCCATAACACAAGCTCTGCTTAGCTTGGGACTAGATGGCGTTGTGTGATAGTTGTGTGTCTATTTATAAATGTAGGACATTTAGTACTGACATCGCTGAAATAAAAAAAAAAAAACGTGAAAACACCTGATGCCAAAAGCTTCTGGGGTTTCCAGAGACAGTTAAGCTGGCCACATCCATAAAAAACAAAAAACTGGTGTAGTTGACAACAATCTCGCTATGATGCATTGAGCTGATAATTATGAGCTTCCCTAGAAGTAACTAACCTTTATTCCTTATTATCTTGAAATATCCGGTTCCATTATCTTTATTAATGGTGATCTTAAACTAGTCCATCAATGTCAGTATTGACCCTGAACTTTGAAGCTTGGCTTTAAGATTCGAGAGAAGGGCTGATACGTTCCAATTATAATAACTGGTGCCTTACTACGAGCTCTTAAAGCGATCCAGTTTAGGCTGTAGGAAAAAAACAGAGCTATACAACTCGTCTAGCGCCATCTCTTCCCCACAGCCTAAACTGAACGCGTTAAGAGCTCGTGGTAAGACCCCAGATGACTTAACTGCTATTTGGACCGGTTTTTATAACCGAGTTCAAGTAAGAAGAGGTCCTCAATACAGTCGGTATTTTGAAGCTATTGCATAGCTTTTATCGCGGGTTCTGAGCGCGGCGACCGAATCGAGAAATACCGTAACAAAATGCCTATGGAAAAAACCTAACACTCGTCTAACGTCGTTTCAGTTCGGGAGACTTCGGCAATCATAAAAACATCCGTCATATAGACAATTTACTTTTTCTTAATGTTTCTAAACGACCAGCTACAAAAGGAGGTTTTTACAATGAAACCTACTTATAAAATTCTCCTACAACAAAGCAGAGCGTGCTGGGCATGGGCCCAGCACGCTTGTTGAAAAACCTGTTGAAAATTTTGACCTAGTTTGGAAGCGAGACCTGGGAATCCTGTACCTATAAAAAACCCACTTATCATTATAATTTATTTTTCTCTGTTACAATAGTACACGACAAACATTTTAAATAAATGATATTCCTGTTAAGTATTCGCGGTAGGAGATAATATTTTCTTGCTTTTTTTAATTGCTATGCAATCGCTTTACCGCGGCAGTCCCCGTGTGCAACATGTTTTTTTTTAATTGTAGGAACTTGACGTCAGTCAATAATCCAACCATGTGGATAAATGCATATCCCTTGCAAGGTATTGAGATGTATCCATCTCATTAATAAGGGTTCAATGAATCCATAGTGTTGCCATTTCAAATACACATCAAAAGTGTCTAGGGATCAAGCATTTTTATGCGGATTTCTTGAGATTGAGATGTGGCTTTGTAATAAAGGAGATTGCCCAACTGCGGTCCAAATGCTGCCCAGGAATGGGAGTACGTGCGTTGTGTTGCTGGCACTAATGTATGTCTGTATACGAAATATTTTTAAAATCTATCCTGGGGTTCCTGATTTATTTACATGTTTATGTCGATGACTTTATTTTTGTCTCCATGTTTTTTTTTTACGTACTTTACACCTGTCCAAATGCTACCCAGGACTGGGAGTACATGATTGTGCTGTGTTCCTTGCACTAGTGTCTGTCTACAAACGAAATATTTTAAGAATCTGCCCTGGGGTTCATGATTTATTTACATGTTTATATCGATGATTTTATTTTGTCCCCATGTTTTTTTTTATCGCACTTTACACCTGTTCAAATGCTGCCCACAAATGGGAGTACGTGTGCTGTGTTCCTGGCACTAATGTCTGTCTACATATGAAATATTTTGAGAATGTACCCTTGGGTTCCTGATTTATTTACATTTGTATGTTGATGACTTGCTACATTTTGTCTCCATTTTTTTATTGTATTTTTCACCTGTCCAAATGCTGCCCAGTAATGGGACTACGTGCGTTGTTTTGCTGGCACTAATGTATGTCCAAATACGGAATATTTTAAGAATCTATCCTGGGGTTCCTGGTTTATTTAAAGAAAGAAGAAAGAAAGAAAGAAAAAACGTTTATTTGGCACAAAAACCACGACAAACACACAACAAAATAAACAAAAGAAACAGAAAAATGGAAACTTAAACTAAAGACAAAAAAATAATAAAAGGGTGTTCAATCGAAAAAGAAATACTTGATGTGTGTTCCATGGCTGCGCCAAATAGGCCCCAGTTCAGCATAATGTCGAGCAACTGGTGCTCGACGCTGGTTTTCAACTTTTTATTTACATTTTTATGTTGATGACTTCATTCGGGTGTCAATGTTTTTTTTTGGAAACAAAATGTAGGAAGTCATCAACATACAAATGTAAATAAATCAGGAACCCAAGATTACATTCTTAAAATATTTCGTAGACAGGCATAAGTACCAGGAACACAGCGCACGTACTCCCATTCCTGGGCAGCATTTGAATAGGTGTAATGTACAGTAAAAAAATCGGGGACAAAAATAAAATATTCGACATAAAAATGTAAATAAATCAGGAACCCCTGGGCAGATTCTTAAAATATTTCGTGTGTAGACAGACATAAGTGCCAGGAATACAGCGCACGTACTGCTAGTCCTGGGCAGCATTTGAATAGGTGTAAAGTACAATAAAAAAAATCGGGGACAAAAATAAAATATTCGACATACAAATGTAAATAAATCAGGAACCCCTGGGCAGATTCTTAAAATATTTCGTATATAGACAGACATTAGTACCAGGAACACAGCGCACGTACTTCTAGTCCTGGGCAGCATTTGGACAGGTGTAAAGTACAATAAAAAAAAAACATAGACAAAAATAAAGTCATCGACATAAACATGTAAATAAATCAGGAATCCCAGGGCAGATTCTTAAAATATTTCGTATATAGACAGACATTAGTGCCAGGAATACAGCGCACGTACTCCTAGTCCTGGGCAGCATTTGGACAGGTGTAAAGTACAATAAAAAAAAACATAGAGACAAAAATAAAGTCATCGACATAAACATGTAAATAAATCAGGAACCCCAGGGCAGATTCTTAAAATATTTCGTGTATAGACAGACATAAGTGCCAGGAATACAGCGCACGTACTGCTAGTCCTGGGCAGCATTTGGGCAGGTAAAAAGCACAATAAAAAAAAAACATGGAGACAAAATCAAGTCATCGACATAAACATGTAAATAAATCAGGAACCCCAGGGCAGATTCTTAAAATATTTCGTATATAGACAGACATTAGTGCCAGGAATACAGCGCACGTACTCCCATTCCTGGGCAGCATTTGAATAGGTGTAACGTACAATAAAAAAAATCGGGGACAAAAATAAAATATTCGACATAAAAATGTAAATAAATCAGGAACCTCTGGGCAGATTCTTAAAATATTTCGTGTATAGACAGACATTAGTGCCAGGAACACAGAGCACGTATTCCTAGTCCTGGGCAGCATTTGGACAGGTTTAAAGAACAGTAAAAAAATAAAGGAGACAAAAATAAAGTCATCGACATAAACATGTAAATAAATCAGGGACCCCAGGATAGATTCTTAAAATATTCTGTACATACACATACATTAGTGCTGACACAGCGCACGTACTCCCACTCCTGGGCAGCATTTGGACAGGTGTAAAGCACAATAAAAATAAAACATGGAGACAAAAATAAAGTCATCGACATAAACATATAAATAAATCAGGAATTCCAGAGCAGATTCTTAAAATATTTCGTATATAGACAGACATTAGTGCCAGGAATACAGCGCACGTACTCCTAGTCCTGGGTAGCATTTGGACAGGTGTAAAGTACAATAAAAAAAAACATAGAGACAAAAATAAAATCATCGACATAAACATGTAAATAAATCAGGAACCCCAGGGCAGATTCTTAAAATATTTCGTGTATAGACAGACATAAGTGCCAGGAATACAGCGCACGTACTCCTAGTCCTGGGCAGCATTTGGGCAGGTGTAAAGTACAATAAAAAACAACATAGAGACAAAAATAAAGTCATCGACATAAACATGTAAATAAATCAGGAACCCCAGGGCAGATTCTTAAAATATTTCGTGTATAGACAGACATAAGTGCCAGCAACACAGCGCACGTACTCCCATTCCTGGGCAGCATTTGGACCAAGCCCCATACAAGAATGGGCAATGTCCTTTATGATTTTATAAATTTATATGGATCCTTTTTGGTGCATTTCATAATTTGAATCAGGAACTGTAAATCAAATTCGAGTAAAAGATGAAAATCAGCTGTCAATATTTTCCCTATAAAAACATACAACGCATTGAAGACATTATTAGTGCTACTGTTTCCCTACTACTGATTAAAACCAACGTTATTATGGAGCGGCGACGTCATTTAAGCAGGGAAGAAATGCTTAGAGCCGTGGGAATGATAGAAGCTGGTTCCCGGCAACGTACTGTGGCTTTAGCTCTGAATACAAGTCAGAGTGTTATCAGTCGACTTTGGACACGTTACCGAAGCACTGGTACCGTGGCTGAGCGCCATGGAGGACGGTATCGCTGCACCACACGGAGACAAGACCGATACATTCAAATCTTAACTCGAAGAGCTCCAACAATAACCGCCATGATGTTAGCCGTGAGGCTTCATCACTCTTCAGGGAACTTAATTAGCGACCAAACAGTCAGAAACCGCTTGCATGAAGTGAACCTTCATTCCCGAAGACCGCTACGGGTACCACCTATAGCAATGCACAATCGTAGGATTCGATATCAATGGGCTCTTGAACACAGAAATTGGGCAGAAGAACAATGGCGTTTCGTGTGCTTTTCTGATGAGTCTCGTTTTGGTATGAGACCGGATACAAGACGTATACGACACTGGAGAACCCCTGGACGCCAACAGCGATTAAAATCCTGCCAGGAAGTCCATCCTTATAGTGGTGGAACCATCATGGTATGGGCGGGTATTTGGATCGGCGGAAGAACTGAGTTGATTTGGATCAGAGGCAACCTCAACGCTCAAATTTATGCTGAGACGATTGTATCAGACGTCATCGTTCCTCTACAAGTGCAAATCGGTCCCTTATTTCAGTTAATCTATACATATAATAAAATAGTAGGAAAGTCAAAACTGTACATTGAATATTTTTTTAAAAGAATACTTGGGGTGTGATCTACAATCGATACCGAAGCCAAAAATATAGTTTTTAGAATTTTTGTCTGTTTGTCTGTTTGTCTGTATGTATGTCCGGGATAAACTCAAAAAGTACTGGACGGATTTGAATGATTTTTGTTTTGTTGTATAGGTATTAAGTCTGGCCAACACATAGGCTATAATTTATCTTGGAAACTTGAACACCTGGTGCAGAACCGCAACGGACCAGCTAAACTATAAGAGATACAAAAATGGTGCGATAGCAAAAATTGTTCCGCGTGATGAGCATTTTCTGCTGAGGGAATAAATTTGAAGAACTGGAACACCTGATGTGGAACTCCAAGAGCCCAGCTACACTATAACATATACAGGAATGACGTCTTAGCAAAGTTGTTCACCCTGATGAGCACTTTCTGTTGACATATAAAAATTGAAGATCTGGAATACCTGATGTGGAACACCAAGAGCCCAGCTACACTATAACAAATACAGGAATGACGTTTTTGCAAAGTTGTTCAGCCTGACGAGCACTCTCTGTTGACATACAAAAATTGAAGATCCCTGGAACACCTGATGTGGAACACCAAAAGCCCATCTAAACTATAACATATATGTATAGGAATGAAGCCTTAGCAAGAGTTGCTCAGCCTGATGAGCACTCTCTGTTGACGTATAAAAATTGAAGATCTGGAAAACCTGTTGTGAAACTCCAAGAGCCCAGCTACACTATAACATGTAAAGGAATGACGTCTTAGCAAAGTTGTTCAGCCTGATGAGCAGTCTCCGTTGACGTATAAAAATTGAAGAACTGGAACACTTGATGTGGAACACCAAGAGCCCAGCTACACTATTACATATACAGGAACGACGTCTTTGCAAAGTTGTTCAGCCTGACGATCACTCTCTGTGGACATATAAAAATTGAAAATCTTGAACACCTGATGTGGAACACTAAGAGCCCAGCTACACTATAACATATATAGGAATGACGTCTTAGCAAGAGTTGCTCAGCCTGATGAGCACTCTCATGTTGACGTATAAAAATTGAAGATCTCGAACACCTGTTGTGGAACTCCAAGAGCCCAGCTCTACAAAGGAATGACGTCTTAGCAAAGTTGTTCAGCCTGATGAGCAGTCTCTGTTGTACGTCACTAACAAAGTAAGAAGCGTATTTTTTTTTTGTTTTTTGTTGTTTAAAATCCCATTTGACTAAGACAACACTGCAACACTCAACGTGTTCGTAGTCATGAAACTGTGACAAAGCAAAGGTGTTTCAGGATTGTAATGTAGTCGTCTTCCCCTGGAGGCGACGGCCCTCCACCGTGTCTATCGAGGCGCATCGCCAGGAGAATGATCATCTCATCCGCACGCAAAATACGCGCATATGACGTGGAGTTGCGGATACCAGCCCGCTATACAATACAATACAATCGCCAGGATGAATCCCAGGAAAGAGCTCCGGTGCGATCACATGGCAATATGGAGAGAGCGACTGTCGCAACCGAGTTCCGGGCACGCCCCAACTAGGGTTGCCAACATTTTTTTGTCAGAATATAGTTTTTTTTTTTGAAAAAGCCATAAAAAATATAGTACGCTTCAAAAAAATATAGTATTTTAGTAGGGAAGAATAAAAAATAGACTAAAGTTATATTTTTTACTTATTTTTTTTTTAAACTATATTTTTTTGCACTTCTTCCATATTTTTTAAAAACGTGTTCGTAAATTGCAGGAAGTTTTTTTTATTTTACTAATTTTAGTAATGAAATAGAAACGCAAAATATAAACATTTAGTTATTATACGGAAATATAGTAATTTCGCGTACTATATATTTCTTCAAAAGTATAATATAGTACGGAGACCCTAAATATAGTACAATAGGTACTATATATTATAGTACGGTTGGCAACCCTAGCCCCAACCGCGGTGGTAAGACCCCTCTTTAAGGAGTGGCTGGATAGGCGTCACAGCGTCCCGCCTGACCTACCACATGACGTAGGTCCTCAACGAACACGAAAGTTTCGGGAGGTAGCAGTGTCGGATAGGGAAGGAAGAAACGCCTGGGTGTCACCACTGCGTGGATCGCCTGGAGGACACGGTGGAGCATACGGTGCAGGACTACCCACTTGGGCAGAGAACCGCCGTGTCCTCACTACGACTATAATCGGTGACCTCTCTTGCTTAGTATTGGTCGAGACCATGATGCTGCGGGGCCAGACAGTATGGGAAGCAGTCGCCTCTTTCTGCGAAGCAGTCATGCTAGCGAAGGAGGAGGCGGGACGCATGAGGGAGAGGACAATGTCCACCTCCAGCCCAGCCGCAGCGGTAGACGCCGATGGCGACAGACGTCGCTACACGATCTCCAGCCACTGTAGGCGCGGCCATGCGGGCGGCGAGTAAGAGTGCACGTTGTGTTCCACGTGATGTATTACCACGCTAAAAAAAATGTAATCGTCTGAATGTACCATGTCGAACAAAAAAGCCGTCGAGGCCGTGGACAGAACACTTTGAGACATTCGCCATGATGATAGACCCATGGACAATATCACGGTAGGTACTGTTCTCCGGAAAATTCCGGCAGACACTGCCCGTTGTAAGAAGAATTGATAAGTTACGTATTCGGAGTCCCGTCAAGTATAACACTTCAGGAAAATTCTTGGCTCTTTGATCGTGCGATACTAAAAAAATGACCGAACCGCTGCAATAAATGAAAACATATTAGCCGAAATTGTTGGGAATGATGTGGTTCACACGTCATACAATAACGTCGTCAATCAGGATGATGCCAGCAACTACCCACTCGAGATTTTAAATTCATTAACTGCCTGTGGTCCTCGAGCTCATAAAATAACCTAAAAGTAATAATAATGCTTCTAAGAAATCTAACTCCACCAAAATTGTGCAATGGAACGCGACTAATAGTTACTGCATTACACAGAAATTTAAGCGAAGCTGAAATTCTCACCGGATGTGGCTCAGGGGAAACTGCATTGATACCGTGAATACCACTCATCTCCAACAATTCCTTTTCCAGTTCAAACTCACACAATTCCCGGTAGCCGCTTACTTCGGGATGACCATAAATAAGTCCCAAGGACAGACCCTGAAGGAAGCTGATGTCAACCTAAGGTCCAACTGTTTTTCCCACGGCCAACTAAATATAACACATGCTCGCCTGTCAGTAATGCTGACCAGCTTTTTATTTTAGCACCAGAGGGAAAAACTACCAATGTCGTATATAAAGTGTTGTGTCTGGAAGTTTTCATTTCATTTGCTTTAAAGTTTGTTATAGATTCTATAACAAACTTCAAAGTGGGACATCAGGTACCCTCACTTTCTCAACGAATTAAAAAAGAGAATATTGGTATAGGTGCCATAAACCAAATACAATGCGGACGAAGTCGCGGGCAACAGCTAGTGCATGATAATGCACGACCGCACACCGCAAGAGTTGTAAGACAGACTCTCGCCGCAGCTAACATCAATGTCCTGCCCTGGCCTGCTCAGTCGCCTGACTTGAACCCGATTGAGCATGCATGGGATATGCTACAGAGAAGAGCTCTGCCGAATATGGAGGGTATCCAGTCGCAAGAAGATCTTTTTTTGTTGTTGCAACGAACATGGGCGGCCATTCCACAGCGTGATTTGGATGAACTCATTTTGAGTATGCCAAACCGATGTTCTTGTGTTGTTAGTGTTCGCGGTAGAAACACGGATTATTAATTGTTTAAGTTACCCAATAAAATTTTAAAGAAAACTGTTATTTCAGTCTTTTTTTCGAACTTTAATGTTAGTGGTTCAAATGTCAAAAATCCCTTTATTAGGAAAATGGCAAATTTCTTTATGAATGCAAAGGTGACTTGGTTTATCGTTACTGTGACAAACGATAACACTTTATTTGATGAATCCTTAAAGAACATTTTAATTAATATCAATCAGGAGAAAAGTTATTGCAAAAATATATGTTGATCCCTAGACACTTTTGATGTGTGTAGTTCATTTAAATCCTCCAATCGAATACAACGCATTCCGTCAGGTTTGAAATTATGACTCAAAGCTCATTCACAAAGATGCATATCTGTTCAGTAAAGTGCTAACTTTTAAATGTTACAGATACCCTGAAGGCATGAATTGAACGCAACGGAATCCGTGTAGTAATTGAACGATTGATATGAACTAAAATAATGCGTAATTCGATACCTACTAGACGAGAAGTCGAGAATTTACGAGTAAATTATAGAGCATGCACAACATCGATCAATAGTTATGTAAGAAGAAAAATTACTGCATTAGCCCGTGTCAAACAAATTATAAGGAAGTTCTGTAATTGTAACGATTACAAACTATGATTATGATGATAGTGAACTTTAGGTTTTCCTTTGGCAGTTAAGAGTTTGTGTTAAAGTACATCATGACTTTAAAAACAGTTTCTTAAAAAACTCAAGCCGAAACCTCAGAAATGCTAAGCTGAAATGTTTGACTTCATTTTCAAAGGTCAAAAAAACTCGACTTGATTAACGTTAAAATCTACCTACATATAAAGCTTTTAGAGAGGAATTCTTTGGAACTTTTTCTTTTCTCTATCAACTTGACCTTCCTGCAACGAATACCTTTTCTATATTGTTGGAAAGAAGCCATTTTTCAAATATACGGAGTAGAATTTAATTGTACCTAAACCATAAAGGCTGGAGCAGACCAAATGCGTATGCGTAGACGTAAGCGTAAACGTGCGCGTACCACCAAGTTGTAATGTATGGAACTGTACCTATAAGACAGGACACACCGCTTGCGTAACGCATCACGTCCACGTGCACGTCTACTTAACGCAAGCGGTATGTCCCGTCTTATACAGTTAAAAGGCTGAAGCGGTTTTCTTTTCTAAGTTATTTCTCAAACCACGGGCTTAGATATATTTTCAACTAGCATTATTCCACGGCTTTTCTCGCATTATTGTTGGAAATTAGGAACACAATATGGTAATTGTTTAAATATAGGTAAGCTGTTACATTCTGGGACAGTGTCATTATCCAATAGGTATTGAAAGATTTTCCGGAAAGACATAGGTAACTGGTAGTTTTGAAAATTATGTTCCTTTTATCCAAAATTACTTTGTAAGTACAGTACTAGATACACACCCCGGCTTCGCAAATCTGCAATCTCCACTATATTACGCATGTTATAAATACGTATAAACCTTCCTCTTGAATCACTATATCTATTAAAAGAAACTTCATCAAAATCAGTTGCGTAGTTTTAAAGATCTAAGCTGTCTGTCCCTATGCATGGACAGACAGCGGGAAGCGACTTTGTTTTATAACATATAGTGATTCATGTGTTGAAAAATCTGTTATAAAAAGCTTCAAGAATTCCACGTGTCTTAGTACCTGATAGTTTATCTTCACTTAATCATTAGCTGTGAGAAACTGGAACTACGTCCACCTGCTATCTGCGCTATTTTCTCTAGGTCACATGAATTTCTTCGATCAGATTTCTTTCGGTTTTTTCAAGAGCCTTCACCGTTTGAAGAATGAGGGGGTGCTAAACTTTTATTTAAAACAAGAAGACTTTTTTTCTTTTTAAATCACCACTAAACAGATTCAAAACATTATTCTGTC
Source organism: Agrotis clavis (assembly GCA_954870645.1). NCBI lineage: Eukaryota > Metazoa > Arthropoda > Insecta > Lepidoptera > Noctuidae > Agrotis > Agrotis clavis. The sequence goes on from OX940917.1 coordinate 2,528,144, forward strand.
TCGGACATATATAATAAAAACGATTGGCAGAAATAGAACGAATAGCGCTAAATCGAATGAGTGGTGCAAGTGAGCTTGAATCTCGCACAAGAACATTTTCTCGTTAAATGCATGTAACATAAAAAGTAAAGCGGTTTAGAATTCCAATAGGTTCTGTTTAAAAAATAGTCCAATTAAAGTGTTGCAGCAATTAATTACTAAGGCGACAAACGTTAAAGGCGCAGGCGTTCAGCTGTTCGGCTGTTAAAGTCTTCGAGCAACTTGTCGCATGACCAAAATATTTATTTTGGAAAAAGACAGTCCTTGAAACTTTGACGCTTAAGGGGAGTGAGCTAAAGACGAGGAAACTTTTGTATTTCCTGGTGAGTAGGCCTCAAAGTCAAACCAATATTTATCAATTAGGCCGTAAACTTCCGAACATCAGTCTTAAAAAAAGTCTTGATTAATTATTGGATTATTCATCAATTATAATACATTATTCTGTTCATGCAGTTGTGTTTTGATATATGAGAATACTTATTAGATCGCGAATAATATTTTGGTAATATATTTATTAACCTGACACTGGCGCGCAAACTGCAAAATACGTGAGAAAACTTTAATTTCAAAAATCTGTTCTCACGATCTTTAGTTTCTAGACATTTATGTATTTATAGATTGTGATTGTAAGACAGGAGTCTATAAGGGTCTTAGATATCGACTGATAGTGTCAAACTCTTGACATAAGAAGTACTTATCTGCAAGGATCTTAAGATTTTGTCGTTAGATTCCGGATAAGGGGTGCGCCCACATAATTGTACCTACCTATTAATCATTATTATCTTTACCCGTCGCTATAGTGATTGCACAAAAATGTCCTAATCTAAAAGCTTAGTCATTATTAATAATTTTAATTGTCAGACCAGAGGGTCAAAAACGGCCACTTTTAACAAAATTCCTAATGTTTCACTTCACAACGTCATTGGCTATTCTTCTAATTATTCATTCACAAAGTGAATCATTAGGAATATCGCTAAGAGGTATTTTTAGACCCGCAGTTTTGCAATCACAGAAAAACCCCATAATCTTATTCATCAAAGTGTATCTGTTTATTTTTTTAAGGTTCCGTGCCGAAACAGCTAACCGCGACCCTATTATTAAGACTTCGCTGTCGGTCTATCTGTCTGTCTGTCAATCAGTCTTTCTGTGTGTTCGTCTTTCAACAGCCTGTATCTCATAAACCAGTTCAAATTTTCACAGGTGATGTATGTTTCTAGCCGCTATAACAAAAATAGAATAAAATCAATATTTAAGGGGGTTCTCCCATACAAAAAACGTAATTTTTCGCTCATTTTTGCACGATTTTGATAACAGCAACCGGTAGACGCCTAAAATATTCACCTAATATTTATTCATTTTAAAAATAAATATTTGTTGCTTTGTTGCAATGAAAATTAAATTTCATTGCAACAAAGCAACAAATATTTAAGGAGGGCTCTCCCATAAGAAAAGTGATTATTTGCCACTTTTTTTGCCTTAAAATATACAAACATGAAAAAATGTTTATGATCACTAGCACAAGATGATTAAAATAAAAACCGTAACAAAGAACATTTCGATTTTTCAAACTGATCGCAAACTTTTTTATGTGTGTATGTATACGTATTACAAAGCTCTCAGTGATTTTCATTGATTCCTTTCAGTTTACACGTATGCATTGTTTTTGGGAAGGTATGTTTTGTGTGCTCCATTCGTAGCATCTCTGTTGGACCGATATCCGAAAAAATGGTTTTAAAAACACATAGGAACTGATAGTTTTGCACGGATGGTATTTAAAAGTACTTCAATTTATTCCCATTTCATTTACCTAATTTTGCCTGTGTTCCACCAAATATACTGAATGTGCACCAAAATATGTTCATTAAAATATGTCATAACGAAATAGAAGCTTCTATTTCTGTGTACAAGGTTTAAAGGAACCTAACCAAACCGAAACCGAACTTCGGGGTGTCCCTGAAATCTTGCTAAAGCGAGTTTTAGATTTGGTGACCATTTATCCATTTTGGTGTACAAAAAGAATTATTGATGCGCATTTAAATTTAAGCCGTTTTGCACGTCGAATATTCGAATTACTACATAGTTTTAAATTCATACGAGTATTGGTTTTAAATATGTATACAGGGTGAATTTTTCAACTGGGCGTGGGCATATCCTGAAAGGAGTCTCGAGGCCGATTTTGACGAAAACTAAAACTGCATCATTAGATTTTAGAAAAATCAATAATCTTGGCCAGGAATCGAACCCGCAGGTTTCGGAAAAGAAATCACACCCAAATCATTTATTATTACACCATTTGATAGTGTTGTTAATAAGCATCAAATTCTGGGAAGTATTCATGTATGTCACTTGAAAAATTCACCCTGTATATTCATTTTCATGACTTCGAGTCATTGTTTCAGCGAAACGCTGATAAATCAAAACGAGCTTGCACTTAGTTCTAGACAAAAAAAAATAAAAGAGGAAAGAATGCTTAATTTAAGTGGGATTCAATATCACATTTTTTTTTAATAAGAGCTCGCGTGCTATTTTTACAAACCAGTTACAACACTTACAACAGTGCATTGTGACGCAACGTCACTGTCGCACAATCGGTGATCTCTAAAAATGGACTGTATTCGGAAGAAAGCCTTTAAGTTTAAGGAGGGGTACAGTGTGCGCGTGCGCCTCCGGTCAGTGTGTGCGTAGACGGCGATCGCGTGCGCCCGCGTTTCAAGATTCCATTTCGAGACTGCTAAATCGTAAGTGTTTATGTATTTGGTGCGATTTTAAGTGTTTATTGTTGCGTGGATAAGGGTAATAGATTTTTCGCATTGCGATTATTGTTGATTCTTTTTTTGCTTATGCGATTTTTATTTAAGCGTTTATTATAGATACTATATAAATAAACGACAAATAGATTACAAAGATACATAGTTATTATCGATTTTTGTTTTATTTTAAATTAATTGTTTTTTTTTTAATTCATTACATATTTTTTTAAAGAAATGTAATCAACAATTATGTGGCTATCCATATTTATTCATACGACAATTTTTCAACTAAAATTATTATTAATAAACAGTTCAACGTTGTTTAAATCCCACCCGAATAAAATATCTAAACATGGAAAGTGTCGGGAAATGTCTGGGTGATGGAATAGTTCTCCAAACACAATCGTAATACGTTTAAGTATAAAAGTTTTTAAAACACTGAAAACAATGGATAATTTATTTTACTTTTAAGATAAAATCAGCACCAATCTTAAGAATTCTTAAGTGTTTTAATGAATTTCCAAAGTAAAAAAATGAACATTTTCAATAAGTAGATAATATCATTGCAATTGGGTACAGAATATTCGTTTACTAATCTTTTGTAAATCATATATTCCCTGAGAAACAACTATGAGAAAACAATAATATTACATTTACAATGTTCGTAAATAATTATATCAATAACAACTATCTGCTTGTTCCGTTCACAAAGCTTTTTTATGCGGAATACATTTTAAAATGGCCATCATTATTATCAAGAATACAATTCCACAATGAATAGTGAGATTCTCATGGCGAAATGTGACTTTAGTCTCATAGTACATCTATTTGCGTCTCTAGAGAACCTATCAAGTCGTAAGTATAAGCTGCGAGAAGAAAACGCCGAGAATAATAGGTGCTTGTTACTCACTTTTATCCTGCGGATCTAAAATGTCCACTTTAGCAACGTTGCTAATATCAATGTTGCTAAAATTTTTTCATATCTAATTTAATTAATCGGCTTAATACTATTATTTATAATTGCGTACCATTACTTATACATAGATACCTACTACAAAAAATCATGTACGTATGTTGTATTTGAGCCCCCTTTTATGTATTTTTTAATGTTTTTTTTTTTTTGTATTTCTATTTGTAGTGGCAACACAAGTATATCATGAGTGAAATTTCACCTGTATATAACGGTTCATGAGATACAGTCTGGTGACAGACGGACAGACAGAAAATTATTGTCATAAAATTCATATCATAGCATACATATTGTATTCTATTGCACAAACAATAGAGTAAATAATTGATAAATACAGTTTTAGCAAAATTGGTATTATTAACGTTTTTATCAATCCTCTCACCCAGAGCGGGACGATGATCCTTCAATAGCCCTTTACGTTTCAGGGTCACGGATACTGGATGAAACAGTCCTTGTACTATTAGTAACGTTGCTAAAGTGACCATTTTAGATACCCTGAACAAGTGACATTTCATTTGCAATTCATCGGTGGGTAAACCGGTTTAAAGTGAGAATGACGGGCGATGCACGAGTGGACTGTAATACCACAGACTACGTAAGCTTGAACACCATGCAGCTGATCAACGAAGGTGTTCAAGTAAACAGAGCACGCCGCTTCATAGAGACCTGCACATTATTGGGGACCATTATATCTGCCAATACTTGTCAACTTGTTAAACAATTTCGACTTGTTCTTCATAAAAAAATCTGATAATGTACTTACAAAGGTAGTGATGCCTTTTAAACTTGATACGAGGGTTCCGAGACTATTAAACTATTGTCAAACAGACAGGCGTGGCGAACGCGAAGCAAGGCGTTTTTGTTTGTAATGTATGGAATTGTTTGAAGCCAGTCACACAGACTAACGGATCGCATTTGCTTTTCTATGTGACTGGATTCAAACAATTCCATACATTACAAATAAAAACGTTTCGAATTGCATTCGCTTCGACTGTCTGTTTGACAATAGCTTAAATACCCTATTAGTTCAAATATCCTGTCACGTCGCGCGCTGTGATCGATTAGTTACCACCATCAACTTAGAATATGTGTAACTTAGTATATGTTTTGCGTCATTCTTTTTTTTAATAGGCTTTGTCGTCCGCATTTTATGTTTTTAACAGCGTGGTTTAAATTATATTGTACACTTCATAGATATAAACATCTGAATAGATATTTAAATACTACTGTTTTCTAAAGTTTTAACGCTGTTTTTTTAGTCTGTGATGAATTTAATATCTGAATTGGAGGTAATCGCGTATTTTGATTAATCAAGTTAATTATTTATTGGTAATTTATTTGTGATGAGCAGTGGTGGCCCAGTGGTATCGGTCCCGACTTACGAGTTGTAGGTCGTGGTTTCGAACCCCGCCAGGCGCATTACTTTGTGTAATTTATTTCATCACCACTGCTCTCAAAACGGTGAAGGAAAACATCGTGAGGAAACCGGCATGTCCTAGAACCAAAAATGCGAAGACATGTGACATCTACCAACCCGCACTGGGCCCGCGTGATGGATTATGGCCCACTCCCTCTCACAGAGAGGAGGCCTGTGTCCCAGCAGTGGGAACATTATAGGCTGATGATGATGATGATGATGAATTTATTTGTGAAGAAATATGACAGGATATTAAGTGGGGAGAGCTTTGAAAGGAGCTTTAGCTCTTTTTCTTCCGATACAAGCTCCTGATACAAAAATGGTCGATTTCACACTCATTCTTATTGACAACTGACACAATCATCATCATCATCATCTTCATGCCCTCATCCCATTTTACTTGGTGTCAAATGAGTGTCAACAATTCACACATGACCAAGATAACAAATATACCAAATCAACAAATAAAAAACAGAGAAAGAAAGTTTTTCCGTATATGTCTATTATTACATTCTGATGGCCAACATAATAGAATCAATCTGTATAATCTATATGTCTACACAGACTACATAAGTATTATTTATTGCCTCTCTATTTTATGCAGTTTGGCGTTTTACTGTTTTTTTTTCAAGTTGCGTTTCTTTTTGCATTTTGACTTTCTTATCAAAACAAGAATTTATTATATAACGTACTCGTACATTTTCCAATAAGGCTAGGTTAGATTAGAGAACAGCGGCTGCTGCGATGCTTGCATATCGACGCAAGAAAGCAATCTTGTAGTATCTCGAAAAGTGGAACTTTACACCAGAGCCAAAAAACTATTTGAAAAATTCATAACTCGTAAACTAGCTGAAATCGAGAGGTAATTTTTGAGACACATATTTCTTATAATGATATTTATTAGATAACACTAAAGTTAGTGTTCTAAAACTGGTATAACGTGAGTTTTTGCGAGTTACAGCAATTGGTTTTTCAATTTGAATCATCATTATTGCTGTATCTTGGTCATAGACATAGTAATCATATCGACGCAAGAAAGCAATCTTGTAGTATCTCGAAAAGTGGAACTTTACACCGGAGTCAAAAAACTATTTAAAAAACTTTTTTAAAAAAAGGGAACCGACTTCAAAACCAAACACAAAAAAACTGTAAAATAACTTTTCTTTCGGAAGTCGGTGGCTTTGTTTTTTATTTCATTTACTATGGCCACCGACTTCCGAAAGAAAAGTTATTTTACAGTTTTTTTGTGTTTGGTTTTGAAGTCGGTTCCCTTTTTTTTAAAAAAGTTTTTTATTTTTCCCTTTTTAGTTCAGATATTTAACAAAAATCTTCATAATAATCGGCGTCTTTGAAAATCTACAATCCTAGTAGGCAATAAAACGGATCTATGCGGGCAACTTCACGAGGTATCCGTTATTGTTATATACTAAATCCTTCTCCAGAATGTAACAAACACTTTTCTGAAAACCGCATCAAAATCGGTTCAGCCAAACGCGAGATAATTGCAGAAAAACATGCAATCGTCTCTGAAAATCTACAATCCAAGTAAGCAAAAACGGATCCACGCGGGCAACGTCACGGGATATCTATTAGTGTTATATAATAAAACCTTTTCCAGAATGTAATGAACACTTTCTTGAAAACTGCATCAAAATCGGTTTCGTCAAACGCGATATAATTGCGGACAAACATGCAATCGTCCCTGAAAATCTACGATCCAAGTAAGCAAAACGGATCCATGCGGGCAACGTCACGGGATATCTATTAGTGTTATATACTAAAACCTTCTCCAGAATGTAATGAACACTTTCCTGAAAACTGCATCAAAATCCGTGCAGCTAAACGAGAGATAATCGCGGACAAACATACATACATACATACATACATACATACATACATACATACATACATACATACATACATACAGGTCGAACTGAGAACCTACTTTTTTTTTTGAAGTCGGTTAAAAATTCATAACACGTAAACTAGCTGAAATCGAGAGGTAATTTTTGCGACACATATTTCTTATAATGAAATTTATTAGGTAACACTAAAGATGGTCTTCTAAAGTTGATATGACCGTATAATAGTTTTGCGAGTTACAGCAATTGGTATTTCAATTTGAATCATCAATATTGCTGTATCTTGGTAGTTACAAAATAGTATTAAAATTTTAGACAACGATAATGATGTTGATTTTGTTGTATCTATTTGTTTTTGTAAAATAGCTGATTTTATGGTACTTACAGCATTTTGAAGTACATAAGTTTTCTTAAAAAAGTTAAGAAAAAGTCCACGTCGTATCATAAAAAAAAACCTCCTAGGCAAACATGGATCAGACTGTTCGACGCGTATTTTTTCTGAATTCAAATATGCAATAAAAAAAATCCCATTTTGCGAGATACGACAAAATCGCTTTCATATATATTTATTAAATGCATATCCATTTAGGCTATTGAAGGACACCGTGGATTTTAGTCAGTACAAATCTGACAGTCCTTCCCGCCCTGCCCGGGGTTCAGGACTCATTTGACGATTTTACCACATAAAAAAGACTGTTCTTTGTCTCTTTATTGCGTTTCGGTGCGATAATTTAATACACGGGCAACACCGTTGGCGACAGCTAAATAAATCAAGAACACAAATTGAAATTCTCATAAAAATAGACTAAACTAAACTTTAAAGTGTGATCTAACAGTTTAACGAACCGATCAATTGATTCGATGTGGTTCGGATCAATGACAATGACATTCACCGGGTTATTGTGCCAATGTGTTTCCATGACCGGTACTTTACTATTGTTGCGGAGTCAAGGCAAAGATCAAAATATACGGAGACAAATATTTTTGTTTTTTTTTTATATGTTCTGCACCCAAAAGTGTTCGTCTGTCTCACCGTTTGTCACCAGGCCGTATCTATATATATTATGATCCGTGATAGTTAGACATTCGCAATTTTCACAGATTATGTATTTTTGGTGCAGCTATAAACTAAATAAAACTTTGGTGCAGCTATAAAAATGAAATAAGGCGGCTTTCTTAGAACAGATAATTATGAACTTTTGGTATTTTTATAGCTAATGGTAGGGTATCCTATTGCCTGCAGTTACTGGGTTGTGGAGGACTGATAGGCAGTCGCTCCATGTAAAAGACTGATATTCAGCTGTATCTGGTTTGCCTGGAAGCCGACCCCAATATAGTTGAGAAAAGGCTAGGCAGATGATGAGGGTAGGGAACCCTATATGCGTGAGTCCGAATCACGTTTGGCCATTTTTATTTTTTATCGACTGACTCAAACAAGTGTAATAACGCGTTTCACGTTTTAAGGGTTTATAATTATACATATATAGTACGTATACTTGAATGTCTTCGATAGTCTTGCAGCAGTGTTTACTAGAGCTCCAATGAAATCTGTAATAGAGATAAACTAGGGCAACACCAGCTCCCGTTAATATGACAGGAGCTGTCAGCTGTCACGACGACAAGGAACAAGCACTTGTTTTCCGATGTACACGAAAAGTAATAAAACATAATTATAATATTATTTAATCGTCGTTTATTTTCAACATCCAAACAATACAAAATCGTACTGCATTTGCTAATTAAACAAGACGGTTGAGTGTAAATAGTGGTAGAGAGAGAGAGAGACGTGCTGATTGCTTGTTGTAAAGTACTCTGGGGTAGGCAGGATACGTACTACTAGGTAGCTATAAACATGACCTACAATGTACGTCAATGCTATAAAAATACCTTCGTTGTGATGTGAAAACCTAGTACCTTTTTTAACGTGGTAAATTAATTAAATGAGTCTTCCCGTCTTGCGTGGAGCAGACTGTCAGATTCGTACTGACTAAAGTCCACAGTGTTTCTTCAATGGCCCCTTACTTCCAGGGTCACGCGGTTACCTAGTCCCGCGACCCTGGCAGGCGTTTGGCTGTCTGTGGAGAGTTTGCTGACAGCTTTTTGACCGTTGACACAGGCATGATCCATGATTGGACGACGAGTCACCCATTACTCGCTGCCCGCGCCTAGCTACGGTGGCCGGAAATCAAGTGAAACGTAGCCTTCAATCAAAATATGTATGTAATAATGTATTGAATGCATCGCATGCGCCACGCCCGCCATAACAACCGATTTCCTCTATCAATCATCTTTCAGAAATAAAAATGAGAGAAACAGGAATTATTTAATAAACGGTTCGTGCAATCATCGAGTTAACTTGTCAAGATAACGAGCACTAAACGAACTTTAACAATGCTGGTTTGTTGTTGTCCCCCTTTGTGTTACGGCAACGTGCAGAACCCAGTATTGCACACGCACTGAGAAGTATTCATAGGCTGTTCTAGCACTTTCTTAACGCATATATATACTTAAGACGATACATAATGTATAATTATATAAAAAATGTTTTCCGTGGTTTCATCCCCGCTCCCCGTCTCCTATTAAAAAACAAAAATTGCAAGCTTTGATGGCACGGTTAAATAAAAGCGCTGCCTCAGGAGCCAGTTCCCTTAGGACTTATAACGTAAGTCAGTTCGTTCCTTCGCCGGGGTCGCGGGGCTGTCTCATTAGGTAGTCCTGATCCTGGAACGTAAAGGGCTATGGAAGGAACACCGTGGATTTTAGTCAGTACAAGTCTGACAGAGGTGGGAGGACTCATTTTATGATTTTACCATGATAAAAAATGAGCTTTTAAGAATGACATTTTCTTCTCATTTTCCGTCACTTGGAAATCTGCCAGTAACACAATGGGACATTTGTTTGGCTTCAACAAGCTTGCCTATGTTGTGGGTGTTTGCAGAACAAGTTTATATTTTTTTGGTGAAGTTTTTTATAACTTTTACTGTTTTTGTTTATAAGGCATAACAAAACTTCAAGTTTTGTTATGAATAAGGCGCGATTTCTCGAAAAGGTTACAAAGCCATATTGTATATAATTTACAAAAGCAATCATTTCATTATAATAATAAAAAAAAAAAAACATTTATATTTTCCATAAACCCGACCAAAACACAATCAAGAGCCCTACAAAGCTAAGCTTTGCTGAAGACGGAAAATTTCCGCCCTTTGATGTAAATACAGTATATACTCAAGTCTAGTTTCTCGATAAGAGGATAAAGGAGCTACCGGAACCCCTCCTAATGAGGGATTTCCTCACAAACAACTTTCAGTGGCCAGTACTTACGGTACGTAGGAAACTATATTGTCCGCTTCAAAAATTTTTGAATCCTTTAATTAAAAACTATGTCTGAGCTTTCGAAAAAAATATAGCGAATAAGGTTCATTATATATTTTAACATTTATAATTAGCGATCGCAAAAGGTTTACCTTACTATGTGCATGACATAGGATAATTATTTGCCTTTTAGGCGTAACGCTGAATTTTTTTTAAAAGATTATTGAAATTAGTTTTAATGATTGGAATTTTAAAAAACACCTAATAAAAAAGAACGGTATCTATTTAATTATATATAATTAATTGAATTAAATCCACTTTTAACATAATTATTGGTAAACAGTCATTAAAAATCATTGCCGTTGGCTTTATATGACATTACAGAATTGGAAAGCTAGCCTACATAACAACACCAAATCCGTATTTATTATTAAGAAACTACGACGTCAGCAACCCATTAGAGATACATTTACTAATTATGTAGATATTATTACCAACACATAATTTAAAACAAACAAAGTGTTACGTGGGTCGCGTATATTAACGAAACATGCACATTCCGATTTAATAATAAATCAGAATGATTTCATAACTATGTGACTGGCTTGTTCGTCAAGCTTAGATGCATACAACAAACAATTAATCAGTATTAAACCAGTCTACAACTTGGTTTTTAGGGTTCCGTAGTCAACAAGGAACCCTTATAGTTTCGCCATGTCCGTCCGTCCGTCCGTCCGTCCGTCCGTCCGTCCGTCTGTCCGCAGTTTAGCTCAGAGACGCACAGTACTAGAGAGCTGTAATTTGGTGTAAATATACGGATTTGTTGTGTGTGGCAAAATAAAATCTCGTAAAATATTTTTTTTAAGGGTACCTCCAGTACTTACACGTAAAGTGAGGATTTTTTTTTTCTCGCGTACCCCTTAGTGTGGGGTATCATTAAATAGGTCTTTAAAAAATAATGATAGTTTCCATTAACAGTTTTTTGATAAAAAAATTCGTTTGTGAAATATTAAGCTTTAAAGTGCTAAATTTTGCTCGATTCGAGTGTCCCCCCCCTCTACCAGCTAAACGGTTATGTTTGGGGGTGTGAAAAAATTCACAATAGTAGCATATATAACGAAGTTTAAAAGAAAATTATCATGACTAAGTAGGCTTTACAACTTTACGAGTAATAGTCGACCAACTTATAAAATGTACTTGAATAATATGTTTTCTTAAATAAAATGTTTCGGAGAACATGCTCTTCAACTGCAAATGTAAGTTTGTCAACTTTATTTTACAGCTTTAATAGGTATGTTTTTACGGTATGTTTTTTGGGGATAGGTAGGTTTTTATAGTCAACTATTTTTAACTAACTTCAAAAAAAGGAGGAGGTTCTAAATTCGTCGTAATCTTTTTTCTTATGTATTTTTCCTGATTTCTCAAAGACTCCTGGACCGATTTTGAAAATTCTTCTTTTTAAAATTAAATTCAGCGAATCAGTTTAATTAGTTTTTTGATGGGCAACTACGGAACCCTACACTGTGCGTGGCCCGACACGCACTTGGCCGGTTTTTTTTTATGAGAGTGAATCGAGTTTTAAGGTTCGCAGTAAGTTGCGTGAGTCCGGAAGACTCGTTACGTAATCTATGTGCGCCTCGGGCGTTGGATAATTTCACTTATTTTATCACTAAGACGGGACCGACGACATTTACCTCCGTATAGCAGCTATTTGACCACGAATGTTAACCACGTTTAAAATGTTACCAAGCTGTTTTAGACAAATGAGTAGCAGAAAAGTGATCTAAGATTCAACGCGTGTCATTATTTCAAAACCACTTAAAAGTCCGTTGTGAAATCTGAAGCACTTAAGCTTACTAATCTGACACAGTTTATTTATTTAAAATTCAATTGACATAATTATTGCAGCAGATTTTTTTCAGTCAAATCGATTTCTGACATCTATTATTGATTGTAAACTTTAGAATATCTTAAGAACTTATAAGGCTTTAGGAATACCCATTGACATTGATCAACGAATATCACGTGGTCAATAAATACTCCATCACGACCAACTTACAGGCACATTTCTAAAGGAACCTCGTATCGTTCTGAAAATATGCTTCATTCGAAATGAAAAATGCAGAAAACTCGTATCTGCAAGTTTAAAAGACGTGAGGCACTACACACTGACACGGATTGCCTCCACAATCCAAACGGAATAGTTCAAAGACCTCCCTTGTGAGCATGAATAACGATAAGGTATCGGTAGTTGAGCTAGCACTTTACGCGATCAAGGGACGACTATCGATTACGCCCAGCAAAGCTTGCCAGCTCTTCCTAGCTTATACAGCAACTCTGCTTGTGAAGTTGTGACAAAGTACTTACATTCAATAATTACAAACTTACAATGTTTCGTTCTTAGTCGAGGGTTTAGTATACGACTCCCGGAAACTGAAATTTGGTGTACTAAATACCAGAGCCAATTAAATTAGCAAGAGTTAAACGTTGTTAATGACGGAGTTCTGCCAGCTATATGATCCTGTGCTCCTGTACACGGATTTCCCAATAAAAATGGTTACTGCCTTTTCTTATTTACTGCCTAAGATAGTACAAATTGAAGCTGAACAGGATTTCTGTTAGGTACATTAAATCCCAAAAGACTTCTCTTTCTTATTATTTTTCTAAGAGATGTCTTTACGGGCGAAGGATGTCTTCATAAAATAAAAGGTTTTACAGATCGGTTATTTGTACATTATTTTTCAAAAGTATTCAGTAAATAAAAGGTACAAAACTGTTATAAAATTAAGAAGACACTTTAGCCACTAAAAAAATCTGTACCTATATGTTTAATGAAAATGCAGATTAACATGTTGAAACTACAGCGGACCGCACACTGAATTTCCCGTAAATCCCACACGCTAACAATGCAAATCTCTCGATAATAATTGTATTTATTTGAGGTTGCCTTTCCAATTAAATACGTATTTACACTTTTTGAAAATACCGTAAATACGCAAAATTACAATCGGAGTCATCTGCTAAAGAATGACGCAAGGGCAAAACTAGACATTTTATTATGTAGGTCTAGACACGTTTTCCATTTTCTAAAGAAAAGTTGACATCCTATTCCAATCACATTTTCAAATAAAGTTCATCAGGCTACAATAAGAAGCAGAAGAAGAGGCCACAATAGGCTCAGATCTTCAGATAAAAGCCACATATTTTGAAGGTCGATATTGCGACAAAAGACAGCTGGATGTCAGTCTGGGGACATTTTCATTACCTTGCATGATGCATGAATATTTGTTACTCTTACATCATCATCATCATCAGCTGTAAGACGTCCACTTCTGTACAGGCCTCCCCTATATGCTTCCAATTGGACCGGTTGGAAGCGGCTTACATCCCAGCGTGATTCGATGGGCTATGACCGTGACTTTGGTTCGTCTACGAATCTCCTCATTTCTGAGTCGATCGCGCAGAGAGACTCCGAGCATAGCCCTCTCCTTAGCGGGTGCGGGGCAGTGGTCCAACTGCTCTATCCAACTAGTTGGACCATGACCCTTCACTAGGGGCAGTTGTCCAACTTTAAAAATAGTTGGACCACAGCACCTGTTAAGAGTTCCGTGGTCCAATTCATTTAAAAATAATTTGCCCACCCTAAAAGCCTCAACTGTATAATTATGTATAAGTATAGAATTTTGTCACAGTTAAATTGTAGGTTGTTATTATCATTGGTCACAATGTATTTGGAGAAAAGCAAAAAAAAATGGTATATTTGATTTTATTGACTACTTATACTTATATTTTTACCTAATTATTATGGATTTTTATCTGAAATAAATAAATTGAATTGAATTGAATTGAATATCAAAAACTGAATTAATAAAAAAAGAGTCAAAAGAATTATTTTAATGTGCTCAGTTTTTCTACTATTGCAGAGTGGTATGAATATAACCGCAAACCAGTAGGTACCATACAATATATAATTCTAAAGTTGAGGCTTTTAGGGTGTGCAACTTATTTTTAAATGAATTGGACCACGGAACTCTCAAAAGGTGCTGTGGTCCAACTATTTTTAAAGTTGGACAACTGCCCCTAGTGAAGGCCCATGGTCCAACTAGTTGAACAGAGCAGTTGGACCACTGCCCCGCACTCTCCTTAGCTCGTTGGACTATAATGAGCTTACTAATGAGGCCAATAGTAAGACTAAAGTAGAGCCAGTAGTATAAGTTACTCTTACAAGCAAAAATCATTGAACGGATTTTACAAAGATAATTTATATCCTGGATTAAGACATAGGACAGTTTTTAACCCGATTTCTTCTCCTTACTTCCCATGGAATAGTCTTCAAATTGTAGCGGGCAAAGCCGTTGGCAACAGTTAGTTGAATATACAGGTTGACTTTTTTAGCACCGTCCAAATTTTTTCTAGGCGTTAGGTATCAATCACTAAGCCCATTTTTGAAAAAAAATCGATACGTCAAATTGTCATATTAAATCATTTTCTCATCCGCTCTGCGTGGTCACTAAGCTAAACGTTAATAATATACACTTGCCGACGCATGAAACGGGCAGAGCTCACCCCGCCGACCCCCCGCCCCGCCCCGCTACACCTGAGCGACACATCACAGCGCGGTGTCCAGGTTCATCAACTTTTTATAGATAACATTGAGACGTGATATCTCGATATTTTTGTATTGAGTGATACAAAAACAAAAAACACGTATTCAATGATTTTCGCCAAAGATTAATATATTAAAATTTGGATGGTGACTAAAAAATCACCCTGTATATCTAAATTAGTTAACCTGGGAAACAAACAGTACACTTAGCTTTTGAAGTCGGCTCTTATACTTTTATACCTGACTACAAACATAGACATGTTTGTAGTCAGGTATAAAAGTAAAAATGGAAACATTACATAAAGCGGTGGCTTAGAATAAAAACACGATTCTGTATTCTAATCGCGGACAGTGGATAGAAAAACTTGTCTGAGAGGGCTTGTGGTTTCTGTTGTTTTTCTCCAGCACAAAATACCTACTGTTACAGAAGAGTATGACGACATAAATGATTACAATGGAAGAGTCCCTCTGGTCCCAGTTCTAAGGATTTATTCCGGTCTTATACAAACAAACTTCAAACTAAT
This sequence comes from Agrotis clavis, assembly GCA_954870645.1. Taxonomy (NCBI): domain Eukaryota; kingdom Metazoa; phylum Arthropoda; class Insecta; order Lepidoptera; family Noctuidae; genus Agrotis; species Agrotis clavis. Next base: position 2,543,624 of record OX940917.1, read on the forward strand.
TAGCACTAAACAAGAACTGTCTCTGCGAGTCCGTTATCAATATTTACACTGTTTAGGTACTCATGTTCTAAATGTCGGGTCATTTTTTTATCTCCATAAAATTTATTTATAAGATAATTTAAAGCATCACCAAGTAGTCAACGGCCCGGTTAATTCATTTTGCGCCTTCGACATCGGTAACACTTGGAGCGTGTACCCAAAAGTGGGATGTGAATAGAATCATAGGAAATGTTGCAATATTTTACAAGGTTATGTTTTGCAAACGTTTGAGCAACAGATAAAAGCTTTGGGAATCATAGTTCCTAACTATTTGGAAACAAATGAGATTTTAGTATAAAATCTTTTTTTTTGAGTATTATATGCATCAAATGATGCCGGGGTGGCACGGAAGGGGACTGTCAGACTCGTACCTACTAAAATCCACCGTGTTCCATTGCCCTTCATATTCCAAGGTAACGGTTACCTGTTTATGGTAAGCGTCCACAGGTCCGCATCGCACGTATCGGACGTATCGTACGTAACGGATTTTAGTTTGCCTTGTATTAAAACTCATACAACTGTGTCCACTGATCCGCATCGTACGGACGGCTCATCGGCAATGCCTACATGCGATGCGTACCGATGACGTCATACGGAATGCCGATCAGTGGACGCGATGAAGGTGGCATCGGCAATCCGATTGCTGATACTCGCGTCGGCAATCCGATCGCTGCCGATACAGAAATCCGTTTGATGCGATGCGTCCGATACGTACGATGCCGACCTGTGGACGCTTACCTTTAAAGAGTCCCGCGGCTCCGGCAGGTATTTGGTCCTCCATCCCGTCAGATTGCTGACAGCTGTACAGATAAAAGCTTTGGAAATCGAAGTTCTTAACTATTTAGTAATGGATGAGATTTCAGTGCTAGAATCTCATGTGACTTAATTCACTCGTATTTTTTTTTTTTTCTAATAAACTGTACGTGTCACTATATTGCGAAGAGCATGTTCCAAGTTACTCTGCCCGGTTTAATGCGGTTAAGACATCAAGTGTAGAGGACAGATTCTAATTCAACTAGAGGGTAACGTGACGCTCATGCCCTAGTTAAATTAGTCTCTGTCTGTTAGCGGCGATCCGTTATGGGGTGATACGTGTATAAGGATCAAGAATAACGGCAAATGCTGTTACTATTAATTGGATGACTTTCAACAAGAATAATGCAAGTCTTCTGCCATGTTTATTTCTGATGGAAATGTCCTTGGTCTAGAGTCTCAAAATAGATTTAATGATTCATTTATTACTCATAAAGAACTCGGTTCACTTACAATGAGCTTAAATGACGAATTATAACTACTTATAGCTATTACAATGTTTTAATTTTGTACAGAGATCAAACGAAGTTAAAAGATTTTATCGTATACATGTTTATGTAATCTTTTAAACATAGCATTCAGATTTAGAACCTTACTTGATTAAAGTCAGAATTTTTGGCTAATTTTAAAACTAATGAAGTATCGACGGATTAGTGTAACACCTGAGCATATAAGCACTTAGTTTTATTTTGAAATGGTTGGATCACCATCAATTTGTCTATTGCGAGGCCTGCAAGCGACAAGGTTAGCAAAAAAGAATGTAAACACAAGCTTTGTTTTTCGTTACCCAAAAGGAAGGCTGATGAAACTTTGCTTGAAATACATATTTTGAAATTCTAGTGTAAATAAACAATTCACCTTATATTCAAAAAAGGCAACTACAAACATTCATAGTTTCTATGTTAATTTTTTCAAAGATATGTTAATTTCAGAGTACAAATGAAAATGAAATGTGTGGGATATTTCAGAAAGGTCAACATGTGGGATTTAAATAAACAGCTAGTTGATCAACGATCTTATTCAGAGTCGCTGAAAAAAATGTCTAAAGTCATGATATATTTAGTAATATTCAGAAAAATATATTGCCTATGACACTTATTGCGCTGCTATAGAAAAGCTGTTTTTTTACATCTCGTGGACTACTGACCTGGTATTCAAGATTTTTTCATAAGTAGAAAAGCTATTTTAATCCTAGATGACACATTTTACTTCGAATTAGAATTTGTTCAACATCCGACAATTGCCTTTAATAAAGGTAATTTTCGGTAGTTTCCAAATTATTTTTTGTTTTATTTTATTTTTATTTAAAGATAGATTCGCGTTTGACCACTCGCTTGATAAATCAATTATTGATGGATAACACCCACATTTAGACTAGCTTTTAGGTTAATTAAGACAAACAACGACAACCACCACCATGGTGGTTACCATGTGTTTTTACCTAATATCCCCTTTGAAAGTGGAGGCAGAACTTCTCGTGTGTTTATTTTAGCCTCACAAGTCCACCTAGCTCCAAACTGCGAAATACGAGCATATTCATTTACTACCCACGTCAAAAACGAAAACAACGATGTACCCACGCGATATTCGTTCAATATCCGAAGGTTTTTCTGTGAGAAGCCCTCGAATGTTTTTCAGAATTTTACAATCCGTCCGAATATAAGTTCTCTTTTCCTGAACTTTATTATTACTTTATATAACGAAAATAAGAAGACCTAAAAAGTATTGTTCCGTATTTTCGTCAATACTTTCAAAATTTCGAAATGGTAATCCTAATCGTGTGTGTATGCTTAAAACATGTATAGACAAACATAATCGACAACACATTTGGTATTAAAATTCACAAAGGATAGAGAGAAAGTGATCGGTTTATTCTGATTGTAATGTAAAACAGCGCATACTTACTTTCACAGAAATAAAAAGCATCATGTGAGCAACATTTATATTTTAGAGCCAATAAAAAATAAATTGTGTATCCATGTGAAAGTTTTAGCACAAATTATTCAATAAACTTATTTAGTTTTTATACTGCAGAGATGATTGTTAATTACTATGTGGTTCGGTCATACTATAAATTCCTTCCCGCGAAAGCCTTTCCTAATAAACATTTTTCGAGCATTTTGAATGCAGCCTTTGTACCAACAGCTATTAGTTCCTTTTCGGGCTTTTTGAAACTGCGTAATTGAGCCTTGAAAATAAATCTCTTTGCTATGTGATCACAAACTACTTGCAGAGGATAGTAAAAGCACTTTACAAGGCTTAACATGAACAAACTGCATTTCAACTACAATTGACTGCAAAAGTATCCTATTTTATAAAACCGTTCAATTTTTGCAATATATGTATCTCTTATGTCATTCTTTATAGTAATTAGATAATACATTACAATTAGAAAACGAACATGTCCATCAACCTTTGTCTTGCTTAGATTACATAATATCTTTGAAAAACACCGTAATGAACGTCGCCGTCGTCGCCAGGTTTAAGTTTTCAAATGAAATTCAATGAATAAAATCACGTGATGCAAAAGAAACGTGTTTAAATTATGTTAATATATTCATCTTAACAGCAAAAAATATAAATAAATATGGGTTCGTCATCCGAAGTGCCACTTTGTCCGCCACTGTGACACGGAAGTGGCACGTCTACCAGTCTATTTTCTGAATTGGCAACTGTTTTCAAATAATACAACACAAATACCAAAGTATTTGAGTTGCATTATTTGAAAACAGGAGCCTTACCACGCGATCCAGTTTATGCTGTGGGAAAGAGTCAGAGCTATAGAAGTGGTCTAGCGCCATCTCTTTCTCACAGCCTAAACTGGATCGCGTTCAGAGTTCATGGTAGGCCACCTGTTGTTTTACAAGATTGAGATTGATGAGATTTGCGCTTAACAACACATTCAGCGATTAATTTTTATACGAGTAATATATGTAGATAGATGAGCAAGTAATTCTTACTACTACAATACATGCGTTCTATAATCAGTAGTTATTCGATGAAAATAAATTAATAACAGCAAAGAAAGATAAGTTATAAGCGAGCAAATTGGATAATGGCATGGCTTTACTTTAAGATAATCTTGAATTATGCAACGAGTCAGAAAGCATGACAGACTATATTAACGGTTGGTTCTAGTCAATTATGGATTTTAATATACGAAACTAGCTTCTGCCCGCCACTTCGTACGCGGATCCTGTTGCTTATGCCAGCGACAACGGGGTTGTCAAAATCGAAGATCTGAAAAGTGTGATACCCAATTTCAAGAGTCCGGGTAAAAAAAAATGGGAGTTTGGCCAGTAGAGTAAAATTGTTATTCATAATTATTCATCGTCATCCAAAATCAGTCAGTTACCGCCTTTACTGCGTGGAGGTACTCCCAGCTTATGTTATTTTATAATTATTCAGTGAAATTAGTGATAGCTTTGATTTCCACATCAGGTGTTCCAAATCTTCAATTTTTATACTTCAATAGATAATGCTCATCAGGTTGAACAACTCTTGCTAAGACGTCATTCCGGTATATGTTAGTAGTGTAGCTGGGCTCTCGGTGTTCTATATCAGGTGTTCCAGATCTTCAATTTTTATATGTCAACAGAGAGTGCTCATCAGGCTGAACATCTTTGCTAAGACGTCATTCCTATATATGTTATAGATCCACATCAGGAGTTCCAGATCTTCAAATTTATTCTCTCAGCAGAAAATGCTCATAACGTGGAACAATTTTTACTATCGCACCATTTTTGTATCTCTTATAGTTTAGCTGGTCTGTTGCGGTTCTGCACCAGGTGTTCAAGTTTCCAAGATAAATTATTCCGTCATAAATTATTTCTGTGTAGCTTTAACCATTAAGGTTGCACACGCGACGGAAGCTTAAAAAATGGAGTAACTTCTCCCGTTTTCCCAACATTTCCCTTCACTGCTCTGCTCCTATTGATTGTAGCGTGATGAAAAGTATACTATAACCAGCTCAGAAGTATGAAAATAATTGTACCAAGTTTCGTCAAAATCCGTCGAGTAGTTTTTGTTTTTAAAACGGTTATACAGACAGACAGACAAAAATTTTACTGATTGCATTTTTGGCATCAGTATCGATCCCTAATCACCCACTGATAGTTATTTTGGAAATATATTTCAAGTACAGAATTGACCTCTCTACAGGTTTATTAAAGATAAAGCGCAGCGGTAAATACTTAGTGAAGAAATACAGGGCTGTGGAGCAATCAGCGATTGAGACAGAAGTCACAAACTATAATTTTTCTTTGACAAACGGATTTAGCAAGTTTCGATTCGACAACGAACCTAAACTATACCATTAAAAAAAGGGTAAACATTATTTAGTGCGGAAATTTTATTATGTATATAACATTGTTTTTAGTGCACTACAGAGCCATATTTCTTATTTTGAAACAGTAACATTGCCAATTAATTAAAACTTGTTAATATTTGACAACTATTTGCGACGATGCCAACTTTCAGAGTACGCGCTCTTAACGAAAATTATGAAACACGTTTTTTTTTTTCATTTTACCACAAAGTACTGAAGTTGTCAATGATTAAAAGACTGTTATAATTTTTGAAACAGTTTTTATTTGTCACGCACTTGAGACACGTGATACTAGTTTTCCCGAATGCATATCCAAATCATTGTTGCTGGCCGAGGTTCCGAGCTACCTTAAAAAAAAAACTGCGGCCCTGGAACGCAAAAGTCAATTGAAAAACAGTTGTTTATTGAGCAAATGAAGTTTCTTTCGCTCCACCCGATGCGAGAGGATACAAATGAAAAATTTCCAAAAAAGAAGAAGAATTTAGAAAAAGAAGAATTAAGATATAGTTCTGCAGTATCTATTTTCTTATAGATAGTTTAATGTCCCCCATCGACGGGCTCGACATAAAAGATAACGATTTATTTGAAAACTATGGAGATATGGAATTTATATAAACATAAAACCTATGTTTAATAGTAATAAAATTAATCAATTTTATATATGATACTGATGCATGACTACATATAAATATGGCATAGCTTTTGAAACTACTATTAAATACCTTTCCATCCAAATAATCTCGTATGAATAGCCCGGAGTAATTAAGGACTGATTCGGAATTCAATTTTACCAGTCTCATTCATAAAATAAATTATAGTGGACTTTGCCAATATAACGGTGCGTACAGACTATGTAATATAACATGTTGTATAACATTGTTATATAACATTGTTACATGGTCTGTACGCACCTTTAGTTTGATACCATCATCTATTAAGACAGCTTTTTCCAATTGAATGGAAAGGAGAACATTCACTCTCCATACATTTTTGGGCCTTTTCTGATAGTGGCGGCTAGAGAAAAAAAAATTAATACCTATGGGTGCTATGGGTAGTTGTCATTTGGAGCAAAAGTTAAAAGGCACTAAAGTGGTTGGATTGCTCTCGGCCAAGTTATTCGGCATTTTCATACATATGTTGATTTTTGAATCTAAAAAGATCCGAGAAACACAAAATAATGAAACTTACTTATTTCTAGAAATAGCAGACCAACCCTTTTGGAGTTGCAGGGTTTATGTTATGTTTAAGTGCTTGGGGTCGTAATTTCTAGCAATACGGATAATTTCAGAAAACCGGCACTTTTAGAAAAGGTCCAGAAAAAATGATGTTTTTTTCCGATTTTAGAAAAATGCAGACAAATGTACCTATTTACCATGCAGCTACTGCCTGTCTGGACCCCACAATGGCCACAATCACCGGATAAACACAGGTCGTCAGGGCCCAAAGGCCGTATTATGACGTCTAAGGGCCGAAACTGCGTTAAGCGGATGCCCGCGCGGTTATATACAAAAATGCTCCGTCGCGGGGACCCGCGCTTACTTATTTGTATCGAACCGCGCGTATACATCCGCTCAACGCAGTTTGGGCCCTTACAACCAGGCTTTTTCCAGTGAGTGCAAGAGACAGAGCTATACCTACAAGTCGCATAGCACCATCTCGTTCACTCACTGGAAAAAGCCTGGTTTTAAGACGTCATAATAATGGCCCCTGGACCTCCGATCACAACGAAGATACGGCAGCTGAGACCAACAGCTTACGTAAGGCACGTCAACCGTTAATATCGGCTGTCGAGCCTTTTCAAAAGCAAAATTCAAATGCTACTCGGGATTGCTCCGGTATTTCATCTGCATTTACGCTTTGCCTTAAACGGATCAGATATCCTCATTGGGTAAAGACTATTTTGTACCGGCTTGTATTATATATTATCAGAGGTCGGAATTAGGTAGAGTTATTTTAGTATTGCATCGGAATGTTGATATTAATATGTATCTTCCCGGGATTTCTAATAGACAATCTCGTGTGGAAAACAGTATTACAAATAAGTAATAATAATAAAAACATCAGAGATAGATTAGACAAATCAATTGTGTAAAAGTACATTTATATTTTATTTAAAATACATCGTATTTTTTTGCTCTTTAAAAGTAATTCCGGGATTTGGGGCATATCCTCTTTATTCTTTCGATGTACGAAATTGAATCAGTGTAAGTACCTACATGAATAACTCTACCGAATACCGACCTATGAATATTATGTTTGGTTGTTATTTCATCTACTTTTATCAAAACCAACTTCCAAAAGAAAAGTTATGTGGTTTTCTGTGGTTGTTTTTGAAGTCGGCAACATTATTTTTCTCCATTTTTAGTTCAGATATTCAATCCAAATTTTTATCATATTCATATTTTTTATATGCGCCCTAGAATTTTGTAATCCCTAAATTCGTCGAAAAAGATCATAACAAAAAAAAACAAAAAAATTATAATTTTTTTATGGGACGAAACGGCAAGTACCTATACAGCATCGAATAGAAAAAGAATCACAGAAATCGAACTCAAACTTCGGAGTAATTCAAAGTCAAAGTCAAATCATTTATTCCAATTAGGCCATCAAAGAGGCACTTTTCAACGTTAAATTTAAAGGGAATAGGAAGGGAAGGGATTGATTCTACACCCATTCGCTAAGGTAGGTTGTATGGTGAAGAATGGGCAAGAAACTCCATACTTACTCTTTTAAAAAAAAGTTTTACAATATTTTTTAACAGCGTTTGAAATAATTAATATCAAAGCAATGTACCTTGAAAATCTAGACTAAAAATAAAAAAAATAATAAGAAATAAAAAAACCAAAAAGGTACATGGCGTTCACATTTTAACAAAGTATTGAAATTACACAATTTACAAATATAATATGGGTGTGTGAGCATTAAAATTTCAACCAGCTTGACTTTGTTTAAGCCCTACATTGTACTATGGAGCAGGCCCAGCATGTTTCCAAACATTTTTATCTTGAATATAATCTTCTAATTGTTGTCTTCACTGTTTACTAAGTGTGTTTTTTATGTATCTTTTAATTTTTTTTTTCATTTAGATTTAAGATTTCACTCGGTATCTGGGGGCACGGTAGTGCCCCCGCCAAGACGAGCCAAGCGAAGCGCTAGGGCACTACCTACCTTTTCTCGATTTTATTGTAACATTTAACACAGAACCCCATAAAAGATTTTTGTACTTTAGACAATCTAAAATATGGTTGATCAATTTTATCTTTATTTCTCGTATTAAAATTATGTCTGTCGCTTATTTTATTAAAAAGATGAAAAATTTTCCCAACATGCATTATATTTTCATAAATAAATTGACAAGGCACTGTCATTATATTAATCTTTTTGAATAATTCCATAAGATTTTTGAATTAATCGGTGTACTTACACAATATGGACATGTACATAGAAAGAAATACCGACCGTATTGTGAAGTTGCCCCTTTTTTGTCTAATCGATCAAAAGAAATATATAACATAACATTTTGTTTGAAGAAAGCATATATCTCAATGTAAACATCGAAACTATATCCTCAGGTACAGCCACTGACAAAATAAAATATTGTAAAAGTAAAAATACTAATCCAGTTTCCATTAAATTGCAGCTGCAGTCAACTAAATTAATAACATAACCAGATCGATTATAGTAACTTTAAATAAATGCATTACTCCGTAACGGCTAATAAAAGCGTTGGTTATTTCCCTTCCGCGCAAATTACATAGCATTAGAGACTGTTCCGTATTTCTCCGATTTAGAATCAATCACGTGGCGTGTTCATTGATGCTATCTCTATGTTTACACTACCTGTTTGTGATCAAGTTCACTTTTATTACAATGCTAAATATTTGCTTAGTATTTAAAAAATTTTCATGCATAAATAAGCTGAGAGAACCGTCAAAATATTTATCTCTTTAAACTTTGCTCTGAGTGAGAATCTGAGACTCAATTTAAAGATTGATAGAATTGCCTGTTTTTGGAAAAAAGATAAAGTAAACAAAAGATGTAAAAACAAAGATTATTTGATTTGTGGTTTTATCAATATCTAGCTGTTTATCGTGGTTCCAACCGCGCTCGGCTAGTATTAGTCGTAGCGTCATGTGGCCTTCCTTGATTCTTAGGGTGCTTGTACACGGCGCATGTAACCCGCGCAAGTGCCTCAACATGCTCAAGCGACATGTGCCGTGTGCAAGCACCCCGCGGGTAGCTTGATCAAGTAGCTTGCGCATGTTACTCGCGCGGGTAAACCGAAACCCGCACCATTACTTGCGCGAGTAACATGCGCCGTGTACAAGCACCCCGCGGGTAACTTGATCAAGTAGCTTGCGCATGTTACTCGCGCGGGTAACCCGCACCTTTACTTGCGCTGGTTACATGCGCCGTGTACAAGCACCCTTACATAAACTAACCAACACAAAAGGTTTTTTCATTTCTCATACTCGGAAAGTAGTGTTTGTTTGATCAGAGCAGCGGGTCGAAAACGATGCTTCCCTCCCTTGGGCGGGAAAGACTCATAGTAATTGCTTCCCTCCCTAGGGCGGGAATGAATTTAAAAAATAGAACTAAAATTGGTTATTTAGTCGACTATAGTTTTTTTTACTTAATTAAGAAAAATATCGATTAAAAAAAAATGCTGCGGTCTTGTGAGTGTATACGGCCAATGTGAATTACAAAAAAATACCTATTAAAGTGGGATGGCCCGCGGCGGTGACGCGGGCGGTGTGTTCTATATTTGAAATTTAAATGAAATAAAATAAGTATTTAAAAAAACAAAAAACCCGACTGCGTAAAAAAACTAAAAAGAAAGAAACAAGCCCAGTAGTTTAGAATTCACTCATTCACACTCACAGTTGGGGCCCATTCAAATTATACCAATCAAATCTTCCCAAGGGGCCCCGACTGTGAGTGTGAATGAGTGAATTCTAAACTACTGGGCTTGTTTCTTTCTTTTTAGTTTTTTTACGCAGTCGGGTTTTTTGTTTTTTTAAATACTTATTTTATTTTTACTATTTTTAGTTTTTGTTAGCATTTATCAGTCCAAATTAAATTGAAACATATAAGTTATATATATTTTGGTAAACCATTTTTAAAATCCTTTAATTTGATACCCCACTTGATAGAATGTGAGAGATTTTAAAAAAATATTTTTAGTTCGGAACCCTTTGCACACGAGTTCGACTCGCACTTGGCCAGTTTTATGTACCCAGTGACACTCTCACGTTTAAGACGAATTCAACGACACCTCTCAAGTTAAAATCCATCAAGCCGTTTAGGCTGCAGAGCAACACACAGAAACATACATACATACATACATACCTACATACATACATACACTCGAAAAACATAACCCTCCTGGCGCAGTCGGGTAAAAAGACTATTAAATAGGTACTACTCGTGTTATTACTATCAATAAATATTTTAGAAAAACTACTATTTTTTACTTTCCTTATATTTGAAATGAAAAGTAGAGTGTTTAACACGGCTGAAAGTCATCAATTCCCACTCGGACTATAGCCGCCCTCGCTTCGCTCGTGCGTCTAAATACCTCGTATGGGAATTGATTTCTTTCCACCCTTGTATAACAATCTACTATTTTATTTCGAGTCATTAGGTAGTTACTTTTTATGAAATCTTTTAAAATAAAATTCATGTGGAATAAGATGAATAAACGAAATAATGTTTTATTAGAGTGTGAAGACCACTTTTAATTTACATATTAGTATAGTTACTAAGTAGCTGTATCGATACAAATTATATAAATTAGAACCTTCTAGTAAAGCATGTGGATATTATGAGCTGTTTCGAAATTTGAAGCAATATAATGTCTTTTAAAATGCTTTCAAGAATTTCTTCACACGAGAGCCAATCTACATACATACATAAATAAATAATTATGTAGCAAACTCATTCAAGTAACACCGAAGACTCGGATGCAACCCGATTTACTTTTATTCATCAAGTATATTTATATAATTATGAAATATAGACAGAAATGACAGACGTTTTATGCTAGCTGATTTCTTAAAATAATACTACTACATTACCTACATGTATTTGTCGCTTTCTGAATCAAAAAGATATGAACCCGGTCACACTGCTTTTTCGGTTTAATTACAAAAAGAAAGTCCTGTCACTCACTTTCGAATTTTGAAAATATTAGAAACTGGTTCTGTTGCAAAATTATATATATTTCGGATTCCGTACCAAAAAGGTAAAACGGGACCCTATCACTAAAACTCTACTACTACTGCTGTCCGTCCGTTTGTCTGTCTGTTCGTCTACTTAGACTTTTAATTTCTCAGTTTACTTATGTTGCCGCTATAACAAGAAATACAAAAAAATGTTATTTTAGTTAATGGTACAGAACTCGCAAATCAAAAACCGACCAAGTGTCGGTTTTTGATTTACCAAATGATACTCCTCTTCCCGTCCGGACATAAAAATTCCAGGATCAGTGTTTTGTCCAACAAAGTCATGCTTTTAACTTTGTATGCCGCGTCGTTAGTTTTTTTGAATAGCTCCGTGCTCTGTCTGGGAAAATAAGTATGTGGAAATTGCGAATAAAACTGGGAGTGGCACACGTTGGAATTCTTAACTGCGCCAGTTGTATCTGGCATGGGCATGCCTATTGAGCAAAGATAATTTTCCATTCGTATTTCCATCAACCGTGTCCGTTTACTTATAAGTAGCTTACAAATTGGAAGTTCATTTTTCTGAACAGATATTTAGAATCGGTTCAGAATTTCAGATTGATCATCGACGTGTTGGATTTCACAAGATCTCTAGAAGGCTAACTGAAGATTTTCATTTTAAACTAGTGGCCCGTCCCGGCTTCGCACGGGTGGACATGATGATTTTCGTCCTCTAAAACCTGGCGCTGATGGTTACAAACACAACAAAAAAAAAGTAGCAGAATCGGTCCAGCCGTTTTCGAGTTATGAGCTTAGCAACACATTTTGCGATCCATTTTTATAATATAGAAGATTTTATTTATGAAATTACTAGCTGTTGCCAGCGGCTTCACCCGCTACAACTCGAAAATTATCCCACGGAAACATAAAAGCGGGATAAAAACTAGCCTATGTGTTAATCCAGGTTATAAACTATCTGTATACCAAATTTTAGCCAAATCCGTTCACTGGTTTTTGCGTAAAAGAGTAACAAACATACCTACATACACACACACATGTACATAAATCCTCACAAACTTTCGCATTTATAATATTAGTAGGATTGGCAGAACAACTTTTTAAAAATAATACAGGCAACCGACTTCTAAATCGGATACAAAAAAGTCTCCTTTTCTGATAGTCGGTGATTTTGATTTGTATTTCTCCGACTTATGAAAAAAAGATTGTGACGAATAGAGAAACACCTATTTTTGTAGTCGTTTAAAATAACCTAATGCTTCGAACTTATATCAAACATTTCTATCATACAAAATAATATGAAACAAATACTAATTTCCACACGTCTTATTTAAAGCAATTACTGGCTAGAAAACTGGGTCATGCAGAGGTAATCCGGAAATCAACGGTGATTTGAAATAGAACTGGTAATAGGTGATATATTTAGCATGTTGCAAGAAACCTCTGCATTTAATTCACACTGTAAATCTATACATATAATAAATTTGTAGAAAAGTGGTGTCTGTACAATGGAAATATACAAAAAAAAAGTAGCAGGGGTTGTTATTTTATCGATGCCGAACCCGAAACTGTAATTAAATTTTTTTTTGTCTGTTTGTCGGTTTGTCTGTTTGTCTGTTTGTCTGTTTGTCTGTGTGTTTGTGCACGCTAATCTTCGGAACTACTGGACGGATTTGAATGATTTTTTTTTTGTTGTACAGGTATTAAGTTCGATTAACATATAGGCTATAATTTATCTTGGAAACTTGAACACCTGATGCAGAACTGCAACAGACCTGCTAAACTATAAGAGATACAAAAATGATGCCATAGCAAAAATTGTTCCACGTGATGAGCATTTTCTGTTGATAGAATAAAATTGAAGATCCTGGACACCTGATGTGGAACTTCAAGAGCTCAGCTCCCAGCTACACTATAACATATAAGGGAATGACGTCTTAGCAATAGGTATTCAGCCTGATGAGTACTTTTTGTCATCGTATAAAAATTGAAGATCTGGAACACCTGATGCGGAACTCTAAGAGCCCAGCTACACTATAATATATACAAGAATGACGTCTTCGCAAGAGATGTTTAGTCTGATGGGCATTTCCTGTTGTCTTACAAAAATGAAACATCTGGAACGTCTGGAATCGTCTCGCGCATCCCGTTGATTTCCCGTCCCCAGGCTCCTAGAATTCGACATCAGACGATTAATGAGTTAAAGCCTGGTGGCAGACGGACTGACAGACAGACAGACTGACGGACAGCGGAGTCTTAGATAAAGGGTCCAGTTTTACTCTTTAGGTGCGGAACCCTAAAAACTAGCTTATCTTTAATAATGACTGATTTTGGTTTATCTTGAGACTCTATCTCGATGTTTCCTTATCCAAAATCAAACTAAACACAGTTGTTCCGTGAGATATAGGTACATAATAGTATTGAACTAGAGGAAATACGTTTATTGGGTTAAACATTTTTCCAGTGATCAAAGCAAACTACTGGAAATTCAATATCCCGATTTAATTGAGTCTAGTTTAGCCAATTTTGAACTCAATGTTTGTACCTTCCTTTTAATTTATTATTTTGAAATCAATTTTTGTTTCTTCAGAATACTTTAACATGATTTGACTTACGGGTCATATTTCTGTATGGGCTAATGTAATTTACTAGGGAATTTAAATAGTTATATAATTCATGGGTATTTGAAACGTTTTATAGCGCTGAAACGCACACAGTGTAGAGAACTTTCACTTAAAAAAAAATAACTTTAAAGTATTTAAAACTTGACTTGAAAGTTTAGAAACACAAGCTGATTCATAAATTTAGTTACGTAACAACAAGATCCTTGAATTAATACATGATATTATTTATTTGCAAGAGTGTAATAGGTAGCCAACATATTTTTTTAATATCCATGGGTTTCACTACATTCAGCATTTCAGTACAAATGAGATTTTGCACATTATAATAGTTGTTTCAAATGAGACCTGAAATAATATTGTATTACATATTTGTAGAGGAGCTCGTGGCTTGATAATCTTCCATGTTAAGCCGCGCTTTCCGATGCTGGTCTGTGGATGGATGACCATCTGTCATAGAGACTTTTAGAGCTTCTGGATGTCAGAAGCTCTAAAAGTCTGACAAACAGTCTTACCCTGAGGTATCGTATGACCCATGTTACTGGGTTGTGGAGGTCCGATAAGCAGTCGCTCCATGTAAAATACTGATATTCAGCTGCATCTGGTTCGACTGGAAGCCAACCCCAGTATAGTTGGGAAAAGGCAGGCAGAATAAGAAATATTTAATGTATATGTTGTGTACTTTCATTACCTGAAGCAAGAGCCAGGTGTCTACACGATAGAAGAAATATAAAAAAAAAACTTTTATGCAGTTCACCAAACAATCCTACTAATACCATAAACGTGAAAGTTTGGATGGATGGATGTCTGTTCCCCTCACGCAAAAACCACTGAACAGATTTGGTTGAAATTTGGTACAGAGATAGGTTATAACCTGAATTAACACATAGGCTAGTTTTTATCCCGATTTTATGTTCCCACGCGATGATTTTCGAGTTGTAGCGAGTGAAACCGCTGGCAACTTTCAAATTAAACATAGAAATGTAAACAATAAACTCAAAGTTCATTGAAAATCAAAGTCGATCCATCAGTACTTCGTTCGTCACAACTTTTGAATGGCATCAAAATATCTAGTGGAAAAGTTGGATTCCCCAGGGAACACCCTTAGGGCCTGTCCCATATATCACAATGTTCCTAACATGTTTGTATATTATACAAAAGTACTTACGAACATTTGACAATATGGAAGAGTTATACAAGTAAGTTTAACAGCTTTTATTTGGGAAGGGAGTCATTTAACTTATTGTATATAACCTAGAACTGATGAATAATGAAATTGAAAGATAAGGTGTTGGTTGGAAAGCAGAATCAAGAAAATATTGATATCCGAATCCGAATCTATTAGGATACGGATTCGGATATCAGCGAAGCGAAGCGTTTTTGTTTGAACATAGACTATCGGATCGCTTTCGCTTTTCTTTGTGACTGGATTCAAACAATTCTTATATCTGTCTATCTCTTCATACCTGTATTGAATAATTCTAACTTCATAAAAGCGATTGTGTTGATACAATTCAAATAACACCATAGGCTTGTACATACTGCACAAATTAATTATTCAATCAAAATTGATTGTTATAAAATAAAAGTCCGTGCTCAATAAAAATACTGGAACACAACACAATAGTTCCATAAAAATAGTGGAGGAGCAGTATGTTAGATGCGTGTGTAATATTTATTGTTGGTACACAAGAGTGAGTGATTGGTGATCTTGTTAGTGAGATTTCGAATAAATTCCTACCGTCAACGAATAAGGTTTTTTTTAAAAAACCTCATATCACACCTTATTGAGAAAAGTGGAAAATGGGATGGAAGGCATTGGGCCTACAGTGAGTAATTGTAGGCTTATTTGTATGTAATAAAAACCGGCCAAGTGCGTGTCGGGCCACGCACAGTGTAGGGTTCCGTAGTTGCCCATCAAAATACTTATGCGAACTAACTAAACTGATTCGCTGAATTTAATTTTAATTTAATTTACGTACAGACGCCAGCACATTAACCTACCCCAATCTATCAAATTTTCCCAATCGAAAATGAATCTTTTGCTTTTGTGTTATAGTTGAAAATCTATTAAAGAAATTTGACAGATTGTGGTAGGTTGATGTGCTGGCGCCTGTACATTAAAAATAGTTGACAATAAAAACCTACCTATCCCCAAACATACCCACCTATTATAGCTGTAAAAATAAAGTTGACAAACTTACATTTGCACTTGAAGAACATGTTCTCCGCTACATTTTGTTTAGGAAAATATGTTATACAAGTACGTTTTATAAGTTGGTCGACTATTACTCGTAAACTTGTAAAGCCTACTTAGTCATGATAATTTTCTTTTAAACTTCGTTATATATACTACTATTGTGAATTTTTTCACACCCCCAAACATAACCGTTTAGCTGGTAGAGGGGGGGACACTCGAGTCGAGCAAAAATTTGCACTTTAAAGCTTAATATTTCACAAACGAATCTTTTTATCAAAAAATTGTTAATGGAAACTATCAATATTTTTTAAAGGCCTATTTAATGATACCCCACACTAAATGGTACGCGAGAAAAAAAAAAGCATCCCCACTTTACGTGTACAGGAGGTACCCTAAAAAAATATTTTAGGAGATTTTATTTTACCACTTTTTCGGCGCAACAAATCCGTATATTTACACCAAATTACAGCTTTCTAGTACTGGGCGTCTCTGAGGTCGGTGTCGGACAGACAGACGGACGGACGGACGGACGGACATGGCGAAACTATAAGGGTTCCTTGTTGATTACGGAACCCTAAAAATCATGATCTTGACATTATTCCCATTTCTAATAGCATTATTAATTATTTTTTTACCACTCACTGTGGAGTTCAGCTACCTGACTAAAGATGCTGACATAATTTTATCTGGTTAATTACTTCATAAATACAATTATCATTAACCTAAAAACCTGCAATGACATTTTAGTAAGGCAATAAATCTCATAGATCAATATTGAAGTATATGTAATAGGTACTTAATATTTAACATGCGTGACGGCATTTCAACAATAACGAAGTGACACACAGTTAAAAAAACACGTAACTGTCGGTGATATTACATAATTTTTCGTGTTAACCAACATTTTTAACTGGATTCTATGTATTTCAACAGGAGCAAGTTGCAAGTAGGCGGATCAGTAAGCGTATGTGTGTTTGTACTTATTACTTATTTTGCATATTTTTCTTCAATTTCGAAAATGCTGTCGAAATTAGATGTCTATTCCTGTGCGCACTTGATTCCTAAAGAAAAAGTGGTATAATTTATTATTCCTGTAATACGCACACATAGTTCAGTAACTAGTTTTCGGTGGCTTACAGATAACCCCCCGTTCTAGGATATTATGGCTGGGAAACCTGAACGGAAACAAAATAAAAAAAAAACTCTGAAACAACCCGAAAAGGAAAGAAACATAATTATGAAAAAAAACATGATAAAGTTTTTGTTTCTAATTTACCGTTATTTCCCTGGTAATCTTGTAGAAAATTTAAAATAAACCTAAATTAGTTATGTAAGTGGTAACATACCCGACCTTTGAATAGTGTGCATAAGAAGTCGAAAAAACGTTATGCTGACGCCAAATAAAAAAGGCAGCATGTGTCAAAGTTGATCAATAATATCACCGAAGACTTTGTTTCACTTTCAGCAATTACTTTATATGCATAAATAACTGAAATAATCAGAAATACTAAGAAAATCAAAAAACGGTTCAAAATTAAAAAAAAAATGCACATTAAATAAGTAGTTTTTTTTGTTTATTTTAACGTCATTACCTCACAGTAATTAAAGAAGTTATTCCGCGATGGAACGTTACGTATAGTGCTTAAGATAGCGTACTGAAACTTTAATAAGTTTCTACTAATCATAAGCCCAGCTACGATGTATTGCTTGCTTGGTCTTTAAAAAGCAGTCAGACAGGAACACAAGAGGCGATCATGGAAACAGTGTGGGATACAACTTTTCCTTCCAACTATCTGTTTTATATATTTTACTATTTAAGTACGTCTATCTAATGGTAGCCATACACCATCCTGCCTATCGAACGATCGATTTGACACAACGTCAAATCTGCAGCAGCGATGCCAACTTAGCAACTTTATAGCTAGATCTAGCTATTATTCGGTGACCGATAGCAACAAATTTATAAAATTGTAGCTGTCGTCACCGAATAATAGCCAAATGCATCACTGCTGCCGATTTGACGTTGTGTCAAATCGATTTGATGACCTATCAAATTGGCATGTCATGCCATCAAATTGGCATTTTTAAACAATTGCAATTTGAAACAATTGCAAGCGTCAAATCGATCGTCGATAGGCAGGATGGTGTATGGCTACTATAAGCTTTTAAAGTATCGGATACCATAATTTGCGGAGTCAACCTAAAAAAATTGCCAGTATTTACTTAATAGCTGGTTTGTTCCAGTTCGACGAATGTTTTAAATTACAATTTTCCTTTTTTTGTAGGCTATGTGTGTATCTTTTAATCAATAAACTGTAGCGTTTACTGATAAATGCCTATGCATTAATTTAAATGCTTCGATTATATGCTCATTTAGTTAATAATCCCTAAACTTAATGCTTTGATGCACGGATAATTTATAATCGACATGTTGTACATACAAATTTTAAATTCACTGTGTTTTTTAATAAAGGCGACTGCTGTTTTAAACCAATTTTGACTATATTACCTAATTGTAGTTATTAGTTTTACATAGCGTTACTTGTATCATTAGATCTATAAAGCTGTTATGTCGTTACAGAAAATGCGGCTATTCATCGTGCTAGTGCTCTTCGGGGCAGCGATGGCGAGGGAAAATGACTGGCAGCCGATCGTGCCAGAATCAACTGTGATGTACTCGACCTACCATTCTTCGGAAAGGTCCTTAGATGCCAGGTAACTACTTCGCTTTAAAAAGTACTAAGTCAACATAACGCATTTCCCAAACGGAAGTTTTAATTAGATCATTAACATTGAGCGTGTAGTTACGAGTGGCTCAAAAGCAAAGATTTACAGAGGAAAACGTAAAGTTATTGCTTCAGAAATGAAAATAAGCTATTTGCAACCAGAGAACTGTTAAGTACTAAGTACGTTTAAGCTCTTTACTCAAACTTTCAAACTTTATGTTGAATCCAAACTAAATGCGCCAATGTTCAATCATACCAGGAAAATACTTGAAGTTTATATTCCTAACATAACTTTTCTTTCCAGTCCACAATTGAAGATTGTAAACCGAAGGCCCATCTCGCAATTTGCGTCAGGCAACAAAGTGAGCCTGTTCAATCCTTCGAGCCAGATGACTGATACCTGCAGCATCCACAAGGTCTCCATGAACCAGGAACTGTTCTTCCAGTATATGGAGTACGAGAAAGACATTCCAGACCTGAAGGAGTTTACTCTTTGCATGTGGACTAAGTTCCACAACCATTCCAGTGATCATCCACTTTTCTCTTATTCGGGTGAGTACTTTCCAAAATTTTTTGTTACTGTGTGAACTTTTGTAGTTTTCATTCCACTTTACTTAACCAAGAGCCCTCGTTTTCTCACTCATGTCATAATGTAGCTTCCTATTATGAGAGACTCAATAATAATATTCCACAACTATCACACAACGTCATCTAGTCCCAAGCTAAGCAGAGCTTGTGTTATGGGTACTAGACAACTGATAAACATAATTACCAGTCACCCTATATAAGTATAGGGTGACTGGTAATTAGTGCACGATACTTAAACACGTGATTGTGCTCATGATAACAAACAATTTTTACTATGGGAGCAAAGCCGAAATCGTGAAAAAAATATCAGCTGTTCAGTACATTAAGCAAACATAAATGTACTGAACAGCTAATTTTCAGCGTTTTCAGGTTTGTTCCCATAGTAAAAGTTGTTGGTTATCATGAGCACAATCACGTGTTTAAGTATCGTACACTAATTAACAGTCACCCTATATATTTCTAAATACATACATATTATAGACTAGCTGTCTCCTGTGATTTCACCGCTAGGCTATTGGTAGTAGCGTGATTGTTTATAGCCTATAGCCTTCCTCGATAAATAGACGAGTAGTTCCTGAGATTAGCGCGTTCAACTAAAGAAACACTTGACATTTAAAAAAAAACACACACTTTAGCATTGCAATACAACTGTAAATAGATGTTTATTTAGGTGGACCTAGAATACGACTCACAAAGGCATTGAATGCATACATTTATACATACCGAGAATGCTCGGCAAAGGCTTATTTCTCGAAACTACATCGTCACAAACGTAAAGGTATTGGAATAACTGTACTATAACTAACTGCTCAATAATACTATGTATCATGTGCAGCGCCGCATCGCTTCCAGTAATATTATTTCAGTCCCCAAACTTTATTTAAATACGAAATGTCAACTAAATTTGTGATTGTCAGTCGCGTTACGAATATATTCGTAAACTAGCTTCTGCCCGCGACTTCGTACGCGGATCCTGTTGCTTATGCCATCGACGACGGGGTTGTCAAAATCGAAGATCTGAAACGTCGAATTCTAAGAGCCTGGGGACGGGAAAACAACGGAATGCGCGAGACGATTCCAGACGTTCCAGATCTTTCATTTTTGTAAGTCTACAGGAAATGACCATCAGACTAAACAACTCTTGCTAAGACGCCAGATCTTCAATTTTAATAAGTCAATAGAGAGTGCTCATTAGGCTGGACAACTCTTGCTAAGACGTTATTCCTACATATGTTATAAAGTAGCTGGGCTGTTGGAGTTCCACATCAGGTGTACCAGATCTTCAATTTTTATACGACAACAGAGGTTGCTCATCAGGCTCAACAACTCTTGCTAAGACGTCTTTTCTGTATATGTTATAGTTTAGCTAGGCACTTGGAGTTCCACATCAGGTGTTCCAGTTCTTTAATTTTTATACGTCAACAGAGAGTGCTCATCAGGCTGAACAAATCTTGCTAAGACGTCTTTACTGTATATGTTATAATGTAGCTGGGCTCTTGGTGTTCCACATCAGGTGTCCAGGATCTTCAAATTTATTCTCTCAGTAGAAAATGCTCATCACATGGAACAATTTTTGCTGTGGCACCATTTCTGTATCTCTTCTATTTAAGCAGGTCTGTTGCGGTTCTGCATCAGGTGTTCAAGTTTCTAAGATAAATTATAGCCTATATGTTAACCAGACTTAATACCTATACAACAAAAAAAAAATCATTCAAATCCGTCCAGTAGTTCCGAAGATTAGCGTGCAAAAACACACAAACAGACAAAAATAAATTTAACTACATTTTCGGGTTCGGCATCGATATAATAACAACCCCTGCTCCTTTTTTTATATATTTCCATTGTACAGACACCACTTTTCTACAATTTTATTATAATGTGCTTACCAAAGATCTGAAACGTCTGATGTCAAATTCTAAGAGCTTGGGGACGGGAAAACAACGGGATGCGCGTGACGATTCCAGACGTTCCAGATATTTCATTTTGGTAAGTCAACAGGAAATGCCCATCAGAATAAACAACTCTTGCTCAGATGTCATTCCTGTATATTTTTATTATAGTGTAGCTGGGCTCTTGGAGTTCCACATCAGGTGTTCCAGATCTTCAATTTTAATACGTCAACAGAGAGTGCTCATCAGGCTGAACAACTCTTACTAAGACGTCATTACTGTATATGTTATAGTGTAGCTAGGCTCTTGGAGTTCCACATTAGGTGTTCCAGATCTTCAATTTATGCTTGATTAAGAAACGATTGAAATGTGTAACATGAAAATCAATTGTTTGCCATCAGCTTCATTGAAAACCGATACGAATATTTATACTGATTACAACTCATCATTTAGAGCAGGTCTTCTGCTTCCATACTTCTCTTTAACTCATCACCAGATTTAGGTAGGTACCTCTGTCTTCCTATTTCTGTCATTTTTCTAACGTTTTACTTGGTCTTCGTCTACTCGTTCTCACTAAACTTCTCCATGGTGAACTAATTCCTCCATACTTCTAATAACAACAAGCTTAAGTTTGTTGTGTTTTTCAAAGTAACCGATATCAATATAGTCGGAGAATTAATTATTTTAAGTGCAATGGCTGCCGTGACTGATATTTATAAAAAAAAATTTTCAAAAAAAAAATTACCTAACCGCCTTCAAAAACAACCACAAAAAAGGGTAAAATAACCTACAAAATAACTTTTCTTTCGGAAGTCAGTGGCTTTGTTTTTTTATTTCGTTGTCATTTTTGCCACCGACACCGACGTTAATTTTTTTTTGAAAAAAGTTTTTTATTTTACTCTTTTTAGTTTAATATTCAACCCAAATTCTTTTCAAATACATCATTTTCTTACATGTGCACTAGAATTTTGTAATCCATGGCACCGGTATTAACATCGCTCATTTACACATATTACAATTCCCTATCTCAAAAACTGCTGAACAGATTTTGATGAAACTTGCAGTATTCCCTAAGGCGAACAATCCCCAGTACAACAAAAAAGAATTTTGATGAAAATCGGTCCACAATTGGCGGAGTAATCGCGTAACAAACACGCAAAAAATAATGTCATCCAAGTAGCCGAAATCAATAAAAATGCTCACAAAATAAAAATTACTGAACCAAATTGGATGAAATTTTTATGGGATCACACTGCAAGTATACGTGATGTATGTTATATGGATACTATCGTATTAATTTAAACAAAATATATAAAAAATCTCTAACGCGTGACTTCTCGAAGAATTAACTCTTAACGGCATTGTAACCTAAATGTAGCCAACGCGCTTTTTTAACGCCTTAATTAACGAGTACTTGGCCATTATTATTAACGTTAACGCTAACCCAGGTGGAGCAGTAGCATAACAATCATTTGCATAATAGACTTCCTTTCTGAATAAAGTACAAAATATTGCGTCCAAAATCTTTATACACAGACCGACATTCGATATTCACTGAATCTTTTGATTGCCCGAATCCCAAAAAATATTAGGAATTCACCTCAAAAGATTTGTCCTAAATAAACTTGGTAGGAGAGTGAACTGAGGCGCTACGTTTGTTACTTCAGTTCGATAGGCCGTGAAGATACGAGATAGATATATGAGTCCGCTCTCTACCCCAATTTTGATGTTTTTTTTTTGTTCGCTATTTTTTGTACAGAGTATACTACAATTTTCATGGTCCTTGCACACAGTGTAGTTACTATTGGGAAACTATTTAATTGCTATGTTCTATTTATGTTTAATTATGTACATCATACGGCAATTTGTATTGCGTTCGGCTGCCTTATAATTTGTTGTCAGTGACGAAACTACAAGTCACACTTCGTATAATACATAAATACAAATTAAAGTTGCAGTTTACGTATCATAATTATACATGAACACGTTGGTTGTGCCAGGTTATTTAGATGATATAATATAATAAGAAGCAAAGTGCCATAAATAATCTATTCAAACTAATACGTTTTTCCGCGTGCATCTCTTTATTACTTCGCAGAAATTAGGTCACTAGGAAACTCTCAACGAATTTCTCAATTCGTTAAATTTTGTATAAACTATCTTTTGCAATGTTTGAAATGACATTAAAGAGTTTTGTATGATGTCAATCTATTGATTGACGTCAACACAATTTCCAATATGATTTCACAAAAGTTTAAATGAGTTAAAGCTGTTAAATGAAGTTTAAGATAAAGCAAAAGTAGAAAAAATCACAATTTTGTATCAAAGACGATTGAATTAGGCTTTTACTTAGAAATTTTATTTTATATAAAACACGCCATAGCCTTAACTCGCTTTGATTCTACATCAACATGTAAATTGTGTTCGAATTAATAATAAATGGGCATTTTTACGTCTCAAAAGTAGTACATTTTTATTATACATAAGTTACATTATTCTTAAAGAAATTTTAAGGACATAAAAAAAGAAGTTTATTAAAGAGAATTGATTGCTACCTGGATAGAAATTGAGAAACACTTGAATTGGACCAGTTAAAGCTGTCATATTGCGATTCCTGTTGCCATATTGGATGCGATTATGTAATAAACCTACACTTGCCTCAGTAGTCACAACGATTAGCTGCTTATATGTGTATGAACTCCATAAGAATAAAAAAAGTGTATTTTTTGTTTTATTTTTTCTTCGAAAGTGTATTGAAAAACATCGTTCGCTACAAGGGGACATTTTTCTATTGTGTCACAGTATTGAAAAATAATGAACTGGTATTTTTTTTTCAATAATTGAATATTGACGAAAATAACACTCGAAAGTAAGTCATGACGTCAGAACTCAACAAAAAATATGCAAAGTCTTGTTGAATTTAAATGCCGTATCTTCGTTAATTTTCGTTAACATAACAAAGTGAAAAAAATGGGTTTTTGATGATGTTACAGACGCACTAAATATTTTTTTATAGTCATCTTGTCTAGCTACTAACTGCCTTTCTCAGTTACTGGAAAAACTCCGCAAGAGCTACAGTTAATTATTTGTAAAATACCTTGTTGTTCATTACTACGTCCTTCAGAAACCTGACTAATATGAAAAAGGTTTTGTAACTAGATTCTCGTAAACTATGTTGTTCTCCTGGAGGTTTCGTTTCTATACGAATTAATTATCATATGGGGCATTTCACGTGAAGCGGACAGGGAAAAAAAAGTGAGGTTGTGAAAATCGATCATATTCGGCCCATTTATACTTCAAGTAGGTATGCATGTGAACACAAAATAGTTTTTTTGTATAACGTATATTTCAGAAGTTATGGGTTTCTAAAGAATTGTCGTAATTGTAATTTCAATTTTTTTAAAGTAGTTTTTCGAATTTAATAAATTTACAATAAAAGATTTAACATAGCGATACGTATTGGAAAAGTACTGTTATTTTTAACAATAAAATAAAATTTTGAAAAATTGTTCTTTTCATGTCCAAAACCGGAAGTAAAGTTTTCAAACCTGAATTTCAGTCACTTCGACCATTTTTATTTTTATTTTTGTTTCTTCAAAATATAGCTTAAAGTATATTAAAAATACCATAGAACACTCAGAATGGAATCTCTATTAGTTTAGGAGTTAGAGTGATTTATGTAGTTACGCGTCGCAATGGGCCTGATAACTGGCGCTAGCTTAGATCGGTTGGTGTGCGCAAAACAATATGTCTTGTATAATTGCTGTGATAAAATAATTATAACATAATAAAACAACATTGTAACAACGCAAGAACTGTTTTATTTAGTATTATTTTTAACCGAATTAAAAAAAAAAGTAGGTTCTCAGTTCGACCTGTATATCTGTATACATGTATGTTTGTCCGCGATTATCTCGCGTTTGGCTGAACGGATTTTAATGCGGTTTTCAGGAAAGTGTTCATTACATTCTAGAGAAGGTTTTAGTATATAACACTAATAGATATCCCGTGACTTTGCCCGCTTGGATCAGTTTTTGCTTACTTGGATTGTAGATTTTCAGAGAGGATAGCATGTTTGTCCGCGATTATCTCGCGTTTGGCTAAACCGATTTTAATGCGGTTTTCATAAAAGTGTTTGTTACGTTCTGGGGAAGGTTTTAGTATATAACAATAATGGATATCTCGTTAAGTTGACCGTATAGATTCGTTTTTGTTGCTTAAAAGGACCAGTTCTAGCATAGATTCCCATTGTAAAGTTCTAAAAATTACAAAATAAACCAGTTCTTGCGTTGTTACAATGTTGTTTTATAATGTTATAATTATTATATCACAGCAATTATACAAGACATGTTGTTTCGCGCACACCAACCGATCTAAGCTAGCGCCAGATATCAGGCCCATTGCGACGCGTAACTACATTAATCACTCTAACTCCTAAACTAATAGAGATCCCATTCTGAGTGTTCTTTGGTATTTTTAATATACTTTAAGCTATATTTTGAAGAAACAAAAATAAAAATAAAAATGGTCGAAGTGACTGAAATTCAGGTTTGAAAACTTTACTTCCGGTTTTGGACATGAAAAAAAAACTATTTTTCAAAATTTTATTTTACTGTTAAAAATAACAGTACTTTTCCAATACGTATCGCTATGTTAAATATTTTATTGTAAATTTATTAAATTCGAAAAACTACTTTCAAAAAATTACAATTACGACAATTCTTTAGAAACCCATAACTTCTGAAAAATACGTTATACAAAAAAAAAAATTTTTTTTCACATGCATACCTACTAGAAGTATAAATGGGCCGAATATGATCGATTTTCACAACCTCACTTTTTTTTCCCTGTCCGCTTCACGTGAAATGCCCCATATTATTATTTATGTATGACAAGGTGAAACACAAAATTGAAGTTAAATCATGGACGACATATAAAATTATATACGAGTAAAGAAAGACTTATAATTATGTGTTCCACATAACACTATAAAATTAAAATGTTTTGACATCAAGAGAACTAAACTATTTAACTTTTATCAACGAAGTAAGAGACGGCATCCAGTCTCACGGATAATACTAGAATTTTACGAGGATCTACAGCTTATCTGACCTCAATACAATTCTCTAGTTACTTGTAAGATGAGTTGTCAGACTCCACAGTCTAACAGAGAAACCCACGGTTTCTCTTAACCCGACTGATTAAAATAATATTAACAATACCCGTTTCAAACAAAAGTATACAAATTAGGTCTAACAAAACATAGAAAGAAAATTTAATAAAAAAATGGGTCAAATTCGCGCTTCAAGTATTAAAAGTTTCATGAATGTTTTAAAGTATTGATGACCATTATCACAATTTTTTGATAAAAAAGATTAAACTTCAAACGGTATTTTTTCACAGTTGGAGAGAGCCCGAAAGAGATTTCAGCCTGGATATCAAACACTGAGGAAGCCAGTTATTTCAGCATGGCTGTACATGGACAGACCTTCTTCAGGCTAAACTATCCTCTAAAGCTTAACACGTAAGTATAACTTTAAACACAAAAATGTATTTCAGGAAAAAATTCAAGGCAAACTTTAGTCGATCTGTTGGTTTGTACATTGTGAATTTCAGCTGTTCACTTTAACATACCAACATTATAAATTAAACAGGATAACAGGACGTTCAGTACCTAATATTTTAGAAAGTCCTTCTTACTTTCTAAATCAGCTAAGCTTACTGTCAATATATTTAATTCACAGCACTGAGAATAGTGTAATTAGGTGCGGGTGATTTCCACGCATCCGTGTGTCGCCATATTCACTCACACGTCAATCGCCACGCTCTGATTGGCTGCAAGAACGCGCTCTCATTAACTACACACATGCACCTGTAGCAAATTGACGGCCGTGATTAGCACATCAAAGGCGAATGCGTGTTGAATGATTGCAAAAATTGAGGAGTGCCACTTTGATTTATAACCATTTTATTCGCTGTGAAGCGATACATTGAGCATTTATCTTTTAAACACCTTTTTAGAAAACGTTTGTACTCAGACATAAAACTTTTCAGTACATAATAGTTGCTGCAGCGAATGATCTTGTTACACAAATAAATGTTGGATCTGTTTTATGGACAGTACGTGAATAATTAATGTAGATGGATAAAAATATAGAAGAATACAGTGCATTTCAAACTGAATATACGCCTCAAGTTACGTTGAAAATAAACAACACAATAAACCGGAATCCAAGAGAGCCCATTGTTACAGAGAGCCTAAACCCTAAACCCTCCCAGTAGTTCATTAGCCGGTTAGTAATTAATGCCATTAAAGATGTATCAAAGAAAATTCCATGACATCGGAAACTTTCCCATTAAACCGCTCCTTTTACAGCGTGCACTCTTTTCTCGAGTTGTTTTATTGCAAATCAAATTCTTTGGTATTCCTTGAGATTTACAAACATCCGTTAGCGAGCAGCTTTTAAGTAATTGACGTACTTACCAAACTACGATTCACGGATGAATGTAGAAAACCTGCTCCACGAATATTTCCTCTACAAAGCTTTCAAGGAGTGCCGTAGTATCTTATAAAGGGTTTCGGAATAATAAGATCAAGTTCAGATAGTTTTGGAGAACTTTCACGTGTTTTGTTGTAAAGGAGGAAAACTCTTGAATTTTAAGAGACATAAGTTTTCGGGGATTTTCCATACAGATATAAGTATTAACTACGTACTTATGTTTCTTGACATACAAGTATATATGTGTGGTAGAAATCATACAATATTTCCGCTAAATAGATTAAATGGCGATCTTTATTAATGGGGCCTCTAAAATAGTTGTTTTTGTCTAATAATTAGCTAGTAAAAGATAGTTATCATTTAGTTTGACTATAATTGACGAACGCTAGTTTTTTTTTTGTTTTGTTTAACCCTAAACGGTAAAGATAGAGAAAGAGTCCTTTTTACCGTCTACAAATTGAAGTTTGGCTCATAATCATCATCATCATCACCACGGTCTTGCGCCAGCCTCATCCAGGTCACTCCAACAATGGCAACAATGTTCTCTGCCCATTTCGCCGCCGGACGACCAACACTTCTTTTTCCATTCTTTGGACGCCACTTCTTCGCAGCTTTATTCCACCTGCCTTCACCGCACCTTGTCAGGTGTCCTGCCCAAACTCCATTTGAGTTTGGCTATAATAGCATATATTTTGTGCTTATATTTTACAATTCGTGGTTTCAAAATTGCGACGAACAAAGAACTATTTGAAATATGTGTGACACATACTCGTAAATTGATATGTACTATTCTCTGAATCATCCCAGCCCCAGTCATTGTTAGTTTGCAAAACTTCAAAAACAGTTGATATTTGAAATGCTATTTTGAGCTACCCAATATAGTTTGACATTTCCTAAAAATAGATATCGATCCCCCCAACCAAGAACTCGGTAATGTATTGGAAGCATCGATATGATCCTATATTTATATATAACTTAACCTAATTTTTATCAGCGGAGTTTGATATAAATGGCAGTTTTGTATTGATTGTCACGTCCGGAGGGGTTCGTGCTTCTGTACACTATCGTGCATTCAAATGTATTCAATGGACGAGAAAATCTCTGGGATCACCGTTTCCGTGTAAGTAATACAAACCGGTTATAAACTGGGTCGTTTTTACTACACTTGAGCACAACTTGAGACAACGTAACTTATGTAACGGTTATTAGTGTTAGACAATATTGAAATCGAAACTGCCCGTAATGAGTTTCGCGAACAGTCACCCATTCATTCAATTGTTGACTATGATTGAACTGCACTATAACATTACGTCACGAAGAAAAAGTTGCAAACTTTATTTTCAAGAACTATTATTTCTAGAAGCGTGAAGGTCAATTTCTGTTTCAAAAAGAACTTCGTTGAAATCTGAACTGAACTCCTCCTTTTGACATGGTATTTATTTATATCTAAAGCTAGATTCCTACTACAGCTACTACTGCTGGGACACAGACCTCCTCTCTGTGAGAGGGAGTCACCACGCGGGCCCAGTGCGATTTGGTAGATGTCACAATATGTCTTAAAATTTTTTGGTTCTAGGATGCGATGTTTTCCTTCACCGTTTTGAGAGCAGTGGTGAAATAAATTATACAAAGTAATGCGCCTGGCGGAGTTCGAACCAACGACCTACAGGTCGGGACTGGTACCACTGAGCCACCACTGCTACCACCACTACAGATTGGATGATTCAAAATGTGCAAATGGACCAATAAGATATTTTGTTCTGTGGGCGAATTTCACCTTTTTTTATTTGCGAATTAGCTACTCTACATTCATGTAGGAGCTTGCTTTTGGCTATTTAGAACCTCTTGCACAACCTACTTAAGATTTTCTGAAACAGTACACACACTGTATTACTCAATTCGAATGTTAATGATAGCTCTTTGATAACAGCTTACCTATCTAAGTTACATTTTCAAATTAATATTCACGATTATACTACGTAGAAAGTAAATATTTACACATCGTTATGATCAATGGAAAATCAGTCGTACTAAGTTTCGAATTTTTTAAATAGTGACAATCACTAAACGTCAATTTAAAACAATAATATCTAATTATGTTTACTGGATTAGATACGAGTCATTGGAACAATACGATAATAATTAGCATATAATTAGTGAGTGTAATGACCACAAGGGTGACAAGAATAATTATACAGGCTAACATTAAATCATGTAGCAAAACTCCACATCATAAGTGTCAGATCAGACTAAACATGAAAAACTATATTCACTGTACACTAATGAAAAATAAATATTAACATCATTGATTTAATTTTTGGCTGAATACGATTTTACAGATTCAAGATATTTTAATTTAAGAAAAAAGACAGACATTTTAATCTCAAATTCTCTGTTACCTTAACGTATTATGAGATGATATAAATTATGTATTATGAACTGCATGAGTGCTGAGCCGTTTAAGTAAATTGTGTCATACATAAATTGCTCGTATTTAAAATCTTCATATTTTGCAAGCGTAATGTTTATTTTTACGCTCTCTTTCACTTGTAGGACAATAGACACGTCAGCTAAACATTTTGAATGTCAGAATAATTCAAATGCCTTGAAGTGTGCAAAAAGTTATAACAGTATTATGGATTTGGTACTGAAAGTAGGTTCCTTTTAATTATGCTATTTGTGCATATGCTGGAGTGTCCATGGTGCCTAAAACTTGCTTCATTATTATTCAATGTGCATTTACAATCAACCCGGAGTTTGATTTGTTATTATAGGTAATTAGGTAGTTAGTTTAGTAGTGCAGAAGCGACTACGTATAAACCTACACAAGCGTACTAATTGATTGATTCAAAGACCACACAGATAACAACATCACTACACGACATCAAACTATCTGTTGAGGAGGTATTACTGAAGCAGAAAATATACCTGTTTTCAAAGAAAAATATTTCACGACAAATATTTACATAAGTTGAATTTTTTCAATGGATCACACAGTAAACACTCTTTATTCGTACAACCCTTTCAGAAAGGGAACAACTATTTGTAAAGATTATGATTCCGATCCATAAGATTATAATAATTTGTGGTTTGAGGATAAGGTTCTTTTTCTAAGCGCAACGTAAATAAAGTTTTTACCAAACAATTTCGACGAGCGTAGGGTTTACCAACAGATTTACCCAAGATATACATAAAGGAAATATAACTTATTTATTTTACACCAAAGGTTAGCACAGCTAATAAGCTGTGCTAACCTTTGGTGCAAAATAACACAAGCACAAAAATGCATGTGTGATAACAGGAAAACCATATTATGGTTACATCAGTATTGTGAACTGAGCCTATTTGGCACAGCCGTGAGGCACACGGTACCTACTTTTTGTGATTATTTTTTATTTCTATTGTATTCTTGTGTAAAACTGTGTGCCAAATGCGTGCCAAAAACTGATTTTCTTTCTTTCTTTCTTTCTTTTCTTTCTATTGTAAATGTAACACAGAGCCAACTACAGGTTATAACTGATAAGAAAAGCTAGAGGACCAGGATGAATGTGTTGAAACTAAATACATAATGTATAACTTACACATAATCCTACTGTTACGAAGAACACAAAAACGGCAAGGAATGTTGCATCGTGCTGTGATTTCTTCACTTCCATTCAATTGACATCCACATATTACATAAAAGCGATTAACAATGGCGACCACGCACGATTATTTTTTTTTTCCTGTGTGTTAACCGCCGGTAACGGCGATGTGCACGCAATATGCGTAAGAACACTTTCTAACAGTCATCGACCTCCGTTTCTCGTATTTTGACCAGCAGGGCTAGCATGCGCAAGTCGACAAAATTTTGTCGACACATTATCTCGTGCTGAGACGACTTATGTCTGTTTGTCGATGGGAGGGGCTAACATGCGCAACATTATCTCGTCCTGAGACGACATAATGTCTGTTTGTCGATGGGAGCTAACATGGTGACACTTATATGTCGTGTCGTTCTGACATAGAACTCATGTCGTTCTGTCAAACCTGTTTTTGTCGTCATGCGCGCTATATTTAGTCGAATTTTGACATTTTCCTATGACAAGTTTCTCGTCGATGGTTTTCGAAGACGAGAAATCGCGACAACAGTGACTAAAAACTGAAAACAGTGTTCTGTAAACTTTTAAGTATAATGGCGGTGCCGTACTACAATTATCATTTATCTGTGTATGAGGAGAGGGAAGCATGAAAAATACAGAGGAAGGTGATTCGCGACGTCTGCAACCCATTTGACCTAAGGGATAACGAGTTCCAGTCCCTTTGGCGAATTACAAAGCCTATGGCTATTTATGTTATAGATAAGCTCCAAGCCGATTACATTTACAGTTATTTACAGTTCAATTTGTAACTATCAATCTATCTCTTTCAATTAATAAGGGCACTATTATTGTACAGTACCTACGTACACACACGACAAGTAAACTTTCGTTCGTATTACGAATAATGTTTCGCAGCAATTTCAGAACTTTGTACTTTATGAATAGTCAACATTCAATCTTGATTTATGGTTGGCATAGTGTTTATTTTGTACATTACATTTAGGACATTTCATCGAGATAATTTAATGTTACATAGTATTATGATTACATAACTTAGAACTTTGAAAAATCCATTATTTACACGGTTTGTTTTGTAAATCAATTACCTACAACATTCATCATCATCATCATCAGCCTATATTGTTCCCACTGCTGGGACACGAGCCTTCACTCTGTGAGAGGGAGTGGGCCATAGATATATTATAGAAGGAGATATGGCGTGGAGTTCAAATTCAAAATGTATAGAAAACCGGTGAAGCCACAACTGCCCCACCATAAAGATAATATTACGCATGTAGTATATCAAAACAATACTACGAACAAGTGCACACACGCGCCGTCGAAAACTCTGTCATTTAAATATAAACCTTATTCTTTAAACCACAGCGTACTTTTTCCGTGTAATTTACTCACACTAAAACAATTATCATTGTGTGTCGTCGGGACACGGGGGCGGACTCGACAGTGTTTGACTAAATCGAAGAGTTCATGATAAATATATCGATAAATTATAAAGGTTTGGAAATAAAATTAATAAAAAACGATATGAAACCGTTTTTATTATCTTTATTGTATAGATTACTATTAATTTAGTCCATAGATTACTAAACTAAACATTAATTAATTTACTTAACCATCTTCGGTTTCGCATTTATTTAATACTCTGTAAAATAATAAAAAAATGTAAAAATCCATGAACCACATCGGCCTTCCAGCCTTATTACAAGATAAAAAATTCAAAAAAAAAAAATAGCAATTAGCAGTCGACTTTCTTGTCGATAGACTTTGTCGGATTTCTAAGAGCACGTCACTAGCCAGCGGCCGTACCATGCGACATTACGGCTGATTGAGGTATCGTTATGTCAGTTTTACATTGCTTGTTCAGTCACTATGTGATGCAATGATGTGGTTGTAAAAGAGCAATGTATTTATTGCAAAAATAATACCGTCGGAGTAATGTAGGAAAACAAAAGTACAGTAGTACAAGTCAGATATATTTTACTGCTTGTTGTTTTTCGTGATTTTTAAGACAAATATTGTAAAATACTTGTAATTACATGTGAAACCCGATGCCATGACTTCTAAAATATTTGTTTTGGTTTCTATTTTTGCACAAAAGCACCGAACAAGACGGCATAATCGTTTTTTTCACGAATGCGGTTGACAACAGACTAAGGCCCTTCGTACATTCGGAAACTCAAGTTTCCGATACCTTACGACTTCAGTATCCAGGCGACTCTCGCAATAGAAATGCATATACGTTCGTACACATGCACACGACGCGCGACGCCAATCGCGCGCTACCTATCTGCTGACATCGCGGCGACTTGAGTTTCCGCGACTTTCAAGATGGCGGAACAATTTATTTACCATTTTTAATTTTATTCACAGAATAAAGGGTTCCGTAGCAAATTCTTGAATGATTTTTGGGAAGTAATTATTTTAAAACGATAGAAAAATATTTACAATCCTCTATCAAATCATAAGGCTCAGTTGGCCGCGAAAAAGTTGGGGATCCTCTCAAAGGTGAGAAGGTACTTCACGCCTGAACAGCTGCTTAATTTATATAAAGCACAAGTTCGGTCGTGCATGGAGTACTGCTCTCATCTTTGGGATGGATCCGCCAAATACCAACTAGACGCACTTGAGTCTATTGATAAAAGGGCCAAGAGGCTAATCGGTAACGATGCTCTGGTCGATTCGAAGCTCCAGAGCCTTGAACATCGTCGCCGTGTGGCCAGCCTGTCGGTTTTTTATCGGTTGCATTTCGGAGAGTGTGCGATGGAACTGCACAACCTGATTCCGCCTAGCCCTTTCCATCATCGGACTACAAGACGTACGGCAATGCGCCATCGATATATGGTGAACATCCCTCCGGTGCGTACAAAGCGTTTTGCCAATACCTTTATTGTACGTACAGCTAAGGAGTGGAATTCCCTGCCGCCATTTGTATTTCCCGACAGCTATAACCTTGGGGTCTTCAAGTCAAGAGTGAACAGGTTACTTCTAGGCAAGCGTGCTTCACCGTCGACCACATCTTCGCTTACCATCAGGCGAGTTAGTGGTCAAACGCGAACCTATCATTAATAAAAAAAAAAACAAAAAAATTTGTATGCAGTTTTATTAAAAAGTTGGGAGAGATGGTTTTTTTTCTATTTTATTGAATAAAAATTTTAAATTATGTTATAGTATTTGGATTTGGATTAATGTTAGGTTCCCAGGAAATTAACTGTGAAGGACGGACTGTCACACGACTGATCTTATAAAGATTCCGTTTTTTTTTGAACCTTCGGAACCCTAAAAAATATACTTTGATCGTCACAGTCATGTGTCAGCCATTTTATAAATTCATATTCTTGACCACCCATCATGACCTTTTGACGCGGCGCTAGTGTCTATGTCGTTACATCAAATTGCATTATAAAAATTTAGTACCTCGAATTTTCCGCAGGTCATGAGTAGTGGCGAAACTCTAGTATCGGAAACTTGCGTCGCCTCGTGTACGAAGGTTCGTACACGAGGCGACGCAAGTTTCCGATACCTTACGATTTTGGTTTCCAGGCGACTATCGCAATACAAATCCATAGAGGCTCGTACACAGGTCGCGTCGCCGACATGCGTCGCCGACTCTAGTCGCTCGCTACTCATCTATCAAGATCGCCGATACCCAAAGTCTTCGCTATTTTTAACCGACGAAAAATTTGTATCTATTATTTTAAAATTTATTATTAAAGTATCTGAGGTAGAAAAATATCCTTGTTTGTATCATTACAATTAATAATATCTAATAATATTTCACAACTATCACACAACGCCATCTCGTCCCAAGCTAAGCAGAGCTTGTGTTATGGGTACTAAACAACTGATAAACATACTTATATATTTCTAAATACATAAATATAATATACAAATTACACCCAGACACAGAACAAATGATCGTGCTCATCAAACAATCATTTGTCCTGGGTGGGAATCGAACCCACGTCCTCCGGCATAGCAGTCAGGGTCACTAACGACTAGACCAACAGGCTTGTCAAATTCAAAAGAATATTCTAATAGATAATTAGCATGGAATAAGCTTTTTTTTAAGTGGTAAAATCATCATATTAAATGAGTCCTCCCACCCCGGGCAGGGCGGGAGGGACTGTCAGACTCGTACTAACTAAAATCCACGGTGTCCTTCAATAGAACCTAACAAAACGATAGCGCGATCTAACTCGACGACAGCGCCATCTATCGAGCATGGTGTCAAACTTTTTGCACTTTTATAAATTATTATGGTTTCGTTACAAACATTACTACTTTAACCTAGCTTCGTCATGTACTTGCACATACGACAAAAATAAAGTAATTAAGAAAACGAAAACATTAAAAAAAACCTATTTAAATCTGAAATTTGAAACCACGGTCATCATCATAGCAGTAAGGGCGTCAGCGTTCCGGTGCAAATAAAAGAAACCTATAAAAAAAAACCTAGAAAAAAATTGAATAAACT
This sequence comes from Agrotis clavis, assembly GCA_954870645.1. Classification (NCBI taxonomy): domain Eukaryota; kingdom Metazoa; phylum Arthropoda; class Insecta; order Lepidoptera; family Noctuidae; genus Agrotis; species Agrotis clavis. The sequence goes on from OX940917.1 coordinate 2,579,585, forward strand.
TCTAAAAAACAACTGAAACACGAAAAAGAAAAATTCTATGTTTACCTGGGGATTGAACCCATGGTCACCACCTTGAAAGTCAAAGCTTGAACAAATCGAGCTACCTCGTAGCTGGTTGGCGCGGCGAAATTATGAACCATATTCTTTCTAGATTGATTTTTTTCCTCTATACGCGCCAATTTTTAATTCCAAAAATTTGAAATAGGAATGCGCTCGTCATTTTTAAAATAGAAGCATTTTAATTTATGTTATGAGATGTACATTTTGTGTTTTGTACAATGTATTATTAAGGTTGAATATAGAATGGTGGCCGAATAGACGATTTGAGTCTTACGACTCGAGTCGCCGCTGTGTACGGATCGTGCGCTACTAGAGTCGCGCGACTTGGGTATTCGACTGGAGTATCGGATACCCGAGTCGCCTAATGTACGAAGGGCCTAACTCGCGGTGACGGCCATTTTTTCACTTTCTGAGCGTACCGCTCAGAACCACATGGTAGCGGACACGTCCCCTTGCCACTTCTCCTGTTTTTAATATTTCTGTGGGCCCAGTGCGGATTGGTGGATGTCACATGTCTTCGAATTTTTGGTTCTAGGACATGCCGGTTTCCTCACGATGTTTTTCTTCACCGTTTTGAGAGCAGTGGTGATGAAATAAATTACACAAAGTAATGCGCCTGGCGGGGTTCGAACCCACGACCTACAACTCGTTAGTCGGGACCGATACCACTGGGCCACCACTGCTCTGGGCCATCATTGAATAGGTGATAATAAACTAAATTATGCATCTCCGCCATCTGTAACGGGATTTTGATCTAATACTTACAATTTCTTTGATGCCAAAGCCATCTAACAATTATTTCAAATTCGAAAATATTTAGCACGAGCGAACCACAGGGGGTGCGTTTAAATCTTCCGTCGATGTTTCGCCGGAAAAAAATTAAACTAGCGAGGATTCGCTGAATTGAGTCATAAGTTTATGTCAATGTTAGTTGTCAAATTCAATTGACAGCTCAGTTTATTGAACAAATAATCATTTTGCCGGTTTAATATAAATCCATAATCCACAAATAATATTCACTCTCTAAAATAAAAATAATATTCGTTTTTACGGCGCGAATCGAGCAAAACAACAAAACTTAATGTCAATCTGACAGCAGGATAAAATTTTGCGAGGTAACTTAACTAATACGGTTTGTTTTCATGAAATGGTAACATCGGTTATCTCGCGTCGTGAAGGCGAAGTCACGACGAGGTATCTTCTCGAGCGTGGCGTGGTGCGCATGTTATGAAAAGTGACAAACGAATCGAGAACGACAAAATAAGAGATAATGTCGCCTTGCGCATGCTAGCCCTGCAGACGGTGTTAAATATTGATTGCTTTGTCACTGTTTCAATTATAATTATAGACTAATATTGGCCCCTGCTTCGCCTGATTCTTTTTCATCAACCTTGTCTAGCTGTTGGGCACTGGTTTTTCTTTTCGTGTTTATGGTTTTTACGACTTGATAAAATAATTCGAAATAGTACGCAGTACTATGAGAAGGAAATCAAAAGGGAGCCAGAACTCATCGGTTATGTAAAAACAAAATAGAACAAAAGCAAACCATAAAAATATACTTAAATTAAAAGTAAATAAAATATTAATAAAAATAATGACTACCTATACAGGGCGTCAAAAAATTCATCCACATCGCTGTAAGTGGGGAATGTGCCTTAAACGCTGGCAGCAATTGCCACGTTGGATGGCAATGCTGATCCTTTGACCAAGAAATAGGCGAGCCCTCTGGTCACGCGAAGCGTCGACTTTAAGCTTAGCGATGTCTTTAAAAATAATAACTAAAGATAATTTAGAAATAGGTACCTAAGTCTTGATATAGCAATTTGTAATCTGAGTTATGTCTAGAACAGTGGCATACAAAGTCTTGATATATCAATTTGTAATCTGAGTTATGTCTAGAACAGTGGCATACAAAATGTGAATACGCGAGTTGCATAGCAATGAAAAGACATAGTCGGCTCTGCCTATCGGTTCAATCCAGAGAATTTCGCAGATCTAATACAACGTAGCAATGTTTTATTTTGTTCTCGTTCGTTATATTTGTAGCAAAGGGTTAGGGTTACAAAGGGAAGGGACGTCAGTTAAAAAATCGCAATCATGACTACGAGTGAATACTGAGACTTCGTGAAACATATTTTTCTTCAAAAGAAACTATTTTGCTGTCTCTTTTTGTTTTATTAGGGTTTCAAAATGTGAAGAACTATATTTATGATAAAAAAATATATCTATGTAAACAAACTTAGAAATTCATTAGCCATTATACAGTAAAGCAAGTTCCTTTATCTGGAGCCTAGACCCTGAGCTTGGACCCTAAATCGAATAATAATACGTTAAATTGTAAGGAGTACGTTGAGTTCGCAATATTTCGACAGTTTACAAACTCGCGAGATAGATTATAATCATATAATACGGTATTTACAATTTTACGCTGACATATATACATGTAGCTATAATTGACATTTGCGATATGTATGAGCATATAAATGCATTGACTACTTTCTTGTAAGTAATATTTATTTTAAAGGTAATTTTCGTCGAATTCATTATAATTATGTTACAATCTAAAATACGGATTTATTCTGATTTACAATTTAGTTGTCACCCATGTAGGTACACCAGGTAAATTCTATTTATTGTATTGACTGTCTCTATCGTCATTGCGCCAGCCAAATTCTATTTTTGGCGTTTTTTTTATTTGCATTAAACGTAGAATATGATAGTTACTTTTCTTAGTTATTTTTTGTGATTCGAACTATATACGCTTCTAAAAAAGTGTAAGCATATTTAATTATTATTTATTTGCATAATTTAAGTTTCATTGTAGAATTTTGGTAAAATAATAATAATTGCTGTACTTAGGCACTTTGATTTATCAGTCTATTTTGCGTCAGCCATATTTTTCGGTATAACCCATTAGTTTGTATTGTATGTTGAACTCAATTAGAGTGATTTCAAATCATGGACAAAAGCCGTTCACCTCATCTGGAATTCTTTTGCAGTAAAATAGGTATTGTAATTACACTTTTATCTCATTGTTTGTAATGTTAAAATAATAATAAATTGGAGGTTGATCAGAATCCAATTGTAATAATTAAATGTAGACTTCGGCTCACAATTTCGCCTCAGAGTTCCGTAATGCCAATTAATATTCCGAATAAATAGACCGTGTAGACACCAATAAATTAAAATAACGAAACGTAGGTAAAGTATCAATCGGGCACGCCGCAATTGCGGCGGTAAGACCCCTCTGTGAGGAGTGGGACGTGTGAGGGAGAGAACAGCGTCCACCTTACGACCCAGCCGCAATAGAAGACGCCCACAGCAACGTATATCACAGGCATACGGAAGTCGAATATTGGGTGACTCGCTGTCCGATCATTGACCATGCCCGGATGCGGTCAACGGCGCGGCTTGTTCCACGCGCCTAAGAGCTGCCAGCACAATGACGGGGCCCCCTTAGAGAGCCAAAGCCTGCCAGAGTAGCAGGATTAGCGTAAAGGGCTATTGAAGGACATAGTAGATTTTAATCAGTACAAGTCTGACAGTCCCTGCTGCCCTGTCCTGGGTGGAAGGAATCATTTGAAGATTTTACCACGCTAAAATAAAAGGTGAAGCGTCAGTAGCTACACATATTGAGAGCACGCCCACCCTAGCTGCCGGTGTGGTGGACGCTGTCCTGTCCCTTACAATATAACACTCACAGTACTATATTATACTACTGATTTCTGACATACAAAATACTTTAAAATAACATGACCTAAATATGTAAGTAGCTGTATCCGGTTTAAATTATTAAACAGCAGTTATAACTGACACGTCATTCAATGAATCTCTTAAATCACACACGTTATGCAAGTAGTGGATGAACAGAGCTGGTCATAAATGGACGGTTGGACAAGTTTCTGTGACATAACGGACATTGTGAGCATAGTAATTAGGGACATATTATCTGTCTGCATGTCAGTCTTTTAATTAGATATTTAAGAAAATTTTAAAGATTTATGATATTGCTATAGAATGAGGTCTGAATTCTGAAAATTACACTTTCATGTGTAACTGACTGCTTGAAAATAGTGTAAGGACATAATATAATATTATTATAGTATATTTATTTTTATTTGCAGTAAGAGATCTTTGACTAGGCAAGAGAGTGAAATTCCATTATGACAGATTTTAGTTAAACCCGAGTTAAGATTGTTTATGAGGCCTCCTTGTACACGTCATGGTTTTTCAACCGTACGGGCGTGTTAGCCGTATGGTTGAAAAAACGTGAGAGCTTGTACATGACACGGCACAACCACCGGGCCAGTCATCGGCAAAGTACGGCTCAATAGCGTTTTATATAGAGCTGTACAGGACACGCATTAATTTTCATACGAAAAAGAAGATTATCGTTGCTTATTACATAAATATAGGAAACAGAAAAAAGTAAAAAACCGGCCAAGTGCATGTCGGGCCACGCACAGTGTAGGGTTCCGTAGTTGCCCAACAAAATACTTATGCGAACTAACTAAACTGATTCGCTGAATTTAATTTTAAAAAGAAGAATTTTCAAAATCGGTCCAGGAGCATTTGACAAATCGGGGACAATACATAAAAAAAAAGATTACGACGAATTTAGAACCTCCTCCTTTTTTTGAAGTTATTTAAAAATAGTTGACGATAAAAACCTACCTATCCCCAAAAAACATACCTTTAAAAGCTGTAAAAATAAAGTTGACAAACTTACATTTGCAGTTGAAAAGCATGTTCTCCGATACATTTTGTTTAAGAAAATATGATATCCAAGTACATTTTATAAGTTGGTGGACTATTACTCGTAAAGTTGTAAAGCCTACTCAGTCATGATAATTTTCTTTTAAATTTCGTTATATATACTACTATTGTGAATTTTTTCACACCCCCAAACATAACCGTTTAGCTGGTAGAGGGGGGGGACACTCGAGTCGAGCAAAATTTAGCACTTTAAAGCTTAATATTTCACAAACGAATTTTTTTATCAAAAAATTGTTAATGGAAACTCACATTATTTTTTAAAGACCTATTTATTGATACCCCACACTAAGGGGTACGCGAGAAAGAAAAAAAACATCCCCACTTTACGTGTACAGGAGGTACCCTAAAAAAAAAAAATTTCGAGATTTTATTTTACCACTTTTTCGGCACAACAAATCCGTATATTTACACCAAATTACAGCTCTCTAGTACTGTGCGTCTCTGAGCTAAACTGCGGACAGACGGACGGACGGACGGACGGACGGACGGACGGACGGACATAGCGAAACTATAAGGGTTCCTTGTTGACTACGGAACCCTAAAAAAGGGAAAAACGGTTTTGGATAGATCCGATTTTAGAAAAAATGGAGGAATATGGCGCATTTCATACACTTTTCAATCATATTTAAGCCGCATATTTTTTTATCATCGATAGTCTTATCGCATATTATAGGCCTTTCTTGAATCAATGTAATTAATCATTCTTGATTTATGCTCATTTCATAACAAAATCGGGAATCAGTGTATGTAAACCGTCACGAAACCGTGCGTAGGTCCGGCGCCGTCTACACACTTAAGACTGTCGTCTACCGAGCGCTCGTCCATACTAAAAGAGAAAACGTTTTTCTGCCCCTAAATGTTATCCTATCTCAATGATTTTTTAGAATGCTTCTGACACTGTAAAAAACTAGGTTTATAGGTTTTCTTTTTTTCAAAATTTATAATAGTTTGAAAGTAACAGGCGCCTAAAAGTTACTATTTTTATGACAAAATCTTCATTGAAGTAAAACCTTTGTATTTTAAAAACAAAGAAGTTTTAGAAAAAAAGCAAAACCTACAAACCTAGAATATAATATGCTGAAACGATTGACACCAGAATCTAAGAGATTGGGCGTGATTTAGTATGTGAAAAACGTTTTCTCCCGAGAGACAAATTTCATATAAAAAATACTCACAGTCAGTCGCGAGCTGCAACGCTCTCTATCGCACGATCGGGGGTTTTTCAACGCGCGAGAGGGACAGCACGAGTTTTTCTAAGTACCTATTTTTTGAAAAGGCAGCAGCTATACAATCCTCTTAAGACTGCCATACAACACTGCTGAAAATCACGCCGTGCGTAGACGCGCAGCGCCGAGGGGCAGACACGGCGCACACGGCGGCGGCGGCGGCGCCGTGCTGAGGCGCCCCGTGCACGTCAACAATCTCCCATTGTGTTCCTTATAACACTGACGACCGTGCCTACACACGGCGAATTAACCGTAGATTTTCACGGCCGAAAACCGTGACGTGTACAAGAGGCCTGATTGTGAATATAAATGACAATAAGCAGTTGTCTCAAACAGCCACTTAGCTAATTCCTAATGATTCATTTCGTGAATTTCCAGCAACGTCATTAGCACTAATGGCACAAGAAGAATTGCATTTTATGTGTGAACAAAAGACTTATAGCATGGACTTGCGCAAAATTGCTAACGACGTTGCTATAAATTCGCAAAGTGAATTACTTTTAGGTATATTGGTTAAAATAGCCGTTTTAGATCCGCTGTACAATCTTTAGAATTTAACAACACTATTTTTACCTAGTTTAATTCTATTGATAGATACCTAAATGTAGAAGAATGTATAATTAACAGCAATAAGATTAATGCGTACTTAATACTGATACATCACAATCAGTTCAACTTCAGCGGTTTATTACAGCATAGTTATTAGGTAACCGAGACAAACACCAATAATTTTTAACCGTGATTTACATGCTGCAGAACTGGACTTCATACAGGTTGGATTACTACTTGCTTAAGAGTTGTTTTATTTGAAAAGCATAATCGTAATACATCATTTATATCAATGGAACAATAAATTCTGCAATACCATTTTTTAGTGACTGTTTTTCCCCGTGGTTTCACCGCTCCACTAAAGGCTATAGGCTAATATAACATCACGCTACAACCACAAAGCGTGATGTTATATTAGCCTATAGGCTTTCTCGATAAATAGATTTTAAATAGACGATTTTTTCAAAAGTCGCACCAATTGTTCCTGAGGTGAGAATGAACTGATATGAACCCATCATTTATACTGTTATACTCGTAATATAATAGTATATAATATACTATAGGTATAGATTACGTACTAATCCCCTTAGTATTAAAAATAGAATATCACACTACAAAAGATATTTTGTTTTGTACCTGGGGTCTACGACGAAATAAATACAGAGCTTAAATTATTTAGGATAGTAAATTTATTTATTTATACAACCCGGCTTGGCATGAGTGCTTGTTAATTTTGTTGTCAATTTCAATTGAAAACTTGTACAATACTTGGTCATATAACGTTACCGAAGAGTTTTAATGTTACGAATAATACAGTAACATACGAAATTACAAGAATTCTAATGATTCTATTATGATATATTCCTTTATGCATGATCCCATAACCATATGAGAAAAATAAAATGACAGCACTAATTCAGAACTTCACATATTTTCAGATGGTATCATTCGTGCCAGTCCTGGAACGGAAAAACCGGCGAGTGGCAAATTTGGGTGAACGCCGAACGTGTTGGCAGAGGATTTAACAACAGAGTAAGCCACACTATTATGACAGTTACTACGAGTATAGCAGATTTGGAAACAAATGACATTATTCATGCAAACCTTTCCAGCTCGTCGGCCACATCATAAAGGGAGGCGGTTTGGCAATATCCGGCCAGGACCAATCGCTGCTTTACAAGAAAGATAATATAGAACCAGTTGCAAGTAAGTGTTGGGTCACGAGATCTGTAATGTCGCAAGTAGAACCTTCTAACTTGTCATGTAATAACTTAACCGTCTTGCAGAACAATCCGGTTTGTTGGGAGAGATCACAATGCTCCAGTTGTACCACGTGGCCCTGACAGCAGGCAAAGCTCACAAAGACCACAAGCATCACCACGTGCACCACTTTAAACACGACGGAACTCCGTTGGAGTCTCCCACAGAGGCTGTAACAGAGCCCCCTGCGCCACAGCCTCAGCCTATTGGAAATGGAAACTTCATAATTGGTGGTCAGCTTCAAAGAGTACCTAACCTGAACTTAGCAGGAGCCCAGCAGATGGTCCCAGTGCAGCTGCCGAACGGTCTGCAACTCCAACAAGAATACCTGAACGGGCAGCTAGCCAACAGACTCGTTTCTGAACAACTGTTGAACAGCGTACAGCCTGCTTCTGACCAGTTTAGTGGTGGAGCTTCTGGCCAACAACAAACATCTCTGGTGCATCAGCTTGGGCAGAGTCAAGGTTTCCCCAGATCACCGCTTGGTCCGTCGAAGGGCACAACCGTATTATTATCTGGGTCCCTGTTGAATCCAGCTAATGTGAAATATATTGACGATTCACTTTCTCACAATTTGTTCAAGAGAAATTCCAAACGTGATAAGAGAGATAACCCTGAAAAGGAACTGAAAGAAGAAGTCGAAACAACAGGTATGTGTATACTACATGCATCTCAATATACATTTTAGAGGGTACTATGATGGTTAGTCCAAACCTGTTGGCCTACCGTGGGCTCTTAACGCGATTCAGTTTAGCCTGTAAGAAAGAGACAGAGCTATACAAGTTGTCTAGCACCATCTCTTTCCCGCAGCCTAAACTGGATCGTGTTAGAGCTCGTGGTAAGGCCTCAGATGTCAAAAGTGAAACATTTCGTAGTAAAATAAGACGGGATTTTATTTTATGAAATATTTCTACATCGTCTGTTTTATTTTACACCTTTTTTACCGCAAGAAGGTTTCAGAAAATATAGAAATCATATACAACGCGTAGTTGACGTCTGACATGAGAAGAATGACGTTGTTACAAGCAAAATCGGTGCTGGAAAAAATATGTAGCGAGATGAGTTGCCGTTGATCAAATACTACCCTATGAACGTGAGATTAAAATACTTATTTTTAAACTTGTATTGTTCCCCATGCTAAAAGAAGAACCTTTACAATTTCTAAAAATCAACCAAAATTATTTAACTTTCTGAGCGAAAACTGAACTTTGATTGAAATTGTATTGTAATTAATTTTTATAAAATATCAACGAAAGTATGGTGGGGTGGTATAATAGGTAACAGTGTGAACGTACTGCTCTATCATAAAATCGATGACCGATCACAATAGTTATAACCGTTCGAACGAAGTTGCATTAACCGACCGGACGAAATTATTCGCTTTCTTTTAATGTTCTCACAGTGTTTTTATAAATATACTTACATTACCTTTGAGGAAAGATTTAAGCTGCGAGTAGGCGTCTTCTGGATAAGTACACAACACACTCGTTTGAAGCTGAATCTTTCATCAGTTTTCGTATAAATGTATAAAAACTATACTTAGGTACCTATTGTGAAAAGTCACTGAAATTTTCAATAGCTTCTGAACTGTACCAACGAGAATGATTGGCTTGGCCAACTGCCGACTAATGCGCCAGTCGATTGGAAAAACACTTTGTTTTTTTTTTTGAATACACTGGTTAGTCATTCCTAGTTTTATTAACGGTGTAAGGAACACTTATCATCAAATTTGGACCATCAATCTTATTACCGAGCGGGCCATCCACTAACGTTCTTTCCTTCTGGCTTGTCCCGTTGTGCAATCTGTACAGAAAAGCGACGGGATAAACTGAAACACAATCCTACGTTACCCTGTTACGTTTACCCCGACTTTATCACAACACGCCTTGAAAAACAATTCTTCAGTGACCAAACACACGTTTAGGTACATCGTCCTTCGCAACGGGAGGGCTTTCGGGGTTTTAATACCGTCATTCTTTCTCGCTCTTGCAAATCCACTGGCGCTCATTCCGTAAGGATTGTAGATTCTGGCAGGAATGACCGTTAGTGGATGGCCGGCTAATACGTACCTAATAAGTTTCTCGTAATAAATCGATTTGGGTTCTATTTATTTGCGTTGCTATTGCTAACAACATGATAAACAAAACTATCATGATATTCCCACAAATAACTCGTATCTAAGGAGAAACAAACATTTCCAAAAAATAAACTCGTATCTAAGGAGAAAGAAACGCGTATCTAAGGAGATACGGGTATTTTTGGAAATGTTTGTTTCGTGTCGTTGGTACTACATACTACCATATGCATGTTTATTATCACCTGAACAAAATAACAACATAAATGACACTCACGAACATGCTCCAGGATCAGTTGGTCGCGGACTGTAGCCTAATACTCTCTCAAAGAGTAGGTAATGTGTCTCAGTAATGATAGTCCGATTACACATGTCGGGTGTCGTGTGTGCCCGACCAAAAGTCGACAACTCTAGACACAGAACCTTTTTCACAGGCTATTCACACTTATCTAACACCGATTTCTGAAATGTTTATTCCTAAAGTAAACATTTATTTATCCATTTATTGGACCCAAACAAATTCTCGAAGATCTTCGCCGGCATTCATTACGTACGTAGCCTTGCAAAGACAGCTAAAAATGGCTCCAGTTTCGATCGGGTCCGTCCGACACCCGTCAAGTGTGAACAGAAGCGCAAAACCCGGTTTAAATCCGACCTTCAACACACGACAACTGTATACGAGCTCTTAGGCTTTTTTAAACAATAACACCAGTAAATTAAAAAAAAACGACTGCGTTGAGCGCAACCTTTAACATACGTATTCTCCGACTACACGTCATGAAGTCATGATTGATTTAAGAGTGCTTTTTTTCAGAATCATGTCATAGTTCACTTTTTACGCACTTTTTTTATTTTTATTTTTCAAGTCTTTAGTTATTTTAACTATTACTTTCGAATTACTTTTAAAATATAAATAGGCATTATTCTTTTTCCATTAACTTTTTACTTTAAATAAGTTACTTCCAGGCAAAAACTGCAAAAAAAGTGAATATTTTTTTCCAATAATGTATTAATTTTAAAAAAATTAAGAAATTATCAAAAAAGGCTCAACAGGCAATAATATACTGATCATATAGCTAATGTATTAAAAACGCGAAATAATCGATTATAAATTGGTTTTTCAGGAAAGAAAAACAAACGGGGTTTAGTGGCTTTATCGGACGGGTCAATTGTCGACGAAGCTCTACTCAGCCCTGACCTGATTGAGGAAAACAAGGAGGATGAACGCCTGTTCCAGCAGTCGCTCCTGAACGGACTCGCCGGTTTTGTTGGAAACCTTCCAGTGCAGAATGTGCAAAAGAAAACAGTAAGTGGAAAATGGGCCTACAAACTACCGTTTCCATTAACAATAAAGGTGTATTCACACACATCAGTCACGTCACCGTCACGTCACTGACAACGAATCGGTGACGTTTTGTCTAGTCACCAGTCACTGTCTCGTCTCCGGTTTGGCTGAATTGTTCCCGGGTGTGTGTGGGATAAAAGTATAAAACTTGTATAAAAATATTATTTGACGTGCCTGACCTGTGACGTAACTGATAGATCACGTGCGGTGACTGCCCGGTGACTGACGTGTAGGAACAAAGTCATATTAGGAGTATAGAAACATTTTGTTTTTTAAACCGGGTCGGTGACGTGACGCAACGGTGACTGATGCGTGTGAATGCACCTTAAGCGGTCTCTAACGCTCGCACCGAGATTAGTTATTAATTTTCAACGTATGAAAATATGAAATAAGTAGTAGATCACACACCGTAGATCGTCATCCTTGAAATAAAAGACCTCTAATTCTTGATAATAAAAAAAAAATTAAGTTTAATGTTCATATATATGAGTTCTAGACCTACATAAATATTTATTTTAATCTTCAAACATAAACCATCTTAACTTCGCCCAGAACCTTGGTAAAATCCTATCATATTGGCCATGGAAAATGTCTTCTTTAACCCTTTTCTTGACAATCTAGCTTCTAAGACACATCATTAAAAAAAAAAAAAAACTCATAAATATCTCTTCTAATAAAACTATACGTTTCTGAATGCACATTAGTGACACAATGTCAACCTACGTTAACTAATTTTTCAAAATTAGTTAAAATAGCGAACCGGTCGAGTGCAATTCCGCGGAAGAAGATAAGAATTCATTACTTATATTGGTTTTTCTTTTAAAATTGCATTAGTAATTATATGTTTGTATTTATGCTGGAAAGTAATTAAACAGTAGAAATAATTACGTTTGGCTTCGCAAACTAACAAATAAAGTGAATGTATCCTACAGGATACGTTGCCAAGTGCGCTAAGAGTTTATTATTATATTTTCAAACGTGTTTTGGGAAAAAGACATTGTAAGATTGGCGTGAGAGTGAGGGGGGGGGGGGGGGTTTCAGGGAAAGACGCAGAGTGTAGTACATAAGTTCGTCACACAGATCATCTGTGTGACGAAATTATGTGATCATCTGTGACAGATGTGCGGTTGGCGCTTGTGCCACCAAACTCTACTGCGACTCACTACACTTTCACATCGCTTGTGCGAAACATTGACAAATTTGAAATGAAAAATAAGAATATTTTCCGCATCCTAAAATAGTCAAAACCCTTACGAATATTTAATTTTTACAAACTTTTTACAGACATTCAAATAATCGAGCAATCTTAGCCTGTTTTATGTGCAACAAAAATTAAAACACTTAATATTTTTTATTTATTTAATGAATGTGCTTGTTGATTTTGGTTTTATCGTAAATAATGTAATATAATAAATAGTATAGTTATAAAATATAAAATTAAAAGTATTTATGTAATTTGTATACTTACATAGATATTATTAAAAAAAAAATTAGTTAATTCCCCAAAATTGGCAGTGTATCCATAAAGATACTTACACAGTTCATTGCTAAGCTGGCAATGTATCTTCAATAGTGATGGGCCGGAGGGAAGAAAAAAATGGGAGGGAAAAAAAAGATTGGGAAAATATGGGAAAATAAAATAAATTCCCGGAATTTTCCCAAACGACGGGAAAATAAATATTGAACCAATAACAATGTTAAAAATATGTAAATAATTATTGTATTAGGTGGTAATAAGGTGGTAGTAAGGCCTGTAACGGCTGGATCATGCCAGTATTGATGTGGGTACTTTTGACATACTCATGGACTCAAACAGAACTTAATTGTACGGACCCTCGTATCCAAGGCGATAGGAGGGTCCGTACATTGCTTATTGCATATCGAATGCATCACTCACGGTCTTCGGTTATGAGATTGTATATTCGAAGTTGAGATTTTCTAAACGTTAAGACTTTCCACAATCGTGAGATATTGACAGTTGACACTAATGGTCGCATGGAAATATGACAGAACAAGGAGCTTCACAGACGTTTTTTCCGGGCCGTACATAGGCCTGATGCAGATATAGACATATCTGCGTCGGTAGCCTGGCTACGATCCGGAGACTCCTTTGGAGAAACCAAAGGTTTTGTCAGAGCAATAATGGATGAAGTTATGATGACAAATAACTACCGGAGATTTATTGTGAAGGATAGCAGGGCTGACATATTTCGGGCATGCCACCGTGTCCAGGCGAATCAATCTATCACATTTTCTCCGGGTGTTCTCGTCTCGCTAACGGAGAATATTTGCTTAGACACAGCCCTGTAGCCAGAATAATCCATCAACTTGCTCTAAAATACAACCTTGTGGAATCAGAAGTGCCGTACTGAAAGTGGCCATATGACACTGCGATATGCACGCGCTGCGGGAAGGGCTCCGTCGGGATCTCAGGGCAGTATGGAGGGAGCGACGGTCGCAACCTATAATATATCTATGGTCGCAACAGAGGTCCGGGTACGCTACAATCGCGGCGGTAACACCCTCTTAGAGGAGTGGCTGGATAGACGGCTCGGCGTCCTGACCTACCGCATGACACAGGTCCTCACCGGTCACGGAAGTTTCATGAGGTACCTACATGTGTCGGATGGGAAAGCAGGAAACGCCTGGGTGTCACCACTGCGAGGACCGCCCGGAGGACACAGTGGAGAATACGGTGCAGGACTGCCCCGCTTGAGCAGAGCACCGACGTGTCCTCACGGCAATAGGCAGAGACCTCTCGCGCCCGGCTTTGGTCGAGGCCATGCTTCCGGGCGAGTCGGTGTGGGATGCGGTGGACTCCTTCTGCGAAGCAGTCATGCATGGGCCGAGTGAGGGAGAGGACAGTGTCAGCGTCCATTCACCCCAGCCGCAGTGGTAGACGCCCACGGCGCCGGACTTCGGCAGACGGATCTCCAGCCACCGTAGGCGCGGGCATGCGGGCGGCGAGTAATGGGCGACTCGCTGTCCGACCATGGACCATACCCGGGTCAACGGCGCGTTTTGTTCCACGCGCGCCTTTTCAAGCATTTATTTTTGACCGTATTAATGAATTTGATTTCTGTTTGAGTTCGTTCACCCGTGTGTAGCGTTCACAGCTGATTCCAATGTTTCCATCACATTTTGCAGACTGAACTGGCAATTCATCGAAATACTTACAAATAACTTATTTTATTGGCCATATTAATAGGCCAAAAGAAAAATGCTTGAAAAAAAAATAAATGATTTTTAAAAAAAAAATTGCAAAAAAATTTTTTTTTTTGGAATGTACTTCTTTATTGATACGAGTAAGCACACTAAATTCTTGCAGTTAATTTTTTAGGGTTCCGTAGTCAACAAGGAACCCTTATAGTTTCGCCATGTCCGTCCGTCCGTCCGTCCGTCCGTCTGTCCGCAGTTTAGCTCAGAGACGCCCAGTACTAGAAAGCTGTAATTTGGTGTAAATGTACGGATTTGTTGTGCCGAAAAAGTGGTAAAATAAAATCTCGTAAAATATTTTTTTTTAGGGTACCTCCTGTACACGTAAAGTGGGGATGTTTTTTTTATTTCTCGCGTACCCCTTAGTGTGGGGTATCATTAAATAGGTCTTTAAAAAATATTGATAGTTTCCATTAACAATTTTTTTATAAAAAGATTCGTTTGTGAAATATTAAGCTTTAAAGTGCTAATTTTTGCTCGACTCGAGTGTCCCCCCCCTCTACCAGCTAAACGGTTATGTTTGGGGGTGTGAAAAAATTCACAATAGTAGTATATATAACGAAGTTTGAAGGAAAATTATCATGACTAAGTAGGCTTTACAAGTTTACGAGTAATAGTCGACCAACTTATAAAACGTACTTGGTAGCATATTTTCCTAAACAAAATGTATCGCAGAACATGTTCTTCAACTGCAAATGTAAGTTTGTAAACTTTATTTTTACAGCTATAATAGGTTGGTATGTTTTGGGGATAGGTAGGTTTTTATTGTCAACTATTTTTAACTAACTTCAAAAAAAGGAGGAGGTTCTCAATTCGTCGTAATCTTTTTTTTTATGTATTTTCCCCGATTTCTCAAAGATGCCTGGACCGATTTTGAAAATTCTTCTTTTTAAAATTAAATTCAGCGAATCAGTTTAATTAGTTCGCATAAGTATTTTGATGGGCAACTACGGAACCCTACACTGTGCGTGGCCCGACACGCACTTGGCCGGTTTTTTAAGACATATATTACGTTGAAAATCTGTTAGAGACTCGAGAGTTTACGTTTGCCATTTGTCTACAAAGCAAGACTAAAAAAAATTAGAAATTGTTAGATTAGAGCTATGATTATGTGGCTATTACTATACGTACAATACCCACTTTTCAGCGCACCAAGTAATAGATTTATCTTCAAAGTCAGCTGATTACTATTATAGGTATAAAGCCGCGTTTATAGCAAAACGAATATTCAAAAAAACCGGCCAAGTGTGTGTCGGGCCACGCACAGTGTAGGGTTCCGTAGTTGCCCATCAAAAAACTAATTAAACTGATTCGCTGAATTTAATTTTTAAAAGAAGAATTTTCAAAATCGGTCCAGGAGTCTTTGAGAAATCAGGAAAAATACATAAGAAAAAAGATTACGACGAATTTAGAACCTCCTCCTTTTTTTGAAGTTAGTTAAAAATAGTTGACGATAAAAACCTACCTATCCCCAAAAAACATACCGTAAAAACATACCTATTAAAGCTGTAAAATAAAGTTGACAAACTTACATTTGCAGTTGAAGAGCATGTTCTCCGATACATTTTGTTTAAGAAAACATATTATTCAAGTACATTTTATAAGTTGGTCGACTATTACTCGTAAACTTGTAAAGCCTACTTAGTCATGATAATTTTCTTTTAAACTTCGTTATATATGCTACTATTGTGAATTTTTTCACATCCCCAAACATAACCTTTAGCTTTAGAGGGGGGGGACACTCGAATCGAGCAAAATTTAGCACTTTAAAGCTTAATATTTCACAAACGAATTTTTTTATCAAAAAACTGTTAATGGAAACTATCATTATTTTTTAAAGGCCTATTTAATGATACCCCACACTAAGGAGTACGCGAGAAAAAAAAAATCCTCACTTTACGTGTAAGTACTGGAGGTACCCTTAAAAAAAATATTTTACGAGATTTTATTTTACAACTTTTTTGGCACAACAAATCCGTATATTTACACCAAATTACAGCTCTCTAGTACTGTGCGTCTCTGAGCTAAACTGCGGACAGACGGACGGACGGACGGACGGACATGGCGAAACTATAAGGGTTCCTTGTTGACTACGGAACCCTAAAAACAACCTAATAATCAGAAAAAGATCGGTGGGATACTTTTGAGACTTGTTCGAAGTTGATTTTAAGTCTTTTAAAATAAATACGTATCAACAAACATTTCCATACATAAAATCCCTTACTTATATACTGTAATCATACTTTTACAATGAATTTCTTTTTTTTTTAATTACTCACATGCATGCACAGACTCACACAAATGCAAAACTTTGTAAAAAAATAAATGAAATTGCATAATTTTATACGAAAAATATTTTCCCGTCATTTGGGAATATTCCCGGGAAGAAATGGGAAAGTATCGGGAATTTTCCCAACTCGGGAAAATTCCCGGGCAAAAACCCATCACTAATCTTCAAAGATACTTTTAGAATCTCATTACCTGGTTATGTTCGATTTTTTTCTTTAATTTCCCCTAACTCCTAGGTTCATAATTAACATCATATCCGAAAATTATTTAAAAAAATATTAATTTTTATTTTTTGCCAAGAAAATGGTTAAAGAGAGGTTATATTCAATTATCTCACGGTATGCTTGCACACTTTAATAAAAACCCTTTCAGTAACAATGTCGTTACTTATAAAAATAAAATTACAGGGCAAAAGTTACCTAGCGTGCTTTGTCTTGTTTGAAAGGCTTTATGTACTAATTTCAGCGTTAGTGTTTGTTAGTACCCTATTTTAACTCCAAGCAAGGGACTTACACTAATCAAATAACCTAGTTTGCAGGTACAAGATTCATTACTTAGCCCATAATAAGTATTGCAAGTGCGTTCATTTGCACCTCTAGATATAATTTTATAATTAATTTTTAAATTGAATTTTTTTCGGTTTTATACATAAATAAGAGTACACCCTCAGGATATACGAACATCGCATGACTGTCATAAAAGGTTATCGCGACCCTGGAACGCCAAGGACCATAATTGTAGGAAAAGGTTATTTTTACTCTTTCCTTGGCGTGGCTCGTCCCTCTTAACGCTGGAGCTAGCCTAGCGTGACTTTTCCTTGGCGTTTATTATGCACACCATACAAATTACAGTTACAAAGTAGATCTTATAGATAGTGTGACACGGTGGGCGGTCTTATCGCTAAAAGCGATGTTATCAAGACAACCTTTGGATAGATTTGAAGAAGAAGGAGAAACAATTTATTATGTGGGTAGTAGCTTTATTAGCTAGCTTTCCAGCTTGCCGGTGATTCTTGTAAAATAGGAACGTTTCATTATCTTGTGCAACCTTACATCTACATTAAACTGTTTGTGAACAGTACACAAAGGGAAAACTAATTATGTTAAGAACTCGGGGTGCTTTTCACGGAACCTAAACGCGTAACATTATTTATTCGTGTCAATTTCGGTTATAAGTTTAGGTGTATCTGTGAATGTGCACTAACTATGGCAATATTGATCAGTATTATATAATAAGCTAAAGCGTAAAATACGATAATTAAACGATAATTTCCAACGTCATATTTAGTTGAGCTAAAAGCGGACCAGTAAAATTCATCAGTGACCGCATCCACTACGGTGTTAGCTATAAGATTTATGATACAAAACTATTCAACTCAAATTCTTATCAAATATTATATAATTTTCTTACATGTGCACTGGAATAACATCGTCAAAGTACACAATAAGCGAAAAATGCTCATTGAAAAACCAAACTGTATGGAATATTTTTATGGGACGAAATGGCAGGTATACTGAATGGTACAAAAAAGAATTATACAAATCGGACCACAAACCTTGAAGTATAGATGTACATACATCTTCTATCTTTAATCTATCTTCTATCTATCTATAATATAAAAATGGATCGCAAAATGTGTTGCTAAGGTCATAACTCGAAATCGGCTGGACCGATTCGGCTACTTCCTTTTTTTGTTGTGTTTGTAACCATCAGCGCCAGGTTTTAGAGGACCAAAATCATCATGTCCGTGCGAAGCCGGGACGGGCCGCTAGTTACAAATAAAAATACCGATCGTAACCTACACCTTTTTGCAGTCGTTTAAAAACAGTGTCTCATGCCAAAAAAATTACAAATTGCAGGTTGACGAGAGGGAGCCAGCCGAAGCTGAGGTAAAGGCAGTGATGCAGGTCTGCAGCGGCTGCGCTCCGGAGCCCTTCAAGAAGGCTCTAGTCATCTCGTGGAGGGCTACCCCCAAGAAACTATACAGCGGCGCACACTACTACAAGGGCTTACCGATCTGCCGAGCTTTTTAACCTGCTGTGGATTCTAACTTCAATGTACAAAGACTAACATACGAGAGTACTTATTCATAAACGTTTTATAACCATCTTGTAGCAGTCATATAGAAAAATAGCTTGAACACATTTGTTGATTTCACGACCCCAAAAAGGGAAAATATTATTATGTTCATAACGTAACTTTACGCCTGTTTTTCTTTAAGATTCAGGTGATACTTTTTCCAGTTAGTTTATGTATTATATTATGAGGGCAAGCCAGCACAAATTCAGCTTCCAGACTTTATACTAGCAAAATCCAGACTCCAAACAACAATGAACAACAGACTAGCTATGTAACAATCAGAACCACTTTGTTCCATTTAAGAAATCAAGAACCACTTTCCCAGCAGTGGCATCAGCTACAGCGATACCGAAACTGAATATTCAATGATAAACATTCAATTATGGTGAAAGCGTATAAAACGTTTATCAATGTCAAGTTTGTATAAACATAGGGTTATTGTTTTATAAATATGGCAAGGAGGCAAGCTTTACGAGTATCTACGACTAAACATTGTTTTTCAAATGTATTTCTTATATAAACGCCATTTATTTTAAGTGATAAGATTCGAAATATTTAGTTTTATCAAAAATACTACAATTAATTGATTAGAGGCTGCCAGACGACTTTGTTCTGGAACGTGTAAATTAGTCATTGGTGTCGAAACACATAGAGTGTTATATTATTTATTGTAGTTGTAAGAATACATTAAATGGTTACTTGATTATTTCTTTAATTTTAAGTTCGTCTTACCAATTTGTTACCATTTTTAAATAAATCATTAGAGCGTAGGTGTTATTGTTTTGTTTGTTAACCTACAACAAATAGTTGACACTGAATAATTTCAGTAATCAGAGACGTTATACAATATAACTGATATTGCACATATTATTTTTATGCATTTACTTAGATTGATTGACTTTGCACTGATTTAATGTGTATTGTATCCATACAATCATTGATTGACTTTGCACTGATTTAATGTGTATTGTATCCATACAATCAAATCAAATCATCATCTACTCAGCTTTCCCAATCATAAATGTTCCGGCATCTAAAAAACCGGCGCCGGCGCCGCCGCATTTAAGTAATTCTTGAAAGTTACAAAATAGATTTACTTCCTTATGATAGCCGCGTTTTCATTTTAAGTGGAATTTGACTTACCTTGGTCTTGTGCACGTGTTGGTGGTGGTATTCCGAATCAATCTCAGGCTCGCTGAAGTAGCTCTGATCCTATGAAATAGACAACAGATAAAATTAAGTAGGCTAATAACCACATCATACTGTTCTAATGTTGTATGTTTTCAATAAATCATCACTTATCTAACTACTATTATTAACTATGTTGAGATCAGCTTCCAGTCCAAATATACACCGTGACTTTTTACGTCGTCCTACAACGGCAGCCCAGTTCATGTATCCAATGACTAGTACACGTTTATAACAAAAATATAGGTATTTAAGAGATTTGAAAAAATTATATTTAAATTTTAATTCGTTATTATGACGCAAGGCGTAGTTAGAAATACCCTTGTCTCATAGGAAATGGAGATGGACTGATCTGCCCGACTATTGCGCTGGGTAGGTATACTCTACAGCTTGATACATAAACATTTTAACAGGGTGTTTCATATTTCTAATGTACTAATTAATTAATTATAAAAATTATTATTAACGATTAAAAAAAAAACTCGCCTAGAGGTATTTTAGGTCGGATACATTATGTGGACCACATAATTATGTAAGTCGACTAAAAAGTCACGGTGTATATGTATATTGCGCTGCTAAACATGAGTACTACTAGTAGAACTAATTCATTGTGCAATGGAGTAAAAGTTTTAATTGATTCTCTAACCCTTTATTGATCCATAATGATGACCATCTCGATTGTAGTGTGAGTGAAGAAGAGTTGATCGAGTGTAGCGAGCGGACTCACGGGAGCGACCATGAGAGCGCTTTAAGCGCAAATACTAGGCTGTCATATTACAAAACTAGCGTAATGATTTAGATTTTTTCGCCGAATATTTAATATAAACCAGTAAATTCCCAATAATGACTCTAAGTATTAAGAGAATTACTCTCATTCCTATGTTACATTTTAAGGTTCCATTTATACAATACTACGGCATACATAGTATAATAAAATATGTATAAAGTTGACTGATTTATGAGTTTGATGATTTGTTTTATGCTTCTAGCTTCTGGACAGACAATAGCAGAAACATGTCTAGTTAACTCTTTGCTCAGTAGCTAAATGCATTTTGTTATTGATGGCAAGTTATTGCAGCCCGATATGAAGCTGAACATGCCCAATGAACTGGACTTATCGGTACAGTTCATGTCACTTGCACAGCAGATCAATATAGTAAAGGAAATTATAGTGTATTTACTTCTGTAAATTAAGTATCTGTTATACATATTATACATACTCTACTCGTCACAGTTTTTGCACTAAACAAAATATGTAGAAAAATACGCGTAGATGACGTGGAGTTGTGCATACCAGCCCGTTATACAATACAAAGATCAAAAATATGTAGAAAGATCAAAGGGTTTTCGCCCCTTGTATATTGCGTTTGCTTGATACCGGAAATGTCAAAGTTTTCTTATAGAGTAACTAAAACAAAACTTAATAACAAAGTTCTTAAGAGTTTACAGTCATTCAGTGGAGGAGTACTTGTTATATTTACATAAAATGTTTTAATAATCAAGCAGCAGCTCTAGAACGGATTGCAGGCCATGAAATACTTATGCTTTTTATCGTCGTTGGTAACAACCAGGCTTTCCAAGTCATAATGTGTTTGAATACATAAAGGTATAGGGAAACGGTGTATAAGACCGAGGACCGAGGACTGCGAGGTATAATGGGGATATACACACAGGCAAACTTAACACAACACTTAACGTAGCGCAAGCGCCAACAAGACGTCATTTGCAAGCGGCCATTAACAAATAGCGTCCTATTTGCGCTTGCACTACGTCAGTATTGTGATAATTTTTTTTTCATATGATACAAATTCACTACACTATTCCCAAACCACTACAACTCCTGAAAGCCAGAATCAACAATGGCAACCACCAGAAATGTGCGAAAATGCGCCGAGACAATGAAGCTCGTCGTGTCCCGGAGAATGAATTTACCTGTCTTAGATCCTGTTAGGAGATTAATCAGAAAAGAATAGTGGAGGAGTAGGAAAAACACGTAGTTTCTTTCCACTGCCCTAAGTGTGTATTTTCCCATCATAACCCGCGTCCGTTCCTTACTGGAAGTTGATACATACTTGATCCCAGCTCGGGGGGCCAGAGCACGGGGGTGCGGCAGCGGGAGGCATGGCCAAGGAACCAACGCCAACAGCACCGGGAAAGGCACCTCCTCCTATGTCCGTAGCCTCGAAGAGACGCAGCACAGAGCGGTCACGGATGTCCCGAAGATGGGCTCTGTTTAAGAAAAACAACTAGCATAAAATATCTGAAATATTGTAAAAGAAACTCAAAGTCTTTATTGTATTCATGTGTACAAATATAATAATATATGGTTGTTACATATGTTAGTAGGTTCCAGCATGAAACCCGGTTAGGGCACTGCAGCATAATAGATTGGATAAAACAACCATCCACCACAACGACGATATAATACTAGACTCCGCATGCACGATCTAAGGAACAAAAACTATTCTGTCAACTCGCTGAGGTACTACGTAAGCGAGGGGGACGGGGTACTGCGTTGTGATTGGCTAACTCAAGGTCTGTTCTGTCTCAACGTATGTTTACGGCTCACAGGATTGGTCGAAATGAGACGAATATAAGACTTTTTTGCCTAATGTGTCGACAGACATCGGTCGCCTGTTATTAGGAGTCTAGTATTATATCGTCGTTGGTCCACCATTATCTTCCTACCCTTATCCCATTCTACTTGGGGTCAGCGCAATACGTTTTCTTCTTCCATTCTCCCCTATCAGACGTCACAGCATCATTCACCTAGAGTCAACCCGATCCGTGCCAAGCGAAATGAATCCCAGATTATGTGAATATTATATATTAGCATATGGGAGTTCGTCGGATTACTAATATGTGAATCCATAGAATATTACTAATGTCTTAACTAATCCAAACTAATATTATAAATGCGAAAGTAACTCTGTCTGTCTGTCTGTCTGTCTGTCTGTTACGCTTTCCCGCTTAAACCTCTCAACCGATTTTGATGAAAGGAGATCGGGCGGGTGTGGCCCAAGTGGCGGCGGAGCATGACGTTCATTTTATTTGAAAGTTCCCTACCTAAGCTTACTTTTTTTGTATGGGTACAAAAAAATCTATCCTGGGAGAAAAAAGTTATAGCGTTGTAAAGAAATACGCATTTATAGAGCTTTCAACTATTTATTTAATTAAATCTAATTATTTTAACTTATGATGTGATGTTTGCTGTTATCTAATATTCATGATGACTCATACCCGTGGTGTCTACTTATTTTTTTTTATCTTGGTAAAGTCATCAAATGAGTCCTCCCACCCAGGACAGAGTGGGAGGGACTGTCAGACTCATACTGACTAAAATCCACGGTGTCCTTCAATAGCTCTTTACGTTCCAGGGTCACGGTAATTCGGTAAGTCCCGCGACCCCAGCAGGCTAGTTGGCCCTCTAAAGGGGGGCCCCGTCATTATGCTGACGATCTTTACACAACGCGCCGTCGACTCGGGCATGGTCCATGTTGGGACAGCCAGTTGCCCATTACTCGCCGCCCGCATGCCCGCACCCACCGCGGCCGGAGATCGTCTGCCGACGTCCGACGCCTTCGCCGTCTACCACTGCGGCTGGGGTGGAGGGAGGCCGCTGTCCTTTCCCTCACGCGGCCCGCCTTCTCTTTTGCGAGCATGACTGCTTCGCAGAAAGAGGCGACCGCTTCTCATTACTTCTCGCCCCGCAGCCTGGCCTCGACCAATGCCGGGTGCGAGAGGTGCTCCGCCTACGCGGGGCAGTCCTGCACCGTGTGCTCCACCGTGTCCTCCGGGCGATCCTCGTAGTGGTGACACTCAGGTGTTTCTTCGCCTTCCCCATCCGATACAGGTACCTCCCGAAACTTCCGTGTCCCGTGAGGACCTGCGTCATGTGTTAGGTCAGGACGCCGTGACGCCTGTACACCTACTCCTCAAAGAGGGGTCTTACCACCCTACGTGGTATCTACTTTAGAAATATGTTACTACTCCATTGTTGTAAGGATTCTGGTTCAAGTGTTTGAAGACGAGGCTAAGTTATAATGTTTGAATATAATACTGTTTTTGAGAAATGATTTAAAAGTGATTAACTGACTTTATAATATATGTCATCGTAAGTACAGTCCCACACAACGGTGGGGGGTTCACATCGGTGTCGGGGGGACGATAAAGTACCTGGGAATCGTCCTCGACAGCCGGTGGAACTTCGGGGAACATTTCCTGCACTTGACCCCAAAGCTGAACCGGGCACCAGCCGCCCTCTGGAGACTCCTGCCTAATCTCGGCGAGCCAAACGCCCCGTGCCGGAGGCTGCATGCTGGTGTCGTGTGATCCATAGCCTCTACGGAGCCCCCGTGTGGGCCCTGAGCATGCGGACGCGACCGGCAAAGCTGGTCGCATGCCAGAGGGTCATGGCTATCCGAATGATCTGAGGATACCGCACGATCGCCGGCGAATCGCCCGACCTTCTTGCCGGATTGCTGCCCTGGGATCTAGAGGCGACGACCCTCCTGCGCGTCTATTAATGGCGTGCGGAGGCGCATCGCTGGGGCGAATCCCCGCTATAACTCCAGCGCGATCTCAGGGCAGTAAGAAGGGAACGACTGTCACAACCGAGGTTCGGGCAAGCCGCAATCGCGGCGGTAAGACCCATCTTTAAGGAGTGGCTGGATAGGCGTGACGGCGTCCTGACTTACCACCTGACGCAGGTTCTTACCGGACACGGAAGTTTCGGGAGGTACCTGTGTCGGATAGGGAATTAAGAAACGCATTGGTGTCACCACTGAGAGGATCACCCGGAGGACACGGTGCAGGAATGCCCCGCTTGGGCAGACCACTACCGTGTCCTGACGACAGCGATTGGCGGCGACCTCTCGCGGCTGGCATAGGTCGAGGCCAATCTGCGTGGCGAAACGGAGTGGGCAGCGGTCGCCTCATTCTGTGAAGCAGTAATGCTAGCGAAGGAGGAGGTGGGACGCGTGAGGGAGAGGACAGCGTCCTCCCCCTGCCTCAGCCGCAGTGGTAGACGTGGGGGTGACGGATGTCTCAAGACGATCTCCGACCACCGTAGGCGTGAGCATACGGGCTTTGATTATGGACGACTCGATGTCCAACCATAAACGGTCGACGGTTTGTTGTGTTCCAGGCGCGCCTCAAAGAGTGTCAGCACAATGACGGAACAAAGCCTCCCGGGGTCGCGGATCTAACAAATACCGTGACCGCGGAACGTAAAGGGCTATTGAAGGACACCGTGAATTTTAGTCAGTACAAGTCTGACAGTCCCTCCTGCCCTGCCCTAGGTGGGACTAGGGTACTCATTTGATGATTTTACAAAGCTAAAAAAACGTCGTCAGGAAGAAATCTAACAGTTCAATACAACACAGCCGATTAAGAATAGAGGAATAACAGAATAGATAACGCAGTTCAAACACAACACTATCACATCAATCAGCAGCGAGCGGAGAGAGTAAGTCAGCTGCAAATCTGACAGAACTGCCATATATGTTGCGTTAACCGTTGAAGTATTTGAATATGCATAACTTTTTTTTCCCAGGATAGATTTTCTTTTTACTCGTAAAAAAGTAAGCTTAGTTAATGAACTTTCAAACAATATAAGTGTCATGCTCCGACGCCACTTGGGCCAGAGCCCATACAAAAATGTCCGATCTCCTTTGGCACAGACAATCTTTAGACCCTGAGAAAGAACATAGGCTACATTTTATTGCGAAAAAGGGGATGAAGAGGTTGAAATAGGGGTTGAAAGTTTGTATGGGATTTCTTAATTTTAAAAGATAAAACCATGAAACTTTATATTTAAGCACTTGATAAGATATATTTAAACATTTGTTCTAGCGTTTTTGAAATTTCGACCCGTGAGGGGGTGAAATAAGGGTTGAAAGTTTGTATGGGATTTTGTCATTTCTGGGGATAAAACCATGAAACTTTATATTTAGGAACTTGATAAGAAATAAATAACAATTTGTTCTAGCGTTTTTGAAATTTAAAATCGTTTGTTCTAGCATTTTGAAATTTTTACCACCGTGGGGGTGAAATTCTACAAACGGAATTCCCGAAATTCGAACGGAACGGAACGGATTCGGAACGGGAACTACGAAGCCAAACTTTTTGTATACAAAATTTTAACCACTGAACCTAGGAACATCATGGCAATATTGGCACCGACCAATGAAATCGTGGGACAGATCAATGAACGAATGATGTCACATGTGCAAGGCGATGTTGTCGAATATTTGTCAGTAGATATTGTCATGGACAGTGAACAGGTGACATCTTATCCTACAGAGTTTCTAAACTCTTTAGAGCTGTCAGGAGTGCCGTCTCATAAGCTGAGACTGAAAGTTGGGGTTCCAGTTTTGTTAATGAGAAATCTCGAAGCGCCGAGACTATGCAACGGGACCCGATTGCAAATTACGCAGCTAGGACGCAATATTATTAGAGCAGTTATAATGACAGGAATAGCTAAAGATGAAGAAGTTTTAATTCCCCGTATACCTACCCATGATCCCTACAGATTTACCTTTTCAGTTTAAAAGAATCCAGTTTCCCCTCAAACCAGCCTTCGCAATGACCATTAACAAAGCGCAAGGGCAAACACTTAAAGTAGCAGGTGTCCATTTAGAGAAAAACTGTTTTTCGCATGGCCAACTGTACGTGGCCTGCTCGCGAGTGTCGAGTCCAAACAATCTCCACATTTTAACAAATAATAACAAAACAGCAAACGTTGTGTACAAAAATGTTTTAAATTAGGTCATTTTAAAATATTTTTGTACACAACGTGATGCTGGCCCCTGGAAGTGTCTCTTGGACATAAGGGACCAATAAATTTTCCTGGGTACTTTCTGCCACTTAATGGAATACATAGGTACCATAAACCTACTGTAAACAGATATTTTATATTTTTTTTAAACATACCTACCTACTCTCTTTTAACCAAATGCTATACCCAAATCTATACCGTTCCATTAATATAATCCCTAATATTCAAGTTAATTTACTATAACTGTGTAAATGTTTGTTTCACGGCTAATTTGCTGAGCCGTTTGTTACAAAATTGGATATGGATAGTCTGAAATCTGAAAAACAACATAAGCTACTTTTTATCAAAACACCACGCGGGCGAAGCCGCGGGCGGAAGCTAGTATTAATATATTAGTCACACCCCTATTTCTTACACAATCCATCCATCTTTTCTTTGGCCTTCCTTTTCCTTTCCATTCATCAACATTCATACTCATCACTCTCACATCAAACGACCATCCACAAGATTTAAATAAAAATGTAATTATTATTAAATATATTATTTGTATCTTATGAAGGCCACAGGATCACGCTGGATGCAGACCGCTTACAACCGGTCCTACTGGAAGTCTCAAGGGGAGGCCTATGTTCAGCAGTGGACGTCTTACGGCTGATATGATGATGATGATGATGATATTATTTGTACAATGAATTGTCGTCGTTATCAATAAGAAGCAAGAAAATAATGTTGTATGGGAGATCCCTTATAATACCACCATGAACCTTATGCCTATTAATATACACAGCCCCATCATTAGAAACTACCGAAAATCAATTTAAGGGAATCAATTTGAATTATATTTCCATTCCCAATTGAGCATCTCGTCAAAATTTTGATAGGCGCTCACACGGTAACCGTCAAACGGGGTGATTTGATAGGTTACCAACAACTACTCAATTTTATATAATGAATAAAACTTCATTAGGAATATCTTTTATCTATCACGGATCATGAGATGCAGCCTGATAACAGTCGGACACACAGGCGAAAGCAAAGTCTTACTAATAGAGTCCCTTTGGATACGGAACCATAAAAATTGGGTAATTTATAAGTTTTTTTTTTACTACTTACGAGTACTTCTCAAAGCAAGTACAATCGACAAAGATCATGGCCTATTTTGGTAATAAGTTATAGGAAAAATAACAAATTTATTAAGATCGTTACATTAAAGGAACATGTATGTTTCCGCGAATGTCTACCTAATTGTACTTGAATATCTGTAAGAAAATAAGCTTATGGTTGGTCATTATTCAAAGTCGATTGCAGAAAATCTTTATAAAAAATCTTTCTTGTAATTCCAGAATTCGTTTTACAACGGATGTCGACAGTGAAGATCAAAAGTTTTTCATTTTATTGACCGAAACCAGTATGCTCGACGGTACAGAATGATGAAAATATCAAAATATTAATGTCTTTGCAACATTAATATTTTGTAATTTTCAAAGCATTCAAAGGACTTTTTAATAATGAGGAGATTTACTTTATGTTATACATGCCCAATATTCAGAGACCATATTACGACTTTTCCAGTTTTTAAGACGTAAACTGGAACTTTAACTTATTTGAATTTAATTTTTTTTACGGTTTTGCCTCACACTGCGTATGCGTTTACAAACATATAATTATAACCTCACATACACAAATGCCCAAACCCAGAGCAACTTGTAGATCATACTTTTTGCTCCGTGCGAGAATCGTATCCGCGACACGCAGCGCAGCATTCCTATCGCTCAGCCACTGCGCGACTAGAGGCGCTTTGTAATTTTTCCATACAATAAAATAAGGGCAGCTTGTGGCGAGCTGTTGGGCAGTTGCAACCCCACGGACCTGATCTCCCTGGCGATATCTTGTTCCTCATCTCTGGCTTGCCTTTATTGGCCGGTCAGAGTGAACACTGACGAGGAACAGACCTCCCACCTCTTTCTTGTCTTAACTGGCTGGCTAGAGTGGAGATTCGCAAGAGCAAACGTGCTCGAAGGAAGGACGTATAACAGTAAGTGTTTGTAGGGATCGACCATACTTCCGGGTTCCTGGTCGATTCTGAGAACCGTGGAATACCTCTTCACTCCTCAAGCATCTCAGGATATGTTACCCCCTTGTCGCTACGTCACCTAGTGCTAGCGATATATTTGGGGGTCCATTTGTTGAGTGTGCATGTGCAAGTCACCCCCTGCCAACGTATCTATGTATATAAAACATTGATTAGGCAGGGGCCATAGTTTTTCCATAGTCATTATAATAACCAGTCCACTAAACTCACCAAACGCCATAACCCTGTCTTTTGTTTCCATATTCCGCAATAGTCCAACTCCAACCGGGGGTTGTCCTTGGGTACACTGGCATAGTACATACAGGGATAACCGCCGGTTAGAGCCTCATTTCATTTAAAAATGCGTAATGGGCCTCTGCAAGATGGCTTCGGCTCCTGGTACGCCCTTCAAAAGTCCGGGATCCCATGATCCCGAGATGTTAAAGGACATTTCAAATAATAATAATATTCCACAACTATCACACAACGCCATCTAGTCCCAAGCTAAGCAGAGCTTGTGTTATGGGTACTAGACAACTGATAAACATTTTTTTTTAACGTGGTACAATCATCAAATGAGTCCTCCCACCCCGGGCAGGGCGGGAGGGACTGTCAGACTTCTACTGACTAAAATCCACGGTGTCCTTCAATAGCCCTTTATGTTCCGGGGTCACGGTAAGGAAATAATCCCGCATGCTTTGGCCCTCTGAGAGGGGGGCCCCGTCATTATGCTGACGCTCTTTGAGGCGCGCGTGGGACACAACGCGCCGTCGACCCGGGCATGGTCCATGGTCGGGCAGCGAGTTGCCCTTTACTCGCTGCCCGCATGCCCGCGCCTACGGTGGCCGGAGTTCGTCTTGCGACGTCCGTCGCCGTGGGCGTCCAACACCGCGGTTGGGGCGGAGGGAGGACTCTGTCCTCTCTCGCGCGCGGCGCGCCTCCTCCTTCGCGAGCATTACTGCTTCGCAGAAGGAGGCGACCGCTTCCCACTCCGTCTCGCCCCGCAGCATGGCCGCAACCAATGCCGGGTGCGAGAGGTCTCCGCCTATCGCAGCCGTGAGGACACGTCGGTGCTCTGCGCAAGCGGGGCAGTCCTGCACCGTATGCTCCACCGTGTCCTCCGGGCGATCTTCGCACTGGTTAGACCCAGACGTTTCCTCCTTCCGCATTAGACACAGGTACCTCCCAAAGCACCCGTGCCCGGTGAGAACCTGCGTCAGGCGGAAAGTAAGGACGCCAGGACGTCTCTCCAGCCACTCCTCAAAGAGGGGTCTTACCGCCGCAATTGCGGCGTGCCCGGCCGTCGGTCGCGACAGTCGTCCCCTCCATACTGCCCTGAGATCGCGCCGGAGCTCTTCCCGCCGCGCCTCGACTTCTCGAGGCAGCGGGGTCACGCCCCGGCGCTGCGCCTCCACGCGCCATTCATAGACGCGCTGGAGGGCAGTCGCCTCCAGATCCCAGGGCAGAGACAACTGATAAACATGCTTATATATTTCTAAATACATACAAATCTATATATATAAAATTCAAAACTGACTGACTGATCTGACAACGCACAGCCCAAACCGCTGGGCCTAGAAACTTGAAATTTGGCATAAGCCCTCCTTATACCACGTAGGTGAGCACTAAGAACGGGTTTTGCGAGATTCGACCCCTAAGGGGTTGTTTTTGGGGTTGATAGTTTGTATGAAACTTCGCTACTACATGTGCTAGGAATCCCAAATTTTGCATGGGGTGTCTTTTTAGACCGTAGATGCTCATTTTGAGGGGATTTTGCGAAATTCGACCCCTAAAGGGTTTGTTTTTGGGGTTGATAGTTTGAATGAAACTTTTTTAGTACCAGTGCTAGGCGTCTCAAATCTTGCATGGTGGTACTTTTTAAGATGTAAATGCTCACCAAGGTGGAAATTTCGAGAAATTCGACCCTTAAGGGGTTGTTTTTGGGGTTGATAGAATTGAGACTCAAATTTTTACATAGGGGTTCTTTTTTGGACGTAAGTAATACCTGAGACAGGATTTTGCGAAATTCGATCCCTAAGAGATTGTTTTTGGGGTTGACAGTTTGTATGAAACTCTGTCAATATAAGTGCGAGAAGCCTCAAATTTTGCACCGGGTTCCTTTATAAGACTTAGATGGACACCGTGGTGGGATTTTGCGAAATTCGACCCCAAAGGGGTTTGTTTTTGTGTTTGATAGTTTGTATGAAACTTTGTTACTACAAGTGCTAGGCGTCTCGAATTTTGCAAGGGGTTCTTTTTAAGACCTAAATGTTCACTAAGACGGTTTTGCGAAATTCGACCCCTAAGGGGCTTTTTCGGGGTTGATAGTTTGGAGACTTATATTTTGCATAGAGATTCTTTATTGGACGTAGTTGCGGGTATTTTGTGAAAATAGACCCCAAGGGGTTGAATTAGGGGTTGATATTTTGTATAAAACTTCGTTCTACAAATGCTAGGAGTATTAAATTTTGCAAGGTTGTTCTTTTATGACGTAAATGCACACCAAGGCACTATTTTCTGAAATTGTACCCCTAAGGGGCTGTTTATGGGGTTGACAGTTTGTATGAAACTTTGTTACTACAAATGCTAGGAGTTTCAGCATGTGGGTTGTTTTAGGACCTAGGTTCTCAATAAGGCGGAATTTTACAAAATTCGTCCCCTTAGGGGTTGTCTTTGGTGTTTGTAATTAGAGGACTCAACATTGCAGGGGGGTTCTATTTAGGATACAGGTTCTCACTAAGAGAGGATGATATGAAATTCGACCCCTAAAAGTTTGTATTGGGGTTGATAGTTAGAAGTTAAATTTTTTGGACCTAGGTGTTACCTAAGACGGAATATTGCGAGTTGATAGAATTTTTGTTGAATATTGATTGAGTTTTTCCAACAGTATCCCGTATAGAGGGTGGCCGGGACTAGAAATTCACAAAGGCAAAATTCGAAAATCACGCGGACGAAGTCGCGGGCGTAGTGCTAGTTATAGATAAATTACACCCAGACACAGAACAAATGATCATGCTCATCACACAAACATTTGTCCTGGGTGGGAATCGAACCCACGACCCCCGGCATAGCAGTCAGGGTCA
The DNA here is from genome assembly GCA_954870645.1 of Agrotis clavis. NCBI lineage: Eukaryota > Metazoa > Arthropoda > Insecta > Lepidoptera > Noctuidae > Agrotis > Agrotis clavis. The sequence goes on from OX940917.1 coordinate 2,611,579, forward strand.
CTAACCACTAGACCAACAGGCCAGTCAATAAACGCAGTAAATACTGAAATAACACTGTAAGGTAAAATACAGAAATCTCGTGATGAGGGCATTCTGTGCTTACGTAACTTTGTTTCAAACCTTTCAGATCAAAGGTTTGAAACAAAGTTCTGAAAAAACTAAAGTGTCGACATCGTCATGATATCATGATTATGTGAGTTGAAAATAATGTTTCTCAATGCACCTAACACACAAGAAGAAAATAAGAAAAAGAGTTCACGCTACGACTGAGGTGAAAGAAGGAATGAACAGTACACTTAGCACGAATTTTCACTCTTTTTAACCGACTTCCAAAAGTAGGAGGTTCTCAATTCGGATGTTTGTATTTTTTCTTTTTTTTTTTATTGTTCGGGCATAACTCCGTCGTTTAAAAACCGATTTGAAAAATTCTTTTTTGTTGGATAGGGTATACTTCCGGTCCTAAAGTGCTAGTCCGATTTCGATAAAATTTTAATGGGACCACCCATTAAAATTTTATCGAAATCGGACTAGCACTTTTTGAAAAATCAACAAAAACGTAAGAAGTTTTCAACTTTGTCTACACTTTGTCTCCGAGGTTTCTAGTCCGATTTCGATGATTCTTTTTTTGTTCGATACAGTTTATCTGCGATATTTTGGTCCCATAAAATTTTCATTTAGTTTGGTGCAGTAGTTTTTATTTTTAGCTCATTGTGTACATACGTCATACATGGGCGTTGTTATTACCGGTGCTACGGATTACAAAATTTTAGTGCACATGTAAGAAAATTATGTATCTTACAATAATTTGGGTTTGAACAGTGTAACTAAAAAGGATAAAAGAATAACTTCTTCAAAAAAAAATGTAACCGACTTCAAAACAACCACAAAAAAAGTTCAAAATAACCTACAATAAAACTTTTCTTTAGAAAGTCGGTGACAAAAAGTCAATGAAATAAAAAATAAAGTCACCGACTTTCGAAAGAAAAGTTTTATTGTAGGTTATTTTGAACTTTTTTTGTGGTTGTTTTGAAGTCGGTTACATTTTTTTTTGAAAAAGTTTTATTACTTTACAGTATTTACAGCGTTTCTTGTATGAAAAAATGGATCAGCGCCTCTGGTGTACGAAGAAGGAACTAATTTTTTCTTTGAAAATTGTCAATTTGAATTTGTCAAAGTTCCAGTTTACTTTACGCCTCAAATACTGAAAACTCGTGCTTAGGGTACTGGTTAAAGTCAGTCACTTCAGTTGCCCTTTGCATTCCAGGCCCACGGTTACCTTTATAGACGATCCCGCAATCAATCTCAGGGCTCGGTCATTAATTTGATTTCTGGATCCTTTCTTTTTTCCATTTCCAACTTTACGCCATTTCACAATATTAAATTACTTGACAAAGTGGGAACACTTTGTCCATTTGTACAAAATTAGATGTGTATTATTCAATATAGGTTACCTATTTCCTACCTACAAGTATATAGTAAAAGGGAAAACTTCCGCGTGAAAAGAAAGGGTTGTAATTGGTATTATTATATTTTATCAGAATTTCTCAAGAGAAACCTCTGTGTTGGGATTTATGTCCAGTTGATGGTAATAATATTTGGGATCCAACCCTCCTTATTCCTATCCCACACATCTCTTTTACTTCTCCAGAGATTACAGGTGTGAAACTATAGGTACAATATTTTATGAGAAAATATAAACATTGTTTCTACAATAAGTCGTATTAAAAAGTAAGTTAATAAGTAACTATTTGATATTGTCGTTGTCTAGATACATATTTTATTTAATCTATCAATTCAAGATGGCGGATCTAGACATCAGTACCCTTAGCACGAATTTTCAGTATTTGAGACGTAAAGTAAACTGGAACTTTGACAATTTCAAACTGACAATTTTCAATGAAAAATGTAGTTCCTTCTCCGCACACCAGAGGCGCTGTTCCGTTTTTTCATACAAAAACGCTGTAAATACTGGAAAGATGCTGTAAAGTAAAAGAGTGAAAATTCGTGCTAAGGGTACAGTACCCTTAAATTAGCACGAGTTTACAGTATTTGAGACGTAAAGTAAACTGGAACTTTGACAATTTCAAATTGACAATTTTCAAGGAAAAAATTAGTTCCTTCTTCGTACACCAGAGGCGCTGTTCCATTTTTTCATACAAGAAACGCTGTAAATACTGTAAAGTAAAAAAAAAAAGATTCCGACGAATTGAGAACCTCCTCCTTTTTTTGAAGTCGGTTAAAAAGAGTGAAAATTCGTGCTAAGGGTACTGTAAAAGCTTTTCTGTTATGTAAAGCAGAAGAGACTGTCAGAATATTACTAATTAAAAAGTAAAAACCCTGTTCCTGCGGTTGCCCCTTGCATTCCAAAGCCGCGGTATCCTGCTTAGACAGTCCCGCGAATACTTGTCAAGGTCACCTTCAAAAATTTCTTCAAAGATCATAAACACGCGATCAAAATACATCAGACGACATTAATAAAACTACAATAAAAAGGTAGTAGGGAACTACAGAAAACTCAAAATCATTATCAAATTAGGCTGTTTATTGACAGTTTTCGTGCCAATATTAGGTGCGACATAGACCTCGAAGCGCCCCATCGTGTAGTGCTTCAAATATTTACCGATCTAACTATAAATATTAGGCTAACAACAATATTTCAAAATTTATTATTTGAACGCACGATTTAAAGTTTTGATAAGTGGCAACACTAATTACCTGTCAAAATTTTAATATGATGAACTGGCAACACTGGTTAGATATTATTATTAATTTTAACTACTTCCCACACTCTAAGCTTTTAATATTAACGATGAAACTTATTGTTATTAGTAAATATATGAAGAAATGTAACCGTTACTACGCTGTTCTAACTTAATTAGATCATAGTAAATTTTTTATATGCTTCTATTCAAAATATCCGCCCGATCGCCACTTTTTTACCGTTACACGATTTTAAACAATTACTTTCTAGAACGTAAAGCTTAGCGAATTAACCTTTCAACAAAATTTATACACAACAACTCATAAGGGGACAGGTTTAAATATAGAACTGTGTTACAATACGAGCACTTATGCAATGAAATCTAAACTAAGTAATAAAAGGTACTTACGGGCAACGGTAGTCGTGAACATGGGAAAAACTTTTACTAGATTTTATCATTTCGCGCGAAAACTGAACTTTTTCTTCGTGCGACTGTATGAATAGTCCAGAGTCGGAACGGACACTGATTGCGAGCATCCCTTTATAGGGGCGCACGACCCGCGCAAACTCGGTCCGGTTCGCTCCCGCCAAAACAGTTGAGAACATGCGTACCTCTATCGCTTTAATATTTGGAGTATCATGTCTTTAATCATTAAGTAACTTATTAATTTGTAACAAATGTACTTAAATTTACCTATGAATGCTGTAATCTTCTTTTTTATGCGGATGGAATATCAAATGCAGGCAACAAAGCGGAGTGTAAAGTTTATCTAACACGTTGGAATTCTATTAATAGGGCTGGCCCCAAGTTCCGAGTCCGTCCCAATCGCTGCAAGATCATGCTGTCGTATTACATACAACGTTGCTTATAGATTTTAATGGTTTATTAACTGAATATTATTCCTAACATTCGAGTCTTACTTTAAACTAGCACTTCGCCCGTGACTTCGTCCGCGCGATATTCGAACTTTGCCTCTGTGAATTTCTACTCCCGGAAACCCTTTTGAAATGATAACTTTGGAAAATCTAATCAAACAGTCTATCGACCCTAAAACAATCCCTTGGGGATCTAATTTCACAAAATCCAATCTGAGGTAGCACCTATGTCCTAAAAGAACCCCCATGAGACTCCTGACTGTCGACCCCAAAACAATCTATATGGGTTGAATATCGCAAAATCCCGTCTTAGTGAGGTTCTAAGTCCTAAAAATAACCTTCATGTCATATACTCACTTACTAACGAAGTTTCATACAAACTATCAACCCCAAAAACAACCCCTTAGTAGTCGAATTTCGAAAAATCCCATCTTAGTAAGTACATATATCTCAAAAAAGAACCCCTTTGCTGATTTAGAAACTTTTAGTAACGAAGTTTCATGCAAATTATGTATTAACACATTAACACCAAAAACAACCCCTTAGTGGTTGAATTTCGAAAAATCCCGTCATAGGCAGCACCTACGTCCTAAAAATAATCCCTATGCAACATTTGTTACTCCTATCTATCAACCCAAAAAACAACCCCTTAACATAAACCACGTCGAATTTTGCAATATCCCGTCTTAGCGTGCATCAGCGTCCTAATGCAACTGCTCCACCTGCGTTAACGTGTAAATTAGAACGTTAATTTAGGCGTTACGTAAATGTGGCCAACGTTTTAATGTGTTAAATTACAAACGGCATTACTTATGGCATTAAACGTTAAGCGATAGCTCGGGTGTCGGTTTTTTGGACACATCAAAGAGTTTTAGCGCGTAGTTCAGCGTGCTAAGGCGATTCTCACACTGCCCCGCATGATGCTGCATGTTGCGTGTCGACGCACCTACGCGCGTTCCTGCGGGAGTGCAGATCTGCATCATCGTGCGGGTTTTTCACGCACTCACGCGCGTAGGTGCGTTTTGTAGATTCACGCATGGCGGCTCTCATTTATTTATTCGCCGTTCTCTGTGGTGGTCGTGCAGTACTGAGCATTCAAAATTACGCGCGGCACTGCGGGATTCGGTGTGCCATACCTTGCGTCTCGCCCCGCACCTACGCGCGGGGGTGCATGTTTCTACGCGTGTACGCGCGTGATCCGCATGAACGCGCGTGGATGCATTTTCAGTGTGTTGGACTGTGCGTGTTTTCCATACAAACGGAGATACTTAAAAGCAACGGAAGAACACGCATCCACGCGCTACGCTGCATCATGCGGGGCAGTGTGAGAATCGCCTAAGCGATGTCGGCTACATTAACGCCGTCTCATTCTGCGGGACGTGCGCGCACTGCAAGGACGAATGTACTTTGTTTTAGGCGGGAACTGCATTTACGAGGACGAGAATGGAGTGGTCGAATGAGAAAGCTTTAGAGTTTTTAGAACTTTTTCAATGAGAGCCGTGCCTTTGGAATCCAAAGCTGCAATCACATAAGAATCGCTCGGCAGTTAGTGATGCGTGGCGATGTGTTATCCAGTCTTTGTCGTTTCCACTGACACAGGAAGAATTAAAAAAGAAACTTACTTTATCCTCCATTTTGTGTGTAACGCGTGACTTCTCGAAGAATTAACTCTTAACGGCATTGTAACCTAAATGTAGCCAACGCGCATTTTTAACGCCTTAATTAACGAGTAGTTGGCCATTATCATTAATGTTAACGCTAACCCAGGTGGAGCAGTAGCATAAAAAAGAACCTCCATAATAAGTTTGAAACTCTTAGCACTCGTAGTAATAAAGTTTCATACAAACTATCAACCCCAAAAACAACCTCTTAGGGGTCAAATTTCGCAACATCCTACCTTAGCGAGCACCTACATCCTTAAAAGAATCCCCATGCAAAATTTGAGGCCTCTATCTATCAACTACATAAACATTTAGGGGTTGAACTTCGCAATATCCCGACTTAGTGTACATCTACGTCCAAAAAAAAATCCCATGCAAATTTTGAGACTCTTAGCATTTGAAGTAAAGAATTTATTTTCCTACAAACTATCAACACCAAAAACCACCCCTTATGGGTGGAATTCGCAAAATCCTGTCTTAGCGAACACCTACACCCCAAAAAAGGAACCCCCATGCTAAGTTTCAAACTCCTAACACTCCAAGTAAGTTTCATACAATCTATCAATCCCAAAAACAATCGCTTAAGGTTCGAGTTTCGCACCATCCCGTCTTAGTGAGCACCTACGTCCTTAAACGAATCCCCATGAAAAATTTGAAACCTGTATCTATCAACATCAAAAACAACGCCTTAGGGTTCGAATTTCGAAACACCCCATCATAGTGAACATGTAAGTCCTAAAAACAACCCCCATGCAAAATTTGAGACTCCTAGCACTCGTAGTAACGAAGTTTCATACAAACTATAGACCCCAAAAACAACCCCTTAGGGGTCGATTTTTGCAAAACTCCGTCTTAGGTAGCGCGTACGTCCTTAAAAGAATCCCCATGCAAAATTTGAGACCTCTATCTAACAACATCAAAAACAACCCCTCTTAGTTCGAATTTCGAATCACCCCGTCAAAGTGAGCATCTACTTTCTAAAAATATCCCCCATGCAAAATTTGAGACTCCTAGCACGTGTAATAACGAAGATTCAAACAAACTATCAACACCAAAAACAACCCCTTAGGGGTCGAATTTGGAAAATCCCGTTTCGTAACCTATAAAGAACCCGCATGCAAAATTTAAAACTCCTAGCACTTGTAGTAACAAAGTTTCATACAAACTGTCATCCCCAAAAACAACCCCTTAGGGACTTAATATCGCAAAATCCGTTCTTAGCGAGTACCTACGTCCTAAAAAGAACCCCTATGCAAAATTTTAAACCCCTAGCACGGGTAGTTTTCGAGATTTCGTGTCCTATGAGTGACCTTTTGCTTTTATATATCTATACTAATATTATAAAGCTGAAGAGTTTGTTTGTTTGTTTGTTTGTTTGCGCTAATCTCAGGAACGACTGGTTGGAATTGAAAAATTCTTTTTGTGTTGGATAGTCCATTTATCGAGGAAGGTTATAGGCTATATAACATCACGCTATCACCAAAAGGAGCGGAGCAGCAATGAGAAATGTTTCAAAATCGGGAAAATGTATTCCTTTTCGAGAGCTTTCGTTGCGTGCGCTGCGTAAACGGTTAAAGATGCGCAAAAATTATGTACTACGGAATTATTCCTCATAAAAAGTTCTAAAATAAAGTCCGCGAGAGCATATATCTATCTTTTAAGATTTAGTCACTATAACCTTTTTTATGGAAATCAAATTTGTTTTAAAGTAATGCATTATTTGCGAAGGTATTTTCATTAATATGATACTAATCCTTATCAAAATAAATACGTTAATCATCACAAGCATTTAATTTTGAACAAAATTGCCCATGACATCGTTTGATTTCAATGAATATCTTAGGAGATATCATAGTTTCAAAATAATGTCACAACAAAATTATTACTGCCTGGGCAATACTGAGCATAATTATCATAATTGCGCGTGAGGGAAAGTGCACCCTCTACCTCTCACCCGAGCCACCGCTGAAGACGCCCAGGGTGTCGAGTCTGCTAATTATTAGTCAGAATGGCGCCACAATGGCGTTTCAATTTTCGAACCATTTTTTACTCAGCAGTAAAAAATGGTTCGAATAAGCACTACAATTGAAACGCCATTGTGGCGCCATTCTGACTAATAATTAGCAGACTCGACACCTACGGCGTCGGAAATAGTGGGTCGTATTCCAGCCGCTTACGCACGGGGAGTAATGGGTGGCTTGCCGTCCGACGGCATGTATTTATAAAGAAGCACTGGCCAATCCCCGCTGCATAGACAAGTCGAGGTGCGGCGGGAAGAGCTCCGGCGCCATCTCACACTGGTCGAGGCCATGCTGCGGGGCGAGACGGAATGGGAAGCAGTCGCCTCCTTCTGCGAAGCAGTAATGCTAGCAAAGGAGGAGGTGGAACGCGTGAGGGAGAGGACAGCGTCCACCTCACGACGCAGCCGCCGCGGGAGACGCCCACGGCAACCGACGTCGCAAGACGATCTCCGGCCACCGTAGTAGGCGCGGGCATGCGGGCGGCGAGTAATGGGTGACTCGCCGTCCGATCATGGACCATGCCCGGGTCGACGGCGCGTTGTGTTCCACGCGCACCTCAAAGAGCTGTCAGCAATCTGATGGGGCCCCCTAAGAGGGCCAGAGCCTGCCGGGGTCGCGGGACTGTCTCACTTGATAACCGTGACCCTGGTACATAAAGGGCTATTGAGGGAACACCGTGGATTTTAGTCAGTACAAGTCTGACAGTCCCTCCTGTCCCGCCCTGGGCGGGAGGACTCATTTGATGATTTTGCCACGATAAAAAAAGGGGGCGGTATGGAGGGAGCGACTATCGAAACCGAGGTTCGGGCACGCCTCAATCGCAGCGGTAAGACCTCTCTTTGAGGAATGCTGGAAGGTGTCACGGCGTCCTGACCAACCACCTGACGCAGATCCTCACTGGACACGGAAGTTTTGGGAGGTACCTGTGTCGGATGGGGAAGGAAGAAACGTGTGGGTGTCACCACTACAAGGATCGTCCAGAGGACACGGTAGAGCATACGGTGCAAAATGACCCCGCTTGGGCAGAGCATCGCACATGTCCTCACAACGGTGATAGGCGGCGACCTCTCGCGCTCGGCATTGGTTGACGTGAAATAGAGTGGAAACCGTTCGCCTCCTTCTGCGAAACAGTCATGCCAGCGAAGGAGGAGGCGGGACGCGTGAGGGACAGCGTTCACCTCACGACCCCCACCCAGCCGCCGTGGTAGACGCCCACGGTGACGGACGTCGCAGGACGATCTCTGGCCAACAGGCGTGGGCATTCGGGCGACTCGCTGTCCGATCATGGACCATGCCCGGGTCGACGACAACGTTGTGTTCCACGCGCGCCTCAAAGAGCGTCAGCACAATGACGGGGGCCAAACCCCTTAGAGGGCCAAAGCCAGCCGGGGTCGTAGGACTTACGAGCTACCGTGACCCCGGAACGTAAAGAGCTATTGAAGGACGCCGTGGATTTTAGTCAATACAAGTCTGACAGTCCCTCTTGCCCAGCCCTGGGTGAGAAGACTAATTTGACGATTTTATGACGCTAAAAAAAAGCATAAAGAAAATGATTTGTATCGGTATCCTCCAACAGCGCTTCGCATTATAAAATACATTGTTAAGTTCCGACATCCACGCGAACGAAGTCGCGGGCACAGCTAGTATATTATATATAGATGATCATTATAGAAAAATATCATTATACATTTCATTTTATCGTTATATTAAATGAATAAGGTCATGACATTGACTAGAACTGTTGTTCAAACGTTACACGACCTTTCAATGTTATCTATCGTGGTTGGAAAATCATAGACATACTTAGAGGCACATGTATCCTCTAAACATAACACTCTTTTATTGGACAGCCGTGTAGAAATTATGTCTGCGATTTGCCGGAAACGAGAGTTGAATTGAATTTCAAGAGCTACACAGACAGGATGTGTGCAAAATAAGATAACACGACGCAAAAATCAAAAGCAATTGTTTAGGCAGGCAGCCCGCTGTCCCTTTCATAATCTGCCCTGATCAAATATTAATAGAAAAAAGTTAAGTACACTCTTCAAGTTCCTCTTGTTTTATTTATGTCTATGGCTTCATAACAAGAATTTACAAATTTTCATTCAAACTTCTATCATTTTTAACCGACTTCAAAAAAAAGGAGGTTATCAATTCGACGGTATGTTTTTTTTGTGTGTTTGTTACGCGATTACTTCGCCAATTGTGGACCGATTTTCAAAATTATTTTTTTGTTCGAAAGGAGATACTTCTGAAGTGGTCCCATTGTCACCATGTCAGGATCCCTTCCTCCTAAAATTTGAGCGATATAACCTAAATGGTAATGACAAGAATCGGCCCTATTCTGTTGTGTCCAACAGAATTTCTAAATTAAAGATAATTCATAACATAAAACACATGATAATGTGAGAATGATAATGCCAAAAAATCATTAAGTTAATTAATAATTTAAAAGATTCTTTTATGTTACCGTTACAGTTAGAGGTATTGAATGGTCAACTCCATACAAACATTTTTTTTTTCGGTGTAGAAAATAACTATACTATTAAATTCTATTATTGTTTTACTTTTTAACAATATATAGTTCATCTTTGTTGGGTTTATGGGCCGAGGCTTCAAGGGAAACTTGGCAATATCTTTTTTAATATACATATATTTTTTTACTTTGTCCCACACCAGGAGGATTTCTCCTGTGCTTTGGGTAAGTTTATAAACATACAAAAACACCCGACCCGGAGCAACTAGTAGGTACAAACAAACATTTATTCTGTGCTGGAATCGAACCCGCGACACGCTGCGCAAAAAGTAAAGGTAAGTAGGTACATAGTAAGACATGACAACATCTTAGCTTCCTGTAGCTTCTTCCCACGCCAATGGAAAAATCCGTAAGGCTATTTTAGTAGTGTCATATTGACACTAAAATAAATTGTTATTATAACTAGGAACGTTCGATACGTATTCAATACGGTTGTCATGACATCTTTTAGGGCTCATTTACACGACGCCGCGCGCCGCCGCCCGTCGCCGCCGCGCCGCCGCGTCGACAGCGCACCGCGCCATCGCGATATATACCATCGCGACCGCGCCTCCGCCCGCGGCGCGGTGGCGGCGGCGGCGGCGCGGTCGCTGATGAATCTTGCCCTATTCTGCAACGATAGCAGCTGTCTAAAAGATTGACTGAAGCAGTTTCACGTTCCCGTTTCAGTATTTTTTTTAAAGTGCCCTACGCTAGAATTTTATCCTGTACCATGGGCTGCGTTTAAAAACATAATCAACGTACATACACAAACGCCCAGCCCAGATCCGTAGATCATCTACGAGTATATTTATATAAAAGAACATGGTTTTTTATTAAGACTCAACTACAGCCGAAACCGCTAAGCGCAATAACTTGAATTTTGGACAGCAGTTGCAGTCTACAATGTAGGGAAGCAATAAGACGGGATTTTGCGAAAATCCTCCGCTAAGGGGGTGAAAAGGGGTACTGAAAATGTTTGTATGAAAAATCTTATTCCTTCGGTTTGAAACTTCATTCTTTTTTTTGTGGTTTTAAGAACAGATTTCTTAATAAAATAAATTATGATCTAGCCTAAATGACTAATAAGTAATTTAACTCTAACTTAATATGCTACTAAATTTGAAACTTAGCACGAATAAGAACACTAGTACCTAAATTAAAAAGATTGGCACTATTCTTTTTTTTAAACTACCCTCCATTGGTAATCTAGACGATGTTAAAGTTTGTATGGAAAAATCATAACACGTGAGCTGATGAATTTAAAAGTCAGTATTTATTTATTAGATCAAAAATAATCAAACACGTGTTTTTGGATTTTTTTATTTTTTTATCTGAAAGTACGCAGTACGCACACATTTCGTCAGCTACGATTAGTCCTATGTAATTAGGTTCGAGCATAGATATATTATAGAAGTTTAATATTTCTCTGGGTTCAAGTCTATTGTGATCAACCGGGCGAAAGATCAAACTCCGTGGCTGCTACTCGTACTGAGAAAATACTAGGTAATGATAAAACTCTGTAACTCTTTTTAACAATAAGAGTCCTCGTAATTGAATGCACTTTGCTATCGGATTCGTAAGCAACTCAATAAAAAAATATTGTCGTGTAATTGACCGAACAAGTGCTTAACATCACAACCTTTTAATAAAGTCAGACATGCAGCTACGCCCTACGCAAACGTTTTACGGAGAAATTTTGTTCATTAATAGTTTTTATTCGCCTTTCACTTCTAAGAATATTTTTCAATTTACTACAGCATTTTTGCTTTTTCAATTTAATAAAGTTAAGTATCTTAAAATTGAAGCAATTTCGCTTCCTAGTCTTTCCATTTACAGAAGAAACTAGGTAAAACTAGGGTTTTACCTAGTTTCTTCTGTAAATGGAAAGACTAGTTAGGACTGGACCTAAAAAATGTAATATTGCGTGATGTTAGATAACTGTGATTAATTAGAGTAGAATCACCTGTCCTGATTCGATTTGCGGTCCACAAGTGTAGCTCTTCTTTCAGTGCTACAGTTGGGTTCTAAATAGTCCGCCAAGCTTTTGGATAATTAAGCCGTCTAATTAGTGATGTGCCTGATTAATCTATATATATGTACAAATATAAAATAACAGGGTTTTTTATTAAGACTCGACTTCAGCCGAAACCACTAAGCGCAGTAACTTGAATTTTGGACAGCAGTTGCAGTCTACCATGTAGGGAAGCAATAAGACGGGATTTTGCAAAAATTCTCCTCTAAGGGGGTGAAAAGGGATGAAAACGTTTGTATGAAAAATCTTATTAAACTTAGCACGAATAAGAACACAAGTAAGTAAAAAAGATTGGCACTATTCTTTTTTTCTAACTACCCTCCATTGGTAATCTAGACGATGTTAAAGTTTGTATGGAAAAATCATAACGCGTGAGTTGATGAATTTGAAAGTCAGTATTTATATACTAGATCAAAAATAATCAAACGCGTGTTTTTGGATTTTTCTAAAATCACCCTCCAAGTTAGTGAAAAGGGATATTCAAAATTTAAGGGGAAGGGTATTAAACTGCTCAACGTAGAAACCTGAATTTGGGATGGTGGTTGCAGTTTATAATGTTAGCGAGCATTAAGAAAGGGTTTTGCGAAAATCCACCTATAAGGGGGTGAAAAGGGGTGAAAACCTTTGTATGTAAAATCTTATTCCTTGGGTTTATAAACTTGAACCTTGGTACGAATATGAGTATGAGTAATTAAAAAAGATAGTCATTATTAGTTTTTTATAACTACCCTCCATTTTTGGGTTTTTCGAAAATCGCCCCCTAAATTGGCGAAAAGGGGTGATTAAGTTAAAAGGGAAGGATTTCACTGCTTGCTTCGATAAACTCAAAACTGGGCATAAATTATCTCTCAATCGAATAAAGGATGCGTATTTATTTATATTTCAAAAATCAACCCCTAGCGGGGTGAAAATAGGTAAATCAGTTTGTCTACTACGACTGATTGATTGTTTGCATTGAATAGGCTCCGAAACTACTAGAGCATTTTTAGATTTTCTAAAAGTATCCTATAAGGAGGGTGAACAGGAATTAAATTCACTGAGTTCGAAGTTAGAAACACGCGCAGACGAAATCGAGGACAAAGTGGTAGTAAAAATTTTTTTACGCAGCAGTTCAATCGCTCAACCACTGTGCCAATGGTGCCGTCAGTTTACACCAAAGATTTCATATATGAACTTTGCGCCAACTCGCTGGCCATCGTGAAGACAGGGATCCCAATCTTCTTGCATGTGGTCTACTGCTGTGACGTCACAGCAGGCATTATCGTTTGTTATCATGAGCCTACTACCATCTCATCTGTGTTGCCTATACGACTGTATGTAAGTTTTATTTTATTTTATTTGGGAAAATAAACAATAACACATTACATTTTATAAAAAAAAGAAATAGGAGCAAATGTGCTACCAACAACATTTTCCACAGAATACAGAATAAAAAACTTTTTTTTTTCTTTGCTAACGATGCCTTTTAAACCTGAATGTACAATCATGAAGTTACAAAATAATTATTATATAATATTTTTTTTTAATGGCTGAGGGCCTTGAGTACATTTCCTAGCGATTACACCGTGAATTGTGGACCGATTTTCAAAATATTTTTTTTATTCGAAAGGAGATACTTCTGAAGTGGTCCCATTGTCACTGGGTTTGTGTTTTGAAGATAGGGAATGAATGAAAGAGATGTTAACTGGTGTTTTTACCGGTGCTACGGATTACAAAATTCTAGTGCACATGTAAGAAAATGGTGTATTTGACAAGAATTGTGGTTGAATATTATTTAAAATAAAAAGAGTAAAATAAAAACTTTTACAAAAAAAAATGTAAACGCCTTCAAAAACAACCACAAAAAAGGGTAAAATAACCTACAAAACATTTCTTTCGGAAGTCGGTGGCAAAAAAGACAATAAAATTAATTTAAAAAAGTCACCGACTTCCGAAAGAAAAGTTTTGTAGGTTATTTTACCCTATTTTGTGGTTGTTTTTGAAGGCGGTTACATTTTTTGAGTAAATTTTCATAAAATAACGATGTTTAAAAGCAACGATAATGCATGGCTTTTAGAATATTATTAACACACTTTTTATCACTTGTCATGTAAAGTTTTTTTATGTCATGGCTTCTCTACACTATCAGCAATTCAAATTAAACTCCGGTATGATTAACGTGGCAGCATGGAAAGAGCGACTGTTACAACCCAAATTCGGGCAGGACCAAATCGACGCAATAGGAGCCTTCTTTAGGGAGCTATACAACGTGTAACGTTAAATGCGCATAACTTCTCGTGGGGTAACTCAGCCCATGTTACTACAACGTTTGTTCTAAGACTTTTGCAAATTCACAAAAAAAAAAATGATTTTTCATACAAAATGAGAAATTGATCGGGCCCATCAGAATGAAAAACCTTTTTTTTTGCGAATTTCCAAAAGTTTTAGAACAAACATTGTTCAGTAACATGGGCTGAGTTACCCCACGAGAGGTTTTGCGCATTTAACGTTACACGTTGTAGAGGCGCCAGGGCATCCTCCACTTCCACCTGACGCAGGTTCTCATCGGACACGGTTGTTTCGGGAAATTCCAAATTCGGCGTGAGGAAAAGCCTGGGTGTCACCACTGTGTATATCTGCAGGAAGATACGGTGGAGCTTGTTATTTCTGTATCTTATTTTATTTGATGTTTGTTTTTACTTAGTTTAATATTGTGTTGTTTTTATTTTTGATACACTTAATGTTTTTAATTGAAAAATTAATATAGGTAGGTATAATGGACATAATGGTTATAAAATGTATAACCACTTGTAAATATTCGTATGCAGCTTTGTGCGGTGGATATGTTGATCCAAATAGTGGAATATCTCTGTCCCTACCATATTCAACGAATAAATGTCTTTGTCTTTGAGCCTGCAACGTAGGTCTATCCCGCTTGGACGGAGCTCCGCCGTCTCCCGACGGAGATGATAGACGATCGGAAGCAGTAATATTTAGTGGAAAAAGAAGCGGAACGTGTGAGGGAGAGGCGATACTCCTCCTCACGCCCTGAGTGGCCTGGATAAGATGGCCAAGACGTCGGGTTTTGTGAATTGTTTTCCGGCCACCATAGGCCATCATATGTCGGTAAAATAACCCGCCACAATCCTAATAAAGTTCCAAATGCCTGACGGGGTCGCGGAACTTACTTAAAACCTTACCGCGGCACAGGAATGCAAAGGCCAACCGAAGGGACATATCGACAGTTCCTTCCGCTGCACACACAGAGCAGGAGGGCTCATACGAACATCGCAACTTACCCTAAAGTGAAGTGAAATTTAATTATAATATGTATATAAATATGTGTGTAAAATAAAGAATTAGCTAATTCTATTGAACACAAATGTTTTCTAACTGCTTAAAGGTACTCGTAGTAGGTACAACAGGAAATACCAAACCATATTTTGTTCATTAAAAAAAAACATTTTATATAAAAAAGTTACTTGTTTTTCAGGCGATTTTATTGGGAAAAAGTTACACTACGGAAAGACTACATGTTCTAGAGAAACTTTTCCAAGGCATAGAGATTATTTACCGGTAGTAATCACTCGGATATTCTTATTCGTTTTAAAATTTAAATTCAAATTAAATCAATTTCGTGATATTGATATTTGTTGCTTATCTGAACAAAAAATGACCTCGCCTATGGCCTATTTGATTTGATACTTTCCGGGACATATTGTAAATACAAAATTAGTGTCTGAAGTAAGAAATTACCTAAATCCAAAGATACAACAATGAATAATTAAAAAAATATATGTACAGGAAATCCTTTATCACAGCTAAAATAGGTCTAGTTGGTAACAACGCCACAGTACCTACACTTCATAGATTCAAACAACAAACGATTACCCTAAATGGTAGCCACTTTTTTATAGCTTTGGTTTCATAATGTATACGATCATCCTTATTTTACCAATATAATCACGATAACATTGTTTTACTAGTTCATTGCAATTGCAGTTTCGTTGTTGAAAATTGACATTTTAGTTTTAAAAACTACTGGGATGATTGATTCCTTAGTATGTTGAGAGAAAAATGTTACATTAATCTTGAATCTATAGTATATTATATATAAAAATCAATGCCACTTTTCGTTGTAATTTTATAACTCAAGAACGGGCTCATCTATCCAAACCAAATGTGGCTTTGTTCGGACTATTTAGTAGATGGTTTATGTGAAGTTTGCGCAAAATCGGTCGAGCGGTTCTTCATTTATCACATTTTTTGTAACAAATGATGTAGTAGTTAGTTAGAGAGTCCCAAGAGAGGAGGCCTGTGTCCCAGCAGTGGGAACATTATAGGCTGATGATGATGATGATGATGATGATGTAGTAGTAGTAGTATTAGTAGTGTAGTTAGTATTGATAATGTGGCGCTACGAAGTTCGCGGGTTCAGCTAGTTTACTTTATTCACGAAAGTACCATAATTTTAACTGAAAAACCTGTTGCATTTAGACGGTACGGTGGCTGATACTCATACAGTATTATGGGAAAATATGGTAGAATTTTATGTGAGCGTCATAACAAACTTGTTTGGGATTTTGTAAACAATCCTTCTAATATTATCAACGTGAAAGTTTGTTTGGATGATGGATTTATTACTGCAAAAACCACTAAACGGATTTGGACTTTTGTACACAGTTAGTTTTATTCTGGATTAAGTTTTTAACCCAATTTTATGTTTTCGTGGGATCATTTTCGATTTTGTTTTGCTATAGGTAAAGAATTTACTAAAAAACAGTCTTGTTCAAATCCTTTTGTTTTTCAAGATAAATGACACCTCATGTCAGGTGGCGTGATCAATATGTAAGAACACGCGCTTTAACCCATCTTTACCCATCGTTGCGCAAGCGCAACATTTCAAAATTGTTTTTTTTTTATTTCTTAAATAAGAAATAAATCTATGAAATCTAAACCAGTCTCGAAATGAAGAACTAAAAGATGGAATAATTTTTTTTTTAAATGGTTTTTTATATACAAATACATATTTTTTTATCATTCAAAAACTGCTAATTGAGTCATCTCGGGATCGATATATTCATACAATCATAAAAAAATATTAATTGAAATAAATCTATACTTTTTACACTGTATAAAGTTTTAACAATATCTTATTTATGATATAAACCCTTTTGTTGGACAAAACTACTTACACATGTTGTTTATCTTAGGTTTCTAGGAAACGTTGCGTATACGCAACGTTGGGACCAACAATAGTCAGTTGTTATTGTTACTCAGCTTGCCATTCATGTTAGAAATGTATTGTAAATAATAGGTTCTCGCTATTCAAAGAGTAGCTCTTTTTTTTCGAGCTAACAGTGTCACATAGTAATTTCTAAAAAACGATAGTGAGTGTACACAAATCAGTAAATAAAAAGTTGTAACATAATGACTTGGCCGCGAGCGCTGTCTTCTCAAGAAATTTTTAGTACCTTAGAGAAGAGGAAGGGAATTAAAAGATGCCTTTCAAATCGATGCTGTGTACATCCCCCCGGCGGTTGACAATCTTACAGACGAGGAAGGCTAGATGATGACGCGCTAGGTGATTACGACAATATTGTGCCCACTGATATCGCTGGAACTTATGAAATACACACCGGTTTACCCACAGAGCCTGAAAATACACAAGGAGAGCTCGGTCCTTCAACTTCGAAGAAACCAAGACTGTCAAAGAAGTCACCAAAATGTGTTCCAGACTGGAAAAAAGAACATCCTCATTATCTCAGCCTATTGCAGTCCACTGCTGGACATAGGCTTCTCCCAGGGAGCGCCACAGCGCACGTTCTCCTGCTTTTTTCATCCAGCCACTGCCAGCCACCTTCTTCAGGACATCCGGTCCATCTTGCCGGGGGGTGACCCACCCTACGCTTACCTACACGCGGTCTCCATTCGAGAACCTTCCTACTCCACCTATCGTCGGTTCTGCGGCAGACATGACCAGCTCACTGCCACTTCAGCTTGCTACAGATTTGGACAATATCTGTAACTTTGGTCTTATCCCGTAAGACCTCATTCCGGATTCTATCCCTTAGCGAGACCTCAAGCATAGACCTTTCCATAGCACGCAGCGTGACATGAAGTCAGTGGGCCAGCTTGACTGACATGTTCCACGTTTAGGACTGGAAGGACGCACTGATTGAACAGTGCCTTTTCAGGCACTGCGGCAGTGACGACGTGAGGATATGATGCATTTTCCCAAATGCTGCCCAGCCAAGCTGCACTCTTCTGGTAATTTCCCGCTCGAAGTTGTCTTTACCTAGCTGTAATACCTGTCCGAGGTAGATGTATTCTTGGACAACTTCGAGTGTTATGCCTTCAACAAAAATTGGTTCTGGGATGACATGGTCATTGAACATGACCTAGGTCTTGTCCAGGTTCATCCCAAGACCCACACGTCTCGAGGCAGCATTGAGACTGTTCAGCATTTTTTGTAGGTCTTGATATAGTGAAATATTTTAAATATAACTACAAGACTTGCTTGTTCAATTTAAGTCCAGTAATCCCAACGTTGCGTAGACGCAACATTTCACGGAATTAAAAATAATTAATCCATATTTTTTTTTTCAAAAAAAATCTCTTTTTTGATGTATTTATAAACGTAATAAACAATAAAACCATTAAATATGCATTTATTTTTACCCTTGGGAATTAATGGGTTAAAGCAAGAGGACAAACCGACATGGTGCTGGTGAAACTATAAACTTTCCCATGTTGACTATGAAACTAAATTTTATTAAGGAACTCCTTTAAGTTATTAGTTTTTTCTAAATTGGTTCGTGATTGCATTTTTTCCTTAGTGTCTCCCTCTTAACAATTTCTGTCCCTCTCTAAAGAGACTACTATATGTTATACGAGTATGTATATATTGGAAAAGGGGAAGAGGTTCTAAAATTAGCATCGCATCGTCTCTAACGCCATCTATTGTCGAGTAGTAGAGCCATGGTTCTATCAGTGCGCATGTGCCAACAATGCTGCCAACATTACGCTCACAAATGTTCTATGCTGAAAAAGACAAAAACAACGTCCATCCCTTTCTAATAGGGTTACCAAATTTTTATCCTTATGTGTACCTGATGGAAAATTTTATACGCATAAACGCCTGCGGTACCAATCATAAAAATTTAATGTTTTCTAAAAAAAACTGCATTTTCAAATTACACTTAAGTGTAAGTATCTATATTACAAAAAGTACAAAAAGTTTTAGCATTTGAAGCCAAACTTGAAGGAACATTAAATGTTATGAATTTCCGCAAAGTAACGCCTGATTCCATAATTTATCTTGAAGGAACATGTGTATTTCGGCTAACAGCGTCAATCCGAGTTAAGTTAGGTTTTAGTTCATAAAGCTGGCATTCTAAATAAAAAAAACGATTACTAATATTAATTATTAATCTGCACCTGCCTTTGAGTTATGTGATGACAAATGAATGAGTGTTTCTGTTTGTGAGCGTGCTTGTGATTTCTATTAATGAATACATAATTATATATTTGTGATATTATGTATCTATATACCTATATACATAAAAATCAATGCTACTTTTCGTTGTAATTTTCCCACGTTTTTAAACACTCACTTTTCTTGTTTGTTTATTTGTATGTTTGTTTATTTGTTTGTTTGTTTATTTGTTTGTTTGTCGTTCCGGTTGGACTTTTGCAACTCAATTTTGAGGCACTTCCCTATAAGCTAGCAGGCTGAAATTTTGCACACGTTCTGAGTTCTGGTGACAATACATGACTAGCTAAGAAACGCCATAACAAATCTTTTTTGTAATATTACTCGTACTATTTCAGATTTAATCACAGATTGTTTCACAACAAATGCAATAAAAACTTGGACAAATATCAAAAACAATGTAAACATAGTTTTCCATAGAGATCAATGTTAAGTTTTCTTATAGCTACCTATTTAGTGAATAATAAAAATACTCTACTTTAACATAAAAAATCACAGATCGTTTCATTTTTTTATTATAGTTTTCCATAGAGATCAATGTTAAGTTTTCTTATAGCTACCTATTTAGTGAATAATAAAAATACTCTACTTTAACATAAAAAATCACAGATCGTTTCATTTTTTATTACATACAATAAAAACTTGGACAAATATCAAAAACATTGTAAACTATTTCCACAGAGGTCAATGTTGAAGTTTTCTTATAGCTACCTGTTTAGTGAATAATAAAAATATTCTACTTTAAAATAAAAAATGTTTCATAATTACAATATCAAAACTATTGTTAGGATATAGTTTTATATACAGATCTATCTTAACCTTTTAACTAATAATAAAAATACTCTGGTTTTATGTAAAATCACAGATTTTTTAGAATCACAAATCACAATCTTGAAGATTCTTAAATAATCTTGAAAAAATGGTTAGTATCTAAACTTATCAATTAAATAAATTATTATTATTAATCAGAATCTTAATTTCTCTAGACAATGTCCAACTCAAAATAAGCCATTTTTATAATCTTTTATTGTGTTTTCGATTCGACATGTTTTTGATGATTTGAAGAACCCATTTTTACTTTAATTTCAGCATAATTATTGCAACTTCAACATTGATCTCTATGGAAAACTATGTTTACAATGTTTTTGATATTTATCCAAGTTTTTATTGCATAATTGTGAAACAATCTGTGATTTTAAATAGTACGAGTAATATTACAAAAAAACGACAAATATTGTGTCACATTATTATTAAAAATATAGTGT
This sequence comes from Agrotis clavis, assembly GCA_954870645.1. Classification (NCBI taxonomy): domain Eukaryota; kingdom Metazoa; phylum Arthropoda; class Insecta; order Lepidoptera; family Noctuidae; genus Agrotis; species Agrotis clavis. Next base: position 2,632,127 of record OX940917.1, read on the forward strand.
CTTTTAAATAATAAATATCGATATTTTTATTTCTTAGGCCCCGCACTATACGAGTGATATTCGTAGGTGTGCTTCGTGGAATAGGAAATTGATTACTTTTAAATTTTTATTTAAAGCCCACCTACGGGTGTGCTAAGTGGAATACTTTGGGTGGGCTTCATCTGGGTGGACTTCGTGGAATACCTCTTTGTAAAAAATTAATTCAATAAATGGCGGATCATTTTTTTTAATGGGGATGCTGTCAAAGTAGCGAAGCACTTACCGGACCGCTAGTATAGTATAATTATAGTATAGTATATAAGTAAAATTATGTATACAATTATGGCTACAAAGCGGTAATATCAAAAATGGATTTTTACAGGAGAAATAAAAGAAGCTATGTGTTTATAGAGCAGCGTACAGGGGGGGGTATTACAACGTCTTAAAACCAGGCTTTGTTCCAGTGAGTGAACGAGATGGCGCTAGTCAACTTGTACAGCTCTGTCACTTTCAATCGCCGGAATAAGCCTGGTTTTAGGACGTTGTAATAGGGCCCCAGGTGGCCTACCTTGACGTCTTAAACGTGAATAGTTCCGCTGAGGGAAAGCGACAGAGCTATACAAGTCGTCTAGCGCCATCTCGTCCCACAATTGAACTAGGTAGGCCACCTGTGATCTCAATACAGGCGTTCACAAAATGTCAAATTGATGCTAATGTTTTAACAAAAACCTTTTAAAAATAATTATAAATGTTTAACAAAAATAGACGATATTGTTTCAACTGTTACGTTTCATAGAGTAATTCAATAATATTCAAGGTACGATGTACGGTGACGACAAATACAGTTACATTGTCCATTCATGATCCGATATTCCGGACGTCCTTAATTCAGGACGTAGGACCGTAGGTATTTGTAAGTGCATTTAGGATGAGTAGCATCCTAATTAGGACACGATTTAGTACTTTACGTGCTTTGGCAATTAAATTTCTTATCCTAAATCGTATCCTGAATATCGGATCCTGAATTCAGGACCGTGTAATTGCCCTTTATGCGTATTTCATCTCAAATGATTCTTTGCGATTCTTTAGATTGACATATCTTTTTTATTTGTGACCCGATTCTCACCAAACAACTAAAAACTGCGCCAAAAGTTTAGCCGAATATATTAGTGAAAACTGCAATCAAATCCTTTCAGCCGTTTCGGAGTTTATCGTGAACAGACAGACAGACATTTTTTTATTTTTTTTGTTTTCTATTGCTCTTCTCTGTTCGCCCCGTTTCAATTTTTGGTAAAAATATCCAATGTACAGACACTCGGGGTTCTACTGTTTCATATTTTATGTATAGATTTGATTGATTTATTCCCGTTGAATCCCACTTTTGGTTCGAGCACTACATCAGTGAGGAAGGAAAATCAGTGAGTGAGGGAAGAAATTGTAATAATAATAAATTTTTGACAGGCCTGTTGGTCTAGTGGTTAGTGACCCTGACTGCTATGCCGGAGGTCGTGGGTTCGATTCCCACCCAGGACAAATGTTTGTGTGATGAGCACGATCATTTGTTCTGTGTCTGGGTGTAATTTATCTATATTATGTATGTATTTAGAAATATTTAAGTATGTTTATCAGTTGTCTAGTACCCATAACAGAAGCTCTGCTTAGCTTGGGACTAGATGGCATTGTGTGATAGTTGTGGAATATTATTATTATTATTAATTTTTAGTACCATATTGCCATAATACCACTGGCGATGGCGTGGCGATAGGTGGCATGTGAAGCAAGCATAATATTTAGAGAGGTGAATTGAAAGCACATTCTGTGTGAACTAGCTTCCCGCTAGTATTTACGTATCGCCTTTGACGTACGTGTACATGTACATGTCTTTGTGTAGTCACAAAAACATATTGTACATACGTCAAAGGATCATTCAGATGAACTATTGCTTTGGTGTACAGTCACGTTTGGTTTGGTGTACGAGCAATAACATGTATACACTTTACAAAATTCAAACGCAATTTACTCGTGAAATACTGAATTCCACTTTGAAATAAGACCTATTTCGTAATAGTATGGCTTCCAAAATAGAAGTCTGATGAAAAGGAAAAAGTTTAATCAATATGGTAGCAGAACATCGCTTTTGAATACTGCTTAGTGTATACATACTATTACTCGTGACTGTACAACTGTACACGTACCAGTGATTGGATACGTGTGCTCAGCTATACCTACATAACACAGTGTAATAGTACACACCGTATCACTATTCAGCCAAAGTCCAGCAGGATAAGGGTCAGTACAAATTGAGACGCGACGCAACGTGATGCGATGGTACTAGAAATTTGTATCTGGTTGTTTAGTAAATAAAGTTAAATTTTGAGTCGCTATAAAAGAGCGGGCGGCGAGCTGCTGGGTAAATAATTACAGCCGCACAGGCCCCATGCCTCGGAAAGCACGTAAAGCCGTTGGTCTCGGCTGTTATTTGTGGATCTTTGACAATAATATTTTATATTTATTAAAGTCTGACAACATAGATGTTGTCAACGTATGATGTCGTAATAATTATTATGGTAAGACTACCCTGGGGTATCGTATAGCCCAGTTACTGGGTTGTGGAGGTCCGATAGGCAGTCGCTCCATGTAATATACTGATATTCAGCTGCATCCGATTCGACTGGAAGCCGACCTCAATGCAGCTGGGAAAAGGCAGACAGATAATGATGAAAAGAGCGCGAGGCACCGCGCTTTGTCGCGTCTTCGGTGAAAAGTGTATTAATTTTGTCGTATAGTAAATACAGTTAGATTTTGAATCTACTTTGGAATGTGCAACTACAGTGCTTTCACAAGTAAATAAGTCTTGTGTCTGGGAATTTACAATTTAAAGACCCTGTATGTCAAGTTGAAATAAATGCTTTGACGTTGAGTCGTTCTATTAAAATGAGCGCAAAGCCGCGCACAGTGGTTCAAGAGCAGAAATAATTCAAATTTTCAAAGTGCATGTTACACTTGTAATAATATGTCATGCAGCACATAATAAACAGAATGTGATGAAAATTGTATAAAAAATAATTTATTTTCAGACATAAATAAACTATCAAAGATCACCGAGTAACCACGTCCAAAGTTTTAGCGAAAACATCGCAAATTTTAACGGCTGATAAAATGTAATATACCTACCTAAATAATAACTTTACAGTTCATTTTTTTTGGGAGACACAAGTGTGAAGTAAATATTTAGCTAGTTACCATAAAAATATTAACAATATTTTGACTGTAGCGTAATTTTATATAGAACTGCTTTTTTTAACCATTTCGCTATGTTAAAAGGCTCATAACTATATTTCCGCCGGCGACCGCAGCCTTGTCACATGCTTGTTTCGATGCGTTAATTACTTAAAATTCGTATCATGAACATTCCAGCTGCAACTAGCTGACCGTTTATTATTTTTTGATACTAACACTTTTGTTAGAGATTTTGTTGTATTTTCTCCGGACCATATGTTTCTTCCCAGACGTAGTCAACATTTGTTATCTACTTTGTTAGCGTAGAATATACACGCAGTTAATATTAGTTTAACTCAGACTAGGTTAAGTGATGAAACAGAAATATCTAGCTTTTGTGATAATATTGCATCAGACTCTTTAAACTTTTAGAGCCGACAGAAGAGAAGCATTATAATAATATTTTACTCTATCACCAGAATATAAATCGCTTCTCTGGCAAAATCCTAGACGTGAAAATGTTAATAGATAAATACCACATGGATATATCAAACCAGATAGGATGATGTGTAATGTAAATAATTTTTCAGTAGCCAGTGCGTTCAACAGATACACTAAAGGTGGTGGTACCCTGATACTTTGCAATAGCTGTCTTAGATTTAAGGAACGAAAGGATATCACTGCTTGCTCTGTTGATCGCTTATGTGAGGTAGCATGTGTAGAGATTGAGGGCCATATTATCTTATGTGTCTATAGACCACCAGCAGGAAACTTGTCATTGTTCCTAATAACAATTGAGGAGATATTATGTAAACTTTTCAGAGATAATAAAGTAGATAGTATTTGTTTGTGGTGACCTGAATATAGATCTGTTGCATAATGCACCAGAAAAAAGCAAGCTTCTCTCATTATTCAAATCATTCAACTTAACTTGTTTATTTAATGAAGCTGCTAGAATAACCGCTACTTTAGCTTCTTACATAGATAATGTATATACTAATTGTAAAGTAAAAGACTCTTATTTAATTAGTGGAGTTAGGTCTGACCAACTTGTATCCTTTGAATCAAATAAAAAGACTTTCTTAAATAAATGAATTAAAATAAGACCTCTCTCAAAAAATAAACTAAATTCTTTAAATAATAATGTTCTAAGTCACCTTTCAAACGCTAGTTTTGATACACAAGACCCTAATATTAACTATGGCATATTATTTTCAACAGTCTGCAAAGAATTCAATAAAACCTGCCCTGTAAAAACAGTTAAGGTCAATAAAAAGTCTAAGTTTAGTGAATGGGCCACGGCGGGAATAAGAAAAAGCGGGTTGTTTTGTATAATTTATATAATGAAAAATCATTGACTTCAGATCAATCCTTTCACAATTATGTTAGAAACTATTCGAAAATTTTCAAAAAAGTCTGTGCTCAAGCAAAGTCTAAAATAATTAGCAATAAAATTAGCATTTCAAATAATAAAATTAAAACTGTATGGCAGGTAATAAACAGAGAAACTGGAAAGACACAACAACGAGATCAGAATGAATTGTCCTTAAAAATAGACGGTAAAATCATTTCTGATAAGCTAGAAGTTGCTGAGACACTAGAACACTTCTTTACTGACATCCCGTTACACGTTACACGATATACACGATAGCGAAATGCTCATTGAACAAAACTTACGGGTTTATTCAGCTTTTATTTTGTTCATACATGCTATGCCGCTAGGACGCGTGGTTTCCAAAATATAAGCAAAAAAACCCAAAAATGGTAACTTCAAACCCAGGGGGGGTTGTTTCCCCACGGTTCAAGGGCTACTTTTGATATGTTCACCTCCTAACTAGTCCAAACAAAGTTACGTAGTCAAAAATTGTACTCCAAGACTTTCCCTCTATACCTTATTTTGAGCATTCGTTGACTGGGCTATAAGATGACCTTAGTTATAAATAGTATTAATACCTTCTTTCACAAAGTGATTAGGTACGGTTTGTATTTAATTAAAAAGCAATAAAGAATTCTCTCTTATATTTTTATCAGAAAGATGACTACTCTCTATATCTAGGAATTATGATGTTACGAAGCGAAGTCACGACAACACTTTTGAAGGAGACATGACTTAATAAGTAGGTAGGTACCTATGTAGTTTATGTAACTAAGGGCCATTTATTTCATTAGTGGCTAAAGAAGCTTTTGGTTAAAATGCAACAGATTTTTTTAGAGAGGCGAGTACTTGAATTGAAAACTGAGCGAGCGAAGGATTCTAAGATTGAACCGCGAGAGAAACGAGCGGTTCAAATATAGAATCCTGAGCGATGCGAAGTTTTCAAAGGTACGAGACGCAGAAAAACTTTGCTGCCGAGTGCAACACACAACTTTTCACCTCACACAACGAGGAAATGTAGTGGGGGCGGACCGCCTGGCAGTGTAGAAAACAATTGAATACAAGACGTGTTCGAATTTTAAACAACACTTTGTGCTCTAGAGCACAAAATGGAGTTTTGCGTTCAGATTTTGAATGAGAAATAGAATCTTTCCGAGCGGGTGAGGTGAAAAAACTTTTTCACCTTTTTAAAATTCGAACACATCTTGTATTCAATTGTTTTCTACACTGCCAGGCGAGCCGCCCCCTGTATAGGTCAATGCCCCCACTTCATTTCCTCGCTGTGTGAGGTGAAAAGTTGTGTGTTGCACTCGGCAGCAAAGTTTTTCTGCGTCTCGTACCTTTGAAAACTTCGCATCGCTCAGGATTCTATATTTGAACCGCTCGTTTCTCTCGCGGTTCAATCTTAGAATCCTTCGCTCGCTCAATTTTCAATTCAAGTACTCGCGCCAAAAATCAACTTTGCAGCCTTGCATAACAAATAACTATTGTATGCAGGGTTCATTTTAGACTTATATTTCGGATAAATCTGAAATCTGTCGTTTTAGGATATTATTATTAGTGTATCCGGTTTCGATTCCCGCACGGAGCAAATATTTGTATGATCTCTAAGTAGTTGTTCCGGGTCTGGGCGTTTGAGTATGTGAGTTTATATCAAATCAAATCGTTTATTTCAATTAGGCCAGTTACAGGCACTTTTGAATTGTCAAAAGACATAAAATAAAACAAGTACAAAAATAGATATGGTGCTACAGTCCCAGTCACAAGACATAAAAACTGTGAAAGTACCGTAGGTGCTCATTCCAAAGCGTAGATCTCTATGGAGAAGAATGAGCAAGAAACTCCATGGATACTCTTTCTATATTATATATTATGTTTGTAAACACCCACGATACAGGAGAAATTCATTCCTAATGTGGGGCAACGTTTAAAAAAAAAAATACACGTAGTTACTGCAGTCTGACATCAATTCAGTTAGGTGATGATGATGATGATTGTGAACCTACCGATTCGAGCTTAGCTGTCAGTAGTTGTCATTCCTGTGCTTGCATGTGGCTTATGAAACCAGCCTTCAGTAATTGGTAACACTGATTGTGTTGGACAACTGTCAAAGGTTGTTAATATAAGCCAAACTACAGCTAAACGTGTTATCCGAGGCACCGACGGGTCTCGGAGTTAGTTATCCACGGACCGACGGCAGAAATCATTGGTTTAATCTTGAAGTAAGGAGTACTTGCAAGACTTTTGATTAACAATTAGTTAATCATCCAGTAATTCAAGCCCAAGCATAAATTATGTAATACAAAGAACACAGATGTGTTGCACGCTATATCAACGAAAGTTGAAGATGCTTGAATTGCTAGGCAGAACGCTGCTTAGTGTCACACTGAAACGCAACGCTGTGCGTACTTTTAATAGGGTGACTCAAAATAAAATATTATTTAAAGTAATACATTTCCATATCGGCGCGTAAAAAAAATTGTTTTATTACTTACACCGCGCAGTTGTAAGTAATAAAACTATTTTAGCAAAACTGGCTAAGGCAGCTAGATCCTCGAAGGACAGAAAAAGGCGGGCTTTCCGCTTTAGTGACAACCAAATGGATAGGGTGGACTTAATAGGAACCTACCAGCTCCTTCCTCTACACCCACATAGAGAGGAAAATGATAACTAGTTCAGTCCAACAACATTGAAAAGCAGATTAGTTAGAAAAAATAATATCTAATTTGCTTAACTTACTACTTCTGTATTTCAATGTTGCGAAGCAATCACGATATAAAAATTAATTTTTATTCAATGTTCTTTCACAGCTTTGAAACTACGAGATTATTTTTCCTGCGTAATTATTTTTCTATGTAACCATCGGAAATCCATTTATTTCTGAAGCTTTTTCTTTGAGGCTTTCGTTTTCATTACGATAACAAACTACATAGATGTGGTTCGCCTGGCTGTAAAAATTGCGACTAGACGACCAAACTAATCATTGCAGGTGTAATTGAGGGGGCCATTGACATTGTCCGCGGCGGTTCATATACTAACTTAAAGCTGAGTAGGTCGTGTTATGAACATCTTAAAATTCTTTTGATTGCCCTTGATATACGGTCATATTTTGCCAACACTACGATTCTCCTGTGTCGTGGGTGCGTTCACAAACATAGAAACACACATGCACGAACCAGACGCGGAAAAACTACCTACTAGTTGGTTATACAATAGTTTATCAGTCATAGTAGTAAGTTATTATCATAAACATGACAAAATGTAGTTACTATTGTAAAGAAACAGCAGATAGTAATGGTATAGTAGAGTAAATCAACCAGTAAATTATACGAGTATCTGATCATATTCTTTAAGACTTTGTCTTATCCCATTATAATTATGTCACCATACGGCATAAAGACGGAAGTAGAACAGGGTCAAGTGTCGCAGTCTGGGAGAGGCCTATGTCCAGCAGTGGACTGCGATAGGCAAGCTAAGTTGATTTGAAGTCACTGCACAAAGTTCCCAAGTAGTTCCTAGGATCGATACAGATTCGTAATTCAATTATTCACCCATTATTTCACATAAAGCTAAATGTTAAACCTAATTATTGCCGAACACAAACATACATGATTTTCAAGGTACTCTACTCGTATCCCGATAATCCTCATTCGTTTGACAGTTGTATAAAATCCAGTTAGTTGTCCGCGCCGGCAGATAAACCAAATTAATCCAACTCGCACCCCCGCCCCTCGCTATGGGTACAGAATTATGAACTCGGAAACGTATCGTAACCGTATCAACTCGAGCCGTTTAGTATTCTTTGTATGAAACTCTCTACTGAAAACCACACTAATCAGAATCGTAACACTAACCATTGTCGCGTCATCTACCAGCGTGCAGCGGTCGGTCCGCTTTGGTTACGTGCTTACGTTAGGTTGACGCCTGTTTGACGACGAGGCGAAAGGCGATACGTTGATGATCCCTTTCCAATTGAAATGGATCATAGAATGTAGAAATTGGAGTGCTTAATTGAAATATTAACGTTCTATGATTCTCAGGAACAAATGGATGAGAGACGCACAGAACCCCGAAATAAGGCAAAAAAGAGGGAAGCCTTTGCCCAGCAGTGGGTGATCTCAGGCTGATAATAATGGTGATGATGATGACAGGATAACAGCACTCATTATGTGTCCAAAGTTTACTGTGATCTTAATTCACAATGGTCAAATGGTGTTGTTTTAGAATTACACTACGATTGAAACATGTTAATCAAAGTAAGGCAGGTATTAGGAAAAGTAATTGTATACTATGACGTATCAGCAATCACGAGAAATATCAAGCATGCCTGACTTAAACCAAGGACAGCCATCATCGTTAACACCAAGACGCCTGCAGCCTCGTGTGTCAGATGCCGCGGACTACTAACCGATCTGTAATAATGCAGTCAATTACATAATTATGGTCATTAGCAGATTTGGCTTCTTCATGGTAGTATGGTCTGAATTTCAAATGCTTTCAAGAAATATGATTAGTTCATGATTTCGGCATAATGTGGAAAAGTATCCCTATCTCAAGTTTTTTAAATATTTTTTCATACAAATTGAATGAACGAAAAAAAATGGCAATTCTTTCCAATTTTTTTATGATGTTATTTGATTTAGTTTCATGTAAGTATCATTTTATGGTATGGGAAGGAAAATGTCTGTGCAACAGAAGTGGGTCAAATCTAATGAAATACTGACCACTATTATTACGACTTTATGCTGTAAAATATTTTGATAAATTTGACTAACTTCCGCCGTTCCGATTTTTTTCTTCCGATACAATGGAATGATCCTTACATGAAACAGAGTCGAATGGCATTAAAAATAATTGGCCAGTTTTACTCATTTTTGTGGACAACTCACACTTGACCAAAAAAATATAAACGCCAAAATTGTCAACATCAAAAAATAGATAAAGGTTCCCAAGAAAGTTTTCTCGTATCTCTTATGGATCCTGATTTCTCCCTTTTGGCCAATTTAAAAGACAGTCTCTGTATAATTAATTATTTATTTTAATAATAATAAAAATTTGATCCGGCAAAAATTTTTTTTTAACGTTTTTCTATTAAGCTGTTAACAACACAAATAAAACAATTATTGTATGAAGATTCATTGACTGGCCTTGGATTCCGAGGTTTTATTACTTTTACGTCTAACGGCACGGCACTCCACTAATAGTAAATAATCACATCATCTTCTTCTGTTTTTCATCCGTATTCACTACTCGTCACCTAAATGCATTCATACAAGCGCTCTATTGGATTTTCCTCTCTCGAGCGCCGAGAGTTTAAAAAAAGCAGTACGAAAAAAAAGAAAATCAAGCCTCTGTTGTGTGCTTTTTACGTATTATTTCCTCCGATGCACACATACATCATCAAGCAGACGGAGTACAACGCGATCAAGATCGCCTGATTTTTATTCATTTAAATATTGACCACTGTAGAAAACCTATTATAGGTAATATAACCTTGAAATACCTACAGTCCGCTTTGAATTCTACCTGGGCCTATCTAAGTCGGTTTATAAAGTGATATACTCAACTCATTAATACTATAATATTATAGTGCGTTGTAGGTGTTCATAAATTGTACGTGTCTGAAGGTCATAATGTTTTTTTTTTTTTTTTAATTTTTTTTTTTTGCGTGGTAAAATCATCAAATGAGTCCTCCAACCCCGGGCAGGGCGGGAGGGACTGTCAGACTTCGACTGACTAAAATCCACGGTGTCCTTCAATAGCCCTTTCTGTTCCGGGGTCACGGTAAGGAAATAATCCCGCGACCAAGGTCATAATGGTTGCAGAGAGAAATCTGAGAATTGTTCGCAGATATACAATGTAATCCGAAGACATGAAGTTCTCGGAAACTCGCGGATTTCCCGCTTCAGTGACAATGGCTATGAATACATGAATGCATCTACTTTGTTGCGTACTAGGAAGCATTGTTACATGAAATAGTTTAGGCTGATCGCAGATTAGACTCTCTAGTCTCGGGTTTCGCATACTAAAAATAATGTTGTATTATTTTTAGTATATGCGAAACCCGATACATTTTTGTGTAAAAAATGTATGTACAAAATATCAAAGCTGTATCATGAAAAATCACAAGTTAAAAGCTTGATAAGTCACCTAGTTGACTGTTCAAAAACATGCTCATTTCGCGGTACCCCCGCCCAATCCGCGTCTCCTGTTTTACGACACAGGAGACGCGGGTTTAGCGATTGATAATAGTTTGGCAATAAGTACATAACCGTATGGTGATTGTAGATCGTGTGTATAATAATATATACATATACAACATTATTTTTTGTTTATGCGAAACCTAATACAACTGTCCAATATTTTTGTGTTAACAATCTATGTACAAAATATTAAAACCGTATCATAAAAAATCACAAAGTTATAAGCTTGTAAGTATATTACCTGTTTGTCCGTTCCAAAACATGCTAATTTCGCGGTACACCCGCGTAAACCGCGTCTCCTGTGTTATACATTCGTGATAATAGTTTGGCAATAGATACGTAACCGTACGGTGATTGTATTGTAATTAACTGATAATTTAATCAAAATCTTTGAAAAAAAAAATATAACATGGTGTTAAAATTATTGGAATCGAATCAGTTACTGATTTTGAACAAACTATATTCAGGTTTCGCATATACTAAAAATAATGTGGTATAATATACTTATTTCTTTTTTTTATGTGTATTTTATGTGAACTAGAATTTATTTTTGGGAAAAATATAACATGATGTTCAAATTATGAATTATTCCCGTTGGATCCCACTTTTGAATCCCACTTGAATATTTTTCCCGTTGGATCCCACGAAAAATTAAAATGTATTCCCGTTGAATCCCATAACAAAAGAAACACATTTTATTCCCGTTGAATCCCAAAAACTATTCCCGTTGGATCCCACATGCTTTAAAAAATCTGAATGCGAGTACTTTCAACGACAATGGAATCGAATCAGTTACTGATTCTGGTCAAACTGTAATCAGGTTTCGCATAAAGATAATGTTGTATTTATGTCTATTTATTATGGAATCCCGAGTCCACCTAATGCCTACCTACATAGTCTGACCAACTTGCAATTTATTGAAATATTTTTGATAATCTAATGACGGACTAATTCGATTTTTAGCCGAAAAAAAAACGAGAATAATCTCAATGCCACATACTCCACTACTTCACTTCAGCATAATAAGACTTGTTTTTTATGAAAGACCAGACCACGCATAAATTTTTCTAATGTGGTCCGATTTCAAAACTTGTATTTGAGTTGGAAAGAGTAAACTTCAAAAGTAAAATCAGCTTTTATGAGTGGAAAAAAAAAGGAATTTTTTGTCAATATTCTTACAGAATTGAAAATTCTGCTGAAAGTAAGTTAACACAAATTATGTAGTACTATTAATAGTAGAGACCTGGAGAAAATATTAAAATGATAGTGTCCCCATCATCAGATCAACTCCAGATCCCTGTTATGTTGTGTAGTCAGTTCCAAGATGAACTTAATAGTTACCAGCATCTACGTCGAAAATTAACAGTAATTTATTGATATATGCATTTCAGTTGAAACTCGTGTAGACAAGGGTTAGTTTAGGCGAGAAAGCCCAGCAAGAAACAAATAATTATACGAGCTGGCAATATGCGGAATACTGGTATCATGCTGTAAGTCTGTTCACTAGTTATCTTTAAACATTAGTAAATTATCACTATCACGAAGCGCTCCATTTTCCATCGTTATTATAATCCTGTACCTAAACGTTTTTACGTCAAAAATTAACAGTACCTAAATTATTTTTCCCAACCACAACATTTTATTTTAGTTTAATGTAAAATCGTAGGTAAAGCCATTATAAACACGCCTGGATTTTGCCACGGGGTGTGTAGACATGTTTGCTTATTATTATGGACTTAGCTGTTGTAAAAATTATGATCAAATTCAGTGCTAGTTTTGGCATAAATCATTCATTCGCACGCCCGTTCTCAAGCACTTGGTCTTGAATCACGAAACTTTGCACAAGACTTTATTTTATGATGTAGGTGGAAGGAATTTCTTTATTCCTCCGTTTCACGAAAATTCCTGTTACGTAAGTAGTTTAATAGTTAGGGATGAAGGTTAACATGGAAGTTTCTTAAACGCTAGTGGAAAATTGAATCGCGCAGCTTTTAATTGAAAATAACTCTAGTGTACTAACCTGTCATCTTCTAACTCGTAGAACATATCTTTGGAAGAGTCGTGAATGTAGATTTTGACTAGCGGACTGTCCATGTACTGCATAGTCAACTGCTTTGGAAAACTTCTTACAAATAGTGCTTTCACAGTATCTATAGAAGTGATCTCGTTCGGTAGTAACGCCCGTTTCGTTTCATTCCGGTATTGTAGGAACACTAAGCCTGAAACAAAATGATTGATGGTTAAGAAAGAGAGAAAAAAAAATATTGACACAAAAGTACACACAAGACCTTGCTTGACAGAGGAACTACTCGTACATTCATGTACTTAACTAAAATAATGGTCATTATAAAGTTGTGAGCAATCGATTCATGTAGATTTTAACATTAACACAATAAGCTCAATTTTTGAAAGACTCAAATTTCTTTAATAGATTTTCAACTTAATCATAATAGTGGAATTCGATTGGTAATTTTTCCAGATTCGGGTAGGTTGACCTGCTGGTGTTTGTGACTACCTAGAATTTGATACTTCTATACGACACTATCGAATAGTATATTACTACAGCGTGTGTTTTCTTCATAAATTCTAGCGTAGTTAAATCAAGCATAAACTAAATGAAATAGTCGAAAATGTATCTATTGCATTAGTTTTAAGGCGCTCACTCACCGCAAGCATTCACCTATGTAACGTTACAGATTCGAACATTTCATCAGTGACAGAAGACAATCGAGCATCAAAATGCGCACCTTGTATCGGGCACGCCAAAGTTCACCTAAAATTTAAACTCCGATCATTGGAAACCCGAAAATTGTATTCCTAACATTTTTAATCCTAATGATCTGTCACAAATTTTCATAACTCCGAATAGTCGACGGAGCACCGCGAAGCGGTGCTCCGTCGACTTTCTATAATAAAAAATATTATCGTAATAATTTTTAGGGATGAAAACGTTATGATAAAAAACAGTAGGAGTTTAAATATATTTACATTAACAATATTATTGATAACAATTTTCGGAAACATGAGTGTTATGCTTCGGTTTGCCGACGACATCGTAGTCATGGCAAAGTCGATGGAGGAACTCAGCATGATGCTCGATGGCCTCGACCGAGTTTCACAACGGGTGGGCTTGAAAATGAACATGGACAAGACGAAAATTATGTCAAATGCCAATGTTGTGCCCACCCCAGTCTCTGTTGGAAACTCGGTACTCGAAGTTGTTGACTCATATATCTACTTAGGACAAGTAGTCCAGTTAGGTAGGTCCAACTTCGAGAAAGAGGTCAACCGCCGAATCCAACTCGGTTGGGCAGCGTTCGGGAAACTACGCAACGTCTTTTCGTCCGACATACCTCAGTGCCTCAAGACGAAAGTCTTCAACCAATGTGTGTTACCAGTGATGAGTTACGGCACCGAAACGTGGTCTTTCACTATCGGCCTCATCTCAAAGCTCAAAGTCGCTCAACGAGCTATGGAGAGGGCTATGCTAGGTGTTTCTCTACGTGATCGAATCCGAAATGAGGAGATCCGTAGACGAACTAAAGTCACCGATATAGCCCACCGGATTAGCAAGCTGAAGTGGCAATGGGCAGGCCATATTGCTCGCAGAGCAGATGGCCGATGGGGTCGAAAAGTACTAGAGTGGAGACCACGGACTAGCAAGCGCAGCGTAGGACGTCCACCAGCAAGGTGGACAGACGACCTTATAAAGGTCGCCGGAAGACGCTGGATGCAGGTCGCTTCCAACCGGTATAAGTGGAAATCAAAAGGGGAGGCCTATGTTCAGCAGTGGACGTCCTACGGCTGAGATGATGATGATGATGATGAGTGTTATGAACATCGCCGCAAATCGCAAAGTATGAATGAAAACTTTAGGATGAAAAATTTTAGGAAGCGTGATCATTCGGATTACAAATCGTTAGGAAGAACAATTTTGGGGAAACAACTTTAGGTGAGCCAATATGGACCCCCTTGTATCAAATCTAATGTAAGGGCGCTCCCTCACCGCAAGCATTCACCTGTAACGTAACGTTACAGATTCAAACATTCGAAGACAATAGAGCATCAAATTGCGCACTTTTATGTTACATTACAGGTGAATGCTCGCGGTGAGGGAGCGCCTTAATGCTCAAAGGGGAGTGCCTTTATATAACGTATTCTTGTATTGGTAACAGCACAATAAAAAGATTAGGCAAAAGTTTACTATAGGTATTTAGTTGCAAAGACTCTCCGATAAATCTTGATTTGAAGAAATTTCTTCACATGATTGACCTACCCAAGAGTAATATCGTTGTTTTAATATTGAGGTGCGGTCCTTATTTCAGTAAAATCAGGTAGGTGTATTGTTTATCCTATTCTATAAATGGTTGTGCTATTTTCACGAAGCGGACATAACCACTTCTTAGAATAGCCTTGCTGATCTTTGGTTTTGTTATATGTAATTTAATTTCTTTTCTTTATGTTGTTTTTTACTATGATGGATGGTCCTAGTTTATCTTAATGTCACGATTGAGGTGTAATCTCGGATTGATGTATAATGTGAATGTTCTATTAAATTGTATAAATCTTGGTTCTTCTAACCGTACAGACAGATGTGTTGCTGGGGAGTTTGTTCCGCCACTTCTTCCCAGCCTAAACACGGAAGTGTCGAAGGGGTGGCGCTTTGGGGGACTGTCCTATGTAAAAATTGACCTTCAAAAAGTGCTGATAAATCAGCCTAATTTGAATAAATGACTTTTGATTTTTGAAATGAAATAAAATCGAAATACTAACAAACCCTTAAAACACACGCTACTTCCTTTTATATCGCAACATTTTTTTTTGTTCTTTTTTTTTCATGTAAAAAGTTATTGGAAAAACTGAGTGGGCCGCCATCCTGTTATCATAATGGCGGCTCACGTTTTTCCAATAACATCTGTTTTAAAATAGTACATTTCTTAAAATTTTAAATACTGACCTACATTCAGTACATTGCTCGTACAGACGCCAGCAGGTCAACCTACACGAATCTGTGAAATTTTACCAATCGAACATTAACCTTCCACTATTGTGATAAGGTTGAAATCTATTATCTATTCCGGCCATGTCTTTTAACAGATTGTGGTTACTTTATTGATGTGCTGGCGTCTGTACATTGCTCTCACATATACAGCATGATCATTTCATTTTGTAGTCATAGCCATACGGCATACACTGAGGTAACTAGTTAATGACGTCACTGTATGAGTATGGCCTACGAGCACCACTACCATTTAGGTGCCAACCGATAAATCACGGTATTCGCGATAGTCGAAATGAATGGTGTAGGGTAGGGTAGGTAACACATTACAATGGACTCGGGAACAATGGGATAAAATTTTATTTTGCGATGAGTCTCGATTCGATTTTTTTTTTTCTTTTTTTTATCAGTGAGACAACTAGTTAATGATGTCACAGAATTTGCTATTGCCGAGTTTCGCACTCTGACAGCTCAAAAAAAGTTAAGTGTTAATTGATCGGTGATTCTAATGCTAATTACAAATAGCCGAACGCTGAACAACTTCATGTAGGTTATTCAAAATAATTTTAACTGCGGGAATCGAACAGCACAGTAATCGTTGTGCCTATTGCCAAGTCACTGCGCCATCACTGCCGTCAAAGCTATAATTATCTTTATTTGCTTTGCAACAGGGATCGAAATTAAGTGATTAAGTCAAAGATAAAAATATAAATCAACATGTTTTTTCAAAGGTCAAGGAGAAAACAAAGTATGTATATATTTTAATAAAGTGAATATTTTTACACTAGCTGTTCCCCGTGGGTTCAACCCCGCTGCTCGGCTCCTGTTTGTTGTAGCGTGATGTTTTAGTGCCTATGGACTTTACTATCAGCATAAAAGAAAGTCACTTACTTCTGTCTGTCCCTATGTATTCTTAGATCTTTAAAACTCTGCGACGGATTTGGATACGGTTTTTTTAAATAGGCAGAGCGATTCAAGAGGAACGTTTATATACAACGTGTAACGTTAATAGCGCAAAACCTCTCGTGGGGTAACTCAGCCCATGTTACTGAACAATGTTTGTAATAAAACTTTTGGAAAAAAAAATTCATACAAAATGAGAAATTGATCGAGCCCATCAGTATGAAAAATGTTTTTTTTTTCCAAAAGTTTTATTGTAATAAAACTTTTGGAAAAAAAAAAACATTTTTCAGTAACATGGGCTGAGTTACCCTACGAGAGGTTTTGCGCTATTAACGTTACACGTTGTATATAACATACATAATATAGTAGAGATTGATCGAGCCCATGTTACTGAAAAATGTTTTTTTTTTCCAAAAGTTTTATTACAATAAAACTTTTGGAAAAAAAAAACATTTTTCATACTGATGGGCTCGATCAATTTCTCAACTTGTATGATTTTTTTTTTTTTCCAAAGGTTTTATTACAAACATTGTTCAGTAACATGGGCTGAGGTACCCCACGAGAGGTTTTGCGCTATTAACGTTACACGTTGTATATAACATACATAATATAGTAGAGATTGCACCCGTGCGGAGCCGGGCCGGGTCGCTAGTCCTCAATATATGGACTGATATGTACTATCCAACCTCAGATTTTTTTTTAATCGAATCAGTAGTTCCTGAAATAAGCGCGTACAATCAAACTCTTCAGCTTTATTAAGAGGATCGTCTACCGAGCGCTCGTCCATACTAAAAGAGAAAACGTTTTCCTACCCCTAAGCCCCTTCGTACACTGGGCGACGCAAGTCTCCGATACCTTACGATTTGGGTATTCATTGACGCGTGCTTGTGTTCGAACCTCTATGGGTTTGTATTGCGATCGCCGCTTGGATACCGAAGTCGTAAGGTATCGGAAACTTGAGTCGCCTTGTGTACGAAGGGCCTAAATGTTATCCTATCTCAATGACTTTTTAGAATGCTTCTGACACAGTAAAAAACTAGGTTTATAGGATTTCTTTTTTTTCAAAATTTATAATAGTTTGAAAGTTACAGGCGCCTAAGAGTTACTTTTGAAAAAAAGAAAAACTAGAGATAGGATATTTAGGGGTAGGAAAACGTTTTCTCTTTTAGTATTATGGACGAGCGCTCGGTAGACGATCCTCTTAAGTAGGTAGGTAGGATATAGATTTCTAATAAGCATGACTAATTTTCGTCGCTCCACGTAAAATACTAATATTCAGCTGAATCTGGTTTGACTGGAAGCCGACCCCAATATATTTGGGAAAAGGCTAGGCAGATGATGATATGTGCCGAAGTGTCTTCCTACAATTACCAGAGAAAATAAAGGTTATGTTGAAATGTAATTTACAAACGTTTATTTCATCACCACTGCTCTCAAAACGGTGAAGGAAAACATCGTGAGGAATCCGGCATGTCCTAGAACCAAAAATTCGAAGACATGTGACATCCACCAATCCGCACTGGGCCCGCGTGGTGGATTATGGACCACTCCCTCTCACAGAGAGGAGGCCTGTGTCCCAGCAGTGGGAAAATTATCGGCTGATGATGATGATGATGAATTTACAAACTCTTGTCAAAACGAATGATTTATCACTTGTATCATTTGTCAATAGCAAACTTAGAATAGTTTAAAAAAAAGTACCGACTTCAAAAACAAATACAAAAAAGTTTTAGGCTTTGATTTTTATTTCATTGACTATTGCCACCGACTTCCGAAAGAAAGGTTATTTTAAACATTTAAACTTTTTTGTAGGTTTTTGAAGTCGGTACCTACTTTTTTTAAGTTTTTATTTTACCCTTTTTAGTTAGTTCAGATATTCAACAAAAATCTTCGTATAATCGGCGTCTTTAGAAATTTATATCCTAGCGAGCAACAAATACGGATCTATGCGGGCAACGTCACGAGATATACATTATTGTTACATATTAACCTTCCCTAGAATGTAACAAACATTTTTCCGAAAACCGAATGAAAATCGGTTCAGACAAATGCGAGATAATCGTGAACAAACAAAATCGACTTTAAAAATCTACGATCCAAGTAGGCGAAAAATTCCCTAGGTATCTCAAAAACTACTGAACCGATTTTGATGAAACTTGCAGTATTCCCTAAGTTGAACAATACCTAGTACAACAAAAACAAGAATTACTTTAATCGGACTTGTAGTTCCGGAGATATGCGAACACAAACATAAAAATATACATACATACACTTTTGAAATTTGGCACATTTGTTCAGACGCTGATATAGACCAACATATGCGAAAAGTGGGCAGTTCTGGAAATATTACATACATACGGGTCGAATTGATAACCTCCTTTTTTTTTTAAGTCGGTAAAAAAGCAAATGGGACGAGGTTACAATGCAACTAGTCGGTATTGTAAGGTGTGGAGAAATGTCGGCTGAAGAAAAAAGACAAATGCATTAAGTATAGTAATTGCCTTTACATGTAACGTGATGCTGCTCTTTCCTCAGGACACCGATCACCTAATGATAACGTGATCAACTTTCATATAGTTAATTTAAAAATCACGCATTCAGAACAATGTTATAAAAAACTAAAAAGAAAGAAACAAGCCCAGTAGTTTAGAATTCACTCATTCACACTCACAGTCGGGGCCCATTCAAATTATACCAATCAAATCTTCCCAAGGGGCCCCGACTGTGAGTGTGAATGAGTGAATTCTAAACTACTGGGCTTGTTTCTTTCTTTTTAGTTTTTTTACGCAGTCGGGTTTTTTGTTTTTTTAAATATTTATTTTATTTTACTATTTTTAGTTTTTGTTAGCATGTATCAGTCCAAATTAAATTGAAACATATAAGTTATATATATTTTGGTAAACCATTTTTAAAATCCTTTAATTTGATACCATACTTGATAGAATATGAGAGATTTAAAAAAATATATTTTAGTTCGGAACCCTTTGCACACGAGTTCGACTCGCACTTGGCCAGTTTTATGTACCCAGTGACACTCTCACGTTTAAGACGAATCTAACGACACCTCTCAAGTTAAAATCCATCAAGCCGTTTAGACTGCAGAGCAACACACAGAAACATACATACATACATACATACACTCGAAAAACATAACCCTCCTGGCGCAGTCGGGTAATAAAAGAGGTAGATATTTTACTAGTGTTCGCAAATTGTTGCAGACAAATTGGCAGGCAGGCCTGTTGGTCTAGTGGTTAGTGACCCTGACTGCTATGCCGGAGGTCGTGGGTTCAATTCCCACCCAGGACAAATGTTTGTGTGATGAGCACGATCGTTTGTTCTGTGTCTGGGTGTAATTATCTATAATATGTATGTAATTAGAAATATATAAGTATGTTTATCAGTTGTCTAGTACCCATAACACAAGCTCTGCTTAGCTTGGGACTAGATGGCGTTGTGTGATAGTTGTGGAATATTATTATTATATTATTATTAAATTTAGGCAATTGTCGTAATTTAAGTACTTCAAGCGCAATAGACATCTTGTATCATGCGTTCCGTACTATCTATCTATCTATTTGTGTCTTGATATGTAATGTAAGGCTCCATCTATTTCAGTTAATTATCAAAAGTTGACACGTTCATTCGGAAATACATGAAAAAGTTCCTGGGGTGTTGTCTTAATTGACTATATCTTAATATATATAAATCTCGTGTCACAATGTTTGTCCTCAATGGACTCCTAAACCACTTAACCGATTATAATAAAATTCGCACACCATGTGCAGTTCGATCCAACTTGAGAGATAGGATAGTTTAAATCTCAAATTATAGTCGCAATTTTAATAATATTATAAAGATTGCACCCGTGCGGAGCCGGGGCGGGTCGCTAGTAGTGTATAAAATTTTCCTTCATCAGTCTTTCACTATACACCGTGACTTTTTAGTCGTCTTACAAAAGTGGTCCACTTAATGTATCCGACCTAAAATACCTCTAGGCGAGTTTACTTTTTTTTAATCGTTAATAATATTTTTTACTATTAATAAATTAGTACATTAGAAATATGAAACACCCTGTTAAAATGTTTACGTATCAAGCTGTAGAGTATACCTACCCAGCGCAATAGACGGGCAGATCATTCCATCTCCATTTTCTATGAGACAAGGGTGTTTCTAACTACGCCTTGCGTCATAATAACGATTGAACATTTTATTTTTAATTTTTTAAATCTCTTAAATACCTATATATTTTATCATAAACGTGTACTAATCATTGGATACATGAACTGTGCTGCCGTTGTAAGACGACTAAAAAGTCACGGTGTATATTATGGGATGCACCCAATATTTACGTCTGCTTCATCGTTTTGAAAGAGCACGTGTAACTAGATTGCTTATTAGAAAATATCGATGAAGTCCATTTTGATACTGAGAAAGAATTGAACGATGTGCACCGCGTCGTCGTAGTAGACAAAACACTTTTGTTCTATGTGAGCGACGTGTCGTAGACAAAACAGTTTTGTATTGGTTTTCAGGCAGACTTGTCTATGTGAGGAAAGGCTGTCTTAAAGCAGTCGTGCCTCAAGTCTGCGCTCAGCCTTACATTAGCGCTCATGTACACGACGCCGCCGCGGCGCCACCGCGCCGCCGGCCGCCGCACCGCCATTCGCTATTTTTTTTGTTTATGGCGGCGGCTGCGCGGCAGCGGCGCGACGTCGGCGTTGTCGCGTAAGTATACACAGCATTGCGGCGCGGCGGCGCGCGGCGGTGTCGTGTACATGAGCCCTTGCAGGTGAATGCTCGCGGTGAGGGGCGCCTTAACATATCTGGTTTTTTGTTCAATGCAGCGTTTTTAATTACTATGCTTTTAGAAAATCTGACACTCAACGAGCAGTTCAACGCTGTTTTATTTTGAACAGGTTCCGCTTTATGTCAGTGAAAACAGAAACAGAACAAAACTCATGCAAATTACCTATTCATTGTTAGTGTTGCTCACTCTCCCATGAAAACATTTTCCATCTGAACATCAACGCTGGCAAACATTACAGCAAATGGAATGCTCTCAGTACCTACGCAAGTCACTTATTTATCCTATTACTGAGCCGATAAAGTTCCTGGTTAGATGTTCGTTACATCAATGGCTTAGGTCTCGAGCCCCCCACCATCCTCGGAGTGGTGACACCCAGACGTTTTTTCCTTTCTCCTTGGACACAGGTACCTCTCAAAGCAGCCGTGTCCGGTGAGGACCTGCGTCAGGCGGAAGGTTAGGACGCCGTGACGCCTATCCAGCTACTCCTCAAAGACCCCTCTTCCCTCTCTCTCTCTCGCTCGCAATCGCGGCCGTAAGACCCCTCTTACGGCCGCGATTGCGGCGTGCCCGGACCTCGGTTGCGACAGTCGTCCCCTCCACACTGCCCTGACCCTGAGATAGCGCCGGAGCTCTTCCCGCCGCGCCTCGACTTCTCGAGGCAGCGGGGATTCACCCCGGCGCTGCGCCTCCACGCGCCACTTATAGAAACTTCTGTCGGAAATAGGCCAGCTGTTATACAAAGATCCTGATGCCATTTTGAAGGCCTGGGAAGAAGTTTGTACAGCTTTGTGTCCGCATTTATGTATTGAGTGAAATATACGTATTTGTATGAATCACAAAAATTCTTAGGAAAAACTTCATGGTTGGTTTTTCTTTTTAAACATTATTTTGACAATGGGGATGGCAACTCAAAGCTAATCGTAGATGGCGTTGCGATAGTTGGTCCCTAAGTCAGATTACTGTCTACCTTGTACAAAAAACAAACAAGATTTATTGTTATAAAAAATTAGTATAAATACAAAACAAATTTGATTTGATTTGATTTGATTCTTGTGCGTTAATGATTTTATCATTAGGATAAATTACCACTTTTCGAATGGCCCGCGTCTTGACGCGACTTACGCACCACTTTATAAATCGATAATATATTTATAACACATTTGCTCGTAAAAGGTCTCTTAGTGCACCAATTTCAGTATCGTAATGTATCTTATTACGCACTAGTGCGTAATGGTAAAGTAAAACGCACGGTTTACCAAGATGCTCCGTCTAAAACGAACGGTACTTTTTTAAATCTTAGCAAACAGTTTATATGTCAGAAAAGTGGTCAACATTTTATGAATAAAATTAAATTTGGGAGACGAAATATAATAAATAAACATTTTATTCTTTAATTTAATTAATTTTGTCAATTAATTACAACCATTTATCTGTAATAAAAACACAAA
Organism: Agrotis clavis; assembly: GCA_954870645.1. NCBI lineage: Eukaryota > Metazoa > Arthropoda > Insecta > Lepidoptera > Noctuidae > Agrotis > Agrotis clavis. The sequence goes on from OX940917.1 coordinate 2,655,060, forward strand.
AGTATTAATTTACTTTGATAGTAATACTGGCTGTTTATTGGGGTTATGGGACATCTCGCCCACGAAAAAACTGGCCCACAGGCCAGATGTCCCCTTTTTAAAATTTGCATGGGTAGATTCGCCCGGACCAGTTTAGTGGAACGGGCCAGACGTCTCCTATTAAAAAGTGAAGGGATATTTCGCCAAAATCGCAAATGTAAGCAAATTAATGATGATTATTAAAAAAATAAACCATATTAGACTTGTACCTGCTGTATTTGATGAAATATGGCACCTTCAGGTTTCCTGAAAAATGATGTATACCACAGCATACACTGCCAATTCCTGTGCAAGTCAAAATAATATTAAAAAAGGTCTTATTGCTTAGAAATTGCCAAACACGCAGAATATGATAGTCTAGTTGGCAATTCTTAGGACTTTTACAAGTGATGAAACACAGATAAACTTGGTATTTCATGTATAACACAGACCTGAAAGTGAAAAAAGAAACCACCAGAAGCAGGAGCACCGCGAAATGGTGCTCCGTCGTGACTAGGAAGAAGAAGCTAATGCCCTTATGCGAGCTGTAGCTAGGCCAGGGTTAAAAAACCTCTTGCATTCGGTTCATGTGGGGTAGAGGGTGCAGGTGTGCTGTGCTGGGTTTCGTGGAGTTGGAGGACTAGTGGGAGTTACTGGGGGTGACAAAATGTCACTCAGTACTGGCACCATCTTACAATTTGGTTTAGGGAAGGGCTGGAAAGTTTTGAAAAAATGGTACATGTCGAAGATTTTGGTTCTTCATCATTGTCTAAAATATTCAGCCTGTCTGTAGGACTTCTGTGGAAGGAACACAAGAATACCGTTTGTTCCCACTGGTTCTACTTGTACAGTACAGTTCTATGGTAGAACTAATGGGATTTTTTTTTCCACGAGTTCTAGGATATATTAGGTAGAACAAAATAGTAGAACTATTGGGATTCTCTATTGCCACTTGTTCCACTGAACTAAATCTAGTAAAAGTGTCAGAAACCATCGACGCAGCATCATTTCGCGGTGCTCCTACTTCTGGTGGTTTCTTTTTTCACTTTCAGGTCTGTGTTATACATAAAATACCAAGTTTATCTGTGTTTCATCACTTTTAAAAGTCCTAAGAATTGCCAACTAGACTATCATATTCTGCGTGTTTGGCAATTTCTAAGCAATAAGACTTTTTTTTATTATTATTTTGACTTGTACAGGAATTGGCAGTGTATGCTGGTGGTATACATTATTTTTCAGGAAACCTGAAGGTGCCATATTTTATCAAATACAGCAGGTACAAGTCTAATATGGTTTATTTTTTTAATAATCATCATTAATTTGCTAACATTTTCGATTTAGGCGAAATATCCCTTCACTCTTTAGTAGGAGACATCTGGCCCGTTCCACTAAACTGGTCCGGGCGAATCTACCCATGCAAGTTTTAAAAAGGGGACATCTGGCCTGTGGGCCAGTTTTTTCGTGGGCGAGATGTCTCATAACCCTACCAGCTGCTAATCCTGCTATCGCTTATGATCCACCACTACCGCTACCGCTAATAAACCTGCTAGAGCACTCAATTATACAAGGTGATTTTTTAGTCACCATCCAAATTTTAATATATCGAGGGGTGAAAGGCTATTTGCTTTAAGCGACATCTTGGGCGATATTGAGTTATATACATATTCGGAATCAGCAATTTTTTCTCCGTCGTTTGATGCCGGTTTCATCAAAATCAGAGCACTTTTTTGGCGTTTGAAACAACACTATTTTTGGGTTGTTCCCAAAGTGGCAGTGTATTATCCGACGTCGAATTTGCATTTTATTTTCAGTGATGTACTTGAACTATAAAATAATTAAAGAACTGAGACATAAACCAGATAAATGATTCTATATCGGTTAAAGCATTTTTCATGTTTCTATTTCTTATTAGCATGTTATTTAAATCATTTGGAATTCCACCATTTACACGTTGTGGTGTCGCTTAAATCATTTGTCCGTCAACCAAATATGACATGAAGTGTCGCTTAAGCTCTTTCAGCTGCATCTATTTTCAATCTAGGATGCTTCTTGAACCAAATAGACGTTTTGTTTCAGCTATTTTGCATATTGGAAAACATTTTTTCAGTATTGATAAAAAGAAAAGTTGACCTTTAAATCATTCAATTCTAATATGATACATTTAATTCATGTCATATAATACCTTCTTTATTCCATCTCCCGGGAGTTAACAATCGTGTTTATTCAACCAGACTGCAGCGCTCGGTCGCTTCAGTCGAACTCCAAAGTAGTCCAAGGAGTGAGAGTGGTTGAAAGAGAAAAATTTAATAAATAAATGTATATGCGGGATGTATGTGTATGGATGGACCCGGGTTAGTCCTTAAACTATGACCAACCATCGAAGGTCGGGCAGGGAAAGCCTTCCCCCTCATTAACAACCTTTGCGCACGGACCCTAGTCTTCGGCATCTCCGCTATTCCTGACAAACTTTTGCCCCGACATGACGCAACAACTGCACATTGAGCGATGACCGATTGTCGAACTGGAGGAAGAATTGAGCAAAATACGCTGGGATATCTTGGGATTATCTGAATTCTAACCCTTTCGGTTAGGATACAATAGTCCTATATTCCGGCAACATGCTCTTCTTCCGGGAAGAAGATCGTAACTCCCAGGGTGGTGTTGGATTTCTCGTCCACAGGTCCCTCATTAATAACGTTGTGAAAGTCGACAGTGTGTCGAGTAGGGTAGCATACCTTATACTCAGAATAACCAACCGGTCTTTGTTGAAGGTCATACAGGTGCATGCACCGACCTGGGCATATTCTGATGATGAAGCAGAGGCTTTGTATGAGGAGATATCCGAAGCCATACATACCTCCGAAACATACTTTTTCATTGTTATAGGGGAATTCAATTCGTGGTCCACGGAATGGAAATGAGTTAAGAGGCCCCAGCCATTTGGGTATGGGCAGCAAATCCATAGCGACCAGCGGCTGGCCGACTTAATGAAAAAGGAAGAACTCCATTTGATGAACACCTATTTATATAAAGATGGACGAGGATAAACCCTGACGGTACAACCAAAAACGAGATTGACTTCATCATGGCGTCCAAGAAGCGAATATTCAGTGATGTCTCTTTGATCTCCAAGATGAAACTGACAAGGTGACCTGTGGCGATCAGCGAATCTTAAGAATCACATTGAATATCAATGTAAAGATTGAACGGTCACGCCTGTTGAAGTCTACCGTCCGACCTGGTCCTGCTCACATCCAGAACACCGAAGGTTTCCAACTCGAAACGCATGATCTTTTCCGTTAGGCCCTGAATGCAAAACTGTGGACGCGATCAACAACCGGTTGGTGGAAACTGTCCAAGTAGTGAAGTCCAATTTCTTTGAGACCCCGGAGGAAGCCTCAAAAGCCCCCGGATCCATCAAGTTGATCCAAGAGCGGATTGAGATGGCTGCAATCTTCAGCTGATATGTCGGAATATGGCAAACTCAATAGACGAATCCCTAAATCAATGAAAGAAAGAAAGAAAGAAAGAAAGAAAAGAGATTTATTGGGACACACAGGACAGAACAAACAAAATTACATGAATAAAGAAACAGAGAAAAACAAAAATTAATTTAAGTAAAACAAACGTTTAAAAAGTACAACAAAACATAAAACAATTTAGTCCTGTGCGAGGCCAAAAGGCTCCTACCTCAGCATTTGCTGCGACATTTAACTGTCACAGCGCTGGTTTGACGTGACCTGCGTGCCTATAATGCTGCACGGATCAGAGATGCAATCGAGCAGAACCAGAGTTCAAAAGCCTTCCCAAAGAATTCAGTTATTGGGCAAATGACAAAGCTAAAGATTGACGACGGCAATATCATTTCAATGAAACCGAGATCATGAAAGAGCTTGACAAATTGTACGGAAAGTTATACACATGCTCCGGCAGATTTTACAGAAGACAGAAGAGTTTAGTGCATTACATGCCAGAATCCAATTCGAATGTGCAGCGTTGGGAAGCCACGTGATATCTTCTCATCGAGGATCCCACGGTGTCTTGAGATGGTTAAGGTGTTTAACCAGTGTATATTGTCAGTGATGACATTAAGCTATGTAACGTAGTCGTAGACTGCTAGCTTTTTGGAGAGACTAAGAATCACTCGACGAGCAATGGAAAGAGTTATGCTTCAAGTTTCTTTGCGGGATGAAATCCAGAACAAGGATATTCGCCGAAGATCCAGAGTCACCGACATGACTCGTAAAATTTGCAAATTGAAGTGGAAATGGCCGAAAGACGCAGGGTAGGCAGGCCGCTCACTAGGTGCGTAGAATTGTCGTTCAGCGTGGTGGTCTCCCACTAGGTGGACCGACGACAACGTGAGGGTCGCGGGCAGCCGATGGATGCAAGTGGCGAATTGTCGTTCGGCGTGGCGGTCTAAGGGGGAGGCCTATGTTCAGCAGTGGACGTCTTCCGGCTGATGATGATGATGATGATGTGGTGGTCTAAGGGGGAGGCCTATGTTCAGCAGTGGACGTCTTCCAGCTGATGATGAAGCGGGTAATTCTTTAACTGATGTTGTTGTTGATAAAAAAATTGATGTTCCTAAATTGAGACAGTTCTACTTTATTATTATTCTGAATGAATCTAACTTCAACTGAAATTGCGTTGTCTATATTAATTTCTTTATTTACTAATATAAGCACCTAAGATTTTGGGTGATAGCGATAATTAAGGTTGTTTCAACAGCCATTGATAATATTAGACGTAAAAAAATGTTACATTAAACGTTACATTTTCAATACAATATGTTACATATGTCTATTAGCCTGCCATTCAAATTAATATCAATTGTCAGTTGAGATAAATAGCTTGCTACTGTTCATTATGGGCTGCGTCACTTCATGCTATTTGGCTTCTTCTGAAAATATACAGCAGAGCCGCTTAAATCTTTTTTCCTTTCCCTAAAAAATAGGGGTTTAAGGTAATTTGTATTAAGCGACATTTATCTCTGTATTTAAAGGTCCTTTTTATTTAGTGTAAACATCAACATATCAAACCTTTTAAATGAAATTTAATTTAGTTTACCCCATTCAAATAGTTGCAGAAATTTTTTTGTTATGATTTTTTTTCGATTTTTTAAAACTTTAAATGGCTCTCCTGTAAAGTTGCAAAAATGTCGCTTAAAGCAAATAGCCTTTCACCCCTCGATATGAATCTTTGGCGAAAATCATTGAATACGTGTTTTTTCTTTTTGTATCAATCAGTACAAAAATATCGAGATATCACGTCTCAATGTTATCTATAAAAAGTTGATGAATCTGGACACCGCGCTGTGATGTGTCGCTCAGGTGTAGCGGGGCGGGGTGGGGGGTCAGCGGTGTGCGCTCTGCCCGTTTCATGCGTCGGCAAGTGTATATTATTAACGTTTAGCTTAGTGACCACACAGAGCGGATGAGAAAATGATTTAATATGACAATTTGACATATCGTTTTTATTTTCAAAAATGGGTTTAGTGATTGATACCTAATGCATAGAAAATTTTTGGACGGTGGTAAAAAAGTCACCCTGTATAATTAATTAATAAAAAATACAAATATCATTTTAGTGTTTTATTGTCTGTTTCTCTGCGTTTGTCCCTGCTTTAGGGATGTGAAACTTTTGAAAAGAGTCTAACAAAAACAGTTAACTGAGCATTAAGACGCGGCCCCACCGCAGTGCACGGAGAGGCTACGCACGTGTAAGAAAGCTTCGCTTCGTAAGAAAATGTATTGGTTGTGTCCACTGCAACCCACGGAGAAGCCACTGCAACGCACGAATTGACGTCATTGATACACGCGTGGTTTGCTTGAATAGGCGGTTACATAGCTCAACGCTGTCGACGACGTGGGTCTACGTTTCCACTGGAGTAAGTACACGAATATGACCCACGATTATGTATAGCTCGATTATCGCAGGGCGGTGTTGCAGTGGCACGTGCGTAGGCCCTCCGTGCGATATACATAGTCGTGCGTGTGTACTCCAGTGGAAACCTAGATCCACGTCGTCAACTAAATTAATACACGCAGCTTAAATGCGCCGCGTGCCCGTGCACAGCATGCGCTGCGGTGGGGCCGCGCCTTTAGCAACACGGAAATGACCAGTCTGTATAAAGAGACAAATCTAATACTCTATCAATAAATCGTTTTTTTTTTTTTTTTCAGAAAATTCCTTTGATTTGACAGTTCTTTTGGGACCCTTGTCACTTTGACACTTGCCTTCCCTATTGGGAAAGACAACGCACGAGTTCGGGAAAGGGAAAAAAAAGCACTAGTATGTAATTGCCCACATCTCGAACGCTATACGTCCCTGCAATACGCCACTTTTTGAGCAATTACTGTATTAAAAATTTAAATATAGTCTTCTGATATCCACCAACCCACGTGCATTGGTGGCTCGCGTGAGGGATTAAAACCCACAAGTTATTACTTAATGGAGACTTGATTTTTTATTTTATACAGGGTTTTTATTTTAAGTTGGCCAACAGGGGGAAATCCGAATCTTAACGAGATACGGAAAAACTTTGCATAAAAATAGTCAACATTTTTAATTTTTTGGTCGAGCTTGAGTTGTCCTCAAAAATGAGTTTAATAGACAATTTTTTTTTAATACTGTTCTGCTCTATTTTAGGGACTATCTAATATGGTGCACAGATATTTTATGACCTGAATTATCACATAGAATAGTTTTTATCCCGATTTTATCTTCCTGCGAAACAGTTAGTAATTTATAACAATGTGGTGTAGTGGGCTTTTGTACCATTTAATGGGCATTGTTCATTTTTTTCAATATGTTGTAATTGAAAAACCATTTCTAGGAATAGCGTTACTAATCATTAGTAACCAATCAAAAATGAAAAATGTTCATATTTGATTGATATTTTTGATAAAATACGCTTGACCTTCCTTGCCCTTCAAGTGACGTTATTATTGGCTGTACCGTTTTGTATCGTTGCCTCAGACAATAAAAAGTGGCAAGTATTTTCAACAATCTGTCAAGTGTCAAATTAAAAATGTCAAAAATGTAAACAAATAATAATGTTTAGTTTTTTATATATTTTATGATTATTTCTGCAACATGCCTCATAATCTCTTTATAAGATTTGCGAGAAAAGTGATGCCGTGATGTAGGCGTGTAATATTGCAAGGTTTATAAAATGTACCTACTGTTGCGAAGATCATTTTGATGTAAGTAAGATATCAAAGCTTTAGATACCTTTGTATATTCATTAAGTTAATGCTAAAGTATTGCTCAGGAAAACGAACAATAATGTCACCTCGTCGACGACTTTCCGTTTTAAAAAACAAAAATAAAAACCGATTTCAAAAATTTATTGTATTTTTATAGTAGGGGAGGCGAGGATTCTAATTTGCAGTTACTCGAGCATCATGGCGACCTATTGGATTTGAAATAATATGTTCTAAAAAGAAAAAAGTTTCTGACAAGTTTTCTATTTTAGTGGGGGGGGAGGGCGTGTAAACAGTTTTAAAACTGTAAAAAAAACAGTTGTACAGAAGTACTCGAGCGCGTCAGCTATTTACAGTGTAAACGCGCTTTTCTATTTCTGATAACCAATACATATTAATCGGACGATTAACTCGAGGAGGCTGTCCGTGGCAAGCGGTTGAAAATCCAAAAAAAAAGTTAATCAAGCGCGTCAGATATTCAAAGTGTATGTAAAGTAGACCTTAAAAAGTGTCGTATTAAAATGTCTGACGATTTGGATGTGGCACAAAGTAATAATTCATATTTCTATTGGTAAAAAAAACGTAATCTTGAAATACTCGAGCGCGTTCCATTTTTTTTTTTATTGAAACTAACACTGTAAAAATCATACTCACTAATAATCTGACGTTTTCCATGGGGCGATGTCGGTAGACTCGCGGAGAAAAGGTGAACTACCTGTTAGTTCGCAAGTGTCGGTCGTGATTTAATGTCCGCTATCTTCAATGTACATAATCATATACAATTTTTTGAACGTAATTAATCTACCTTTTCGTAATCTGACTCGCTCAAGTATTTCTGTGGATCGATTTTTTTTTACTAATCTGGCGGGTTCTCCCACACAACCAATGGTGGGGACCATATGAAGGGTTGATACTTGGTACAGGTACATTAAAGGGTGCAAGATTTCTCCTTTATGATAATCTGATGCGCTGGAGTCACATTAAAATTCCCTCCCTGGGCTCCTCGACTAAGGATGTTAACTGACGTCTACTATCAGGAGAAAGTGACGTTGTGTTGTCAGGCAGTTTTTTAAATTATTCTCTGGTGAGGCAACGGCACAACTTTTTGGTCAATGGTGACGTCAGCTACCTCAAAAATTAAAATATTAAAAATAAAAAAACTATTGAGCCAATCATAAAAATATTCAAATTAGTTTCTCAAAATGCTCTAAATTTGCAGAAAATAAAATAAAATCGAATGTTTGAAAAATTAAGACAATCCCCATTGTCTATAAAAGCTCATAAACAAACTTACTTTTCTCTCTCATTCGGTATTAGATAGTAAGGATTAGGATTATAGTATTATAAACCTGGGCACATTATAATCTAGCTCAAGGCAATTAGTAGATGGAATGTTATTGGCAGTTTCGATACTGGCAGTTTTTTTCTCATTAGGCATGAAGTTCTGGCCTCAATGATATTTCTTAGGTATGATGTTAATAGTTTTTATAAGAACTGATGCCGCGTTATACCTTGTTCGACAGGACATACTTACCACAGTGACAATATTACCATTCAACACAATCCAGCAGGTGGTGATGATGTTAAAGCTGCTGCATACGTAACGAGATAATACCTCGGACGAGTCGTGAACGGGAACGGGACGTGACTGCCTCGTTCAAGACGGGAACGTGTTCTTAATGCATATACGTACCGTAACAGTGATTCGGACCTAACATGCTAGTGCTAGTGTTTGTCGTTAATTTTCGACGCTGATGCAAACGTCCAACATTACACGGACGGAACGGGGCACGCGCCGCCACCGGGCGGGACGTGCTAAACATCGCTGTCGTTTCCCGTCCGTGTCTCCGTGGCATATGCGCTTCCATATAGGTACATTTTGTAAGAAACGTTATTTTCAAAATTTCCCGTTCCGTCCCGTCCTTGAGAAAACCCGTCACGTATGCAACGGCCTTTAGATCGCGATCCGGGAAGATCAACGGGACATTGATGATATTATCATGTTAGTGCTAGGTACATACAAAAGGTAATTTAGCCATACTCGTAAGTAGATAATTTTAAACAACTTGTGTAGTAGCAGGCAGGCTCATACTCACGTTACTTTAATTATTTCAGATTTCTTAGTCTATCATCAATAAATGGTGTTAATATGAGACATATATAGACGCCAGCAAATCAACCCAATCCCCAACTGTCCTTTCTCAATCAAATTGTGAACCTTTTACTATTGTGATGAAAGTTGGAAATCATTTAAATAGAGGTCATTGGGATTTTTTGATCTGGTATGCGACCATTATTGAAATGAGGTATGGTTTGAAGGATTAGGGTTAAAACACGAAATGTATTTTTATATATTTGGATCCAAATGCATGGGGTAAAAATATGTGGTTCCACATAAAACGTATTTGTATGAGAAATTTTGTTTCTTTAAATTAATGAAAGGTTTGAAAAAAAATCCATAGTTTTGAGGAATGCGACACATTACATTCAGGATCTTTGATATACTTGGACTAATTTCGTTAATGGTCGCGCTGGTGAGTAACAGCAGCCTTACTATCGACACCCGATCTCAATTGAAATTGGAAATTGGGATCGAGATCTTGTCATTTGGCACTCTTGAATGTTACACTAGCTCACGATTGGAACAGTATTGGGCGGATTTTTTTGGAACTAAATGTAATCGACTTTACTCGAACGAAAATAAATATCAGCACACATTTATTTATTTATTTAATGAGTAATTCAATATTTTTAAATTTAGTAATTAACGTTTTCATTTGTATGGCCACATGACAATCAGTGTAGGTGTAGTCAAACATGCAGTCGATTCAAATCTCAATCTCGACTTCGTTCAAGAGTTCCAATTTTCTGAATATTGGAATTGAAACTGAATCGAATTGGAATACGATCGAGATTGGGATTGATTTCAAGAGTTAATCGCGTCGCGTCGCGTCGTATTCGTCGCTCACGCAGGACACCACGTTAGTTCCTTCATACATAAATTAGCTTTGAGCAGAACCCTCTCACATGTACGAGGTTCTTAGTGGCTATTGACAGCTTGGTCGACGACACTTGATGAATTGAATGTTCAGAACTATTAATCGGATTATTACATTGGATGAATGCACAAATCATTTGCCAAATATTATTCAAATCAGGCTACTATTAATCGGATTATTGGATGAATGCATAAAAGCAATTGACAAAATTTAACTCAAAAGAGGCTTATGTTTGATTCATAAAATTTAAATCATTAATGCTTTTGATAATATACCTATTCAATTAATGCTCTGACAATTTATGAAGTAATTTAGTGTTGTTGAAATTGAAGAGCCACATTTTACACAATCATAATGTACATGATGATGTACATGTAATGATTTTCTATAGGTACAGGGGTCCTTATAACGTAAGTCCACAATTAAAACGCGAATATTGTGGAACAAAAGCTCCGTTTTATTTATTTTTCAATTTATACTACATCATTGTGTCTAAGACACTAAATATATTGTGTTGATATCTCCATAATGATTATATAATATGAATGAATGGCAAACTACATTTTCTACATCTACTTTTTACTACTTGATTATAATGAGTAATTAAATCATTTGAAGGTTGGAAGGAATGAAAGGAAACCGATGCCCAGAGTGGCTCAATACAGGCTAGAAATACAAAATAATAATTTATAGATAATCAATTTATTATTTCAAGTTAATCCCTGTCGGATTAACTTGAAATAATAATTGCATGGGCGTCTAAGAAAACGCACAGAATAAGAAGATTTAAAATTAATCTGTAAAATACCCACATTGAATGCCTGTACTATGAAGGTAAAAAAAAAATGCTAGTCGACTGATGGTGGGTGGAGCGTGGGGCACTTTAAATAAGTAAGATACAATAATAGGTACTGTCGATACTTGCTCCTTTAAAGTTTTATTTTGTGTGGATGACTATCATAAGTCCTAACACTTTCTTCTGAAAATTCAGTAGAGAAAGAATCGATAGTATTTTCGTCATATCCGAAGAGTGCGATGGCGCCTGCCGTAGTTTGGGTGCAGGCATCTCGGCCTGTTGTTAAAAGAAAAATTAGATCGTTAGTACAAGGGAAATAAATACATTATAATAAGATCAGTCCAAAAATCGAAGCAGTTGGTATAAAATAAATAAAACATCATGCAAACGCAAAGCACTTTGTAAATGTACGGTGCTTCATTTTTTTACACTTTTAAAGGTTGCGTTCGACTGTTATTCGCACGAGGTGATACGACATTATTCGAGCAAACCTGGCTTAAAACAAATACATTCAGACCAAAAGAAGAGATCTGGATTTTAATTATTCACATAAGATTACCACTTCAATTTTTGTCTAAACACTTGACGAATAAGCCTTAAAGCTATTTAATTTTATTAACCGACTTCAAAAAGAAGGAGGTTATCAATTAGACGGTATGTTTTTTTTTTGTCTGTATGTTACCCGATTACTCCGTGAATTGTAAACCGATTTTCAAAATTATTTTTTTGTTCCAAATGAGATACTTCTGGAGTGGTCCCATAGTCACAAAGTCAGGATCTGGTGATTGGATCTTGGAGCAATCGAGGGCAACCCTCAAATTTTATTGGCTCACACATAGTTTTTCGCAAATCTTATGAAGTAATTCAAGTACTTGCGTATGGAAATCATCATCTCATGAAGCTGAGCTGATGATGGAAGGTGCAACTCCTCTAGTAAGGAGTCGGCATCGACTAATTTAGTTAATTATGTTTATGTTCGCATAGCTCCGGAACTACAAGTCCGATTTAAGTATTTCTTTTTATGTTGTACTAGGTATCGTTCAACTTAAGGAATAATGCAAGTTTCATCAAATCAGTTCAGTAGTTTTTGAGATAGGGAAGGAATGAAAGAGATGTTAACGATGTTATTACCGGTGCTACGGATTACACAATTCTAGTGCACTTGTAAGAAAATGATGTATTTGACAAGAATTTTGGTTGAATCTTTAAACTAAAAAGAGTAAAATAAAAACTTTTTCAAAAAAAATGTAACCGCCTTCAAAAACAACCACAAAAAAGGGTAAAACAACCTACAAAACTTTTCTTTCGGAAGTCGGTGGCAAAAAAACAATGAAATTAATAACAAAACCACCGACTTCCGAAAGAAAAGTTTTGTAGGTTGTTTTACCCTTTTTTGTGGTTGTTTTTGAAGGCGGTTACATTTTTTTTTTGAAAAAGTTTTTATTATTTTCAATACAATTTCTTGAAAACTGGCTCTTATCGCACTAGGATTAGGTTCAACACTCAACGTAGGTAATTCATTCTTTCTCGCATTACCTAGTAATAAAATTTTAAAAGTCCAGCAACGAATGCTCACAACTGTAGAATCTTATTAGTATAGTTCTATACTTACTAAGTACGTAATTAGTGATTAGTAACATAACAACGTAATAATTCAGGCAGGGTTGTATGTAATTCTACGAATTTCTTGATACGGATAACATGGGGTCGAAACTGGGTTGTTTTGGAAAATAATACATTGTTTATTATGCTTTTTATATTGTTATCGTAACATAGTGTTAGTGTAATGTTATGTAGTAGTGACATGCGGCTGACAATACCTCCCTCCCGATAAAATTCAATGGGCTGCTTTTATTTAAATTAAATGTAAGATGTTAAAAAAGCCGGGCAAGTGCGAGTTGATCTCGCGACATAACGTCTTTCGATATTTTGAATCATTCGACATTTAAATCAGTCGACATTTTAATCTTCGACGTTTTAAGCGTAGATGTAACATTTTTCGATATTTTGTTACAATCGATATTTTAATTTTCGATATTCTGAACATCGATATTTTAAGCGTAGATATTTTAATCTTCGATATTCAAATATGTACCCGTTTTCACTGTTTAAGTGTCACGGTTCATAAGATTTGGGAGGTGCGACCAATAAGGCCTGTCGGATATTAAGGCCTAGCTAAGGCATATATCTATGAAATCATGAAAAACATGTACAAGTTTAAATAGTATCCATTATTTTAGTACATTTTATACTCAATGGAACAAGCGAAATATCAAAATGAAAAATTAATGGGTAATAAGGCTTACGAGCAGAAGGCTAATGATTTATTCCCGTTGAATCCCACTTTTGGATCCCATTTTTTAGGTATTCCCGATGAATCCCATTTTTAATTCCCGTTGAATCCCCCGTTATGACAACATGTGTACATATCAGAAGAAAAATTTTACCTTTATTTTAGAGATTTATTCTCTGTTACTAATTTATGAATTTTACAAAAAAAAAATCTAAAACAAAAGCAACTCAGGCCTACGTCTTTGAAATATTTAAATAACTGTAATATATTCAATTTTGAATCTTTTTAACCGACTTCAAAAAAGGAGGAGGTTCTCAATTCGTCGGAATCTTTTTTTTTATGTATGTTTCCCGATTTCTCGAACACGCCTGGACCGATTTGGAAAATTTTTCTTTTGTTTGAAAGGGTATATATACTTTCCAATTGGTCCCATGATCATCAGGTCAGTATCTGATGATGGGATCCCAGGGAAATCGAGGGCAACCTTTAAATTTTATAGGCACATAGTACCATTTTCATATATTTTCTAAAGCTGTTCAAGTATTTGCATCTGATAATCATCATCTCAGCTGGATGAGCTGATGATGGAAGGTAAAACTTCTCTAGTAAGGAGTCGGCATCGACTGATTTAGTAAATTATGTTTGTGTTCGCATATCTCCGGAACTACAAGTCCAATTTAAGTAATTATTTTTATGTTGTACTATAGGTATCGTTCAACTTAAGGAATACTGCAAGTTTCATCAAAATCGGTTCAGTAGTTGTTGAGATAGGGAAGGAATGAAAGAGATGTTAACGATGTTATTACCGGTGCTACGGATTTCTTACATATGTAAGAAAATTATGTATTTGTCAATATAATATTTAAACAAAATATATTATTTAAACTAAAAAGAGTAAAATAAAAACTTTTTCAAAAAAAAAATGTAACCGCCTTCAAAAACAACCACAAAAAATGGTAAAATAACCTAAAAAACTTTTCTTTCGGAAGTCGGTGGCAAAAAACACAATGAAACTAATAAAAAAAAGTCACCGACTTCCGAAAGAAAAGTTTTTTAGGTTATTTTACCATTTTTTGTGGTTGTTTTTGAAGGCGGTTACATTTTTTTTTTTTGGGATGAAATCATGTGAACAAAGTAATAATATTTAGAATATTCATCTCGAATACCAAATCAAATCAAAACGTTTATTTCAACTAGGCCAATTACAGGCACTTATGAATTGTCATAAGACATAAAATAAAACAATTACAAAAATAGTTATGGTGCTACAGTCTCAGTCACAAGACATAAAAACTGTGAAAGTACCGTAGGTGCTCATTCCAAAGCGTAGATCTCTATGGAGAAGAATGAGCAAGAAACTCCATGGACACTCCTTTTCAATCGCCAAAATTATTACAAAACTTTTGTTACATCATTCATCATCAGATGGTACATTATGTGAGAACGATGTGGCAAGTTAATAGTGTCCATAGTAAAATAAAAAGACAATTCAAAATAAAGTTACTACTAATTCAAATAGGCCGTGGCAGCTAAGAGATGACCAGTCCCAACTGACAGCGCCCGTTCACAAACATGACACATATATCAGCACCATTCAGCTCAACCATTTTGAAGGGAACTAAATGATCCGACATACACGCCACCATCAGCGAGACCTTTGAGTGAGCATGACATACTCTCAACTGCCAGAGTCATTCAAGTCAATGAAAGACGTAGGTTTCTAGTCAAAGATAGCTCTGAAGTACATGGTACTCACACAATGCTGGCTATGACGCTATATAATACTAGATGAATACACTCTATAAAATACCAGAGATATAACCTGGGTCAATGAAGAAAGGATTCTAAAATGGCGGCGCTTATCGTGTCTTCTCGCTCGCACTCTAGTGCCGTCTATACTCACTCCCGCGTGTAGCGTAAGCAGAAAAAAAATAGTCTTGATGTGTCTTGACGCGCTCAGTGATATTTTTTAAGAATATTTTTTATAGTTTTCTGTTATTTTTCCGTTGTTACCTGTTGATTATTGTTGTTGAATTTTGTTTCATTGTTAGATTAAGTTTGAGAATTATTTTGATCCAGTCTTGTTTTTTTTTTATTTTCAATTTAAAAAAATCTTTAATTTGAAATCTTATATGCTGACTGTACTATCTGTCAACGCAAGTACAAGCCGCCATTTTAGAATCCTTTCTTCAATGCTCCGGCTTATACTAATACTATAGTCTAATAATTTAGTTATGTTAAAACCGTAGGCCTTATTACCCTGCTATAGTAAAGCAAGGCCCATATGTAAGGTTCACAAAGTTGTGTTAGAGGCTAAATTTTTCTATTTTTCTTTAGCAGATAATTTATTTAAATAATGATTAACATTAAAATTTGTTGATTCATGTTGATAGTTTTCGTTTTTTTTTTCAATTCCCGCTTAGCTAGGCTTTATTGGCCGCACCTACCTTACAGCCTGGTGACAGACGGACAGACAGACAGACGGACGGACGGACATCGGAGTCTTATTAAAATAGTCTCGTTTTACCGCTTGCGTACGGGGCCCTAATAAAAAGTTAACTAATATGAAGCACTTAAAAACTTTCAACGGACCATTTAAAATTGATCATGGCCTCTTCTGGGTAAGCTTGCTCCATCGTCGACCTTGTCTTTGTCACTCCTGACCTAGACTGAGGTCAAGAAGAGCACACATAAAACATTAAAAAAATGCACGGGCGGAGTATAAACATGGCTGCACTTTTAAACGATAATGTGTAAACAATGCCGCCGTGTCGGTAGTATGTGATGGCGTTGTTGCTCAGAGAACTTTATTTTATTACATTCAACATTTTAGCACAAAATGCTTTGTTACCAAGCACTTTGTCGGGACATATTAAATGCACATGACACAGGATTTTTTGTTTTGTTCTGCTCAAACATGCAAACAATTTTTGGGACTATTCACAATATTATCCATTGTTTCATTTTTTTCCCCGGTTATGCGCAGCGCTTCAATATCGCTTGAATTAATTTCGAAGATACAAATAGAACGTTTTTGCCATTGGAGCTTCAAATGATTTAGCACAACTCATAAAATCATTATTCGAGTCGGAGTTCACAGCTACATTAGGCTCGGGGTACATAGAAAAGACGTAAGACGTGGACGCGTCGCGTCGCGGGCGGGCGAAAATTTATGAGAGTCGCGCCCGCGCCCCGTCTCTTCTGTGTGTTTCACGTCGCGAACTTTCTATACATTTTGTATGAAAGAGACGCCGAAGAGACGTATGTCTCCGCCCCGTTGGACGCCGAAGAGACGTATGTCTCCGCCCCGTTTGCGTCTTAGGTGAAATTACACGGTTCACTTTTGTCTTTCAATTTGGATGAAGCAACCAAATTGATTTATGTAAACTTATAAGTGAATCATTCAATGTCATTGAATGTTGTCGTTCTACGGCGTTGAAAGAATTGAACATGCTCAATATTTTCACTTTTAGCGTTCAATCTTCAACGCGGATGAATGAGAAATGAATGTGTAAACACAAGAATTGAACGATTCACTTTTACAGTAAGTCGTGCGCGATGCAGTGTCGAGGAAGGGCGTATTTTTGGACAACAGGTACCATTAACCATTTCGTAGGTATCTACGAAATGTTCTCTAACGACACAGATTATCCCACTTTAACACATACATACACACTAGCCCCCTTATTAATAAACGTGGACTAAAGTTATAACCAGGATAATCTTCGGACTAACCATACATTAGGATTAACTTTGGCGTAACTTTACTTCTCGTTTTATTAGGTAATAATTTAAGGGTGTAAATGTTAGTACCTTCCTAGATTCTGCTTAAATAGACATTTCTTTGTTTTGTGCATACCAAACTAATATAATTTTTTCCCAAATAGAAAATAAACTAGTTTCATACCAAATCTTCGTCGTATAAAAAACCATATTACTTACAAGAAATTACGCCACTTTATCTCGTTCTTAGTGTACTTGTACATTTGCCACAAACTTATTTCTAAACTGGGTGATCACTAGTAGGTAAGTGAATGTTTATCAAAATGAGTTGCTTAATTTCGTTCGTTTTCGTAACCAGAAATAAAAAAATCGCTGGTAAAATGTGTGGATATGGAATAGCTCGTTGTTTCGGAGCTTCCGTATCTATCAGCTAGTATTTTTATTTTATTTATTATCTTTATATTGTACAAGAAACATAAATCTAAACAATATGCAGCGTTACAAATAGGAAAACAAAAGCGTTAACGCTGAGCTATGGCACCCAAAGAATGATTTAATTTGTATTTAGGCCATCAGCGTTCTCGTCTATGATTTGATCATGTTAGTAGTACTTATAAATGGTACAATTCCACTAAAATAGAGCGCGACTCATTTGATCCCGAACATTTGGTCGCACTTCAGCAGTGCGCGTACTAAGCTCGTATCGCGCGATACGAGCTTAGTACGCTCGTTTATCCTCCGTGTCCATTGCAAGGCTGTGCGCGAACATTTTCACTAAACTAACTTTAGCAATGAGCGCGCACAAATAACGAGTCCACTGCTCACGTGTGCACGCACAAAAGTATTCAGCTGTGCGCGAACATTTTTAGACTGTTCGCGAACAGTAGTGAGTCCACCAGAGCGAACCTTTGTGCCGCACACCGGTGGAATCGCATCTTTAGACGAGCACAGTACGCATCATTAAATTACAATTTATTTACTGTCCATTGCAACTATAATAAAATTGGCTTATTTATGTACCTGTGAGTGAAAGATAAATATGGTGAGAACTTGTGTTCGTAAGACTGTATAAATATATTACCCTACTCGTATTAACTATATTATACTACAAAGGTTCGATGTCTGTAGTCTGCGGTACATTTTCAGTCCCATCATAATTTAATGTCAGGAGCCACTTCATGACCTCGGATTTACATCCATTTAGAAATAAGATGATGATTCCATGGAAGCTTGATATGAAGCGATTTATATCGCCCTTCGTCCTTTTTACTAAGTATAACACAAAACCCTACTCGAGAAAATCAATGTTTGAGTGTTATTTTTTCTCCTTTAGTTATGATCGCTTTCCTGTTCCTTTATATTTTCACATGTTATTTGCGATTAACACGACACGTTCTCTTTCCCCACTCTTTCCGTCAACCCACGCAATATCTATTATAAAACCTCCTTTGATATTATCTCTCCTAAATACCCTACATACTCGTACATTCCTGTATTTTATTGGAAATTAATATTTCCTAACATGACTAAATGAAATTGTTTTTCATAAACTTGTATTGAGTTACATTCCACTGATACCAATCGATATAACTGGAACCCAATGATCGGAAAACCGTAATTCGTTGTTATTAATATATTTTTCAGATTAATTTTCATCACTATTGGCGCTTTATTGGCGATATTGTGACGGTCAAGTGCTTGGTTAAATCATCAAATCTCCCACCCCGGGCAGAGCGGGAGGGACTGTCAGACTTGTACTGACTAAAATCCACGGTGTCCTTATATAGCCGTTTACGATCCGGGGTCACGATTCGTTAGTCCCACGACCCCGGCAGGCTTTGGTCCCTCTTAGGCCCTCAAGTCGACCATTACTCGCCGCCGGCATCTACCACTGCGTCTGGGCTGTAAAGTGGACGTTGACCTCTTCCTCACGCGTCCTGCCTCCTTCTTCGCTTGCATGACTGCTTCGCAGAAGGAGACGACCGCTTCCCATTCCTTCTCGCCCCACAGCATGGCCTCGACCAATGCCGGGCGCGAGAGGTAAACGCCTATTGCCGTCGTGAGGACACGGCTGTGCTCTGCCCAAGAGGGGCAGTCATGCACCGTGTCTACCGGGCGTTCTTCGCAGTGGTAAACTATACCTACTAGTTATTTTGTATAATGACTAAACTGACTAGCCAAAGTTATTCACTTTGACTAATCATTATTCAGCTGGTCGATGTTGGTTAAAGTAATAAATACCTACGGTTCGACTAGCTGAAGCCACTTGGGTAAATTCTGAACAATCACTCAAATATTATTTGAATTCGAAGTTTACCCAAACCTTGAAACCGAAGGAGCTTTGGGCATCCCGACATCGATAGTTTAGGTTAAAGATGTTGGACATTTCAACTAATAGTTTTTGTCTATTTTTGTGTTTTGTACCAAGATTGAAGACAGGGGGGACACTCCGAGGTTCGGTTTGAATAGGTTTCTTAAAACCCTGCAAACAGAAATAGAAGACTTCGGCTTCGACGACCCATCTTAATTCGACCAGAATTTATCACATTGACTGTAACTTATACATTAAATGATAATGCTTCGGAAATCTCTACTCTGGTAAGAAGGGCATTGTTTACCATTTAAATCAATGTAAATAAAACCTATATTTATTTATTATTAAATGTTAAAAAGGGTTTGAAAGAAAGGAACTCCTGTGCTGATCCAGTATTCTTTCCGTAAAGCAGACGAGGTCGATGTGACCACTCGTCAATACGATGCTGAGTTTGTTTATCCAACTCGTCCTCGACCTCGTCTGATTTTCATAGTTTCAACCAGTTTGCCTAGCATCAGATAATTATATTAAATGTTGAATGAATTTCCAAAATCGCAGATCGAATTTAAATCAGAGTGAGAAGTCGCAAGTGCAGCCGCACGTGCGTCTATATCATTTTATACGCCAAAAGTAGCTGTTTTACTAAGAGGGTCTTTATGTCGTAGCAGTGAGGTTGATTTTCCTTAATCCTTATTCGCTTATTCCTAACGTAGACACCTTGGAATCAAGCTATACATATAAACAAAGGTCAGTCCACAAATGTAGGTAGAAGAATGCTTTAGTTTGTAAAAGAAATCGGGACAAACGTCTACGACTGCCATTTTATTTGTTTTTCTATTTTAGAAATTAATTTATCAACAAAGCGCTATAGATCGTTTAAGATCTATAGTGATCTATTGTGTAAGTAAAGGGTGGAATCTCGCTTTGTGTGGAACTTTGCTTTGATCGTCTTGTGGATGTTAGAACTGCCATAAGTACTGGCACACACGTTAAATTGTCGTTTAACATTCGAAACACCGGCTGTTTTCTGGGTATAATCTCTAAACACGAAACTTGTGTCTTCGGCCTTTAGTGACAAACGTTCTAACAACGAGCCCAAACTCAGAATGAATGATTTACGATTTGACAGATAGCTCCAGAGTCCGCGCGACCACTAATGACCCGCGGACATTTGCGGTAGGTACTACATTTTTTATATGACTTCAGTCGTAGCGGCATTGTCCGTCCGCAATTATTGATTTTGACGTTAGTTACGTTCGTACATCTGTATCCGTTCCCGTGTATTCGTTGACGGACTTAGAGTACACACCCAGACTACTACTGAATACTCGTTTATTGAGATTTTAGTCATAACAGTGTTCGCAGATTTGACAAATTATTGTGTCATCATCATCATCATCATCAGCCTATAATGTTCCCACTGCTGGGACACAGGCCTCCTCTCTTTGAGAGGGAGTGGGCCATAATCCACCACGCGGGCCCAGTGCGGGTTGGTAGATGTCACATGTCTTCCAAATTTTGGTTCTAGGTCATGCCGGTTTCCTCACGATGTTTTCCTTCACCGTTTTGAAAGCAGTGGTGATGAAGTAAATTACACAAAGTAATGCGCCTGGCGGGGTTCGAACCCACGACCTACGACTCGTAAGTTGGGGCTGATACCACTGGGCCACCACTGCTCTCAATTATTGTGTAAAGTACGATTATTAATTCCAGTCAGTAAAATGACATTTGCACATGAATGAAATGTACTAAAACATGAATGAAATGTACTAAATTTCTTTGTATCAGTGACAGTTGCACTGTCATTTTACTGACTGGAATTAATAATCGTATCTACTATAGTTTACGTTATTTCTTTTAAAAGCCTTTTGACGGCATTATGGTATTTATGGCAGCTCTAGTTTGACGGCACGTTTGGCGCAGTGGCTGAGGAATTTTACTGCTGCGCTGTGTGTCGCGGGTTCGATCCCCGCACGGAACAAATATTTGTAAGATCTGCTAGTAGTTGTTCCGGGTCTGGGTGTTTATGTATAAGAGTTTCTATTGTTACGTCGATCGCATTGCGAGACCAATCTACAGGCTTCTCGAAGGTTTCACAAGGTTCTCGACTATTCTACTGAAGATTGGTCTGGAAGTTTGTAGAAAATTCTACCCTGATGTTTCGAGATGGTTCTGGAATGT
Organism: Agrotis clavis; assembly: GCA_954870645.1. Classification (NCBI taxonomy): domain Eukaryota; kingdom Metazoa; phylum Arthropoda; class Insecta; order Lepidoptera; family Noctuidae; genus Agrotis; species Agrotis clavis. The sequence continues at coordinate 2,676,592 of OX940917.1, forward strand.
TCTAGAAGGTATGGGGCTGTGTCTATGGATGTTTCCCGAACATTCGACCATCTTCTAGAAACATCTAGTGGGTGGGATAAATAGGGCGTCGATGGGCGACCTGAGTCAGTCTGGTTTTGACTATACGATCGAGGCGACTCGAATTGAACTCGAAGCGATCTCTAAGTGACTTTTACGTGTCATTAAGTATGTGTTTATGTGTTGAGTAGTGTTAAGCGTTTGTTTTAATTAGTGATTCGTGTGTCAATAAAGTTTATTTGGTTTTAATTGGTGTTAATTTATTTATCCCCTACCAGCTACTAACACTATGTTTGTAAACGCACCCTACGATACATGAGAAATTCCTAGTGAGGGGCAACGTAATAAAAAAAAACAAAACTATGATACATTGCTTAATATTCAGTTGATACATACCAAGTGGGCGCTCTAACGTTTTACTTGGTGTTCGGACCACGGGAAGGGAGGACCGTTGTTTTCCTCCCCGCCGAAACCCAGTAGAGGCGGTTTCAACTTCCGACATAATACCCGGGTCTTCATCAAAAAGTAAATTATTTGTGGGTTGGCCATAGCGGCCAATCGGGGGCTGAAACAAAAAAGCATGTTCAAGAAAATATACATAATCCAGAAGACTAACTAGTTTACTGATATAATAACAATTTAAAAAAAAAAACAATGCTTAGATTGATGACTTTGCAACGGCTTAACCGATTTTGATACCCAAAACATATAGAAAAACTGTAAAATATGTTTTCATGGCTTTACAAAAGGTGTAAACTATGAAATGACTATTCACATATACGTACACTTGCCGCAAGCAGCTTTTCCCGGCTTAAAACATCTCTTTAGAGCGTAGATGTGACATTTTTACTGAATAAAGAATAACTTGTGATCTATTAGTCGGTCGATATTCAGCGCATAGTACATTCGTTACCCTTTATAACGCTGTTACATAGCTGCCACACAGCTACGTGAACTTAAAGCTGAATAATTTGTGGCCAATTAAGAGTTTATAAGACCCTTGGCTGTATAAGATCCTATACAGCCATTGTGCAGCTTTTTAACTCAGCTTTAAGCATGATTTGAATCCGTTATTCTGCTGATAAGCAGCCTCGTGTGGCTGGACTATACATGTAGCATCTACATTAATGCTACATGTAGAGTAGCGCGAATTTTAATTTCATAATTAATAATTGTATCACGGGAATTGTTAAAATTCTTATGAATACTGCAATCAAATTATATTTGTAATATAATTATGATCTATATAAGTAGGTAATTGGGAAAGTTAATAGACTACAAGCCCATGTCCAAAATGGATGGGTCATATAAACCACGAGGTGACGTATAGAGGATGATAAAAGAGCATAAAATAATAAGATTCAGCACTATGCCGTCACTTGCTGTCCAACTGAGTGCCGGTGAGAAATCAAAAGTGCAGGTAGATTGAGTACATGACCAAAATCATTATATTTTTGTACGGCATTTTTACTATCGATAGATCCATGAAAAATAATAAGAAAGCGCGCAGTGCCGTAAAAAATGGTGCGCCACAAAGTCGGTACATTTTTTTTTTTCTGACAATTTCCAGGGTAGATTTGGTCATTTCATTCTGTACGGCATCAGTTTCTTCATACTATTTCAATACACCTTCTAATTCATTATTCCGAAACTCCGTACAAAAATCATGCGACAAGGGAAAAAAATCGAGGGTCGGATCACGGAAAAAGAGGGAATTGGACAGCTTACAAGTGACGGCATAGTGCTGAATCTTATTATTTTATGCTCTTTTATCGTCCTTACCTGATGGTTCATATGACCCATCCATTTTGGACATGGGCCTGTAGTCTATAAAAAGGATAGTGGTGTTTTCCAGCGTTTTTAAACAAAATAGGCGAACAATTAAAGAACTTACAAACGGCATGTTGGGGAAATAATACAATGGTTTTTAACCTGTTTTTATCAAAACTGGTTTAGTTTCAAGGTCATCATTCTTTTCTTGTGCATTAGAAGTTTTTTTTTTTTAAATTATGAAGTGAATATATTAATGCTAGTGACTATTTGCAAAACAGATTATGCTGCTTGCATAGTTAATATTTTAAACGACCTGCTTCACTGTCGAATTAATGTACGCATGTCTATGTCTTAACAGAAAATTATTATTTCAAACAATAGGCATAATCCTCTAAATAGTCTTATAATCTCAGTCGAAAATAAGTCAGTAATGATAAGTCTAGTAATTTTAAACTAGCTTTTATTCAATCAGCTAAGGATGAAGCTGGGTCTTATTATAAAGTTCTGAATTGTTATGCCGATCTCCGTCTCCTAATGACACCGATCAGACGGAAGTGCTGATTGTGGCGTTCATGTCACTTATTTATTCAGGAAAATCGAAAGACCTCTCCAAAAATGTGAACCCTAATCAACCCTAAAGTAAATTATTCAAAATAAATAACAGTAATAAGCTTAAGTAATTAATAATAATGAGCTTAAGTCAAATTAAAAAGTGAGACTTTTTCAAATTAAGTGCTACACCGAACGTGAATGTTAGTTTGCTCAAAAATGGTACTAAACAATCATGTCTTAATCTAGAGTACTAAATGTGGTTATAAAAGCAGAATAGCGAAAGAGCAATTCATAAAGTGGAAAAAAGCTTGGCGTAAGAATGTTATTTTGCGCAATTCACACCGTTATATCCCAGTATTTTAGGTTAATCCGCTCAAGTTCATTTTCAAAAATACTACGCGAGTAAATCTGAGCTCGGTGGCGGTGCCGTAAGTTGGTTTTCCAACAATATTCAGGTATTAATTTAATCCCTTCGTATTGTTACTGAAAATGAACATTAATAAAATAAATCTTCGAAAGTATTAGTGATGGCAGCCCACACAGTGTTTTGTTATGTGTAAATTCACAAATAATACCTTCTTGTTCATGATCCTGCCCGGTATCTGATCACGGAGCTTGTAGACGGTGGCATACTCAGGTGTATTCATCGGGATAGAAGAAACGGGCTAGTAAAGAAAAGTAAAAGAAAAACATAAAATCATAGGGCTAAAGGACCAAAGGACCTAGACAATGACATTAACAATCTGTCAGCAAAAACTCATACATGAGAACCAGAAATGAATATCCAAAAACCAATTTAGCTACAGAAAGACTATGTTAATCTTGTATAAAATCGTTCATCATCATCAGCCTATAAATGTTCCCACTGTTGGGACACTGGCTACCTCTCTGAGAGAGGGAGTGGGTTATGGCCCACTCCCTCTCTCTGAGAGGAGTCATCCACCACGCGGGCCCAGTGCGGGTTGGTGGATGTCAGATGTCTTCGAATTTTTGGTTATAGGACATGGCGGTTTCCTCACGATGTTTTCCTTCACCGTTTTGAGAGCAGTGGTGATGAAATTACACAAAGTAATGCGCCTGGCTGGATTCGAACCCACGACCTACAACTCGTAAGTCGGGGCCGATACCACTGGGCCACCACTGCTCTCTGTATAAAATCGTTACTATAAATTTCATGCTCTGAAAGTGATTGCTCCTTGTCTAGCCCCTTTAGCTTATTTGGATATAAAATAATACAAAAATTAAAAATCAATTTCCTAGCTAGAAGAAGAAATTAACTTGTTTTGTAAACAATTTGCTCTCTGGTATTTTTTTCTTTATTGTGTATTCGTTATCTCGGTTAAGCTGAAACTTTCCTTTTGTATTAAATTGTAATACATACATCGGCCACATTGGATTTCCGATATGCGGTCGTCCTCGGTCTTTCACAGACATTCAATATGACTATTAGTTTTATTTCCGTTTTATAGATGGTTTAACTTGTCTTTAATGTTTTTTTATTATTTTTTATTTATGTATTAATTAATTATTATATGGCAAAGTATAATTGTATTGTAAATACTTACCAACTTTCTGATACTAGTGATTTTTTTGACGTGACCACTGATCAAGTGGAACAACCAACCAATTTGAATTCTGATATTTCCATGTGTTGTTATTTTAAAGGTACTGGTATATTATCGACCTACTTGCTTTGGAATCATTTCGATGTGGAATTAAAAGTATCTAGGTCTTGCGACACGAATAAATAATCGATCCGCAAAATGACTCAGGTATGAAAACTTATGGAATTAATATTATTATTAATTCCATCTCCAAATAAAAAATAAAAGATGATACCAATGAAGACGACGAATGGAGTACTAAATCATATCCAAAGCTAAAAGTATCAAAACGCAAGTACAACAAAATATATTTTAAAGTTACAGTTATTGACTTACTTCGATGGCATGTTCGGGGTTGTGATGTGGGTACAGCAGCAGTTGGTTTCCAGCAAGTGTATGTCGCCGGGGATCGTCTCGTCGTGAACTACGGCTACGCGACGGTCCTCTGCCCGCTTCGCCGTCAGAACAACCGCCTGTGTAACAAAACATTTATCAACCTGTGTGAGTGTAACACTATAGGCGTCTAAAGCCGGAAACACATTATTAACACCCGACGCCACCCGACGAAACGTTAAAGCCGGAAACACATTATTTAACACGCTACGCGACGCAACGTGTCGACACCTGATGTGCAGTGAGCGCGTGTCGTCGCGTCGGGTGTTCATAGTGTGATTCTGGTCATAGAAAACAATACATTTGATTTGACCCAACTCGCATCACGTTTCATCGGGTGGCGTCGGGTGTTAATAATGTGTTTCCGGCTTAACACTTATTACCTCTCGACTTCTACATCACTGTCAGTGTCAACTATCAGAAATCTGAGTTTTTACATAAGGTTGTTGTTGGGTTGCTTCTACAAGTTCAGATGTTAAATAACTGTAAAAGGACTCAGGATCACATTGCTTTCTTATCAAATGTGTTTAGTGACCAGGCCAGATTGCAATGAGGTTCTTGTTAAACTGTTCAAACTATTAGATATAAAATATTTACTTGGATTTAATAGTTTGAACAGCAATTGTTTCGTAGATTATCAATATTAATTACTTCTAGGTATATGTACTATAATAATAACACATGTGCATGATAAGTGGTACCTTGATACTTAATACTTGTTTTTGGATTAAACAAGGCCTTACCCAAAGATCAATTTTAACCTATGCAATTCATTTCATTGGTCATTTTGATTAGGTAGAGCTTTAATTGCTTAGGTAGATGCTGGTCGAAGAGGGGGGCGAACTAATGACCCCTCTTAGCTCCCGCAGCAGACAACAGTCGCCGCCGTGCAAAGTTCTCTGTGACGGTTGACTGGCGAAAGTCATCGTCCAACCGGATACAAGCCCGAGTGGGGCTACTATGCAGCACTTATACAGATATGGGTGACACTATGTGGAAGTTAGATATCGAAGCCCCCAAGGAATAAACCTGTATTATACTATTACTGACTTTTTACTGTTATACCATTTTCGGTATCTATGGGTCGGGATACACTTATGCAAATTTTTTCTTTTTTTTTTTCTGTGATAATTTCTGACTATATTTTCCTTAGAACACTATTGTTCTTTGGATTTGTTTTTTTAATATTCCACAACTACCACACAACGCCATCTAGTCCCAAGCTAAGCAGAGCTTGTGTTATGGGTACTAGACAACTGATAAACATACTTATATATTTCTAAATACATGCATATTATAGATAAATTACACCCAGACACAGAACAAATGATCATGCTCATCACACAAACATTTGTCCTGGGTGGGAATCGAACCCACGACCTTCGGCACAGCAGTCAGGGTCACTAACCACTAGACCAACAGGCCTGTCATTTTCATTTTCAATTTACTAGAAAAATAACGGAATATGTTAATACAAATTAAATTCTGTGGCTACATTTCGGTAAAGTAATACTTATTACTGTAAAATATTTCAGCAAAATTTCTGGTTAACGCGCTTACAGGTTTATTACCGTAAATTTTGTGGTGGAAATTTTCAGTAATGCACTGTAACAGTTACGAGTAGGTATGTGATTTATATGCCCAAAAAACCTGTCCACCTCAGGCCCAAGCCCCGGATGATCAACGGGCCAGACTTTCACGCCATCTCACAGACGAGCTTCCCGACATTGATGTGGGTGAGATTAGAATAGCTCTCGGACAACTACATAATCTCGTCGTTTCCCCATCAATTTCAGAGTCTCGCTGGTAAGTACCGACTTGCGTCCTTGACTTTTTGGTCGAAAGTGTTTGAAGCCCACCTCGTGGATGACATGTACCAGGCCTTCGGCAGCATCGTTTATGTCCTCAGTGGTTTCCAACATGGCAAATCGGTTCTGTAGTTTCAACTGGAAGTTTTCACGACCAGTTTCGACATGGGGCAGCGTTGGTCTGACAGTTGACCTTGTCAAGCGCGCTCTTTCTATTTTTATATTTATATTCAGAGTGCCTCTAACTAGTCGATGATCTCTTCGGTATTGACCCTGTTGATAGTGATCAACAGGGTCAACAGGGTCATCAGTGGATGAGATATCTCTGAATATAAATGGCGCCTATCAGACACAACGAAGTCGATCTCGTTTCTTGTCACGTTATCGGGGCTTCGCCAGGTCTACTTTCTTTGAGGCTTCTTCTGGAAAAAAGATTTCATCAGAAAAAGCCCCTGGGCCTCGAGGAAGTTTACCAGCATTCGCCCCCTGTGATTTCTTCTCCCATAGCCGAATGGACCTACTCTCGACTCGCCACTCTCTTGTACTCCCACTTTTGCGCTGAAGTCACTCATAACAACAGTGTAGAATGTTTTGGTACGAGACACAGCTTTCACTATGTCTTCGACCCTTCCCTGACGACGAAGTCGAGGCAATGTATGCCTCGACTTCGTCGTCAGGGTATGCGGACGTTGGAGCATACACTTGTATGATCCTTAGGGAGTACCTTTCTGATATCCTCAGTGTAGCCACCCTTGCCGACATACTACTCCGCTGGCAAAATATTCAAAATAACCGTACCAATTCGTTCTTTTCCGTTGAGTGTTACAATGGCTATATTAATATAATCGATATTTTGGGACCATACGCTGCCACTAAGACCAATTAGAACATCAACAATGATGGAGAAGAAAAATAAAGAAAAAAAACTTTTTCAAAAAAAAATGTAACCGCCTTCAAAAACAACCACAAAAAAGGTGAAATAACCTTAAAAACTATTGATTCGGAAGTCGGTGACTTTTTTTATCAATTTCATTGTCTTTTTGCCACCGACTTCCGAAAGAAAAGTTTTAAAGGTTATTTTACCCTTTTTTGTGGTTGTTTTTGAAGGCGGTTACATTTTTTTTTTGAAAAAGTTTTTATTTTACTCTTTTGAGTTTAAATATTCAACCACATTTCTTGTCAAATACGAGTACATCATTTTCTTACATGAGCACTAGAAATTTGTAATCCGTAACAACGGTAATAACATCGTTAAAATATCTTACATTCATAATTCCCTATCTCAAAAACTACTGAACCGATTTTGATGAAACTTGCAGTATTCCCTAAGTTGAACGATACCTAGTACAACAAAAAAAGAATTACTTAACGGACTTGTAGTTCCGGAGATATGCGAACACAAACATAATTTACTAAATCAGTCGATGCCTAGTACTTACTAGAGGAGTTGTACCTTCCATCATCAGCTCAGCTACATGAGATGACGATTACCATACGCAAATACTTAAATTACTTCATAAAATTTGCGAAAAACGATGTGTAGGCCTATAAAATTTGAGGGTTGCCCTCGATTTCTCCGGGATCCAATCATCAGATCTTGACATGGTGACAATGGGACCACTCCTGAAGTATCCCCTTTCGAACAAAAAAAGAATTTTGAAAATCGGTCCACAATTGGCGGAGTAATCGGGTAAAAAAAAACATACCGTCGAATTGATAACCTCCTTCTTTTTGTAGTCGGTTAAAAAGGAACCGACTAAAAACAAACACGAAAAAGCGTCAAATATTTTTTCTTTCTACTTCCGAAAGAAAAGTTATTTTACGCCTTTTTGTGTTAACCCTTGTGTAATAACCCTTTTTAGTTCAGATATATTATATTCATCAAAAATTTTCATTCAGCGGCGTCTTTGAAAATCTACAATACAAGTACTTACGCAAACATGGGTCCATGCGGGCAACGTCACGGGATATCTATTATTATTAAATACTAAAATTCTCCGGAATGTAACGAACACTTTTCTGAAAACCACATCAAAATCGGTTCAGCTTAACACGAGATGATAGTGGACAAACATACATACATACATACAAACATACAGGTCGACCTGAGAACCTCCTTTTTTTTTTTTGAAGACGTTTAAATGTTTAAAAGAAAATAACGTTTATTACTTTTTTTTCTTTTTTGTTTTTGCCTGAGTGTTTATTATTCATTCCTGAGTGTTTATTCATTTTAAACGGACTTCACAAAAAAAGTAGCTTCTCAGTTCGACCTGTATGTTTGTATGTATGTTTTTCCGCGATTATCACGCGTTTAGCTGAACCAATTTTGATGCGGTTTTCAGAAAAGTGTTTGCTACATTCTAGAGAAGGTTTTAGTATATAACACTAATGGATAACCCGTGACGTTGCCCGCATGGATGTTTTTTAACCAACTTAAAAAAAAAGTAGGTTTTCAGTTCGACCTGTATGTTTGTATGTAGGTATGTATGTTTGTCCGCGATTATCTCGCGTTTGGCTGAACCGATTTTGATTTTGGTTGCTCGCATTGTAGATTTTCAAAGGCACCGATTATACGAAGATTCTTATTGAATATCTGAACTATAAAAAGTAAAATAAAAATAAAAAAGCTATCTGAAAAATCATGTTATCATTAATCCAAGTAAAAAGACCTTTCCAATGATATATTTATTATGGCTATTGGGTCGAGTACCAGGCGTCATACATTTTTGCCCATTCTCCTTTTATGATCGTCACATTCAATCACTACGGTGCTGTCATCGGCGAATAGCACCATAGAGTGATTTATTTGCCCCGGAAAGTCATTTAAGTACAATAAAAAATCTAAAGACTCACGTTTTTAAATGTCCTAAAAATAACAAAATAACCCTACGGGGCTGAGAGAGGGGCCACTCAAAACGTGTCCAACCGGAACGACATACCTACATAAACAAACAAGAAAAGGGAGTGTATAAAAACGTGGGAAAAAAAGAGAGGGTCCCAATACGCTGCCCTGAGGAACACCATATTTAATTATCTCGCTATCGGAGCGATATTTTTTCTCATAGCAAATTTTTGAGCATAATTTTGTGTGATTTCTACAAGTTGTTTTCTGCCCGTTAAGTAAGATCGAATAAGATTAAGTATATTTCTCCTGATAACATATTATTTTTTAAGTTTTTGTATTAGAACCGGGTAATCTACATAATCTAAAATTAAGCAAAATTAAAAATTATGAAAAACCCCATGACGGTAAAAATCTGATTGAAAAAGAATAAAATAACTTAAAACCCCCGACTTAACCCAATTATTATGTAACGAAATAATTAATAGACGTTAAAAAAAAAAAAAAAAATTTCTATAATAATTTTACCATAATACATAACCGAGGAATATCCGTCGGGTGCTGCCATTACATTAAACCAGCTAAAGGTTTCCTAGTGACGTCAATACAATTATTGCAGAATTGTAGATGTTTAACGACGACATTAGATACACAATTTCATATAGAAATGTCTTAAAGATGATCAAAATCAAGACGAAATGCATTCACAAATGAAAAATATTGGACAAAAATAAAGCCGGAAACACATTATTTAACACGCTACGCGACGCAACGTGTCGACACCCGATGTGCAGTGAGCGCGTGTCGTCGCGTCGGGTGTTCATAGTGTGATTCTGGTCATAGAAAACAATACATTTGATTTGACCCAACACGCAACACGTTTCATCGGGTGGCGTCGGGTGTTAATAATGTGTTTCCGGCTTAAATGTCTGAATAATGCTTTCAGAGTCATTTTAATTATGATTCCTTAAAATGCTCGCTTTTTGATAGTGTAGCTCCAACCCACCCGCCATTTTGCTCGCATCGTATTTCCTGCACGCGCTATTCTATTCGAGGTCTCTGAAAAAAACCTAGAACAAAGTAGGTACCGCCATGGTAGTCCCAATATGCATTTGAATGCGTTGTTATTTATTTTAAACCAACTTCAAAAAAGGAGGAGGTTATCAATTCGATGGTATGTTTTTTTTTTGTGTGCTTGTTACGCGATTACTCCGCCAATTGTGGACCCATTTTCAAAATTCTATTTTTGTTCGAAAGCAGATAGGTACCTACTTCTAAAGTGGTCCCATAATCACCAATATCTGATGATTGGATCTTGGAGGAATTAAGGGCAACCCTTTTGCAAATCTTATGATGTAATTTATGTACTTGCGTATGGTAATCATCATTTCATGTACCCAAGATGATGGAAGGTACAACTTATTAACAGTAAGGAGTAGGCATCGACTGATTTCGCTTATCTCCGGAACTACAAGTCCGACTTACGTAATTTTTTGTTGTACTAGGTATCGTTCAACTTACGGAATACTGCAAGTTTCATCAAAATCGGTTCAGTATTTTTTAAGATAGGGAATTTTATTAGCTTATTGTGTACATGAGCGATGTTATTACCGGTGCTACGGATTACATAATTCTAGTGCACATGTAACGAAATGATGTATTTAATTTTGACAAGAATTTGGGTTGAATATTTGACTAAAAGAGTAAAATAAAAACTAAAAAAAAACAAAATTTAACCGCCTTCAAAAATAACCACAAACAAAAAAGAGTAAAATATAACCTACAAAATAACTTTTTCACTTCACACGCTCAGAAAGATTCTATTTCTCATTCAAAATCTGAGTGCAAAACTACGTCTTGTATTCAATTATTATCTACACTGACAGGCGAGCCGCCCCACTACATTTCCTCGCTTAGTGAGGTGAAAAGTTGTGTGTTGCACTCGGCAGCAAAGTTTTTCTGCGTCTCGTACCTTTGAAAACTTCCCTACGCTCAGTTTCACTCCAAGTACCCGCGCCAAAAATGAGCTTTGCAGCCTTGCATAACAAATAACTATTCAATCCGAAGTCGGTGGCAAAAAAGACAAAGAAATAATTAAAAACAAAGCCACCGACTTTTGAAAGAAAAGTTATTTTGTAGGTTATTTTACCCTTTTTTGTGGTTGTTTTTGAAGGCGGCTACATTTTTTTTTTAAGTTTTATATACATGTATATACCTTATAGTGCAAGAGTCAGTTCATGTAGTATGCATAAAACTGGGTTATTGTCACTTGGTCATGTTTCTCCGCATAAATACCTCACATATTTTAATCAACCATAATTATGATTTTGCAGAATTTTGGTTCGTAATTTATCAGAAACTAGCGGCCGTCCCGGTTTCGCACGGGTGGACATGATGATTTTTGTCCTCTAAAACCTGGTGCTGATGGTTTCAAACACAACAAAAAAAGAAGTAGCCGAATCGGTCCAGCCGTTTTCGAGTTATGAGCTTAGCAACGCATTTTGCGATCCATTTTTATATTATAGAAGATATCAGACACAAGTGTGTGTCGAATTGAGTGCTGAATCAGAAAAAAAAACTGTGTTTTCGCTGTCGATGTTGACTCGGTTTGGGTTATTACTGTTTAAGGTTGCTGCTGATTTTTTTCTCGTTCCACATTATTATACACAGTATTCTCCGATTTCATCTTCACGATACATACGAATAATGTCTCTTTTTGTATGTACTTGTACCTACATAGTACCAGAAAGCATGATAATTATGATACAACTTCTAACAAGAAAATCTGAAAGTGAAGGAATAGATAGTACCTATTAAATAATCACAAGCAGTCTGTATGTCTCTTTCTTTGTGTATCACATTGAAAAACTTTAATACCATTTATTAGTAGGGAATGTAATTCTTCGGTTTACTTAATATACATTTCTTGGCATCACATTGCCCTCCATAGTACCTATTATTACAGTCCGGTTTTTTTAATATTTTGTCACTTTGTCTTTGCAATTTCGGAGATGTGATAAGAATAACATTTGTGGAACTTTAATAATCTGATTCTATATAATTGTTAAGAAATAAAAAGCGTTTTTATTTGATTAAATAATTTAATTACTTAAAATAAACTCTATTTTATAATAATTCACAGTACATTTTACCCTTCTACAAAGTTTATATTATACCTACTCATCAAAACAAAATAAGGGCCACTTTTTAAATTGCATTTTAAACAAGTATTACTCTTATTCTGTATACATTTTAAATAGTAAATATCTTGTTATGTTTTTTTTTCAGTGTTAATATTGTTTCTAGTGACTAATTGGAAATTTATAACTTTTTTTAATTCGATATTTGAGATTATTAAGAATTTACGGTTGGTGATTTTTGATTTTCAAACTTCAAACGGATTTTTCTTTGACTTATACAGTAAGCAGTCTATCACGATTTTTCAATCTCATAACGCTATGTATTCGGAGATATTATGTGGATGCAAAAACAGCCACTTGGGGTGTCACCTTAATCCAGGCGGGCCATTGCAAGAAGATGTAGGTTTAATGGTGGAATATTCCCAACTCAAAAGACGGGTAATATCACCAGGATAAAGGATGAAAGTAAGTAAGGTCCAAGAAGACCATCAAGTTCGTTTAACCGCGCAAAGAGAGCAAAAATCTACCGCCCACACCATCCAAACTCCATTGCATAGACCTACAGGCACGTACCCCTTTAGTTGACTAGACTATTAAAATTTTGAATCGACTCCATGAAGACTTACAATACTCAAGGAGCTGATGCTTAGTTCGCCTCCAGTTAACTGCAGCATTTGGTGCAAATCGTTAAACATTTGCAAAGGAGAAAATTTATTGAACTATTTATACTGGGCTTCACTATTTTTTATTGATGACAAATGGGATTTTTTTAATAAGGACTGATTCATTAGAGCCTAATGAAGATCTTAACAACAGGTTTCACATCCTTGCACTCTTGAAACAGACTGTTTCAGTGAGCTCTGAATTATGCTCTGGGGCGGTTTTCTCTATCACGCAAAACTGAGCTCGCTCTTCTTTATGAGGGTGCTGTAACTACTCAAAATTGCTTAGAAAATGTGTTGCAACTCCATATTATTCCATTTGCACAGCAAGGAGTACCTGCGTTCATCTTAAAGCAGGATAATGGTCTAGCGAGCACAACGCGACTGACCGTGCATGATCATGATTTTATTGAGCATTTATGAGATGAGCAGATGAGTGAAAAAGAAAGTAAAATACCCATCAACACGCAGCTGGATCTCATAAATTGTCTGAAAACTTGCTGGTAGAGATCCCAAAAGATAATGTTCGGTAAATACCGAATTAAATACCGGATTAAATAATCCAGACCATTCCACCTCCAATAAAATACCACAGAGTTGAAAACAGAAGCTTTCAAGAAGACTTTGGAACATACAAGACGTTATTTCTTCGATTTTTTTATGTTTTAAGTAACTTGATACTATTACATTCCTGCAATTCCTCACCTTTCATTCAAATTCGTTTATTTTAACGGTTTATTGGAATAAAAACTTAATTTTTGTGTATTTCCATCTAAAATCGTTAATACTAATCAAAATATTAGTCATTATAACTAATAACATTTAAATATTATTTAATAAATCGATAAAAATTAGGTGGCCCTTATATTGTTTTGAGTAGTATATATAAAATAAATAAAATGTGTAAATAAACCCATAACAAAACCAAGCTCAGGAAGTTAACCCTTAACTACTTACCACCTAATTTTGTCCCTGAACCACCTAAGTGCGGTCTGTGAGACTGCTGGCAAGTATATTAAAATTATTAATTTGCAATCTATAGCAAAACAATATTGGCATTATTAGTTTTTTAAAACTACCCTCCATTGGTGATCTAGCTAGACGATGCAGCTATAATTTCAATGCAAAAATCATAAAATATCCCAATAAGACGGTGGCCGGGAGTTAAACTCTTACAACATGTTTTCACGAAAACTAAAAAGTAAATAAATACAAAAAAAAAAGAAAACTCATTCACAAGCTTTAAAGCTTTGAAGGAATAAAACGATACACTCGCCAAATAAAACGATACACTCGCCAAGCGCAAGCCCGATGATGTTCGATGTGTAGAAAAGGAACATAGACGCTCTGTGCTGGATTCCAATCACACATCGATTTATTGGAATTCTAGAATACGTTGCGGTCTCAGAGACCGCTGGTAGGTGGTTAAGGGTTAAAATCAAAACAATGCTCAAATAACTCTCCACAGCTTGAATTCCTGTTACTCGTACCTGGTCGCATGTACCTACCAATACAAACTGTGTTCTATAAAGCACCTAACTGTGACGTTGACGCCAGCGGCGTGTATTATGTGATTTCTCACTAAGGCCTTTGTCAAACAGAAAGGCGATAGCGAACCGAACCGAATCCTGTCATATAAAAATGCGAAAGCGATCCGATACTCTATGTGACATGCTTCAAACAATTCCATACATTACAAACAAAAACGCTACGCCACGCATTCGGTTCGTCTGTCAGTTTGACAAAGGCATAAATGTGCGACCAGCCGCGAACGACCGACACGTCAGCATAAGAGGAATTCAAGCCTAGCTTGCGGACAAGTTATGATTACATAATTAGTTATTTGCTTAACTTAATTCATTTCCTAAAAACTTTTTTAAAGAGTGGGTGGAACTACAGGAATGCTAGGTTCTCAAATTTTTTTGACAACCTTTTATCAAAAGCTTTAATGATGTACATAAAGTATTTAATTAAGGGTGCATAACCAGAAAGTTGGCTACGTCGCTAATAGCTGTCAAATCTAATATCTTCAAACGAGCAATTCTTGTATATTTATTTATTTATATATATTATCAGGATCTCGGAAACGGCTCCAAGGATTTTCATGAAAGTTACAGATTAGGAGTTTTTCGGCTCAAGGAATCGATTTATCAAGGTCCCAGGTTCGAGAAAAGCTCCGTTCCCAAGATATAGACATTTTAAAAACCGAGCGAAGCTCGGTCAACTAGAGTTAACTTAAAATAAAAACCACCTTGAATTTATGCCAGCCTAGTATTTTTGATGGTTAGTAACATTATTTTAGTTTTTAAGCTTATACAGTGTGTCCGGACACGAGTTAGCAATATTTGAAGGGGATATTCTAGGCTTATTTTCATCGACAAAAATGCTTTTAAAAAAAATTTTACTCCAATACTTCGCGAATGGCGGCCATTTTAGTTTTTTGATCTGTCGAACTGGGGTATGTACCTACAATAAAATATTAATATATTTGAATCCAAGAGACCTACATACCTGCAAATCTTTTTATTGCAAAGTTAAACGTTGAGGCTTATCAAAAACATACGAAAGTTTTCTAAATAATATGTAAAAATAACCAAAAAACATGGGCAAACACGAAATTGTACACAAAAATTACTGAAAAATTTCACATTTTTACTCTAGCTCGATAAGTACCCGTGAATTTTGCATGGGCTTTTGCATTAAATTAAGTAAAGTTAAGTATTTGAGTCGGCCCCACTGGTAGCTAAATAAAAATAATAGCAAAATTGAATGTTCACAAAATAAGAATACAGAAAATAAATCAAGTGAACTTGCGGGTACTGTGGCAAGCGGGGCCAGTTGACAAGTTACCGAAGTCTAGATAATTATACAAATATAATTATGTACTTAATTTATAATTGAACTAAAAATGCAATATTGATACAATATCGCTTATCTTTCTAAATATATACATGTTTTAAGAATTAAAAAAAAACAGTGAAATAATCATGAAATCATTGTGATTTGTCGCATAATTTTAGCAATTTTAAAAAGCCTTGCTTGCGTCCTTGTATAATTTCTTCTCGTTCTTGACCTGACGCCATCCTTACGCGGCTGGGCTTGTCTACTGTGCTTACGAATTGAAAACCCCGTTGCTGTCGTCTCGAATCGCTTTCAACTGAAAAGAAAAAAAAAACCTGCGTATAACCTCATGTCAAGGGATTTTATTGGCTTAAAGCAATAAAGCAAACCAATTATATCTACGAGGCTAAGAACCCACGGCGCGCTTTTAGAACTAAAATCACGGGATAAGGATCGCGACTTGCTCCAAATTGATGTAGATATTAGTGATGTAACGAATAAGTATTCGCATTCGCAAATATTCGCATGTTTTTTGATATTCGCATTCGCCTCCGCATAAATCGATGCGGATGTTTGCGAATATTTCTGAAAAACTATTTTATATTTTACTACTATGATTTTAATCTGGAAACAATAAGTAACAGAATACTCGTAGTCTTGAAGTAGGCAACAAAATTTAAATATGTAGTTTTGTTAGTCCAATTAAAATATTAACAGAACCGCAACAAAAATGTACAGATACCTTTATATCATGATCATCATCATCTGCCTAGCCTTTTCCCAACTATATTTGGGTCGGCTTCCAGTCAAACGTGTAGCACCCAGTCCCATGGTAAGACTGGGTGTCAGACTTTGAGCTTCTGACTAACAGTAATGACTGTCAAATATCTACAAATGACAGCCAGGACCAACGGCTTGACGTGCTTTCCTAGGCACGGAGGAAACACGCAATGACAGATGGTCACCCATCCACAGACGAACCTCGGCAAGCGCGGCTTAACTCGGAAGATCGGCCTGTGTGGCTGTAATTATTTAGCCACGACCTCCTCGACCTTTTTATCGTGATAAAATCATCAAATGAGTCCTACCACCCATGAGTTACATTAAAAAATCTACTACATAATTATGCAAATTAATAAATGTAATCATCCATAATATCGAAGTCAAATTAGTTTTATTTATTTATTTACTTAATTTATTACACTAAATGCATATTTTGATTTCCTTAGCAAACTGTATTGTAAGTAAAAGTAATCTTTACATTTTTTTTCCTTTTTTTCTATTTTTTTCTGAGCATTATATACATCGTGACTTTTTAGTCGTCCTACAACGGGAGCCCAGTTCATGTATCCAATGACTAGTAAACGTTAATAATAAAAAAAATAGGTAGTTAAAAGATTTAAATAATTTTAAAATAAAAATACTATTCTTTATTAAGACGCAAGGCGTAGTTAGAAACACCCTTGTCTCCTAGAAAATGAAAATGGAATGATTGGATCGACTCGTGCGCTGGGTAGGTGTACTCTACAGTTTGATACTCTTAAGAACCTATTTTTAAAGATTAAAAAACATTAATTATAAAAAAGATCGCGCCAAGAGGTATTTTATGTCGGATACATTGAGTGGACCACTTTTGTAACACGACTAAAAAGTCACTGTGTATATAGTAGGTTTAATAAAATGCAAAGTTAAAAAAAAACAAGGTGGTACCTAAATTTATTTTAAATTTATTTATGTAGAAACATTACTGGTGGAATGTGGGTGTACAATTAGGTAGACCTCTACCTAACTCTTCAGTAATAACAGGCGCGAAGTTGTATCAATTTATTTTTACAGAAAACACACAATTATTTAAATGTATTTTTGTAGGTTCTTAGTCCTGTCCGTGCCTGTTCCGGTGAAGTGTATAAAGATATCCAGCTCCAGTCTAAACTTGCTGAATACATTAAGTGTTGAATGAATGAAGTTACATTCATTCAACTGTATCGACTTGGCTATGTTCGGTTTAAATATGACTGACATGAAAACGACATTTCATTTTTTTTATTTGAAAGTCAATATTCGCATTAGCATCCGCGAATATTGAAAAAGAATATTCGCATCTGCATTCGCATTATCGAATGTGAAAAATCAAACATTCGTTACATCACTAGTAGATATAGGAAAAGCGGTCAAAAATAGTTCAAGGACCGCTAACCTACCAAGTTTTTACTACAACAAGTGCTTCATAAGTTTGCTTTCATAAGCACAAGGAATATTTGGAATAAATTCTAGATTCCACGCAAATGGGTTGTGATATTTTTGTGGTGCGTAGGAAAGATGAAGGGCATAAATTTCAGTATAAACAACTTTTACTAATCCGACGGAATAACCGGAAAAAAAAACTAAAAGCCTCGTATATGGATCTATCGAAGTTGCTAAGTTTATTTGTACTCTAAAATATGAAGCATAAAAAACGCCGTCGATGTTTCTGAGGTCATAATTGCGTATCATATTTTGGTTTCAGAGAAATGTTTTTTTTTTTCTAAATAGCTGGTTGAAAGGACGATTTCAAAAAATTCAATTTATCACAAAATCTAAACATACTAATGAAATGGGGATAAAAAATAATGATGCTGTGATAATGGTTTAGTTTAAAATGAACGAATGTTCTATTGGGATGGCACGCGCGAGTGGACATCTCTCAGTGACTTCTTAGCTAATAAGGCTAAGAACTCACTGAGAGATGTCTACTTGTTTGCCAAGGATATTTTTATTTTGGTAACAGGTTTCAGAAACAACTTTTTTACATTAATTTAAAAAATCTTAGTTTTTGCTTAACCCTCCACCCGTCGCGCCTTTTTTGCTACGTGATCCGTCGCGTGGAGTCTTCAGAGACCCCAAAAATAAATGTTAATCAATTGGTATTGTAACATTAATTGATATTATATTGGTGTTGCGCATTTGGATAGGACTTCATTGAAACAAAACCTAAAGGTAATTGCAAATTAGACATTAATTGATGGACAAAGCCTGCCGGGGTCGCGGGACTTACGAATTACCGTGACCCCGGAACGTAAAGGGCTATTGAAGGTCACCGTGGATTTTAGTCAGTACGAGTCTGACAGTCCCTCTCGCTCTGCCCTGGGTGGGAGAAATCATTTGATGATTTTACCACGCTAAAAAAAAGAAAAAAATCAGACATTCATATATACATAATATACTGTTTTAGGCTATCACGGTTTTTTTCACAATTTAAAATGTCACTTAAGGGATATCTTCCGTGATTGTTTATCACTCATCATTGAGTCATCCCGCGATCATGGCGTCGAAATATCGGGAACTCAAAACAATAAACAATCACGGAAGATATCCCGTAAGTGACATTTTAAATTAATATATATATATATATACATATTTATATATAAAAATAAATACATAAAAATTAAAATAATAGAAGTAACCATTTTTTTCTTGCATTTTTACCAATTCATCCAAAAATACGTAAACTTATTAATAAAAAAAAACAGGGATCAACTTCTTTTTATATAATTATTTGAGATTAAGAAACCAAATATGAAAATCAAACAAATATCAGCTAAAAAACATGTTTAAGTAACTCTAAGCATTTCTTTAGACACCATTAGTAGTAGTATTAGTATTAGTAGTATGGCTTTGTTTTGGATAAAGGTAATTGTATATTATGGACGTTACTGATGGATTAATTTATTTACAATGATCATATTCTTTATATTACAGTTTTGATTCCGTGTCTTGTTCACTAACTTGACCCAGATAATCAGTATTTTCTTCATCAAACTTATCACCACCAACAATCACCTCATCTTCTTTCAAATATCTTAAAATACTGTTAGTGGAGTGCCTTAAGGTTTATACCTCGGAATCCAGGACCAGTCAATTATGAATCTTCATATACATTTTTGGAATGTGTTTTAACAACATAATATAAAGAAATGTTAAAAAAAATTGCCCGATCTCAAGTTTTTAAATATTTTTTCATACAAATTGTATGAACGTAAAAAATTGGCAATTCTTTCCAATTTTTTGTATGATGTTATTTGATTTAGTTTCATGTAAGGATCATTTTATTGCACAGGAAGGATAATGTCTGTGCAACAGGAGTGGGTCAAATCTAATGAAATACTGACCACTATTATTACGACTTTATGCAGTAAAATATTTTGGTAAATTTGACTAACTTCCGCCGTTCCGATTTTTTTTTCCACTACAATGATATGATCCTTATATGAAACAGAGTCGAATGGCATTAAAAAAATTGGCCAGTTTCACTCATTTTTGTGGACAACTCAAACTTGACCAAAAAAATATAAACGCCAAAATTGTCAACATAAAAAATAGTTAAAAGTTTCCAAGAAAGTTTTGTCGTATCTCTTACCGATCCTGATTTCTCCCTTTTGGCCAATTTAAAAGAGTCTCTGTATAATTAATTATTATTATTAATTAAAAAAAAATTAGATCGCGCAGTTTTTTTTTTAACATTTTTCTATATGCTGTTAACAAAACATTTTAAATAATTGTATGAAGATTCATTGACTGGCCTTGGATTCCGAGGTTTTAGTATTTTTACGTTTAACGGCACTCCACTATGTGACTTTGTCTATTATCCATTAAACTCATATTAACAAAAGCAAAGAAATATTATATCAATATAAAAATTACTACATGGAGAAATTATTAAAACAGTAGTAAAAATTTACTTACCACAGTCGTTGAGTGGAACCCTGAGAGCCTTTTGTAGAAATACACGTCCCTACCTCGAAGGGCGCGCGACTTAGTTTAGATGGCAGGCGAATTGTGATCCTTTTTTTTTTAATTGGATCCGTAAACGTATTATAAAGGGAGATTTACATTGAGTCAGTAACTGACCTCAGTCCACTGACGAGTCAGTGCTGACTTCAATATTCGCGCTTCAATATTTTCGGCGTCAGTTCCCTCCCACGCCACCCGCGCCAGTGCAACTGACGGCGTGTAAATATGCCCAAGTCAGTCGCTGCCGCTCTGTTTTATGGTGACCATGCTTCCTCACACCGCATCACAAAATGACGCGAAAATTGAGCGACACGGAAAACTTAAAACTTGTTCAACTATACCGAGAATAATGAATGCCTGTGAGATCTCAAACAGCAAAATTATAGAAATAAAGAAATGCGTGCAAACAGCATTGCTGCAACTGGTGATTTTTTGCTGTTTGAGAGAATTCATTTTTCCACACTGACTTTATAAACGTGTGTACACCAAAAGAAATATCCTCGACTACTGACGAAATACTGACTGCGTATAAATAGTATGCGTCAGTTTTCGGCGCCAGCACAGACGACAGCCACTGACTCAATGTAAATCTGCCTTAAGACTACATATTTAGCAAATTTCTAAAACCTGGGCTTTGAAAGACCCCAAGCGACGGATCGAGGGTTGAGAAATCGCAATTTAATATCATTATGTAACAATTCATAAAATTATGGGACACGCATTAAATACATACTTTTTATACGTGTGAGGATATGGCTATTACATATACAATAATTAGTCCCTTCGTACGCAAGTCTCCAATACCTTTCGACTTGATATCCAGGCAACTATCGCAATACAAATCCATATTATTATACATATAATAATATAGAGTTTCGTACACAGTCACGCGTCAATGGATGCCAAAGTCGTAAGGTAATGGGGACTTGCGTCGCCTAGTGTACGAAGGGACTTAAATTACTATACATTTAATTCATGAAGTATAATTTTATTATACACCGTGACTTTTTAGTCGTCTTACAAAAGTGGTCCACTTAATGTATCCGACCTAAAATAACACTAGGCGAGTTTTTTTTTTTAAATCGTAATAATATTTTTTATTATTATTAAATAGGTACATTAGAAATATGAAACACTGTTAAAATGTTTACGTATCAAGCTGTAGAGTATACCTACCCAGCGCAATAGTCGGGCAGATCATTCCATCTCCATTTTCTTTAAGACAATTAAGTTACTAACTACGCCTTGCGTCAAAATAACGAATTAAAATTTATTTTTAAACTCAATTCTCTTATTTACCAATTTTTTTTTAATATAAACGTGAACTAGTCATTGGATACATGAACTGGGCCGTTGTAAGACGACTAAAATGTCACGATGTATACTTAATATACGTAATTTACCAAGTTGTCATCAGCGTTTTTTTCTAGTCGGTAGTTATTACTTAATTAAGAGCCATGTATTTTCGAAATGACCCAGTACCTAATTAGAGACGCTCTTATCAACCACAAAATTATGGGTTTAGACACGGGCTAGCACCAGTATAACTTATTGAGTTCATGAAATATGTATCTTCGAAGTTTATCAATGAATGAAAAGATTGCATTAAAAAAAATATTGTACAAAGATTGTATTGAAAACCAGTAATTAATTACCTAGTCACATATCTCTTATTAATATGAGTCAAATCGCATATCTGCCTGGTAGTGGAAAGCTGGATCAGCAATGCATAAGGAGACTTACAATAAATAATCAGTATTCAATTAAAATGCCTCTTCGACTAATAATCTAATTAAATAAAACTCTAAGGTGACTGACACAGTGATCTACCAACGCACAGCTCAAACCACTGGACGGATCGGGCTGCTATTTGGCATGCAGGTAGATGTTATGACGTAGGCATCCGCTAAGAAAGGATTTTGATCAATTCTGCCCCCAAGGGGATAAAATAGGGAATGAAAGTTTGTTTGAAACTTTGTCAATTTTATAAAAAAAAAATGTTATGTTCCCACATCCACGCGAACGAAGTCGCGGGCACAGCTAGTGGTATAATAAAAAGTAAAGTAATAAGTCACAATATTATGTTCTCAGGCACATTCTGCTTTATTTTTCTAACAGTGTAAACTTCGTATAAATTAATTACAGCTGGCCTAAGGAAGGAGATGGATACGCTCTGACCGGACTGGAAGGACAATGCGAGGGTTCGCGAAAAGTGGAAGGAGTGGAGACAGGCCTTTGCCCGAAGTGGGACAAAACAGGCTAACAAAACAATAAAAACTCGAATCAATGGCTTTAAGCATCTTCTAATCAGTGGTAAAGATCTACTTTACCTACTTAAAATAGTAAAGTAAAACAACTGGAACTTTCAAGACAACTTTCAAAAAATTAAACAAACTAGGATCCTATAATTACCCTAATGATCAATCCTTTTCTTTTTTATTCAAATACAATAAAATAAATACCTTATTTAGTAGGTATCTATGCACAAAATAATTGAATGATTTACTTTACTCACTCCACTACGGTACCGTCGGTATTGCTTTCTTTATTGTACTGAAACATCCTATTACATACGTTTCCTATAAAAAGAGCAGTCCATAATTCCCTAGTGCTTTAAAGCCCACTCGAGTTAGAACCCGACTAGGGCATGCACCGCAATAACACAAAACCGAAGCTTCATAGTGCGCGGGTTGGCATAATCTGCTTTGGAAGTTTAAACTGAAGCTTCTCTGAACATGTAGTAGACTATAAATTAGTCGGTTTATAGTAACATTCGTCCAGGTGTTAAATTGTCCACATGTCATAATAACCTAATGTTATATTTCTATTTGGTTAGAATGAAGTTTTGCAAAAATCAAAAAGTGTTAGAATGTCCAAAAGTCATATTGTACATGACTCAAAATGCTAGGTATTGTGATAAAACGACGCCTGGTTTTTTTTTTGTCGGTAGGTAATACTTAGAACAATTTCATTGTTTTTTTTTATTTCAATAGCCCTTTACGTTCCAACTTAGTTAAACAATTTAATTTGTAGATTTAAAATCGTTTTCACTTTATGACATATGGACATTTTGTCACTTGTTCTTTATAACAAAACTTTTGACTTTTTTACATTATGACATGTGGACAATTTAATACTAGGACGAACGTTATCATAATGGGGATGGCAACTCAAAGCTAATCGTAGATGGCGCTGCGATAGTTGGTCCCTACGTCAGATTACTTTCTACCTTGTACAAAAAACAAACAAGATTTATTGTTATAAAAATTGAGTATAAATACAAAACAAATATGGAAAATTATTCGTCAATGCAAGTGCTTATACTAAAAGTAGAATTAAGACGCCGCGGTGCATCTACAAGAGGAAAAATTGATTTAATTGAGTGGTAATACATTTGATTTTACCGTAATAAATCCACAACTACTTGTAGTTGAGGTTTCAATTTTTGAGTTTATGTATGTTTTACCTGTCCTCTCCTATAACAAGAATATAATGCTGCTTCTGACTTTCTATTTTGATAAAATATCATAATGTTTTAAGTCAGTAATTTTACCCCTTTTTTCTATTTAGATTCGAGAAATATCACAATATATTTAATTTCTTAACACCACAACTATCACAAAACTCGTTCCAGGTGATAATTCTTCCGCCAGACGAACCATTTCATAATTTATGGAGCGATGCAATACTGGTACTTAACCTCCAATAGAAAAGTAGATATTATTTTGAAAAGTGTATTCGATTGTTTAGTTATGGTATAATCATAGAATTTCATTAATAAACTCAATTAACGGCCTGTCTCGGCTTCGCAAGGCTGGATATTTGTTTATTATATAGCTTTTCCTTAGTTATAATTCAATTTTTGTTCTCAAGGCAGTCACAGCAGCTAACCATTATTTCTTGATAGTGTGAATTGTCGGAAATTTGTATGTTCCATCATTTTTACAGCTTATTACACAACATCTAGTCATTTTACATCAATAAATCGTTTTTTTTTTCAGAAAATTCCTTTGATTTGACAGTTCTTTTGGGACCAAACTGTCACTTGTCACTTTGACACTTGCCTTCCCCATTCAATTAGTCTACGACGAAAAAAACAATTAGAACAACACAACTAAATATACGAACTCCATTATGTATTTTTGTAATCTATAGATACGATAAACATACATACTTGTAGCTGAATAAATTAACCAACAAAGTTTTACACTAAATCTCAGAAGTTTTTACTGTATGACTGTATTAGAACTGTGTGTTTTTTTATACCTACTTGTCTTCTTTATCAGACAGAAATTCCGCCAATGATATTTGAGTGTCGTGAGTTAAGTGAGCATATTGACATCAACCGGGTAAAATTCTGAACTCTTGGTTATCACTTGGAAACTCATAACAGAAAGCAATAACGCTTTGCGAGATCTGAAAAATACCCGCATCCTTATTACACAAACTAAATAATCTTTGGCTTAAACCCGGACTATCAAGTGCAAGCTTATCTGCAGAACCATGGTTTAAAAGCCGCCGCCGATTACAAAACTTAGGTAAAACGTGGACCTTAGTACCGTCATTGAACCATTGTCTAAACAATTAAATCCACAATGTGTAATAACAATTAAATCTACCATGTTTTAAACCAGTTTGGGTGGAAATAATACAAAATCAACAACACAGAAAAAGTTGCTATGAGAAATTTTGACACATCTTTGACAGCTACGACTGGACAACGCCGAACAACCAAGATTTGTAATAAGGTTTTTGTAAACCGTAGTTTAGATTAGATTTTAACCTGGGTTTTAGTTAAACCCCATTCTGTAATAAGGTCACGTGGAGTCTTCAGAGACCCCAAAAATAAATGTTGATCAATTGGTATTGTAATATTAATTTTATTGAATTATTATATTGATGTTTGGCATTTGGATAGGACTTCACTGAAACCAAAACTAAAAGATATTGCAAATCCGACATTAATTGACGGGGCCCCTCCTATAGAGGTCGAAAGCCTGCCGGGGTCGCGGGACTAACGAATACCGTGACCCCGGAACATAAAGGGCTATTGAAAGACACCGTGGAGTTTAGTCAGTGCAAGTCTGACAGTGCCTCCAGCCCTGCCCTGGGTGGGACGACTCATTTGAAAGTCAAAGAACATGCAAACACAAATGACCAACGAACCAGTCAAAATAAAAGCGTTAAATTGGGCCACCATGATTTAAAATTGAGACTAATCTGTACATAGTATAAAACAGAGTCATTACCAGCCGCTGTGTATTTTATCTATCTCGAGATGGTTAGGGTTTTTAAAACTGCAATTAAAACTGACTGATTTCTAATTAAATTCACCTTGGCCTACCAGTAAAAAAAGGCCCAATCCCATCTTAAATAAGTGTAATTTGTTCCGATACATTTTAACTTTAATAAATGTAATTTTACGAGTCACCAACTATGTAGGTAATTAATTAACTATGTAAAATTTAAATAATATAAAATTTGTTGGAAAATAATGTGCACTTAGGTGTCAAAGGAGAGCTTTAATTTTCGTACTAGGATTACCCTGTTACACGGATTATTTACACACGGTGTTATTTACACACGGTGTCTTTTTGAACCCTCTATAAAATCCCATAATTTTACCTATATTATGAAATAAATGAATTTGGTTATATTTAATAAAAATGTTTTTACAAGTAGTGTGCCACTACTAAAGGTAGTGTGTAATATTATGACACCATTATTTAAATAAAATGTAACACCCCATAAGATATCGGACCAAAGCGCGGTTAAAATAAAAAAAAACGTGTGACACAATAATTCAATATAGTAAACAAAGAGACACATGATGCATAAGCTACATAAAACTTTGCTAAATCATCATTATTCCTCGTTAGCCAGGCTTTTATATTAAAATTGCTCAGCATTATAAAATACAAACGCACAATTTATTCGCGTTGAAATAACCTCCGATAAAGAAATAGGAACACAAAAGCGTTTCTTTGTTATTTTTTAAAATTATAACTAAATTAAGAAACAGCAGCCAGCGATAAAGGTATAGTAAAGTTAAGTTGAAAGTTGTTTAGTTTACTTTTTTCAACCAATAATTAAGAATTTAATTATACTACTTTTATTACTAACTGGACAACATGGTAATTCCTAATTTAAAGAAAACTCGCGCGGCAATTATAAATGAAATATACTTAATTATTAAATTGTTGTACTTACGAAGACTTAGCACAGCTCCTAAATTTTCATAACTTTCTATCTCTGTCATCTTCTCATCTCTAGGCGGCCTGGAATAAAATATACCGCAGGTGGCGCGATTTATGATTTTCCTGAAAGTTGACTGTTCCAGCTTGCAGTTATTTATTGACACTTTCCCGTCAAAAAGTGCGGAAGAGCGCACTGTTTTTCTTGCTCTGCTTAGTTAGTAGTGGTCTTGAGCACTGACGTTACACTGAAAACGGTAGGGCGGTTGTCAAAACTCTCCGGCGCGTTGCCTAGTAACGACCATAGGAAAAACAGATGCTGTCAACAATGTTCTATCAGAGAAGGAATGAATTAAAGCCGAAGTAAAAGTTTTAATTAAACAATTATTAAATTTACGTCAATTAATTGACTGTTATTTTACTATTGCTTTAGCACTAATTTATTTACACGTCGTAAGGTAACGCCATCAATCGCCAAGTGGCAGAACTTTATAGTTATGCCGGTTGACGATGGATGGCGTATCATGATGACACTGATGTTTTTTATTAAGAGTGTTGCCAATGTTATAAAATGTATTGATTACTATAAATAATATGTCGTATAACAATTGTGCCAAAAAAAGGTTGCTCTTCACCCAAAGCCTGATAGTTTGTTTTCTTTTTAATGTAAACGAATAATGTTGCCATAATTATTACCGTTTCATTAACTCGGGGTTAAACAATATGGCGACATTGGGTCTTATAATCCAAATAGACAAATGTTTTACGAAAACACAATTTTTTAAGTTGATGAACAACGTTGTAAGTTAAACATTTCACTTTGAAATCATAATATATTTATAATGTATATAAATAAATAAAAATCATAAATAAGGAAATCCGAGATAAAAACCCTTAGAAACACCACTAGTGTGAGAAATTCATAAAATGTAGGTACCCGAATATCATTTTTCAGGAAATGTTTGCATAAAAATCATAGTTTCCAGGAAGTGGAAAACAGGTTTTTTTCAGACATTCGTATCCAAAGGGTAAAACGGGATCCTCTATTACTGAGACTTCGGTTTCCGTCTGTCTGTCCGTTAATCTGTCACAAGGCTGTATCTCATGAACCGTTATAGCTAGATAGTTGAAATTTCCACAGATTATGTATTTCTGTTACCTTTATAACAACAAATACTAAAAAAACAAAATACTTAAATATTTTACGGGCGGAATACAACAAATGTGATTTTTTTGCTCGATATTGATAACATCGAGCAAAAACGAGCTTCGATATTGGCAACAGATAAACGCTTAAAATATTCACAGAATATGTAGTTATACATTCAATTTAAAAATAAATAAATGCCGTTTTTATAGATACCGGGACGGACGTTTATTGTATGGGAGTTCTGTCCCTTTCCACTAAAGTGACCATAATTTTCCTTAAAAATAGAAGATGCAGGAAAATGTAAGAAAACTAACCGAGATAAATAGTCGAAGCTAAGCAACAGCTAAGTCAAATCAAAATCAAAGCATTTATTTCAAATAGGCCAGTCACAGGCACTTTTGAATTGTCATAGACAATTAAAGGAATATTAAGTATTATACACTAAAAAGTTATGGTGCTACAGTCCCAGTTACAAGACATAAAAACTGTGAAAGTACCGTAGATGCACGTTCCAAGTCGTAGATCTCTATGGAGAAGAACGTGCAAGAAACTCCATGGACACTTTTCAGATCACCAAAATTATTACAGAATCATTGTTACATCATTCATTCTGTACATTATGTGAGAAAGATGTAGCAAGTTTAAAAGTGTCCATAGTAAAATTTAAAACAAAGACTAAAGCGGACTGGGCCTGTATCACCACTGCTGGACACTGGGACTGTTTTTAACGTCGAGAAAAAGACGGCGATGGTGCTCGGTCGAAGACTCATTTTTTAATAATGCCAAAACAGAACAAAAACTATCAAATAAAAATAACATTCGAAATATAAAAAAACACTGTACAAAAATATACCAAAAGAATTAAACTGTAAAAAGGTGCGTCGCGCACAAAGACAATTCAGAAAAATAAACAATAAATTAAAATAAACCGTGGCAGCTAAGAGATGACCAGTCGCAACTAACAGCGCCCGTTCACGAACATGACACATGCATCAGCACCATTCGGCTCAACCATTTTGAAGGGAGCCAAATGATCCGACACACGCGCCACCATCAGCGAGACATTTGAGTGAGCATGACACACTCTCAACCGCCAGGGTCATTCAAGTCAACAAGAGACGTAGGTACTCAGTGAATGACAGCTCTGAAGTACATAGTACTCACACAATGTCGGCTATGAAGCTATATAATACAAGGAAGATTGAATCTATATACCTAATGCAAATACAGTTGTACAATCTTCAGCAGCTCCAACAATGGTATTAAGTATAGTTCCACTATCAATTTATTTATACATTCACAGTCTCATGGAGCAGGACCAGCATGGAGCCAAGCATTATTATCAGCGATATAGTCGCTCAGTTTGTAATATGCCTGCTTATAAAGTGTGCGTTTAATGCATGTTTTGAATTTAGTTTCATTCAGTTCAAGAACGTTTTGTGGTAGCTTATTATAGCATTTTAAACAGAACCCCATGAAGGAAGAGTCTACTTTGGCGAGTCTGAAGCCCGGCTGAACTAATTGGTCCCTATTTCTAGTATGATAATTATGTCTGTCACCTCTTTTAGAGAAAAGATGCAGATTTTTCCTAACGTACATTATGTTTTCATAGATATATTGACAAGGAACCGTCAAGATGTTAATTTCCTTAAACAGTTCCCTTAGAGAATAGCGTCTACGGAGATTATATATAGCTCGGATCGCTCTCTTTTAGAGAATAAAGATGGACTCGATGTCAGCCGCCCGTCCCCACAATAAAATACCATACGACATTACACTGTGGAAGTAGCTAAAATATACAATTCTCGCGGTATTAACGTCAGTGAAGTTTGGCGAATTTTCCTGACAGCATATGCTGCTGAACTTAATCGCCCTGCAAGTGTTGTTATATGAGGGCCCCATTGTAGCCTTGAATCAAGTGTCATTCCCAGGAAAACCGTTTTATCGACGAATTCTAGTATCTCCTCATTCAACACTATGTCATAATTACTATTTTTAACATTTGGTAAGGCAAATCTAATGCATTTAGTCTTGTTTCCATTTAATACTAAATTGTTTGCTGTAAACCAGTTATGGATCCGACGCAAGGCATTATTGACGTCATCTAGATTCTGAGCTCGCCTATTAATTTAAAAAATTAGGGATGTGTCATCAGCAAATAACACCATATTGTGAAGTTGATTTTTAAGTGTATAGGGCAGATCATTTATATATACAAGAAAGAGAAAAGGACCCAATATTGAGCCTTGTGGAACTCCCATTTAAACTGTTAAACCCTGTGAATTTACACCATTTATTTGGACATGCTGTTGCCTATCACATAAATAAGATTTTACCAGACTAAGCGCAAGTTTACCTAGTCCGTAATGTTCAAGTTTCAAAAGTAAAGTATCGTGATTAACGCAATCAAATGCTTTGGAGAGGTCACAGAATATCCCTATGGCGTCTTGTGCCTCTTCCCATGCAGTAAATATGTGCTTCAATAGGGTGACACCGGCGTCAGTTGTACAACGTCTCTTGGTGAAACCATACTGCTGATCGTGTAAGATTTTGTTGGTGTTGAAGTGATTAAGCATCTGATTTAGCATTATGTTTTCAAATATCTTGCTAAAGACTGGCAACACGGATACTGGTCTATAATTGTTAGTATCTTTAGAGTCCCCAGATTTAAAAAGAGGCACGACTTTACTGAACTTCATCAAATCAGGAAAAACTCCTTGATCCACACACAGAATAAAAATTAATGCCAAATATGGCGCTACAGTTTCCACAATGGCTGTACAAACTTTGATAGACAATCCCCATAAATCTTCGGTCACTTTAATTTTGTTTTCCCGGAAAGCTTTAATAACTGTCATAGGGTTTATATGTTTAAACTTAAAATCAGCCGGGCTGCCAGAAACGTTCGCCTTTAATAAAGCTATTGAAATATCAGGTGAGGAATTTAGAGCCTCCTAACCGGTATATCAAGTAAAGTCGTTTTAATAGTCAGTTCGAGTACTTAGTTTCGATGAAAGCCAACCTAATGCTAATACTGAGCCATTACTCCGCTTAGACATTTATGTAGTATCGATTTTCGAGAAATTAGCACGTTTTAAGTATGTATTTCACATTATTGTTTGTGTTATTGTTATTTATAAATATTAATTTATTTCTAGACTTTTTTATAAGCGTGGTAAAATCATAAAATGAGTCCTTTCACTAAAAATACTAAAAGACACGGTGTCCTTGAATAGCACTTAACAATTAAATTAATACTTTTTATAGTATTGTAATGTTTAATACATAATGATACTAATTGATATGCTCGGTTCGGTATAACGTTAGATCAATAATAAAATAAAGCAAATTCGTTGTTGTTTCTGAAATTAGAATTATCCAGTATATCGTGAACGCTTCTGAAACATGACAGTAAAGTATTACTTTCGCTTGAACTATGACTTAGCCCGAAATACGTTTAATTATCCCGTATCGGGTACTTGGTCTAGATAAGCCAAAGTAGCACTTTTTGAAGTAATATTTTTGACAGATGCTTAGCAACGACTACTTATCTCGGCCTGAGACAAAGAAAAATTGAATGCCAATATCTAATCGTAATCAGGTCTAGCGATTTTGATTTGTTACAGAAGAATGATCATACAGTTACAGAAGCTACCTTGTTAGTAGAATCAGGTACACAAATAGTACGCACGAACAATTTATGTTCCAATTCACATAATTTATGATTTAGTTTCATTTAATTTTACCTGAAATGGTTTCATCAACACTCGCCTGTGTCGTCTTGTTATCCAAAAGTCTCGTATAATGCAGGCATAAACAACCCTCTTGAAATGGGTAAGTTTCTATTAAAAAACACTTTTACACAACACACGTTTTAGTATGAAATTATAGGACTCATTATGAATGAATAAAATAACTGTTACGTCGTAACACTATAGAGATTCTCAACTAAGTTTAGAAGTAAGAGCACTGGTACTGAACTAGCTTCACATGTCTATAAGTCTCAAATCACATATTTAGATGCCAACGATGACGACGTAGCACGCGCAGCGATTGTTCAAAACTACGAGTCGTGTTAAGATCAAGCAACGGCTGAAGAAACTGCGTTGATTGTACCGCCCGTAAAACAAACCCAGATGTACGGCAGTGCGTAGCTAGAAATCAACACGAATAAGCTAAAAATAAACCATCACACAAACGCAACGGTGTCAAGAGTCGAGCGTCCCTAGTTACTGATAAAAGTCAGTTTCGTTGACCGTCCATCACGAAAATTGTGAAGCAAAATTAATTAGACGCTGTTTGACTTTTTTCGAAAGTTTTAATAAAAAGTATACCTTTGATAAAGCTTCCGTGACCTACACTTCTTGATATTAGTTTTTTTTTCCAGCGCTATGTTCGGTCAAGGTTAAAACATCAGTAGCAAATTGAAAGATTTTAAGTATACTATTTAATTGTACTGTTTCAGTCATAATGCACATCATTTCTTTATTGCACGTTATTGCACGAACTTATGCGCTTCTTCTTGCGTGTTCATGAATTATGATTGATAAGTTAAGTTTCATCACATGTCATATTTTGCTTACTACGCTACGAGTACATCCGTCATATTCATAATTATTTGGTTCAGTTCACTAGTTGTCGGATATTGATGCTGAGTGACCTAACTGGCTCAACTAGCAGTCAGAATCTAATATCTTTAACTTGTATATTTATATATATTATCAGGATTTTGGAAACGGCTCCAAGGATTTTCATGAAAGTTACAGATTAGGGGTTTTTCGGCTCAAGGAATCGATTTATCAGGTCCCAGGTTCGAGAAAAGCTCGGTTCCCAAGATATAGACATTTTAAAAACCGAGCGAAGCTCGGTCAACCAGATATTTAAATCTAACATGAACATAATGTGTATTATTCTGCCAAACAGCGCGTCAGATAAATGTGTTTCTTTTCCTTCAGGTTTCATTGTGGGGTCTGCTCATGATGGAAATATACTATAATTTGTGGCAGAAAGGATCTATAACCATAGTTTTATATGGGCATCTATTGTTTTTTGCGGTATGGTTTTTTATTTGTACTTATTTTCATCCGCAAGTAGGAATTGCATTTTTGTTAGTTTAAACTAAGTACGGTTTTGCCCTGTTTAATTAAGAACACTGGGATAAGAGTTGAACAATAATATTTAGGATTCAAAGGTTAATAGGATTCAATATACTAGTGTCTGTGCTCAATAAGAGTAATTAACTCGTCGCGAATATTCGTGCTGTCCAATATACCGCTTGCAGCGATAGTTTGAAAAGTAACACTCTATCGCAAGAACCCTTCAAACGAAAAGAGCATACTATTATTACGGGATAAGATGAGTAGATAAATAGTTATCTAAATGACTACTACACAACATGGTGACGTTGAAAGTAAATGAAGATATTATATAAGATCTGTTAGGTTCACCAGCCTAATAGACTTCTCTCTTCAGTAGAAAATAATTATTATTGTCCTAATGCTTGAAGACCTGTTGATGACCTAAGAAAGCCATATATCGAGCGGCACGCATCTTTGAATTTTGTTAGCTTCACGTCGCAGGACATCTTCACGGTACTGGCGTAATTACGCTTGGTCTTTCTTCGAATTTGATGTCCTGTGGGGTTAATTCGTGTCGAGAACTTATGTTCCGGACTATCTTGTCCATCTTTACCATTCGGCTTACCCAATTTCGGATATGTTTTAGTCCTTTTTTTATCAATTCCCTGCCTGTCGTCACAATGGGTACCTAGTGTGTATCGAATTCATTCAAACTACTCATATACTTTGATACAATTTAACTGGCTCTTAGCTGTTGGCTGCATGCAATGCAGTTTGCATTCTTGGTGATGTGCGGCTTGGTTATATTATGTTTTTCCAAGGTGAACTCCTCGATACATTTAGAACAATTTGAAAAGTTTTTTTTACATAAATCAATCACTGGGATCTTTGCTACTCTGATTCGCATTCCCAGCAACGGAATTACTGTTTGTGATGGAAACTCAATTGCTAGTCAAAATATCTCATTAAAATCTTAGTAAATCCTAAGTTTTTAATTTATTCTAGTTAAATACACAATTGTAGTTTCATCCACGTATTAAGGTTTATTTAAAATTATAATTATGCTCAATTTAAAATATCGGACTTGTATCTTATAGGTGCCACTTATCACGATAATTATATTAATAGAAGGTAGATTACAAAATTAGTTCTACGACTTACCATCCATTCGTCCGTCGCCATGCCAGTCTTCTTCTGAAACAAATTTTCGTTGTTTTAGTACATAATATTCTCAAATGAAATATTTTAATAACGAAACATTATTATCATTATGGTGTGCCTGCGTCTCAGTGCAGGGATAAAATTTAGCATTCTTCTTAACAAATAAAATTGTAAACTTCAGCAACGAAGGCTGGCAGGCCATTACTATCTACTTGATTGTCTGTAATCACATATTATTATCAGGTCCAAATAAGGTTACCAGGTGACTGGGACCCATCGCGATTGACCCTGAATGAGAGCATAGGTCCCGGATCCCAGAATTGAGAAAAATGTCCCGATATTT
Source organism: Agrotis clavis (assembly GCA_954870645.1). Taxonomy (NCBI): domain Eukaryota; kingdom Metazoa; phylum Arthropoda; class Insecta; order Lepidoptera; family Noctuidae; genus Agrotis; species Agrotis clavis. The sequence goes on from OX940917.1 coordinate 2,710,921, forward strand.
TCTGAATTTTAACCTTCAGTCAAAAACCACAATTTAATGAGTAACTTATTACTAGATATTTGGTTTCTTTTCTTTGTATACAATGTGTTACCAATAAATTAGCATAGCAATATATTTTGTATATCGAGGAAGAGCGAGGTTTATCCCAACACAAGTATCTTCGGATTACTTTTTGGGAAGCCCCGGCAACTTAATTGTACAAATTGAGGTTAATAAACACATTTTATTTTTTTTATTTTATTTTATTTTTACTTATGGACAAAAGAACAAAACCGCTATATACGGTTAAAGGAACTCAAGACAAGACAAAATTTTAGTAACTCTTGTGCAGATGTTATTAAATGCCCTATAATATACCAAAAATGGTTTCTATTTCCATAATTCGACGCCAGTGAATCTGGCAACATTTTTTTTTTACTCGTTGTAAAATAAAAAAACCCCGATTATCCTTCAAAAGCCTGGCAACCCTACGTCTAAATGTATGAATACGTACATGCAACAAGTAAGACAATATTTTTATGGTGATAAACATAATTATTTTGACTGTGACTGTTCAAAACCAATGAAAATGTCGTAGAATTATGCAATGTATATTGTCACTGTTTAGATAAATGGGTACTAGACAACCTGGAACTAATAAGTATCATGAATGATTAACAACCGAGAATTTGTAAATAGTTTTAGTAATGATCGCTGCTACTTTATTATTTTAATTTTAGATCATAAAATTTTCAAATACCATTTTCGAAACAAATTGTAACGTTTTAAGTGAAGCCACATTTTTTATAAATGTTTTCCTTGCATTTATGTTCACTTGTTAAATTCATCGTAGTTCGAATGATACGAATGAGGACACTTACGAGATTTTTATGAATGAAAGCTGATATTACCTGAACTTCGTATTTTCAGTTTTAGAGAATTGTACTGACAGCACTCATTAATTCTCATCTGAAGTGCGAACTTGAGTTAATCGCCATCTAACGCCGAGTAGCGAAAGTGCGAAGTCTAGGTTCTAGTTACAAAGTGAAGTCGTTCATCCACCTGCCGCGTTGGCGCTAGTGAGCCACTCATTGATACGAACTTGACGGAAGTTAGGCGAAAGTTGTTTTGCTCTGCAGCCAACAAAACAACTTTCGCCTAACTTCCTTTTGGTGAGGTCCTTCACGGGACTGTATAAACAACAACAACTTCAGAGGCCCTGGAACGCAAAGGGCAAGCGAAGGAACAGGGTGGTTTTTAGTCAGTGCGAATCTGACATTCCCTTCATTAGGGCGGGAAGGCTAATTATGATGATTAACCATGAACCACGCTAAAAAATCTTGTGATAAGTCGTTCTTTTCAAGAGTTTAAATCTGTTGCCTACAAAGCGTCCCCGCTAATGCTTATCCAACACTTTCTCGTTCCGATTCAATGACCTATCCACCTACATAGTCCATTGTTAATCAAATAGTTTTATTCAACTAAATAAGCTTTATATTTATTCGAATTCATTAATTTCAATGTTGTGCCCCAGAGCCATGCATACTGTACTACACGTAAGACGTTTCATAGAAAACATTGCGATGAGCAAAGTCCTTATTTTAGAAAGATTCAGAGAAAATAGAATTTTTAGCAAAACTTCAGCAGTCAACTTGTTGCAACTTAGTAGCCACTTGTTGCTCTATTTGAACTGGCCCACTTTCATTAATTTTAGTTTTGTTTGACGCCCGAAATAACACGATACTACAAAGTGAGATTTAAGTATTATGGTTTTGTTCAATCGCACGAACGAAACATTACGAAAACGAAATCCAGTTCAATAGTTTTACGGAAATGTTTTCAGAATCGAGCGGAATCGGAACCTAATCTCTTCAAAAACTAAAACAGCTGTCATTCAGTAAGGGTTGGGTTCCCGTTATTCAATGGGAGAAGGTGCAAGTACTAGGTGGGAGTAGTACTATTCGATTGCAGCGCTCATGGTGGCGAATAGTAGAACTAATGTTGAATTATCTCAGAGGACATTGAGTATTGCCAACTGTTAAAAACGCGCTAATCTCAGGAATTTCTGGTTCGAATTGAATAATTCTCTATGTGTTAGATAGTCCATTTATCGAGGAAGGCTATAGGCTACATAGCATCACGCTGTGACCAATAGGAGCAGAGCAGCAATAAAAAATGTTGTCAAATCGGGAAATTCTTCTTGAGAGCTTTCGTTGCGTGCGCTGCGTAAACGGTTTATATTACGCAAAAATGATGTATGACGGAATTGTTCCTCATGAAACGCTCTAAAATAAAGTCCGCGACAGCCTATGTCTATCTTTTAAGGTTAACTCTTCATAACCTTTTTTATGGACATCGAATGGTTTTTAATTAATACATTTCTTGTGACAATGTTTTAATGAATATAGTATTAATCCATATCCAAAAAAATGCGTTAATCATTACAAGCATTTAATTTTGAAAAAAATTGCATTTGATTTCAATGAATATCTGACGAGATATCGTAGTTTCTTCAACGACAGGTGTTGGGGCGCAGTCGGAACACGACAGCTCTGTCTCAGAGAACATCCAGCTCTGTCGTCTGTACGTAATTTTTTATAAGTAATCGCATTATTCCGCTGGAAAAAAATAGTTGTTGTGTTGTAAACTGCAAGAATACTAGCAGAAATAGTAAATTTAAGTTTTATTGATCCCCAAGCGGTTCTTGGAAAGATGAACAATGCAGGAGATGGTTATCTGCCGTGAAGAGAAAAAGTGAATAACATCATAACCCTCATTTTAATCCCGTAATTGATATTTTTCTTATAGAATACAGTTTGCCTATGTTTATTTAATTTTGTTCAGTGCCAATGGATCGCCATGGTATCCAAAACCAAGTGATTTGTTAAAGAATATGATTTCAATTAGAACGGTCAGAGCCCCTAAAGTTGCGAACGCTATAGGTGGCGCTAAAGTCGTGCACGGTTCCAGAAGTAGTACTCTATTTTATTCGATTTAGTACATGTACTTACAGTCGGAAACCAGACACTCTGGTAAAATGCTCTTAAATAAACTTTTCTCTCATGACAGTGGTTTGAACGTTGTGGTCGGTAGGTCTCTAGATTCAAAGATATGAAGAACCATTTAACTGAAGATAACTTAATGCAATCACTTAAAACTGCTGTCATTCGTAGGTGTTTAAACAACTGAATGTTGATAGAAATGAGTAGATATCTACCTACATAAATATGCGACCACGATAAAAACGAAACTGTTATGGCGCCATATTGTCACATCAAGCATGTTTTTTTAACACTTGCACGCTCTTAGATAACAATCGAAAAAAAAAATAACTTTGTTAATGCCCAATTTAAAATTCAATATTTTGATTAACTCAATTTTCAAGTGACAGTTGACTGATGGGGATCATTGACGTTTTCGTTCAAAAACGAACATGGTCACATCGGTAACCGTAATCCAAACAGACAGAGGCCTTATCATGAGTTTTCAGTTATTCTGACGTAAAGTAAACTTATGTGGAACTTTGACATTTTCAAATTGTCGCACACACACCAGAGGCGCTGTTCCATTTATTCATACCAAAACGCTGTAAATACTGGAAAGACGCTGTAAAGTAAAAGAGTGAAAATTCGTGCTAAGGGTACAGTACCCTTAGCACGAGTTTTCAGTCTTTTGGTTTGACAATTTCAAATTGTCAAAGTTCCAGTTTACTTTACGTCTCAAATACTGAAAACTCGTGCTAAGGGTACTGAACTATTATTATCTATAATAGATCAGTACCCTTAGCCCGGATTCTCATTTGTTGGCCAACTTAAAAAATTACCCTGTGTAACGTCATGAACAACTAAGAAGTGGTATGGATTAGCTCTAAGTAGCTGCGTAAACGCGACAATGGCATGCGAACGATGTTTATGTTAACAAATTGGATTGGGTTGTAGTAAGTTCGCTACAAAATTAATTGTCTCGAAAAGCAGTTTTGATCCTGTTCTCCTAGTACTTTCTGTTCAGAATCCACATTGTGTGAGGACAAACTACCGAAAACGAGGGTTTTCGGTAGTTTTATGCTGGTTTTTATTACTTAATTGTAAGTGCGGAAACAAATGGCTCAATTTACAATAATCAAAACAAAAAAAAAACCTTTGGCTGATTTACACGTACCTATACTTTTTTTTCGTGGGGAATTATTTTTGTGGCGAACTTACAACATCCCGATAGATTCACGCAATGCATGTGTTATGGGCCAAGTGATGAATGCGGGCAGTATTCATAATGCCCGGGCAGTATGAATAATGCCCAGCCATATCGGGCCAAGTGATTAATGTGAATAATAAACTAGTCGAAAGGTCGACGGAGCCCCACTTCGCGGGGCTCCTACTTCTGGATGGTTTAAAAAAATAACCACGAAGAGCCGAAAAAATAACCTCTTCTAACCTAAGTTGTCCGAGTCGGGGTGCCATTAATCACTTGGCCCGATATGGCTGGGCATTATTCATACTGCCCGGGCATTATGAATATTGCCCGCATAACTCACTTGGCCCATGACACATGCATCAAATGTTGCGTACACGCAGCAAAATAATAAACAACTGCTTACCATTATCTCGTCCTTTTCTTTTCTTCTTTCCACTAGAACTAGATGATTTTGATGTCTTTTCAGACTTATCTTTACTTTTCCAACGACTTAACATGGTTACTTATTCACAATATGCACATCACATCTTACACAACACATTTTTCTATTTATACACTATAACTTGAAGCACTTTTTATTTCCTGAATAAGTTTCTCACTCACTGAACCACACTGAAGAGTATGTCCGCACATCTTCGTAAAATGCTCCAAAATTCACTTAACTTAGATTCACTTTGTATTGGGTTACCTATTAGGTTTTTAATAAGATATGTATGTATTCGTTTATTTCAATTCCGGTTATTTTGTCGTTGGAGGTTTGCTACAATTATATGAAAATTAGTTTTTGATTTTATTTTTTTAAATAACAAATTTTTAACTGTTTCACTGTTTTAAAGCTGATTATTTAAAAATTTATACATTATTGTGTCATTTGGTGTTGTGCCTGTATAACAGAAAATGTATACTTATAGTTATCCATTAGTGGGTTCTAACGACATTTATGAAATCGAGGACTAGAAATCATTACTATAAACAATTTATATTTGTTTATGAAAATTAGATGAAAAAAACAATAAGTACATACATAATTCGTGCAAGGCGTCACGTTATTACTTGATTAAATATATCCCAGATTATTATATAATTATGTAGGTACAGATCATAAAATAACTTTATTTTGACTCTCAAACTAGTATGTTGTTCATTCGGGTTAAATGAATGCGAAAAATATAATTAACGAAATAAGCATCCAGAATTAGCTTTCACGCCAAATAAGAACCTGTGGGTAATTCGATTTTCACACATTTGTCAGATTGATTTGATATTTAATTACTCTGTAAACTTACAAACAAATAAACGACTTTGAAAGGAAATTGTATTTTAATACCTTTCTTTACAATAATGGCACGCCAATAATTTAATCATAATAATAAAATGGTGGGTGTCATTCAATAGGTGCCTGAGGAAAATTTTGAAATACCTTGATGGCTGTTCCAAAGTGGCACTCGAAAAGAGTACTTGGAAGGATAATAATATGGAAGAGGCCTTTGTCCAGCAGTGGGACAAAAACGGCTAGTAAAATAGTGATCAATTACTCATGGGTGAATACAAAAGACAGCGGACGTGCATCATTTCTTGCCATACTGCCAGCATTGTTTCAGAACAGTTCCGGTATGCACAAAGAGGGACTCAAACGCGACCGCTCAACTTTAAAACTAGTTTTAATAAACAATGTGACAGCGTATGGACTAAGAACATCTCTTGTATTATTCACCAGAGCAGGTACGGAGAGAGTCCATTACTTCAGCTCGGCGAACATTCGGAGGGGTGGGTAAAAGCATCCCTTGTGTAAATAACCTTGTCACGCTTGAAACTTGTCCGTTTAAGACAGGTTTGAAGAATGGAATGATTATTTTACCAGAAAGGGTCACTAAACTACCCCTTTATAGGTCGTTTTTCGGTCGGTAGTGGTGACAATCATGATAATTATAAAAAGTAAAAGCGGCTTCGCCCGCGTGGTGTTTTGATAGCCTATGTTCTTTCTCAGGGTCTAAAGATTGTCTGTGCCAAATTTCATCAAAATCGGTTGAGAGGTTTAAGCGGGAAAGCGTAACAGACAGACAGACAGACAGACAGACAGAGTTACTTTCGCATTTATAATATTAGTTTGGATTATACATATAAGTCGAGGTTTCCTCAAGATATTTTCCATCATCCATATGAATTGAAAAGAAGCATTGGATGAAAAGCGAGGTGCTAAACATCCGGGCCATCACGACTTTAGAAGAATCATTTACCGGTAGAAAAACATTGCGGAATTTTTTTCTGTGAAGCGACCAACGCATTTTCTCATCAAATCAAAACATAACATACTGCTCAATAGAATAATGCATTTTCTCAAGATTAGTTTTTTTATTTTCAACTAGTGTTTGCCCGCGGCTTCGCAGGCGTTAATTTAAAATTTGAGAAACAATACGGATCGTGTAAGTGGCGCCATCCGGAATATGAACGTAATTTAATGTTATGAAAAATATTTAGTTTTAATTCCGCGACAAAATTTTTAAATGTTTTGTCGCGGAATTAAAACTAAATATTTTTCATAACATTTAATGTCATGGATTTCCGCAAAGTAACGCCTGATTCCATAATTTATTTTTTTAAGAACGTAATTGTTTTTTTTTTTCTCGGCAACAGCTCTCTTCTATTTTAGGGGATGAAAGGTACCCTATAGCCGTGTCTATACTCCTGACAACGTATATATGTAATTTGGGACGATCGATTCAGTAGGCAGTTTGCGTGAAAAGGTAAAAAACAAACATCCTTGCATTAATAATATTAGTTTAGATCAATAATGTTATACGTAGGTACCTACATAGTTTGCATAGGAAACGGTCTTGTTTGAGCGACATTGATTTCAAAGATCCGTGTTTATCTTAAACATTAAACTATCATTTTTGGTCGATTTACAGTATCGCTGCAATTTGTTAACGAAATTGAACGTACGATAGCATTGCTCTTCCCCCTTCACCATACCGCATGATACCTAAAAAATAGCTTATTATTTAACTCGATGAGTAAAACTTGTTGTCGTTTAAAACAGAATCTATTCACTGGTTTGAGAACTAATTCAAAACATAAATAAACACAAAATAATGGAAAGATTTGTTTGTTTTCGAATCTTTAAAATTCCTACACCTCGAAACAATAAATTACGTTTTAAATAATATCCAACTTAGGTAAGTTGGATATTATTTAAAACGTAATTTAAATTATAGGTAGGTTACCTACAATACCTACAATTTAAATCAGCGAAGATTTATCCCAGAACTACTGAAGAAGAGAACTACTGAAAACTACTGATAAATATTAGAAAAAATAAAATTGCAAATAATATTGAAATAAACGTATGCATAAAATTATTTTTGATTATTTGAAACTCTCACAGGATAAATAAAAACAAAAAAAAGAACCACAAAAAGTGAAAAAGAATAATGTAAGATTTGATCCTGAGACCCATTGCATGAAAGTCAAGCAGGTTACCAACCAGACTGGCTGGTTTGCTGACAGTAGATTCCAAATAGCGGTTCTTATACAAATGTCAACAATGACTGAAAATCAACATATTATAACATTGCTAATCCCCCAAGGGGAATAGCGTAATTATACATATCCTATTAATTGAAGAGCAGTTTAAGGAATATTTGAGGAAAAATTTAATAAATAATATCCAGTGGTTTAGCTTCCAACTCATAACATACATTTAAAAAATACATAATTTAAAGGAGATTGCCCAACTGGGGTCCAAATGCTGCCCAGGAATGGGAGTACGTGCGTTGGGTTGCTGGCACTAATATATGTCTGTATACGAAATATTTTAAAAATCTATCCTGGGGTTCCTGATTTATTTAAATTTTTATGTTGATGACTTTATTTTTGCCATGTTTTTTTTTATCGTATTTTACGCCTATCCAAATTCTGCCCAGGAATAGGAGTAGGTGCTCTGTGTGTATGATATTAATGTCTGTCTATGTACGCAATATTTTAATAATCTACCCTAGGGTTCCTGATTTATTTAGATTTTTATGTTGATGACTTTATTTTTGTTTCCATGTTTTTTTTATCGTATTTTACACCTATACAAATACTGCCCAGGAACAGGAGTAGGTGCGCTGCGTTTATGGTACTAATGTCTGTCTATGTACAAAATATTTTAATAATCTACCCTAGGGTTGATTTATTTACATTTGTATGTTGATGACTTTATTTTTGTCTCCGTATTCTTTTTTATCGTATTTTACACCCATACAAATACTGCCCAGGAACAGGAGTAGATGCGCTGCGTTTCTGGCACTAATGTCTGTCTATGTACGAAATATTTTAAAAATCTACCCTAGGGTTCCTGATTTATTTACATTTGTATGTTTATGACTTTATTTTTGTCTCCGTATTCTTTTTTATCGTATTTTACACCTGTCCAAATGCTGCCCAGGAATAGGAGTTCGTGCGCTGTGTGTCTGGCATTGATGTCTGTCTATGTACGAAATATTTTAATAATCTACCCTAGGGTTCCTGATTTATTTAGATTTTTATGTTGATGACTTCATTTTTGTTTCAATGTTTTTTTTTATCGTATTTTACACCTATACAAATACTGCCCAGGAACAGGAGTAGGTGCGCTGCGTTTCTGGCACTAATGTCTGTCTATGTACGAAATATTTTAAAATCTACCCTAGGGTTCCTGATTTATTTACATTTTTATGTTAATGGCCGCGTTAACGAGGCACGGTCTGAGTCCCACATAACGGTGGAGGGGGTTCGCGTCGGGAGGACGATGAAGTACCTGGGACTCGTCCTCGACAGCTGGTGGAACTTCATGAGCATTTCCTGAGTTTGAATGAATGCTTTCCTGAGTTTGGCCCCAAGGCTGAACCGGGCAGCAGCCGCCCTCAGGCGACTTCTGCCTAATCTCAGAGGGCGGAACGCCTCCTTCCGGAGGCTATAAGCTGGTGTCGTGCGGTTCATGGCCCTCTACGGGGCCCCTGTTTTTATTTCGTTTGTTTTTTATTTCGTACTTTACACCTTTTATGACCACAATATTAACAAGCTCTAGACAGCTTGTTAATATTGTGGTCATAAAAGGCTTGTACAAACAGACAGTATTAGTACAGACAACGTCACGCTTTGTTTGACCCCTTTAAATTGCAGGTGCTTTCATAGGAGGTAACCACGTCGTGACGTAGTTTGTACTCATTCTGTTCATGTTGGAAGTGATAGACAAGATAAAAAAAATTGTGAAATGAGATGTAAAATATAATAAAATAAAATCTAATCGTCATAATCAAAGTCTATTATTTTACTGTCTAAAAACAGAGCAGGACATCTTACAACATTTTGGTGCCTGGCCCACCCTAAAAACCACACTAGACACATAACATGTGCGCAAAAACCGATCGTTAAAAAAAACGTGCAAAAAAAATATGTCGTCAACATGTAAATGTAAATAAATCAGGAACCCTAGGGTAGATCATTAAAATATTTCGTCCATAGACAGACATTTATGCCAGACACACAGCGCACGTACTCCCATTCCTGGGCAGCATTTGGACAGGTGTAAGGTACGACAAAAAAAAACATGGTGACTAAAATAAAGTCATCAACATAAAAATGTAAATAAATCAGGAACACTAGGGTAGATTTTTAAAATATTTCGTACATAGATAGACATTAGTGCCAGGAATACAGCGCACGTACTCCTATTCCTGGGCAGCATTTGGACCAACCCCCATACAAAAATGGGCAATGTCCTTTGCTTATCTCCCAGGAAAAATAGCGTAATAATACACAGCCTATTAACAGAAGCATATTATTAGGAATATTTGAGGATAATTTGATCGACAACTTAACAGTAGTTTCGGACATAGATCAAACCAAAAAAACATAAAAAATTTCGAAAAAAAATAAAAGTGGATCTGGCATCAGAGTCGATCCATTATCTCGAAAAAAATACAAAAAAAAAATTCAATGTACAGGAATGACAGCTCTACGATTTTATTATATGTAAAGATAAAGATAAATCAATAAGACAAGTTGACCTACTGCCTGCTTATTTGTAATGTGACACTCCCCGCGACGTAAGCGCACGGCTCGTTTTGCGGCAGTCTCGGGCAACTCTTGGTAGCGTTAAATACCTATTTCGCTTGGTTTACCCGCCCTTAAACGTGTTTATTATTACATTTAATTTTAATTACATATTTCACCTCTAAGTTCACCTCAACACAGGCGGAATCTGTTTCCGGAAACGCGGTCCATAGTGGAGGTAACTGGGCATAGTCGAAAGCGCCATCTAGTCAATTACGCTGTAAGGCAGGTGTCCCGTTAGTTTGCCGATCCTTCCTGTTTCCGAAAACCCTACGCTGCAGGGCGTTACTGGGTCGGCTGTAATGAAATCAGAATCTCACGTCACCTTTTACATAATCTTGTAATTTAATTTAATTTTGTCTTCATAAAAACAGAGTACTTCAAAACATGTACTGTCACATTAAACTTTCACTTTAAATGTTGGGATAATTTGTCGGATTTTTATAGCCAAAGCAATTTTTCCGGAGGCAACATTTTCAATCTATGGAAATTTTGTTAGTCTACGGTTTGATAAGATTTTCCTATCATTTTAATTGTGAAGTGAAAATGTTTGTTGAATAAATATTAAGTGTATTTTGTGAAAATCGGGAGTGAGTGTTGAAAAAGACTAAGAAACACGTTATGGTCTTGTTGTCAGTGTAGTGCGCTATCACATTTAGTAGGTACTTGAGAGATTCACGAGATCACGTGAGATTGTTTACTACGTTGTTGGCTACGTTTTCATACCTTTAAATTAAAAACAATCTTTTGTGTAATTAAATTTTGTTATCGCAATAAAATATGTATAAAATTCCAAATACAATAATCCCCGCATCCGACCCCATAGATTCAACGCAGAGCCATGATGTTTGGAGTCGGATGTGGGAAATTGGTATTGATTAATGTCTGAAAGTACAATGCCCTGATGGAGCAATGGCTCCCATTTGCCTCGTGTTTTTTTGCAAATGAGGTGTAAATTTCGCGTTAAATAAACATTAATCAATTTCCAAATAACTTATTGGATAGTGATTTTTTTATGTGAAGTGCATGAAAGGTAAAATTAAATGTAAAACGATTTATTTCTAAAAGAGAACACGGTGACAGATTTAATTATGTTTATAAGCCTACTGTGTAGTTATTGTTTAGTGAAATTATGTTGTATTGTAGGTATTAGTTAAGCGATCGCTAGGTATAGCATGGCCACTTCAATCTGATATGATTTTATATTTTTATAACAATTTTTTGGAAGTCAATTATTGCAGTTTATTTTATTTTTGTTGCAGAAGATTCATTGAATGCTACCTATTATGCAATATGGCGGTCGTGCTTTTACTAAATTTAATTGTAACCTCACAACCTAACAACACACTATATACTTAAATCAATTTATGATTTTCCTGGAAATTTTAACCTAAAATAATGGACAAATGGTGAGATTGTTTCAGTGTTTTTTTTTTGCTCAATTACTTCAGAAATATGAAGAAAAGTGACAAAAGTTTGTGGAAAAACATTTGACTACAGTTTTCAGCCATCATTTAAGACAAGGACAAAATTCCTTTGACTTAGTTTAATTATTATTTCTGAAGCTGTTATAATTTCTTACCATTATTTTCATTTATTGCCTAAAACCTAATTTTGTTACTTTAATAGCTTTCTTATTATTTTGTAGAAAATGTTAGACCTGCAATAATATTTTGTGTAGGTACTAAACACTTGTCTATGTTTAAGGAACAGTTAACAATTTAAGTTGATAAACACTGCTACAAGAATTAATTTATTGATTATATCAATTGACATTTTATCCAAAGAATTAAAACTCTAAGCTTTTCAAGAATTTTATCTTTAACACATATGGGGTGACTTACAATTAGTGTACGATACTTAAACACGTGATTGTGCTCATGATAACAAACAATTCTTATTATGGGATCAAAGCCGAAATCGTGAAAAAAAAAACAGCTGTTCAGTACATTTATGTTTGCCTGATGTACTGAACAGCTGATATTTTTGCCGGTCACCCTATATATGTATATATTGTATATATATAATCAAATCATGTTGTATGACAAATAAACAGTTGTAAGTGATAATCAACTTTTTTCTGACTGTACCTTATATTATCTAATATCTTTAAACGAGCAATTCTTATATATTTATATTTAATCAGGATCTCGGAAACGGCTCCAAGGATTTTCATGAAAGTTACAGATTAGGGGTTTTTCGGCTCAAGGAATCGATTTATCAAGTCCCAGGTTCGAGAAAAGCTCGGTTCCCAAGATATAGACCAGTAGTTCCCAAACTTATTTTTCTCGTGGACCACTTTCAAAATTTTACTGGTTTCGGTGGACCCCCCTGCTGCTACATTTCTACCACATTCTTAAAGTCGCCAAAAAATAAAAATTCTGTTGATTCTGAGTTCTGTCCCTAATATATTCCGATAGGTAAAATAAAAACGAAAAAAAATGGTACATAATATCTTTTTTTATTAATTAAAAAGAATTACCAAAAAAAATTAATAAGGTAATATAGGTTCAGGTCATAATTTAAATGAATGGGAAGGATGTATTTGATGGGGCGTCAGCAAACTATCAATGTTTGGCTTTATTTTTGTGAGCAATAACCGCAAATGGGGATTTGCGGTTATTGCTCTTTCCGCACTTTTTAATTTGCTCTTTTTTTTTGTTAAGAGGTTTGTAACGGCACTAAAACTCCTTTCGATAAGGTATGACGAGGGAAAAGCTATTAAAAATTTCCTTGCGATTTCCCACAGTCCAGGATATTTTTCGGGTATTTCTGCTTGCAGCCAAAATGTTTGGTAGCCTTTTCTAAATTTCACCTTCAGCTCCTCATTGGTGCTTAGCTCGAGCAGCACCTCTTGTAATACAACATGACCACTTCCGTTTCATCAAATGGATTTATGCTCCATGGTGGTATATCCATCGTCAGCATATCTTCAAACCTGGTTTTGAAGTCATCATGCAGGGCACTTAAATGTTGACTGTCATCAATACATTCTACCTGCGACAAGTTTGGAAATTGAGAGAATTCGCGCCGACTAATGTAGGTAGGCCCTTATAAAAACTATGCTTACATTTTTGCTCTTTACTATCAAAAGCAGATCGTGGACCCCCATTACCATCTTATGGACCCCCATTCTTTGTTCACGCCTACGTAGATCCCCAGCAAGTCTCCCGTGGACCCCTGGAGTCCACCTGGACCACTTTGGGAATCACTGGTATAGACGGCACTAGTGTGCGAGTGAGAGAACACGATAAGCGCCGCCATTTAAGATTCCTTTCTTCAATGAACCGGGTTATAATCATGCCAACCCTGCCTATGTCACTCAGGACCAAAGCAGCTTTGAACTGGTGAAAGAATTTTTGAAATCGGTCCAGTAGTTTCGCTATTCAATACAAAGAATAAAATCTTTCCTCATTATAATATTAGTGCAGAAAATTTACTGAAAGTAAATTTTTATGAAAGAAGTCTATTTTGTTTGTAACAATTTTTAATGGCCACGCGCTGATGACACTTGACACTTTCCCGAATGCGCATGAGAGACGTACTGACGCCTACGGGGGAACGCAAAGAGCAACTGAGAAACAGTTTAGTTTTTGAGCCAGTCAATCCCTTCCGCTCCACCCAGTACGAGAGGAAACATTTTTGATGAATTACGAAAACAAAACTATATAGGGTGACTGGTAATTAGTGTACGATACTTAAACACGTGATTGTGCACATGATAACAAACAATTTTTTATTATGGGAGCAAAGCCGAAATCGTGAAAAAAATATCAGCTGTTCAGTATATTAAGCAAACATAAATGTACTGAACAGCTAATTTTTTTTTCGCGTTTTCATGTTTGTTCCCATAGTAAAAGTTGTTGGTTATCATGAGCACAATCACGTGTTTAAGTATCGTACCTACACTAATTACCAGTCACCCTATATATATTTATGGAAATATGATCTATTACTGACATAGAACCATAGAAAACCGCACTACTTAAAACATGGAGTAGGTACATAACTCATTGAATAGTATAGGGTTTTTCGTGGACAACTCCCACTAGATGAACTAGATCCAATTTTAAGTACACCTACTTTTGTGCATTTTTTTTAGTTAAAAAACTGGTTTGTCTATTTCTAAGATGTGTTTTGGTACAAGTAATGGATTCGGATTTTCCCCAGCCTTTTAGTCAACCTTTTAGTCAATCTGTATTCTTCATTAATGGAGGTATTCCTTATAGGGCACCTCGCACCTGAACAATGTTGACAGGAGCGTTATGTGAAATAAATAAGATGCCAGTAGCTCAGGTGCCATTGACAGCGGTTGCCCTATGTGGAACACGTCCATTAACGGGTATTGTAAATTTTATTTATATTACAATTTACGTGTTATCTGTTTTGTTTTTGTGGAGATTATTTAACATGGATCGCTCCACCATCTCTCTTGAAAATAAGTAAAGCTTTGTTTGCATCATCTTATAAATGTGCTTTTTGGCAATGAAATTACATGTGTGTGTATAACGCAAAATTGTAGTTTATTAAAAATAAAGTACTCTATGATTCCGGAGCATGATTTTGTTTTAACGCCATCTGACGATCTATTCGTACACTATGCAACTGCATGTTGCACGCAAAGTTCCCCGGCAATATAACAAGATGGCGCTTTTAACGTCCTCTTTCAGGAAACCCTAAAACTAGACTTCAGGTTTTAAGGTATTAAAATAAAACATTTTATAAGATTAATTGAACTTGAACGTTTTGATTTGATACAAGTTTTAAAGTTGTTTTAATTCAAGTCTTGCGTGCAGCTCCATCTATAAGGATATAGGGGAAGTGCACTTGCAGTTGTAACGTGTTGTAAAGTTGAAAGCTCTATGGTCAGCCGAACAGCGGCCAGGTGGCGCGACTATCGTTAGCCTGAAATCATTAAATTTTGAATACGTTGACTCAATATTTCCTTAAACTTGTTATGTGGTTTTGTGGTGGGTACATTTATTTAATTAAAAAATTAAGTAACAGTAATTTATATTTAAGAAAACATTTATATGATAACAATTAAATTAATAAGCAAAGTTCTGGCGATTATAGCGCCATCTAACGATGTTCCCCTTTTTTATCAAGGGAGTCTTAAATTGTGCCGCCGAAAAGAATGGTTCTCGTATCCGTGGGTGGCGTGCTACATAGAAAGTTATTTCTAACTCGGAAAATCGATGTACAAGACGCGTCTTTTGATTTGGTTTATTAATTATTCATTGCCATTACCACCGGGAGGGGGGTAAACACCCTAGGTAGACCTACACTAAAAGCTTTAGAAAGGTCAAGTGAGTAGTACTCGCAATCGGCGTCTTGTATGACCAGACCTATGTATGAATAATATGGATAAAGCGAAAGAAATATTTGTGTAAGGATCGTAGCACGCGCTCAGAGGTATTATCATGAGTTTTCAGTCTGTTTCAGTCTGTTATTCTGACGTAAAGTAAACTGGAACTTTGACAATTTCAAATTCACAAATTTCAAGGAAAACATTAGTTCCTTCTTAGCACACCAGAGGCGCTGTTCCATTTTTACCGACTTCGAAAAAAAAAGGAGGTTATCAATTCGACCCGTATGTATGTAATATTTCCAGAACTGCCCAGTTTTCGTATATGTTAGTCTATATCAGCTTCTGAACAAATGTGCCAAATTTCAAAAGCGTATGTAGGTATGGTTTTTATGTTTGTGTTCGCATATCTCCGAAACTACAAGTCCGATTTAAGTAATTATTTTTGGTTGTACTAGGTATTGTTCAACTTAGGGTACACTGCAAGTTTCATCAAAATCGGTTCAGTAGTTTTTGAAATAGGGATTTTTTTGCCTACAAGGATCGTAGATTTTCAAAGTCGATTGTATGTTTGTTCACGATTATCTCGCGTTTGGCTGTACCGATTTTCATGCGGTTTTCGGAAAAGTGTTTGTTACATTCTAAGGTTTTATTATATAACAATATGGATATTTCGTGACTTTGCCTGCATAGATCCGTTTTTGTTGATCGCTTCGATATAGATTTCTAAAGACGCCGATTATAAATTTTTGATGAGTATCTATCTAAACTGAAACTGAAAAGGGTGAAATAAAAACTATTTTTAAAAACGTACCGACTTCAAAAACAAATAAGTACAAAAAAGTTTAAAATAACTTTTCTCTCTGAAGTCGGTGGCAATACCTAGTCAATGAAACAAAAATCAAAGCCACCGACTTCCGAAAGAAAAGTTATTTTAAACTTTTTTGTACTTATTTGTTTTTGAAGTCGGTACTTTTTTTTTTAAAGTTTTTTGCATACATGAAACGGTGTAGGTAAATACTGGAAAGACGCTGTAAAGTAAAATAGTGAAAACTCGTGATAAGGGTACAGTAGTTTCTGCTTACCCCAATGGGAAAAGGGCTTGAGTTTATGTGTTTAGGATTAAGTATTCTGTGGTGCAGGTATGTTCTATTATCAGCTATATACGCTAGAAGCACATACTCAAACAGCCAGGCCCAGAAAAATATCCGTCCCAAGCGGTATCGAACCCGTGACACGCACCACAGCAGTGAATCATTCAACCACTGCACTGGGTCAACCGTGCAGTCAAATTAATAGCACGGAAACGAAGCTTTGTTTCAGGCGTTAAGTTATACAAATGATCGTTAAATACAATGACATTATAATAAAAAACGTGAAGACCAGAAAATGTCCTACGTGGGACAATTTGCTTTTAGTCTGTGTCTCGCACGACTACGAGTAATGCGTTACGCGCTGCTACGTAATTGCCATCCAAAATGCCATCGTGCGTATATAAAAGTGTACCAATCATGATACCAAAATTTATAAAACACAAGGGATCTCATACCACAGGTAATTAAGGAATATAGTTCGATTTATTAATATATTTCAATTATTTTCGTAATATTCTGATGTCGTATGAACGACAAGGATGCGTGCACTCTGGAGACTGGATAGAATAAAAATACAGATGCGAATATTAGGCAGTAAAGTCGTCTTTACTCCGGAGTTCTAGCCCTCTGCGGCTGATGTGGTAGTCCAACAGACAACGCGAAATACAAAATCCCGTTTTTTACCGGCAATTTTCAAATTTGAGCACCGCCGCTGCGAGTACCTTCCTGTAGTGGGCTCACACATCGGTCAATGTGCGACGGGCGGTCGCATTCAGCTCACGCTCGCGTTGCGGAAGGAAGGTGTCTACGAAACTACCACGTCAGCTTTAAAGTCAGTGTCCACGAGACTACTACCTCAGTCAAATGGTTATATCTTTATAGTGTCTCCTAAACTACCACATCAGCAATAAGTTTAAATGATGTATTATTTCGCATTATTTTCCATTTTTTATAAAATAAACCATTTACATAAAATACATTGTATCTATACAAATACTACAATTAGGATTGATTTGTGCTTTTGCATGTTATCAATCAACTATTAAAACCTGAAAGAATTATATATACATATTATTACTGAGTAACACAGGCTACTGAAAATAATTATATATATAGCACACGCGAGTGTAGTCTCGGAGGAAGGCTAACAGTAATGTACCTAACTTGTTTTTAGATGGATATTATCTCAAGTAACAACCCTAAACCAAGGACTTCTGCTCATAAGAGAACATCAGCTGAAAATTTTGGATTAAGCTGATTAACCCCACAATGCTAGAGTCCATGGTAATCTAGTATCTCTCTCTGAAATTAAGAGAGGAGTTTTTTTGTCAAATATGGCCGGAGACTTTGTGCTGGATCACAAAAACCGAGTGTATAGTGAAAGATTGCCAAGAAAGCTGCGAATGATTATCACTAGAGTTTTTAGGCAAGGATCCACCCCCCTCCACCGCCACTAGTTCGGTCAGTTCTAACAAGTAACAAAAAATATATTATGTTTATCGAAAAAAAAACCAAATAAATACCCTTGCTGTGAATGTTCGAAGCCAATTTGCCTTCAGTGCTCCGAGCCACTGTGTGATAATTTGTCAAAAAAAAAGTGTGACTTTGAAAGTCTCTAGTTTTTAAATTGACCAACGAATGTATTTAATATTTCCTACACCGATTAAAGGAATAGTGAACTTTTAAAATGTATCAAGTTAAATTTGCAAAAACCTTAATTTGATATTTTTGTTATATCAAAAATGTCGAAGTAGAAATTTGTAGACTGATTTATGTTAAGTAAATAAAAGTTGTTTAATTTTGAAAATACAAATTGTTCTTTATTATTTCAAGTAAATTTGATACATTTATAGGCTAAAATTTAATAAATATGAATAATTTATCTGCATACTATATATCTACAAAAATATTTGCTGTTGAAATGGTGTCTCGTGTACTACCACGTCAGTTGAATTGTAAAATTTAAGCCACATCAGTTGCAGAGGGCTAGTTTCCTTTTTAATAACTTTATGATTATGATATTGTTTGATTTAATTAATTATAAATTAAATATGTGATAATTATGTAGGAAAAGAAAATGTAAATAGTAAAGTTATTATGAATAATAACTAGTAATTATGTATAATAACAAGATTTATTACTTTGACTGTAACATAATGTATATATTTCTTTCTTTTATAAAAGTGTTTTATTTTTCACCTACCTTTTGTCTTCCAATAGTGTTTATTCGTTGCATAGGCACAAATCCCGGCTACAAATTCTGTACACGCGGTTTGTACCTTCTGCCTAGTTAATTTGCTAGTCTATGATGCCGACGTGCGGGGGGATTGATGACGCGTGGCGCTGTTTGTTTATCTAGCTGTCACTTATTACTTTTTTCTTATTGCGTTTTATCAAGCTATCCTTTTTACTTGTAGTGAAATGTAATGTGTGAATAGAAAAGTGTGTATGTGTGCTGCCGCTCGGGAACAGTTTTTTCTGTTGTTTTGTAAGTGTATATCATATCTGTTTATTAGAATATCATTGGTTAAATACAATTTCTTTCTTTTGTTTCGTATTTTTTAACCGACTTCAAAAAAAGGAGGAGGGTATCAATACGACTGTATTTTTTTTTAAAAGTTTGTTGCCTCATAACTTGCGACTGGGTGGACCGGTTTTCAAAATTCTTTTTTATTTGTAAGCTGGTGCTTCCCGTGTGATCCCATTGTCACCATTTTCAGGATCTGATGATTGGATCTTGGAGAAATCGAGGGCTACCCTCAAATTTTATTGGCTCACACATAGTTTTTCGCAAATCTTATGAAGTAATTTAAGTACTTGCGCATGGAAATCATCATCTCATGTAGCTGAGCTGATGATGGAAGGTACAACTCGTCTAGTAAGGACTCGGCATCGACTGCTTTAGTAAATTATGTTTGTGTTCGCATATCTCCTCAACTACAAGTCTGATTTAAGTAATTCTTTTTTTGTTGTACTAGGTATCGTTCAACTGAGGGAAAACTGCAAGTTTCATCAAAATCGGTTTAGTCGTTTTTCTGATAGGGAATGAATGAAAGAGATGTTAACCGGTGATGTTATTACCGGTGCTACGGATTACAAAATTCTAGTGCACATGTAAGAAAATGATGTATTTCACAAGAAAACTAAAAAGATTAAAATAAAAACTTTTTCTAATAAAAAAGTGACCGCCTTCAAAAACAACCACAAAAAGGCGGTCACATTTTTTTTAGAAAATGTTTTTATATACCTACCTAAGTTTGTTTTTTTTTTAATATTGATAAGTACCTAATTTATTATGTCTTTTTTATTTTTAAATGATTAAAAGAAACCCTAGGAATTTCTTCTGCGTCGTGGGCGTAATGTAATCGGTGTGGTGGAATCGTAGGTGCCCACAGCACTGCGCAGCAGTCGAACGCTCAACTGCTGCACAAATCGTGTCGTCAAACCTTATATGACCCGAGCATATAAAAGATGGCGTTAGCACAACGCCATCTATCAGTAATTAGCATAGGTTGGAATTAGGCGCGGGACAAAATACAAGTGGCGACTGGCGGTGGCGAAGCGCGGGCGTGGTGGGGGTGCGACGCCACTTCTTTGATATTTCATATAAAATGTATCGAAGTGGCGAGGCGCAAGACCTACTGAGATGGTGCGGGGCGGGCGTGGCGCGGGCTTGCCAGTATGTCTTGCGCCTCGCCACTTCTATGTATACATTTTGTATGAAATATCAAAGAAGTGGCGTCGCACCCGCACCACGCCCGCGCCTCGCCACCTCCAGTCGCCACTTGTATTTGACCCGCGCCTTAGGTAGAGTTATTCATGTACTTATACAGCGAAAGAATAAAGTGGATATGCCCGAAATCCCGGAATTACTTTAAAAGAGCAGAAAAATCCCGGTATTTATTCAATGTTTTTTTCACACAATTTATTTATCTAATCTTTCTGTGATGTTTTTAGGGTTCCGTAGTCAACAAGGAACCCTTATAGTTTACCCATGTCCGTCCGTCCGTCTGTCCGCAGCTTAGCTCAGAGACGCCCAGTACTAGAAAACTGTAATTTGGTGTAAATATACGGATTTGTTGCGCCAAAAAAGTGGTAAAATAAAATCTCGTAAAATATTTTTTTTAGGGTAGGTACCTCCAGTACACGTAAAGTGGGGATGTGTTTTTTTTTTTCTCGCGTACCGCTTAGTGTGGGGTATCATTAAATAGGACTTTAAAAAATATTGATAGTTTCCCCTTAACAATTTTTTGATAAAAAGATTCGTTTGCGAAATATTAAGCTTTAAAGTGCTAATTTTTGCTCGACTCGAGTGTCCCCCCCCCCTCTACCAGCTAAACGGTTGTGTTTGGGGGTGTGAAAAAATTCACAATAGTAGTATATAATTATATATAACGAAGTTTAAAAGAAAATTATCAGACTAAGTAGGCTTTACAAGTTTACGAGTAATAGTCGACCAACTTATAAAACGTACTTGGATAACATATTTTCCTAAACAAAATGTATGGGAGAACATGTTCTTCAACTGCAAATGTAAGTGTGTCAACTTTATTTTTACAGCTATAATAGGTGGGTATGTTTTGGGGATATAGGATAGGATAGGATTTGGGGAAGATCCATATTAATATTAATGAAATCAAATTCTTTTCCATGATTTGGAAAGCTTTGCGCCGCCCGTGCGGAGAACTCAAACATCGCTACAAAACGGTCTTGTACGACAATATTTCGATTTTGTTTAGCGACAAAAACCTTTTAAATCTAATCTCGTCGGTTAATTAAGTTTATGGCGTTACAACCACATAACACTCGTTGTGACGAAAATCACACTGCGTAAGGATAAGTAGGTAAGGATATTGTAATTGTATACGTTTCGTTTACAGTGAAAACTTTACACAATAGGCTAGTTTCCACGACCAATTTATCAAATCTAATTGTTCCGAGTTTTGAAGTCAATTAGTGTGGTACCTACACGTATTTCTTCTTATATTAAATCAGTGAATATCCACAAGGATAAAACACATAAAAAGTAAAAATTGGATGTCGTAGATATATTTCAAATATTTAGATATAGAAAAAATATATTTCAAATATTTTTTATAATCTTACTGACGAATTAATTCGTTTGTTTTTGTACTCAAGCCTATTCCATTAAATAACGTCACGCCTAGGTACTGTATACTTTGCATAAGTACCTACTCTGAAATGGTACGCACACGCAGACGTACGTGTATAGTTTCGTTCACATTTCGCTAATTATGTTTAAGTTTCTTGATAATAAGGTAAAGATTATGCAATGTCATGTACGGGACCTTCACAATTCGTGGTATTTTAACAGGAAGGTACAATGTACATAGGTACTTATTTAGTTGTATCAGGTGATTTTAGAGGTAGCATAATTAAATACCAGTTCAATACGATTCGTCTATGTGCATTTATCTTGCAATAAATTCTAACAATTTGTATGAAAAATGTTTTTCCTTTTATCTTCTTTAGCCGTCCCGATTTTTTTCTTCCTTCCAATGAAAATATGATCCTCAGATCACCAAGTCGAAAGGCATAAAATATTTTTGAGTTTATTTCATACTTTTTTGTGGATCATAAACTCATACTTGATCAAAAAATAAACGTGCCAAGGTTTTTAACGCCTATTCAGTATGAATTTCCATTCATAATGAAAATAAGTGATTATGTCCGAACCCTTCCGGGTTCGGCACCGCTGCCGCACAATCTCCTTATATTGACGAACCCTAAGCACAGTATAAATAATTATACATATACAGTAGTGGAACTCGGCCGCATGATAGAAATAAATACCTACAGCCGCGCGGTACGGAAACATGCGTTAGGGCTGTCCGACGCCCGTCTCCAGCATTTTAATTACATTTGCCTACTTTCTGTTTCTATTTAGTGTTGCGATTGTAAATATACTTTTCTTAAATAAGTAAACAAATAAAATACTTTGTATATTGAATAGGAAGTGTTCAATAAAAATGTATGTATGTACGCGCGAGCCCTAGATATACTGTAATCTACGTTCCTAGATTAATATTCATGACTGTGATATAGTTTACGTAGTACACTGAATATACGTTGATTGTACACCGTACCGTAGGTAAATTAAGCTCACTGCTTCATTTCCGTGCCCGCCGACAATCCCACCGCGCCGTTACACCATGTCTTTACTTTGAATTATACAAACTAACAAAACACACATGCACCGGAGTTTTAACATAAGAGAAAGTACCTACCGTATCATGATTCATTCAGAACCGCCTATAACTTACCTATTTCACTTGTCTCAGTAACTTTCCTTTACTTTATTCATATAATTTACTGTATTTAAAATAATCCAAATACCCTTTTTTCGTGAGAGTAAAGGAAAATACATAACCATTAAAAAGTCACACATTATGTACCTTCCTACTAGCTACTAGCATAGAATATTTATAATCTACTAGTAAGTAAAATTATTTTATAGTCAGTACTTACCTTTCAGAGGTTGCAGGTAATTTAAAAAAAGCTTAAGTCTGGATGCGTTATTGTTGAATTCATACACCCAAAAACAGCACAATATTGTCTACTCGTCATATTAAAATAGGTACTTTAACTGATTTTGCTAAAAAAACAACACACCGTCCGTTCGTCACTACGGTACAGCCGTGACTGTCTGCGCCCCGAGCGCGCCCCGACATCGAGGCGCGTAGGTATAGCTCGCGTTTCGTCCGTTTGTAGGGAGTTCTAGTACTTTTAGATATTATTACCGTGCCCTAAGTGTGCAACTACAGTGGCGCGGGGCGGGCAGCGGGAGCGGGTGGTGGGTCACGAAATAGACTAGATTTCCGCACAATCCGCCCCGCCCGCACTTCGTACACCTTGGTCAAAAACTATGTGTTTGCGTTACCCACCAGCGGATTCCGCTGCCCGCCCCTCTGCCACTGTAATTGCACACTAAGAGAGACTTTAAATTAGGTACTTGTCCTGAGAGAAAATAATTGAAAACGCCTAATTTTTTAATGTCATATTTTTCTCAGACATTCTTCTTATGTCGGCGGGCCAAACGCTTCCTGCCGTAGGCTGTACGCCGGCGTCGTGCGGTCCATGGCCCTCTACGGGGCCCCTGTGTGGGCCCTGAGCATCCGGACGCGACCACTGAAGTTGGTCGCATGCCAGAGGGTCATGGCTATCCGGATGATCCGGGGATACCGCACGATTGCCGGCGAAGCGGCCAACCTCCTTGCCGGATTACTGCCCTGGGATCTGGAGGCGACTGCCCTCCAGCGCGTCTATGAGTGGCGCGTGGAGGCGCAGCGCCGGGGCGTGACCCCGCTGCCTCGTGAAGTCGAGGCGCGGCGGGAAGAGCTCCGGCGCGATCTCAGGGCAGTATGGAGGGGACGACTGTCGCGACCGAAGGCCGGGCACGCCGCAATTGCGGCGGTAAGACCCCTCTTTGAGGAGTGGCTGGAGAGACGTCACGGCGTCCTGACCTATCGGATGACGCAGGTCCTCACCGGACACGGAAGTTTCGGGAGGTACCTGTGCCTGATAGGGAAGGAGGAAACGCCCGGGTGCCACCACTGCGAAGATCGCCCGGAGGACACAGTAGAGCATACGGTGCAGGACTGCCCAGCTTGGGCGGTGCACCGACGTGTCCTCACGGCGGCGATAGGCGGAGACCTCTCGCGCCCGGCATTGGTTGCGGCCATGCTGCGGGGCGAGACGGAGTGGGAAGCGGTCTGCTCCTTCTGCGAGGCAGTAATGCTCGTGAAGGAGGAGGCGGGCCGCGAGCGAGAGAGGACAGCGTCCTCCCTCCGCCCCAACCGCAGTGGTAGGCGCCCGCGGCGTCGGACGTCACCAGATGATCTCCGGCCACCGTATACGCGGGCATGCGGGCAGCGAGTAAAGGGCAACTCGCTGCCCGACCAAGGACCATGCCCGGGTCGACGGCGCGTTGTGTCCCACGCGCGCCTCAAAGAGCGTCAGCATAATGACGGGGCCCCCCTCTCAGAGGGCCAAAGCCTGCCGGGGTCGCGGGATTATTTCCTTACCGTGACCCCGGAACGTAACAGGCTATTGAAGGACACCGTGGATTTTAGTCAGTAGAAGTCTGACAGTCCCTCCCACCCTGCCCGGGGTTGGAGGACTCATTTGATGATTTTACCACGCTAAAAAAAAAAAAAAAAAAAAAAAGACATTCTTCTTCCTATCGCGAACCACTCACAAAGTTACAAAAAGAAGGTGTTTTAAATAATTCGTGAAGCTCAAAGCTGAGCAAGTTAGCGACACTTTACTAAGTATAGTCTGCGGTAAACGTCTGTGGTAATAAGAGACGCTGGCCTTGAAGTAAG
Source organism: Agrotis clavis (assembly GCA_954870645.1). Taxonomy (NCBI): domain Eukaryota; kingdom Metazoa; phylum Arthropoda; class Insecta; order Lepidoptera; family Noctuidae; genus Agrotis; species Agrotis clavis. The sequence continues at coordinate 2,735,916 of OX940917.1, forward strand.
GGAGAAAGAGACCGCTACTTCCCCTCAGTGTCGCTTGGTACACTTGCACCTAAAACTGGGTGCTACCCCGAGGCGCCAAATCGGTGCAAGACGTTTCCTTCGCGTTTCTAACGTATAACATGTATTTAGAGTAGAAACTGTTAATAATATGCAGTTCTGGATGATCTTTACGGAGAGCTTTGCTACCCGACGTCTATGATTATTTAATAGTGCTGTTTAAAATTGTTAAAAAATATATTGAGTTAACAAAAATCCAATTTTTCCGTTTCACTTTTCATTAAATCAGCCTCGACACTCCCAGGAATTTTTCGTAACTCTTTTCGGATTCAACTCCAATTTGAAAAAAAACCCTAGATACATTTCGTTCAGTGGTATGTTGGGAACTTTATAGGTTATATAAAAATATTGGCTTAGAGCACTCCATACTCTACCGTTACCGTAATTTTCGTAGAGCTGTACAAAGATTTTCCCTTTACGTATTAATATACATAATTATTATTATACAATGTGTCTGGTTTCGGTCTGTACAAACTTAATGTGGAGATAGCTTGTTCAATTCAGGCACTAAAATTGTACTAAATGTGGGGTCGAAAACCAGTGAATGGTTACCATTTCAGTTTTTTGATGGAATTGGGTTTTAAATCCCAATCGGGGTAATTAATAAACTTTTAGCAACTGAATATAATAAAGAAAGCTTAAATAACTCAAATACTTACATAGATCAATAAATGCTTCATCTTTTGAAATAAAGGGAAAATCAAATCATCATCAAATTTTCGATGAAATTGCCTCATTTTTTCAGTTAATCAAGATTAATTGTACAATATTCACCCGTACTGCCTTTTTTATTTACTCGTCTAATATATGCTGAGTTTACCTGAATAACCATACCAAAAACTCGTTTCTATGACACTTGGTTTAGGAGATATTGTTAGAACATAGACTTGCACAATTAGTCTTTGGGGTTGGATGCAGCAAAATGTTTATTTTGAGCCAGCCTGCACCAGGAATGAGCAGCTACGATATTCTGCGATCGTTGTTATTTAAATTTGAAAACTGCAGTACTTTTTACCCGACTACGACAAAGCCAAAGGAGGGTTATGATTTTGACCGGTATGTATGTATGTATGTATGTTTGTTTGTCTGTTCCCTCATAACTTCTTAATTACTTATCATTACATAACAAATGAGGTGTCGTTAGAAGCGACTCAGTTGTCCGCTGCTTATAGGGTAGGTGACGTGTCACCAAATCTAATATGGCGGGCGCCATCTAGGGGATGTAAAGTCGTAACTAAAAAATTAAATTTTTTCGCACAGTATCGACATGGGTATCAAATTAAAGGGCTTGATGTGCACATTTGAAATATATATACATTACATAGCTTTTACTAGCTACTTTGCCTGTTTCTAACAGTATCAACATGGGTATCAAATGAAAAGGCTTAATGAGTACATTTGAAATTCACTCGCTACTTTGCTTTTATTATTATTATTTATAATACTTACCAAATAATTAATAATATAACCCCAAAATAGTGTAAATAAAAAAATAAGTTAAAAATAACTAAAATCCGACTACGAAAAAAACGCGCACTGAAAAGTATGAAACAAGAACAATATTAACTAACCGTCGTGGTCGTGTGCCACCTGCGGCTGTTTCACACAATTTTTAGGGTTCCGTATTATTAGTTATAGGTGGCACACGAACACGGCTAGTTAATATTGTTCTTGTTTTATACTTTTCAGTGCGCGTTTTTTTCGTAGACGGGTTTTAGTTATTTTTAACTTATTTTTTATACTTGGTGAATTTTATGAGACGGATCCTAAAACAAAAAAGACTCACCAAATATTCAGAAGGGTTTGGGTTCCGACCCCACATGTGCTATAATTTTATTGACAGAATTAAGCAAGCTGTCTCTCCTCCTCCTTTTGTATAGACCGACACCGGACACAATGTATAATTATATTTTCCGACGCAGTGCTGCGGGTCACTTGATACAAACGTCAACAAGCGTTCATAATATGATTAAACTCATAGAGCTAACCACTCTGCGCATCCACTTCAGAGGGCAATATGAAAAGTTTCGTAAAATAAAACGTATCCGGTAAAATTGATTTAAGATAAAGGGCAAACGCGAAAAAAAAGTGTACTCGACCTTTATCGATATTCAAAAATTCAAATACCTTTAAAAAACATCGCATAATATTGGGATTTTCAGGGAGTTACGAGTACATCAATATTTATTTGCTTACAGGTTTTGAACCCGAACCTATCGATACCGCCCGAGATCAAAATGCCTGATGAGAAAATAATCAGGTAAGTGGAAAAGTACACTAACTATTATACCTACTATTGGTAAATATTGCGTGTTGTTAGCTGTTTCCCCAGACGCATTTTTTATTCAGGCAGTAATGAATACATGTACAATAAATTATGCTCAAGATAATTATAAGTACCTTTAAATCTTTATTTTTATGGCATAATCACTATAATTTCAAATATAAAATACTTACAATACATTTTCCAAAAAGAGTGAGTCTAAAAAGAAAAAAAATAAAGAGTAAGTAGCCTCTTTGCGCCACCGATAATTTATAAAAAATGTATCACGGTGTTTGTGTTTGCACTCTTCCGAAACGACTGGACCGATTTTAATGTTTTCCGTTTGTTTAATTAGGTAGACTAGGTCGGTATTTCGGTAAGCATTATCATCATGTCTACGCCTAGCTAGCTACTTAGGGTTCCGTATTTAAATAATAAGTACCTAGTGACAGAGACTAACTCGGGAAAAAATAAATACATAGTAAATTAGTGATTATTGCATAAAAATAAATGAGACTCATTGATATATAAAAACCCAAGATGCACACTCAACGTCTAAAAAACGTCCCTAAGCGCAACATTCTAAATTGTGCGCTCTTTTCAAATAGTCTCGCGTCGCGGCGCTTTATAAAATGCCGAAGTGTTCTGTGAAAAATTGTAAAATGATTACGTCAAGAAGGTTGAAAAAGGATGGGATATCGTATTTTTGGTAAGTCAAAAACTTATATGACTGATTATAACAAGCAATGTGTGATTTTGATTTAGTTTTTCTGAAAACTTTCAACGCTCATAGCATAATACGGCCAACTTCAATGGCTGCTTGTTCAGTGTTAGAAAAACGCATTACAGTCTCCTCTTTATAAAAATGATCATGTTCTAATAAGTGGAGTCGATTTTTTTATTATATTTTTTTTTTTAATTTTATGTACTTTTGAACTTTTTTGTATGATTGTAGTTTTTAATAAATAATAAATGTACATATTTACGTTACATCTACACATAATTAATTAAACTGTAGAAAAGTAATTTTTGTAAATTGAAAATTAACTCAAAAAATATAGCCAGGGTGTTAAAGGACAACCAATAGAACCCACTTCTAGCATTTTTAGAATTTTTGTCTGTTTGTCTGTATGTCTGTTTGTAGGTATGTTTATTTTTGCGAGTATCACGTAAAATGTACGAAAGCTATGTAGATACTTTAATACACAACGACTGACCGTAACTTGAAGTAACATTTAGTCTTTGTTTCATTGAAATCGGTTCAGTCTATCAAAAGATATTTGAATTTAAAGTGTTCCAGAAGTAAAATTACGGTTAGTTCACACCGAGACGCGCAGTTCAGTAGCGCGATCTAGCTTCGAATAGAAAAACTACATGTCAAATAATTCATCTAAACAATCATATTTCAACGATAACACGGTAGATGGCGTTAAAAAAACCTGGAATAGAGGTGGAGGAGGAGGTCGTAATCAGTTTACACCTTACAAAAAAATGTAAATTAATTAAAGCAATTTAAAGGAATCAAAGTCGCGAACATTGGAAGGAATGGAGGGAGGCCTTTGCCCAGCAGTGGGACAATTCAGGCTAATAATAATAATAATAGGGGATAGAATGGGATAAGATGTGATAGGATGGGATAGGATAGGATGGGATAGGATGGTATAAGATGGGATAGAACGGGATAGGATGGGCTAGGATAGAAGAGAATCATTTATTTGCATTGAACGGGCATTAGAAAAATAGTCTAGAATAGGATTTGGAATTCGAGCTTCCATCAATTTTTTTTCCATACCAACATTCTATTAATTCATTAAACAATATCGATAATTCAAATCGATAAGCAAACAAATCTTATCCAGAATGGTACTGCCTTTAAACAACAGAGGGTGTTTATTACAATTACGTCAAATGTTCTTGAAAATCTAAGAAAATTCTAAATACAGGGTTACTATGAAAAACTTGGAGAGAATTAAGAGAAATCATGTCCATTCGTTATAAAATTAAATACGATATTTTCAATATTATCACAAAGCGCAACTATGCATATTATCTTCAGAACGGGCAGGCTCCGGAGCCCACCCATACTACTCAGGTCCTAGAGGCCTTTATACGTACATTTTTCTCTTGCACGAACTTGCGGGCGGCGAGCATGCCTGGGTCGACGGCGCGTTGTGTTCAACACGTGCCTCAATGTGTCAGCACAATGACGGGCCCCCCCTTAGAAGGCCAAAGCCTGCCGGGGTCGCGGGACTATCGAGTTACCTTGACCCCGGAACGTAAAGGCCTGTTATAGGATTTAGAGGACACCGTGGATTTTAATCAGTACGAGTCTGACAGTCCCTCTTACCCTGCCCTGGGTGGGAGGACTCATTTGATGATTTACGTACGCATATTTATGCATGCTCCAGAATGATGGTTCAAAGCTAATGTTGTTATTAAAGAAGCACTAGCATAAATAAAATAAAATGATTCGTATCGGTATCCAACAGCGCTTTACATTGTTAAAAAAATACACGTCTCTCATTAACTTGAATTACCTTGGCGGTTGAGAATCTGTCATGCTCACTCAAATATCTCGCTGATGATGGCACGTATGTCGGATCTTTATATTTCCTTCAAAATGGACATCTCTTGGCCGCCACGAATATATATTCCTGAATATTTTTTTTTATATTTGCTATTAATACTTAATTTTGCCGTATTTATTTATTGTCTATGACAATTCAAAAGTGCCTGTAACTGGCCCACTTGTAATAAATGCCTTGATTGATTTGATTTTTGCAAAATAAATACCATTCATCATTATCTTTTTGAACCATCACCACGTATAATATTTGAATAAACAATTTTAACAGTTAAGTACTATTTGTTTGTTTTTGCACAAATAAAAGTATATTTATAATTATGTAAAAACACAACATAACAAACTTTAAATACTAACTAATAATGTTTGATAAAAAATAAGTAATGTTCGACTCCACTCAATACCTTGTCCTACAAACCACGGACGGTCGTAAAATTTTATTGCTTTATGTATCTGCGTTGTAATAACAACTTTAAACAATTGACGTAAGGTTGAATTTGCAATAATGTATGCCTGTAGCTGACAGAAAGAGACAGAAAAAGAGTTTCGGGACACTTTCGTGCGTTACTTTTATTCGAGACTGTGCATCTTGGGTTTTTATAAATCAATGATGAGACTATAAACTTCACTGAAAACAAATTAATAACATTTTAAATTAAACTCAGAAATAATTGGACAGAAGTTTACAAAAAAAATAATGTAACATGAATAATTTACAATGACTGAATATTAATTTTTAATTACGATATTTAAAAACACTTAGTTATTCTAAACTTGAAAACTTAGTTTTTTTTAACCTCATGGTTAAACGCATAGCGTCATTATTCAGAATTAATGAATGCAGCAGTCAGCACAATGACGGGCCCCCCTTTGAGGGCCTAAGCCTGCCGCGGTCGTGAGACTTATGAGTTACCGTGACCCCGGAACGTAAAGGTCTATTGAAGGACACCGAGGAATTTAGTCAGTACAAATCTGACAGTCCCTCCTGCCGTGCTCTGGGTGGGAGGACTCATTTAACGATTTTATGACGATATAAAAAGCATAACAAAAAAAAAAATATTGGTTTCGGTAAGCGCTTCGCACTAAAAAGTACATTGTTTAGTTCCGACATCCACGCGAACGAAGTCGCGGGCACAGCTAGCACCTTGAGAACCGATTACTACAGAAATATCTACATACATTTTGCACCTAGATGTGTGTTATGAGTCACGTTTCACCCGAGCGAAGCCGGGTTTTCAACTAGTTTATATTATATTCTACTCCCTGCAAATAATCTACTGGTCGTAGAGTTTTGTCCTATAATCTATAACCTCTTTCGATGAATGGACAATCCACCACAAGCTTTTTCAATTCAAATCAGCAAGCTCAACCAACCAGATTAGAATTTGGTCATTCCGAATGATTAGGCAAGCTAATTCAATTAAGGCTAAACAATAACCAATTTTGAAATAAATTAGTTTTAGTTACTAAGTTAAAATTGATGAGTCATTTTTTTAGGTTAGGTAAGTAATTTTCCCTTTTGGCCCACCAAAAAGGGGATGACAAGATTCGGCCCAATTCATGTTGTGTCAAAAAATTAAAGATGTAAACATTATAATTATTATTTGATAATTCATAGCATAAAACAAATACTTAATCTTCTTATATATAAAATTTCCGTGTCACAATGTTAGTTACCGTACTCCTCCGAAACGGCTCTACCGATTTTTACCAAATTTTATATGCGTATTCAGTAGGTCTGAGAATCGGCTACTATCTATTTTTTTTTAAATTTATATGGCAAAACAACGTTTGCGGGTTCAGCTAGTAATAAGATAATAATTACCTATGCAAAATATCATGAATTTAATTAATTATTTAAGTTTATTTAATTTTTATGTTAACATTAAAGTTAAAACCCAACAAAAATGAACTATATAGGTATCATTAAATAGGAAAACAAAAGATTGATGGTGTAATTAGTTTTCCATAACGAGTACACCGAAAAAAAAATTGTATGTTTGACCTATATAGGTGACCACTCAAAACATTTTTTTTTCGGTGTACTTCTTATGGAAAACTAATTATACCATCAAACTATATAATTGTTTTCCTATTTAATGTTATAGTTCCTCTATGTTAGGTTTATGGGCCGAGGCTTCAAGGGAAACTTCGCAATATCTTTTCAGGACAAGTCAAAATTGATGTCCTAAAGAATGTTTGCTAGCGAGAGAATACAAAATATACAAAATCAAAGCATAACAAACAACACAATAGCTGCACTACGAAAGACCTTCCGATGACTGTGCAAACGTTGTTGATGCTCTAGTCCCTAGGGTCTCTCACACGAGTAAGTACCTATGTACTGGTAAAATGGTACCATAGACACGATGTGGGCGCTTTTTAACCGACTTCCAAAAGGAGGAGGTTCTCAATTCGGATGTTTGTATTTTTTTTTTTTTTTTTTTTTTTTATGTTTGTTCGGGCATAACTCCGTCGTTTAAGAACCGATTTGAAAAATTCTTTTTTTGTTGGATAGGATATACTTCTGGAATGGTCCCATTAAAATTTTATCGAAATCGGACTAGCACTTTTTGAAAAATCAACATAAATCAACAAAAACCTATAAAGTTTTCAACTTTGTCTACACCGATTTCTCCGAGGTTTCTGGTCCGATTTCGATGATTCTTTTTTTGTTCAATACAGTATATCTGCCATTTGGTCCCACAAAATTTTCATTAAGTTTGGTGTAGTAGTTTTTATTTTTAGTTTTTATACATGGGCGTTGTTATTTTCCGGTGCTACGGATTACAAAATTTTAGTGCACATGTAAGAAAATTATGTATTTGACAATAATTTGGGTTGAATAGTGAAACTAAAAAGGATAAAATAAAAAACTTTTTCAAAAAAAAATGAAACCGACTTCAAAACAACCACAAAAAAAGTTCAAAATAACCTACAAAAATACTTTTCTTTCGAAAGTCGGTGACAAAAAGTCAATGAAATAAAAAAGAAAGTCACCGACTTTCGAAAGAAAAGTATTTTTGTAGGTTATTTTGAACTTTTTTTGTGGTTGTTTTGAAGTCGGTTTCATTTTTTTTTGAAAAAGTTTTTTATTAGAATTTAGAATACGAATAATAGTCAAATAAATAAAATACATGATGCTGAATATCTGCCTAGCACCCAAACATTCACTTAGGCACACTGTGCGGTGAATCTTTACAACTGAAATCATTTAAAGCAACTGCATTTATCATGAAGTGATAAATAAGGGTTCCTTGTTGACTACGGAACCCTAAAAAACTGCAACATTTTTGCACTGAAAATTAAAATTTTAATAATCGTCGTTTAAACCGAAAGTATCATAATATTTAATTTAGCTAGTCCAATTCAATATTTATTGAAATTTAAAGTATACAACGAGATACTTTAATTTATTTTTGTTCCCTTACTTTCATTTAACCCTCCATTATTTTAATGTCACTTAGGTAGAATTTTAATAATGATGAACCGTGACCAAAAAGCATTATTTTTAGTTCTGTCTTGAAAGTGTTAATATTAAACAGGAAAAAAATATATAAATTTCTTTTCTACGGAATGTATAAGACTTTCTTGATTTAATTTAAATAGAAGAAAGAGAATTGTCTACGCGTAATTTAACACCGCTACGTTTGGCGTAGCCGTTTGTAGTCGTAGCTACAGCTACGAGACCTCACTTCACAACTAAAAAGCCAAGTACACCCGCACTGAACTCACTTTAACCAAACGAGTTATAGCACGCACATAAATTTTGCTTATAAACTTTAGCCACAATATTTCCGAGAAACGTAACTCGCTCCCGCGTACCGTCCGGATCGGAGACAAATCCGCACTGATACCATGCGGATTATACACAGTCAGTCAGGGGCGAATAGGCAAGCGGGATGAAAAAGAACCCCCCGCTACCCGCGTCGTGACTGCGAGTGTGTAAGATTGTGTGAAAGATTGTGCTATGGGGTAGAAACTTTTCTCAAGACTTCCAACAAGGGAGTCGGTGAAAACGAGAGAGGTAAAAACAAAAACGAGTCAATGAAGAATAGGACACTAACTTTCTTTTCTCGAATCAGGTTCGGTCTGGCCAAATGATCAAGTTAAAATGTTGTCTTTAGTGCTATATTTACGACAAGTCATCAGATCTTCAACAAGCCAGCTTGACAAAAAATTAATAAATAATTATTTTATTTTTTTCCTTGAGACAACGTGACTTTGAGTGCGTCTGCGACAACAGCCAGCACTCAACACAGTTTCAAAGCTTCACACAGACTTTGATTCATTAGGTTTTATTTGATTAGGTAATAGGAATTGATAATTTTTTGATAGTGAAAGTATTATGAAATCTCGAGTACGAGCCACCAATTTTACATAAAATATTTATTATTCAGTTTAATAAATTTAAAAAAATAATTTACGTCACATTGAATCAATCGTTTCTCGCTTCTGAGCGAGCTCTGTAAACAAATTTCGCGGAACCAAAGTACGACGATACATTTATTTAAAAACTTTTTTTAAAAAAAAATGTAACCGACCTCAAAAACAACCACATAAAAGTTCAAAATAACCTACAAAAAAACTTTTCTTTCGAAAGTCAGTGTTTATTTTTTATTGACTGTTTGTCACCGTCTTTCGAAAGAAAAGTTTTTTTGTAGGTTATTTTGAACTTTTATGTGGTTGTTTTTGAAGTGTTTACATTTTTTTTTTAATTTTTTTTTTTATCCTTTTTAGTTTAATTATTCAACCCAAATTATTGTCAAACATATAATTTTCTTACGTGTACTAAAATTTTGTAATCCGTAGCACCGGTAACTCATAACATCGCCCATGTTTGTACAATGAGCTAAAAATAAAAACTACTGAACCAAACTAAGTGAAAATTTTATGGGACCAAATGGCAAATATACGAGTACTGTATCGAACAAAAAAAAAGAATCATTAAAATCGGACCAGAAACCTCGGAGTAATCGGTGTAGACAATGTTGAAAACTTTTTAGGTTTTTGTTGACTTTTGTTGATTTTTCAAAAAGTGCTAGTCCGGTTTCGATAAAATTTAAATGGGATTCGGGGAGTATACCCTTTCCAACAAAAAAATAATTTTTCAAATCGGTTGTTAAACGACGGAGTTATGCCCGAACAAACATAAAAAAAAGAAAAACATCCGAATTGAGAACCTTCTCCTTTTGGAAGTCGATTAATAAAACCGAAAGTTGTTGCTCTTTTTGCTTTTGAATAGAAAAGAGCAAGACTTTTTCGTTTTGGCTGTCTTCACTTTCACAAATCACGCACAAGCTTCCATGCTATTTAGAAGCATCTTTTCACATATTGTTAATGTGAACCATATCTTGGTATTTCATTTCCTACTTAAAACTAACCTTATCCTTTTGAAAATTAAACACAAATCAGTTAAATGCAGAGATTTTTTTCGCTTCGAATATTTAGAACTAACGAAGAATCACTGAATCAAATATAATACAACGAGTATTTTATACCGGCTTGACATTAGACATAAGAGCAAATTTTTACATTTTGTATGAAAAAATAGACAAATAGCGAAGACATTAGTAAAGTAATATCTACCATATCAACCCTACATTATAATAATATGCGTGTTACTATAAGGCCTTTGTCAAACAGACAGGCGATAGCGAACCGAACCGAATCATGTCATTTAGAAATGCAAAAGCGATCCGATAGTCTATGTGACAGGCTTCAAACAATTCCATACATTACAAACAAAAACGCTACGCCACGCATTCGGTTCGTCTGTCAGTTTGACAATAGCTTTAAAGAGTTTAACTTTACTCACACAACATGGCTAACAAACTTATTTTCCACACAAACTGCGCATTCTAAACATGGTCATAACTATTTAAAATTAGTGTGATTACTTAAAATACTAGAGAGCAGCGGTGGCCCAGTGGTATCGGTCCCGACTTACGAGTTGTATGTCGTGGGTTCGAACCCCGCCAGGCGCATTACTTTGTGTAATTTATTTCATATATCACCACTGCTCTAAAAACGTTGAAGGAAAACATCGTGAACCATGTCTTAGAACCGAAAATTCGAAGACATGTGACATCCACCAACCCGCACTGGGCCCTTTGGTGGATTATGGCCCCTCACAGAGAGGAGGTCTGTGTCCCAGCACTAGGAACATTATAGGCTGATGATGATGATGATGACTTAGAATACTTATATTGTGCGCACTGATATGGAGTGGAATTCGCTGCCAGAGTTTGTGTTTCCTAATACGAGTAGCTACAACGTAGGGATCTTTAAATCAAAAGTGAATAATTATAGGTTACTTCTAGGCGAGCGTGCTTCACCATCGACCACATCATTTCATATATAACGTCAGGCCAGATGGTGGGAGGAGGCGGGCCGCGAGAGGGAGAGGACAGCGTCCTCCCTCCGCTCCAACCGCAGTGGTAGACGCCCACGGCGTCGGACGTCGGCAGACGACCTCCGGCCACCGTAGGCGCGGGCATGCGGACAGCGAGTAAAGGGCAACTCGCTGTCCGACCATGGACCATGCCCGGGTCGACGGCGCGTCGTGTTCCACGCGCGCCTCAAAGAGCGTCAGCAAAATGACGGGGCCCCCTCTCAGAGGGCCAAAGCCTGCCGGGGTCGCGGGACTTCTTTCCATCACCGTGACCCCGGAATATAAAGGGCTATTGAAGGACACCGTGGATTTTAGTCAGTACAAGTCTGACAGTCCCTCCCGCCCTGCCCGGGGTGGGAGGACTCATTTTGATGATTTTACTATACGCTAAAAAAAAAAGCAAGATGGTGGTCAAACGTCAGCCTAAATAAATAAAAAAAACGTAGTAAAGCTTTCCTCCAACTGTATTGATTACAAATCGTAATCGTTCTCACGAAGTAGTTTGGAAGCCATACTTTTACGAGATAAGTCTTAACACACAATAGAAAACTGTTTCATGAGAATGATTGCTTTTGAACCGCCGTTAAATAATATCTGATAAGTAAATTAACAGTTGCCGAAAATGTATCATACTTTTCAGGAACTATCCGGAATTTCTCATAATTATTAAAAGTATAGTTTAATGTATAACAATAAAGATTTTGTATTTTTTGTGAAATTCTTATTATGTTTAATTTCCGTTTTAAGTAGATACTGTTACAATTACTTAGTCAAACACATTTTTTATTTTAGGTTGGTCAGGTTGTCACGGGGTGTTTTTCTGTAAGTATTAATCTTAAAAAGTTTTTAATTATACATATCGATTCTTACCGACCAAAAAATTATGTTTAAGAATGTAGGTAAACGAGTATTATGAGCGTAAGTTATTGTACCGAGCTTATAATAAAAGGCCAAATCTAACAACTCTAAGATCCGGTAACATAATACAAAGTTACATAGTAACTGTAATAATTAATTTTTCATTGTTGTCTGTAAGTAGGTCTGAAAATGACTGAGAAGCATGTTGAAAAATTACCATTTTTTAATAATGAAAATGAAAAATAAAACAGGCGGGAAAGCGGCAATCCGTTCTACGATATTTTTTTCTCTAGCTAATATTTCATGTTCTTATTTTTACTTTCCTTGTTTGTATTCGTAATGAAAAGTACAGTGTTTGCCGCGGGTTAAAGACTTATTTAGTATATCGAGCTATTGGCGTCACTATTTTACGGGTGCCAAACCCCGTTTCTGGACTAAATAAATACTTTCATCCCTTGGATAACAATTTACTCTTAACTATCTATATTAGACTGAATTATGGCATTTTACCGGATCAATTTATAAAAGGAAAAATTAAATTCCTGTTGTGTTTAGCTTTGTACCAACTTTACGCGCTAAACGGGAAAGCTACCCTGGCCCCCCACGCTCCCGCACCGCGCAGACCGCGCGTCACTTGTGCTCGCGAAAGCGACAGTTCGCCCACGCGTTTTTGATTCTGTATTTTTAGGTTGTAAACTGTGTGTGCCTCAGGCACCCACGGTTTTTGACGGTCAAGTTTTTGTTAGAGATTATTGTCTAATCAGGCACAGTGCCTGATTAGACAATATTCTCTAACAAAAACTTGTTTTCTTCCGTTCGTGACAAATGTTATTCATTCATAGACCTGATGTTCTTTATAAGCTAAGTTCGTAAAGAAAGCACACAATAGCGTTAATGGCTGCTAGATTTTAAACCCATATTCAAACCCAACTAAATTACCTTGGTAACGCAATTTGATATAATAAAAATATTATGAAAAAACAGTAATTTTATAAAAGAATAAAATTATTTCAAAGAATGAAATAATAATATATATCCCGTAGAAAATAGATGTCGAACAAACATCAACAAGACAGAGCTTTCACATAAATCGCATTTAAATCTGGCAGGTGCAGTTTGAAAAGCTTTTTTCGGTAAAAGCCAGTATCAATGCGTGTGATCCATTATATCATTCCGTGAAACTCTAATGACACAAGACAGATTAGACACGCGTCGACGTATTCCACATTGCACACCTGCCACCAGCGAAAAATTTTGATAGGAGCCGTACGTGGAATAGTTAAGGTGCCATAAGCGCAATGCCATTTCAGCGGGTGCCCAATGTGGAATACTTCCAACCAACGGGTCGCTTCAATTTCACTCAGTTACATTAACACACATATTTTCTATTTTTATGCATTCCATATTTTACCGTTATCCGTTCTTATTTTTCGAATGAAATAAAATAGGTAACTTATATTTTTTTTTGTTTTTTATTTCTCTTGCCACCGACTTCTAAATGGGAAATGATTTCAAACATTTTTGTATTTTTTTTTAGAATCGTCGAATTTATAATTTATTTTACCCTTTTATACTCCAGACAACTCCCTAATATTTCAAACGGGACAAAATTTGATCATTTTGAGATGATTTCCTTCTAATCCCTTACCAGCACAGATTACCCCGTTAACAATAAGCCAAGGAGTGTAAAGGCATGATAATTATAATGTTGCGTAATTGACAATGCGATAGCAGCAATTATGGACAGCTTCCAATCATCATTAATTAAAGTTCCCTCATTTTTTTTCCTTCCATCAGATGATGATTCATCATGAGATGATGATTACCAGACACAAAAATCTGAATCACGTTATAAATTATATCAGGGACATGTATCTTCTATTATGAATGTAGCCTTCGAATTATTTGAGATATCATTAACAAATTCTGACTTTGAAACTATGGGACCATTTCAGGAATATATGACATAGAAAACTTGATTCATTCTACCTCACGTTTTTACATTGAACAAAATAATAAATCAAATAAGTTAGTGAACTTGATAGTTTATTCTTAACAAAAATTCCTAAAAACGAATTCCTATGAACGTCGGAAGTTCGGGACGGTGAAAAACTGATTCGGTATTGTGTAATAAATTTTAAGGCAGAGAAAAATAACTATGGCACTTGGTGACCTATTTTTATTTTTCAATTTGGGGTTATGCTGTCCGTTTCACATCTCCTACTGATAATATTCATAAAGTCTGAAAGCTAGTTTTCCGATTTATCTGTGGAACTTAAACAAAAAAAAACTTGTTCAAGATTCATTTACTCGAAATAATAATTTTATCGGAAATACGTCAATGTTTGCTCGGGCCAATAATTCTATACTCATGGGCACAGAACACTTAATAGTACTACGTATGTACACCTGTCATGGGTAAGAACTATATAGGGTGACTGGCAATTAGTGTACGATACTTAAACACGTGTTAGTGCTCATGATAACAAAAAAAAAATTAATACGGGAGCAAAGCCGAAATCGTGAAAAAAATATCAGCTGTTCAGTACATTAGGCAAACATAAATGTACTGAACAGCTAATTTTTTTTTCGCGATTTCTGGTTTGTTCCCATTGTAAAAGTTGTTGGTTATCATGAGCACTATCACGTGTTTAAGTATCGTACACTAATTACCACTCATCCTATATATGGGCCGACTGCGATTTTAGCCGACTGGCCGACCATGACCAAACCGATCAAACTACTTGTTTTTGAGTTTGGGGGCTATCGACGAAGTCAGTGGCGTTTCATTTAAACCTGGGTCGCTTGCATTGAGTTTAATATAAAATGAAATAGACAGCACGCACGTTGCGGGCACAAAAAAAAAGTACTTTTCTATTAGATTAAGTTCAAAGTAATGTTCCCTCTTCCTCTCACAGAGAGAAGGCTGTGACCCAACAGAGACAACATTATCCCACGAGTAAATAATATCGGGATGAAAGTTATAATCAAGCGCGTAAATCCATGTTATAACCTATCTGTGTATCAACTAATTTGTTTTCAATTAATATTAATCCATCCTTCTAAACTATTAAATGAATTATAATAGTATGAAGATACTACTGATTTAAGCGTTTATGCAGCATACATTCAACGTACTAACATAACCTATAGAATATACGAGTAATTTCACCCGAGTATATCGGATCGGATGTCGCCTCGTGAATAGATCCTCAAATGGGTGGCACTATAGAGACAATCTTGCTAACGTCGAGGGGAGGTTTGTGAATCATTGATCGCTCCAACACCCTGGCTGTGGGTGAATTCTAAGCCCCACGCAAACTTGTCCCACTTGTGGGCTTCCCTGTTGCGCACTCATGCCCCTCATGTTCCCAGGAGGACTCCAAAATGATCACACACGTGTAGCAAATAAGTACCACAAAGATTCAAATACAGGTATCAGGTATCGAAAACTTTAGAGTGATCTTGGGCATTCATTAAACCTGCGTCATCATCTTGTAGTAATCGGTTTTTATAAGACTAAAAAATAATGTGGTAGTAATTGGTTTTTCAAAGACTTAAAATATGGTAATAAGTGGTTTTTAAAAGACTAAAAATAAGGAAGTATTCAGTCTAGGTACGTATACTAAAAATGTGGTAATAATCGGTTTTTAAAAGACTAAAATGTGGCAGTAATCATGTGAAAAAGTTCTTCAGGATCACAAAAGCAACAGATAAACAGACTTATAAGTTACATTTGCAGATGTCTCTTTCCCAGTGAAATTCATAAGAGCGCGGCGTGTGCGTTATCTAGTTATTGGAAAATATCCTGAACGGTTCCACGGAGTTGACAACTGTTCCACTCGTAGCGCGTAGATAACACGTTGATTAAGTTTAGTTGAGTGACTTTCGCAATATACCCTGACGATAACCTGTTAGCAATAGATTTTAGAACAACTTGCAGGATAAATAAAAATGTAAACATGTTATCACAGGAGTCTAATTAATATTCATATCAATGTATTTTTTTTATGTGCAATGCTTATTTATATGCAATGTGGCCAATTGGCTTCATTTTTTGTTGCCATTTTAGAGTGCAGACAACGTATCTATAGTTAATACATATATCATTGCCAGCAATAGTTACTATGAGCAAGTTCTTGTTTTATTCTTAATAAATCTATAACCTACAAAGAAACTAGAGGATGCAGACTGTCTGAGTTCAAGTTAAATCAATAAGAGGAGTCTCTTTCAAGCTAAATTGGTACACACTAATAAAAGAAAACACTTTAATAAATATCCTAGGCAGCAAAACCCCGTATTCTTTAGCTTTGTACATTATACAACATTATTTTTTGTTTATGCGAAACCCGATACACCTGTCCAATATTTTTGTGTAAAGAATCTATGTACAAAATTTTAAAACCGTATCATAAAAAATCACAAAGTTATAAGCTTGTATATTACCTGGTTGTCCGTTAAAAAACATGCTCATTTCGCAGTAAACCCGCGTAAACCGCGCCTCTTGTGTTATACACTCGTGATAATAGTTTGGCAAAAGTACCTAACCTAATATTGTAATTAACTGGTAATAAAATTTAATTTAAATATTTTTGAAAAAAAAAATATCATGGTGTAAAAATTATTGGAATCGAATCAGTTACTGGTTCTGAACAAACTATATTCAGGTTTCGCATATACTAAAAATAATGTTGTAGAACGATCATATTTCTTTTGACAAAGATAGGAAATGAAACCAGGAATTCAGTAGATAATTTTGTTTGACGTTTGAGTTTAATCAATTTTTCGGTTTCACTAAAGCAATTCAAGACGATTAACTTAACAATCCCTTATGAGGTGATGGTATACAAATATCGGATTGTCGGAAGAACAAAAGAAATACAAATAAAAAGATCTAGAGCAAGGTATTATGGAAGGTCAACCTTAAGGTAACCGTGACCCAGGAACGTAAACGACTATTGCAGGAACACCGTGATGGCACCCAATCGGTCGTATTCTACACCCCGTGACATCGATCCCGAACTAAGAAAGAATAATATTACAATTTGGCGCGGGCGGGCGCGGGCGTGCTAGTATGTCTTGCGCCTCGCCACTTCTATACAATTTGTATGAAATATCAAAGAAGTGGCGTCGCACCCGCACCACGCCCGCGCTTCGTCACCGCCAGTCGCCACTTGTATTTGTCCCGCGCCTTAGAGTCCGCGCCACCACTCATGACCCACGGAAAATTCGTGGTACTACATTTTTTTAATTCATTTAAATTGATGTAATGACACAGACACCGCGTCAAAAGGACCTCAGTCATGGCAGTATTATTCGTCCGCGATGTTAGTTACGTTCGTCCATATTCGTACCGGTGTCTTATCTCTTCGCTCACGTGCTTATCAAGTAGACACCCTGACAGTCTCTTTGATTGAATGAAGAATTGATTTTACCAAGTTATAGGGTGGAAAACAATTCCCAGATCCTACCTAGCGTGTAGCGTGACTAATATCACCTTTAAGCTATTGTCAAACAGACAGGCGTGACGAACGCGAAGCGAGGCGTTTTTGTTTGTAATGTATAGAATTGATTGAAGCCTGTCACATAGACTATCGGATCGCGTTCGCATTTTTATATGACATGATTCGGTTCGGTTCGCTATCGCCTGTCTGTTTGACAAAGGCCTTAGAGTAGGTTGCGATGTTGTCCCCACCTACTCTAAAGGCATGACGTATTTCCCCACGTATTACCAGCATGCATAATACATGGAAAGCTAGTCCATCGCAAAGTTGATGAATAAAATACGGAGTGTGCACAGCTCGACTGGCGATAGAACTTTGTGAGTTCGCTAATGTTATTACCGTGGTCAGAGAACGTGGCTGTGGAGACATAATAATTTTTTCAACGTCTGTTTTTGTGTGTAGGCTACGGTAAATGTGAAATGAAAATTAAAGTAATAAATCAGTAATTAGTAATAATTTAACCTTTACAATGAATTCTGAAAAAGGAATAAAAAACTATAAATAGGTTGTGAGACGACCTGGACGCATGTACCGTACCGTGATGGCTGGTCAGAGGTGGCACAAGACAAGTCCTCTTTGAAATACTTGGGGGAGGCCTTTGCCCAGCAGACGAAACCAAAGAATAGAGAAAAAAGTTTTTTTTTTATTATAGATAGAGTTATATAGATTCGCGTTTGCATCTATTTCTGGGTGGTTTAAAAAAAAATACCCATTAAGCCACCATCGTCACCGGCTAACCTAACCTGTCCGGGTGGGGATTCCCCAAGTCGTAACACACGGCAGGTCGGAAAAAAATCTAATTGTCTTTTCCTGAAAGTCCAATCTAAATAACTACTGAACGAAAAAAGTTGAAAAGAGTTATTAAGATTAACTTCTAAAAGTGAGGAATCATGATGTAATTATTTATAATATTGGAAAATTATTAATTATTTTCAGTTAATTAATTAGATACACTTACCGTAAAATCTCCTTTTGCAAGATACTCGTATTTATTGTAATCTAAAGATACTCAAAATGAAGTTTGTTCAATGTTTTATAGGATTCAAATTAACAAGAGTTTACATTTTTAAATAAATGCATTGTCTGGTTTTAATTAAATTTTCATTATATTGCATCTTTTTTTAAATAATAGGAGCTGATGAATTGTCACTGTTATGTAGGTACGCTATTATTGTGAATCAGACCATTATAATTATGAATTACTAGCTGTTCCCTGATTTCACCCCCGTTGCTTGGTTTCGATTGCTGGTAATGCCATTTAACCTTCAGCATTCCTCGATAAATAAACCTACCAAAACAAAAAAAAAACTTATATTTTAGTTCTACATTTCCAATGTCAACAAATAAATCAAGATCAACAAGCAATAAAGCAATTACAACCCATTAATTTAGACAGACGGAACGAAGACTTGCCCTCGGTTCAAGTAATCCAATAAACGTTATCTGCAGCCAAACATGTCAGAAGCTTTGATTGGCCGTTGTACAAAGCTTCTGACATAATGTTTGGCCGTTTAAAAGTAGATACTGGAAATAAGCGATAGACATAATTCCAATACTAGAAACTAAAGCTTCAAATTGATTATAACGATAATTGATTATATATTAATTATAAGTTAACCCATTTTAAAAACAGTGTAATAATTGAAACACTCTTTCTACCTTAATCGTTCTAACGGTATTATAACCTTTCTTTTTTCAGAAATTTAGATCTGCGTATTTAATTTAGATTTTTTTTTGGATTCTTTTTTTTTATAATTTATTGTACACATGTCATTAAAAATAACATTTCACATAAGGGTAAGTCATGTACAAAGGCGAGCTTAACCCAGATTTGTATTGTGAATTCTTTCACAATAAAAAAACATGCCCCTTCTATGGCTCATTCTTATTCTTTTTTTTTTTTAATTTATTGTACACATATCATTAAAAATAACATTTCACTTATGGGTAAGTCATGCACAAAGGCGAGCTTAACCCAGATTTGTATTGTGAATTCTTTCACAATAAAAAAACATGCCCCTTCTATGGAAACAGCTAAGGTTTCATCAGCCACTAGAAGAATCATAAATCGCAAATAAATACTCGCACTAATTTGTTTCTTCTTTCTTCTATATCTATAAAATAAATAAAATGGCGCAAGGTTACTTTAATAATCTTTGCTTTCAATATTATCTATACTAATATTATAAAGCTGAAGAGTTTGTTTGTTTGTTTGTTTGTTTGTTTGTTTGTTTGTTTGTTTGTTTGTTTGAACACGCTAATCTCAGGAACGACTGGTTGGAATTGAAAAATTCTTTTTGTGTTGGATAGTCCATTTATCGAGGAAGGCTATAGGCTATATAACATCACGCTATCACCAAAAGGAGCGGAGCAGCAATGAGAAATGTTTCAAAATCGGGAAAATGTATTCCTTTTCGAGAGCTTTCGTTGCGTGCGCTGCCTAAACGGTCAAAGATACGCAAAAATTATGTACTACGGAATTATTCCTCATGAAAAGTTCTAAAATAAAGTCCGCGAGAACATATATCTATCTTTTAAGATTAAGTCACTATAACCTTTTTTATGGAAATCAAATTTGTTTTAAAGTAATGCATTATTTGCGAAGGTATTTTCATTAATATGATATTAATCCTTATCAAAATAAATACGTTAATCATCACAAGCATTTAATTTTGAACAAAATTCCCCTTTACATCGTTTGATTTCAATGAATATCTTAGGAGATATCATAGTTTCAAAATAATGTCACAACAAAATTATTACTGCCTGGGCAATACTGAGCATATTATCATAATTGCGCGTGAGGGAAAGTGCACCCTCTACCTCTCACCCGAGCCACCGCTGAAGACGCCCAGCAGGGCTAGCATGCGCAAGGCGACATTATCTCTTATTTTGTCGTTCTCGATTCGTTTGTCACTTTTCATAACATGCGCACCACGAGAAGATATCTCGTCGTGACTTCGCCTTCACGACGCGAGATAACCGATATTACCATTTCATGAAAACAAACCGTATTAGTTAAGTTACCTCGCAAAATTTTATCCTGCTGTCAGATTGACATTAAGTTTTGTTGTTTTGCTCGATTCGCGCCGTAAAAACGAATATTATTTTTATTTTAGAGAGTGAATATTATTTGTGGATTATGGATTTATATTAAACCGGCAAAATGATTATTTCGCGGGTCTCAAACCATAGGGGCGTATCCTCAAAACCCCTACTTTTCAGGAGAGATAAAAAACTTAATAACTTTTCCTGTGATTGAGCCAGCTCGTTGTTTTTTTGCATGTAGTTATATAATTATATTGCAATTAGTAAAGGATTCTTAATTTTAAGGTATTTACTATATAACACTAGGTTTTGGTTGATATGGCTATATAGCATGGCAATTATTATGTTAAAGCTCCGTCGAAATACTCCATAAAATATATGAAATTTATGGACGTAAACATTTTTCCTCAAATTGTTAATATTAATACCAATATTTATTATTACTTTATTAATAACTTAAAATATTGCAATTTAGGAATGAGAAACCCATCGAACTTAACGTTATTTATTTAATTTCAAGAAATCTTACGCCTGTCTGGCTTGTCATTATTATTGTGACGCTTTTAACTGTAAGAAGAAGTATAAACTAGTTTTATTCTAAAGTTAAAAAAAATGGTTTATAAAAAAAAACAATATTTGTGTGTGTGAAAACAAGAAAAGGCATAATAAAAATAAAATTTATTCATAAATCTGAACATAATAATTTTAAATTGATGTGAAACAAAATCTAGCTTTATCTTGAAAAACAAAACTTAAATATTACAACATGTTTAGAATTCTCATCAGAATTAATAATATGAAACTTAAAAAAGGCTTTACACCTGAGATCTTTATAAAAATCAAATTGAATACCTTAAAAGAAACGGGTTATGGGACATCTCGCCCACAAAAAAACTGGCCAACAGGCCAGATGTCCCCTTTTTAAAATGTGGATGGGTAGATTCACCCGAACCAATTTAGTAGAACGGGCCAGAATATGTCTTCTATGAATTAGTAAAGGGATATTTGGGCAAAATCGTATATTTTTAATTAAATATCATTCTGTTCATTAATAATATAACCAGTAAAAGTACTAGGCAAGCATAAGTTTAAAGTGTTAAGTACTTAAAAAAATCTAGGCAGGAGGATTGTTTAAGTACATACCACTTAGAACTTATGCTTGCCTAGTACTTTTGCTGATTATTAATGAACAGAAATGTTTAACAAAAAATGTACGATCTTGCCGAAATATCCATTTACTATTTAATAGGAAGACATCTGGCCCGTTCTACTAAATTGATTCGGGCGAATCTACCCATGCACATTTTAAAAAAGAGACGTCTGCCTGTGGGCCAGTTTTTTTGTGGGCGAGATGTCCCATAACCCAAAGAAACTCGGGGCTGATTTATCAGTAGTAAATTTATTTTCTTAAACTTTACAAACTCTAATTTTAACTTCTATAATAACCGACTTCAAAGTTATTAGACTTGACGGCGCTTCGAACCTTTTTGGAGAGTGATCTGAAACGTCAGGAAGGACAGCGAACATTTTGAAGTGCGGGTTGACGTTTCTTCACTCTGACACAACCCCGGGCTCTTTTGAATGTGGCTGTCGGACAAGATAATCCGCTGGCATCAGACTAAAGCAAGACGTGTTCGGTGGAGTGTCGTTGTATTCCAATTAATTAGAAAGTTCTGATTGTAATTACATCTGTATTTTCTGAAATAATAATTGTCTTCAAAACGTGATTTTAATTCTCCTCGCCCGCCTACCCACGATTGCTCGGCAGCCGCAATGAACCCAGACTTGAATGATATCGGCTAGGTGCCGATATCAGAAGTGGGATGTCAAGGGCTTCCTTCAGAGGAGAATAGCCGTGCGAGATCTTCAACACCGGCATCAGAACCAACCCTGTCTCAACACATGGAGTTGTTTTTAACCCGATTGATGGCTATATCGCAACCTTCGAGCAGCACGTACACCCAGCTGATTGAGTTTGATCCTGACGGCAACGAAGCGAATATTGAAGGTTGGTGCAATGTGACAGAAATCGTCGTTAACAACCGTAAATTAGAGGGTGCAGAACTACTTTTGTTACTTACACGTGCACTCAAAGGCCGAGCTGCTACCTGTTTAACACGACTGCAGGCATCGCAGCTGACGTGGCCTCAAATAAAAGAAGTACTTCTTGCAAAGTTTGCTACACCTATGCTGCCACAAGATTACTTTGATGAAATTCTACGTTTTCAAGTTGATGTTAAAGAAACCGCGAGTGAGGCGGCCATGCGCCTTTGGAACATCATCGAACGCATACCGCGGATGAAGATGTCTGAAGATGTTACAACGGGATTCGTATCTTCTTCTTTGTGTCCAAGGGAAGTCGCGATCCGCCGTGAGCTCCACTCTCATAACCTAACCACCAGATCTCAACCTCTGCGCATCCTCAACGGTATTTCTCTGAAACGAAGTCATGAGGATAGTGACGAGCATGCCGCGGTGGTGAAGAAGACCCGATTCGGCGAATCACGCTTCATGGAAACATGTCACCGCTGCGGTAGTTCAGGTCACAAAGCGATAGACTGTCGCAAGCCAAAAGAAGAGCCTGCTACTTCTGAGAAGACGCACGACCAGTCATCCAGAGCCACTGATAAGTCAAGATCAATCACCTGTTTCGTGTGCGGAAAACCAGGACACTTGGCGTCGGCGTGTCCAGATCGAGTGGGTGGCCGCGGAGCAGCGGCGGTCAAAGAGGTTCATGTGTGTGAACGCAAGGCATCGAGGAACACCTTAACCACTTTATCCGGTGAGCCAGTTTCCTTTCCTTTGATAGTGGATCTGCTTGTTCATTAGTAATTAACAGCTACGCCGAGACGTTCCTTGGTATTGCGCAGAATGATTCAGTTTTTGTGACGGGCATTGATAAGGGGGATGTAGAATGTGTTTCCCAGCCCTATCAATGTTCAAGGCCTCTCGTTCTCGGTGTTGTTTCACATACTACCTCATGGCTCTATTATCGAACCGTAGAAAGATTTAGGATTTAATTGACGCTCCTAATCCAAAAACAGCCCACACCTAGTTCGAAGGGATCATAGGATTTTAATATTGCTACGAATAGGAGTATCAAAGTCAACTTTCTAGAGTTACATCAGGGTTGGCTAGCGTTAGAGCAATAGTGAGACCATTATTAGTGTAGGCGACTTTGTCTTTATAAAAGGTAGCGAGCGTAACCAAACCAAACTACAGCGAAAGTTCAAAGGTCCTTTTACGATTCTCAAGGTACTTAACGATAGATACGAGCTGAGAGAAATTGACGGGTCTAGCAGAACCTATAAGTACGCCCATGAAAACTTGCGCGCAGTACCCAGGGGCTACGGTGCAGCGGTGGATTGATTGAAGTAGCTACTTCGTTAGTCAATGAGATGGAGGAGGCCGAGACGGCGGAAGTTTATAGTCATGAGAATGGAATGGTTTAGTGCTAAACGCAAGATATTGTCTCTACGATTCATTTTCACAGTAAATTCCCCGCAGTTATTACATGCATTAAAATTACATGTACTCGCTATGGCGGCTCACTGTAGACTAAATGTTTCGGGTGTTGTTGAAATGGCTTTACATTCGCGTATCGACGAAATGTTGAGAAAGCAATACTAAATTATGAATACGTCTGCAGGGTGACTAAATATCGCGAGATCCACGTTAGTTTAGAAGATTGTATGCGTATACGTCTGTATGGTTGGACACAATTATTTCAGTTTAAAGTAAAATAAACAGTCGTATGTTCATACGTCTGTATGGTTGGACACAATTATTTCAGTTTTAAGTAAAATAAACAGTCGTATGTTCATACGCCGTTGTGGTTCGACATATTTCTTTCAGGATAAAGTAAAATAAACAGTCGTATGTTCATACGCCTTTATGGTCCGACACGATTTCCTTCGATCACAACAAAATTTAAAGTCGTAGGTGCGTACGTCTCTATGGCACGTCGAAACTGCCCCAATAAGTATTTAATATTGCTCTTACGTCAATTATACGGCTATATGGCCTACAAATATTTGTATACTCACCAGCTTACGGCAAATAATATTTTTTAATTTATACGAAAAGTATTAAATATAAAATTATGAGAAAAATTTAGTGAATGTGTTGCTAATAGTAGAATCCAATGGCATTAAAAACGAAAAATCACATTTTTGCATATACGCCCCTATGGTTTGAGACCCACGATTTGTTCAATAAACTGAGCTGTCAATTGAATTTGACAACTAACATTGACATAAACTTATGACTCAATTCAGCGAATCCTCGCTAGTTTAATTTTTTTCCGGCGAAACATCGACGGAAGATTTAAACGCACCCCCTGTGGTTCGCTCGTGATAAATATTTTCGAATTTGAAATAATTGTTAGATGGCTTTGGCATCAAAGAAATTGTAAGTATTAGATCAAAATCCCGTTACAGATGGCGGAGATGCATAATTTAGTTTATTATCACCTATTCAATGATGGCCCAGAGCAGTGGTGGCCCAGTGGTATCGGTCCCGACTAACGGTCGTGGGTTCGAACCCCGCCAGGCGCATTACTTTGTGTAATTTATTTCATCACCACTGCTCTCAAAACGGTGAAGAAAAACATCGTGAGGAAACCGGCATGTCCTAGAACCAAAAATTCGAAGACATGTGACATCCACCAATCCGCACTGGGCCCACAGAAATATTAAAAACAGGAGAAGTGGCAAGGGGACGTGTCCGCTACCATGTGGTTCTGAGCGGTACGCTCAGAAAGTGAAAAAATGGCCGTCACCGCGAGTTAGTCTGTTGTCAACCGCATTCGTGAAAAAAACGATTATGCCGTCTTGTTCGGTGCTTTTGTGCAAAAATAGAAACCAAAACAAATATTTTAGAAGTCATGGCATCGGGTTTCACATGTAATTACAAGTATTTTACAATATTTGTCTTAAAAATCACGAAAAACAACAAGCAGTAAAATATATCTGACTTGTACTACTGTACTTTTGTTTTCCTACATTACTCCGACGGTATTATTTTTGCAATAAATACATTGCTCTTTTACAACCACATCATTGCATCACATAGTGACTGAACAAGCAATGTAAAACTGACATAACGATACCTCAATCAGCCGTAATGTCGCATGGTACGGCCGCTGGCTAGTGACGTGCTCTTAGAAATCCGACAAAGTCTATCGACAAGAAAGTCGACTGCTAATTGCTATTTTTTTTTTTTGAATTTTTTATCTTGTAATAAGGCTGGAAGGCCGATGTGGTTCATGGATTTTTACATTTTTTTATTATTTTACAGAGTATTAAATAAATGCGAAACCGAAGATGGTTAAGTAAATTAATTAATGTTTAGTTTAGTAATCTATGGACTAAATTAATAGTAATCTATACAATAAAGATAATAAAAACGGTTTCATATCGTTTTTTATTAATTTTATTTCCAAACCTTTATAATTTATCGATATATTTATCGTGAACTCTTCGATTTAGTCAAACACTGTCGAGTCCGCCCCCGTGTCCCGACGACACACAATGATAATTGTTTTAGTGTGAGTAAATTACACGGAAAAAGTACGCTGTGGTTTAAAGAATAAGGTTTATATTTAAATGACAGAGTTTTCGACGGCGCGTGTGTGCACTTGTTCGTAGTATTGTTTTGATATACTACATGCGTAATATTATCTTTATGGTGGGGCAGTTGTGGCTTCACCGGTTTTCTATACATTTTGAACTCCACGCCATATCTCCTTCTATAATATATCTATGGCCCACTCCCTCTCACAGAGTGAAGGCTCGTGTCCCAGCAGTGGGAACAATATAGGCTGATGATGATGATGATGAATGTTGTAATTGATTTACAAAACAAACCGTGTAAATAATGGATTTTTCAAAGTTCTAAGTTATGTAATCATAATACTATGTAACATTAAATTATCTCGATGAAATGTCCTAAATGTAATGTACAAAATAAACACTATGCCAACCATAAATCAAGATTGAATGTTGACTATTCATAAAGTACAAAGTTCTGAAATTGCTGCGAAACATTATTCGTAATACGAACGAAAGTTTACTTGTCGTGTGTGTACGTAGGTACTGTACAATAATAGTGCCCTTATTAATTGAAAGAGATAGATTGATAGTTACAAATTGAACTGTAAATAACTGTAAATGTAATCGGCTTGGAGCTTATCTATAACATAAATAGCCATAGGCTTTGTAATTCGCCAAAGGGACTGGAACTCGTTATCCCTTAGGTCAAATGGGTTGCAGACGTCGCGAATCACCTTCCTCTGTATTTTTCATGCTTCCCTCTCCTCATACACAGATAAATGATAATTGTAGTACGGCACCGCCATTATACTTAAAAGTTTACAGAACACTGTTTTCAGTTTTTAGTCACTGTTGTCGCGATTTCTCGTCTTCGAAAACCATCGACGAGAAACTTGTCATAGGAAAATGTCAAAATTCGACTAAATATAGCGCGCATGACGACAAAAACAGGTTTGACAGAACGACATGAGTTCTATGTCAGAACGACACGACATATAAGTGTCACCATGTTAGCTCCCATCGACAAACAGACATTATGTCGTCTCAGGACGAGATAATGTTGCGCATGTTAGCCCCTCCCATCGACAAACAGACATAAGTCGTCTCAGCACGAGATAATGTGTCGACAAAATTTTGTCGACTTGCGCATGCTAGCCCTGCAGGGCGTCGGAAATAGTGGGTCATATTCCAGCCGCTTACGCACGGGGAGTAATGGGTAGCTTGCCGTCCGACGGCACGTATTTATAAAGAAGCACTGGCCAATCCCCGCTGCATAGACAAGTCGAGGCGCGGCGGGAACAGCTCCGACGCCATCTCAGGGGGCGGTATGGATCCTGTATCGAATGTGGAAGGAAGAAACGCCTGGGTGTCCCCACTGCGAGGATCGCCCGGAGGACACGGTAGAACATACGGTGCAGGACTGCCCCGCTTGGGCAGAGCAACGCCGTGTCCACACAGCGGCGATAGGCACTGGTCGAGGCCATGCTGTGGGGCGAGACGGAATGGGAAGCGATCGCCTCCTTCTGCGAAGCAGTAATGCTAACAAAGGATGAGGCGGAACGCGTGAGGGAGAGGACAGCGTCCACCTCACGACGCAGCCGCCGCGGGAGACGCCCACGGCAACGGACGTCGCAAGACGATCTCCGGCCACCGTAGGCGCGGGCATGCGGGCGGCGAGTAATGGGTGACTCGCCGTCCGATCATGGACCATGCCCGGGTCGACGGCGCGTTGTGTTCCACGCGCGCCTCAAAGAGCTGTCAGCAATCTGATGGGGCCCCCTAAGAGGGCCAGAGCCTGCCGGGGTCGCGGGACTGTCTCACTCGGTAACAGTGACCCTGGTTCATACAGGGCTATAGAAGGAACACCGTGGATTTTAGTCAGTACAAGTCTGATAGTCCCTCCTGTCCCGCCCTGGGCGGGAGGACTTATTTGATGATTTCGCCACGTTAAAAAAAAAAGGGGGCGGTATGGAGGGAGCGACTATCGAAACCGAGGTTCGGGCACGCCTCAATCGCGGCGGTAAGACCTCTCTTTGAGGATTTCACTAATATGATATTAATCCTTATCAAAATAAATACGTTAATCATCACAAGCATTTAATTTTGAAAAAAATTGCCCTTAACATCGTTTGATTTCAAAATAATTACTGCCTGGGCAATACTGGGCATGTCATAGCTCCGGCGCCATCTCAGGGCGGTATGGAAGGAGCGACTATCGAAACCGAGGTTTGGGCACGCCTCAATCGCGGCGGTAGGACCTCTCTTTGAGGAGTGGCTGAATAGGTGTCACGGCTTCCTGACCAACCACCTGACGCAGGTCCTCACTGGACACGGAAGTTTTGAAAGGTACCTTTGTCGGGGAAGGAAGAAACGCTTGGATGTCACCACTACGAGGTTATGGGGGGGTGGGGGTCTAAGGTAGAGCATACGGTGCAGAATTGCCTCGCTTGCTTGGGCAGAGCATCGCACATATGTCTTCACAACGGCAAGGTGATAAGCGGCGACCTCTCGCGCTCGGCATTGGTTGACGCCATGCTGCGGGGTGAAATAAAGTGGGAACCGGTCGCCTCCTTCTGCGAAGCAGTCATGCCAGCGAAGGAGGAGGCGAGACGCGTGAGGAAGAGGACAGCGTCTACCTCACGACCCAGCCGCAGTGGTAGACGCCCACGGCGACGGACGTCGCAAGACTATCTCCGGCCAACAGGCGTGGGCATTCGGGCGGCGAGTAATCGGGCGACTTGCTGTTCGATCATGGAATATGCCCGGGTCGACGTCCCGTTGTGTTCCACGAGCGCCTTAAAGAGTGTCAGCACAATGACGGAGCCCCCCTTAGAGGGCCAAAGCCCGCCGGGGCGTGGGACTTACGAGCTACCGTGACCCCGGAACGTAAAGGGCTATTGAAGGACGCCGTGGATTTTAGTCAGTACAAGTCTGACAGTCCCTCTTGGGTGAGAAAACTAATTTGACGATTTTATGACGCTAAAAAAAGCATAAAGAAAATGATTTGTATCGGTATCTTCCAACAGCGCTTCGCACTAAACAATACATTGTTAAGTTCCGGCATCCACGCGAACGAAGTCGCGGGCACAGCTAGTTACATCGTAAAATGAAAATCTTATTTTTTATGTAAGTATCTCATTTGCCAAAAAAAATCAATCATAACCCTGTGGATGTTTCTAAAAGAACAATGTCAAAGAATGCTTTTGTTTAGGTTTTGTTCTAGAAATAGATCGATAAAAAAGCTCTTTCAAAATGTATTATCCACAAACAAAGAGTGAATGCCATTAATCAGACAATGAAAATCCTTTCTGGAACTCGAGAATTGAATAATTCTATTACGAGTATCAATAGACGATTACAGAGTCTGCGGCCGGAGATTGTGGGAAGCCGCGCAGCTAACTTAGAACAATCGTCTGGCGCACAATTGACGCGACTGCCACTAGTGATAGCGAGAGAATTCTGTGCAATTAGGTCGCACAGTCCAACGGAAAGTACCTACAATCCAAACTTGCGTTTTGCAAAATCAGTAACCCTGATGAACATACTAACTCAATCGTACACTACCGAAAAGTTTTCATAATAAGTAAAAGTTTCAAACAGTTTGCATAATTTGACGTTGTTTTCAGTGTACGTGTTCCGGATGGTTTGAATTTCATTTCAAGTTGTAGTTTACTGTGGTTTTAACTACCTTATACAAAGTTTACCAACACTCAGTGTGGTTGATGAGAGTTACTAGTTAGTAACTTTGGTGGTCAATGTCTGGATTTAACGTTATAAAAGGATAAGGTTAAAGTTCGGGCGAATGTTTTCTGTAGTTAAAAGAAACAGTTGTTTTAGAAAATGGTTAACACAAGATTTGTAGGACGCGGTGTAATGTTCGCATGCACAACCTTTTAACTCATTAACCGACTTCAAAAAAAAAAGTAGGTTCTCAGTTCGACCTGTATGTATGTATGTATGTATGTTTGTCCGCGATTATCTCGCGTTTGGCTGAACGGATTTCGATGCAGTTTTCAGGAAAGTGTTCATTACATTCTGGAGAAGGTTTTAGTATATAACACTAATAGATATCCCGTGACGTTGCCCGCGTGGATCCGATTTGCTTACTTGGGTCGTACATTTTAAGGGACGATTGCATGTTTGTCCGCAATTATCTCGTGTTTGGCTGAACCGATTTTGATACAGTTTTCAGAAAAGTATTTGTTACATTCTGGGGAAGGTTTTAGTATATAACAATAATGGATATCTCGTGAAGTTGCTCACATAGATCCGTTCTGCTTAATAGGATTGTAGATTTTCAAAGACGATTTAATGAAGATTTTTGTTGCTTATCTCAACTAAAAAGGGAAAAATAAAAAACTTTAAAAAAAAAGGGGAACCGACTTCAAAACCAAACACAAAAAAACTAT
The DNA here is from genome assembly GCA_954870645.1 of Agrotis clavis. NCBI lineage: Eukaryota > Metazoa > Arthropoda > Insecta > Lepidoptera > Noctuidae > Agrotis > Agrotis clavis. The sequence goes on from OX940917.1 coordinate 2,766,585, forward strand.
AAAATAACTTTTCTTTCGGAAGTCGGTAGCCATTCAATGAAATAAAAAAAAACAAAGCCACCGACTTCCGAAAGAAAAGTTATTTTATAGTTTTTTTGTGTTTGGTTTTGAAGTCGGTTCCCTTTTTTTCAAAAAGTTTTTTTTTGTTATTTACTTCTCGATTTATAAACATTCGCTGATGGTTATATTATAACTAGCTGACCCCGCAAACGTTGTTTTGCCATATAAATTAAAAAAAAATAGATAGTAGCCGATTCTCAGACCTACTGAATATGCATACCAAAGGTCATCGGGCGCAATCCGACCCGGTCGCGGACATGAATGAAAATGGTCTAGAATGAAAGAGCATAATTCACATAATAATACACTCAATTATTTTTGTTGTAATCCATTGGAGAACAAAGTTTTAACCAATAATGTATTTATTTGAAAAATCTCCGTTCATTGTCTTTCCTCTTGATCTGTACGTTTCAGATTCTCTTTTGTTTTGATCGACTAGATACCATAGTTTACAAGCCACTAAACCTGATTTTTAACCGACTTAAAAAAAAATAGGTACTCAGTTCGACCTGTACGTATGAAGTATGTATGTTTGTCCGCGGTTATAGACTGTGCCGATTTTGATGCTGTTTTCAGAAAAGTGTTCCTAACATTCTGGAAAAGATTTTAGTATTATAACAATCATGGATATCTCATTGCCCGCATAGATTTTTCCGCCCTTTTTTGTTGCTTACTTGGATTGTAGATTTTCAAAGACGTCGAATATACGAAGATTTTTGTTGAACATCCAAACTAAAAACAGTAAAACAAAAAAATACTTAAAAAAAGGAACCTACCTACTTCAAAACCAAACACACAAAAAGGATAAAATATTTTTTCTTTCGAAGTCGGTGACCATATTCGATGAAAAAAGGGTAAATAAAAAAAAAACAATATCCAGTCTAGTCGGTGGCTTTGTTTTTTATTTCACCGACTTCCGAAAGAAAAGTCACACTTTTTTGTGTTTGGATTTGAAGTCGGTTCCTTTTTTATAGGTTTTTACTGTTTTTTTGGAATTTCTGTAATAGGCCGGGCCGTCATAAGACATCTGTATGCAAAATATGAGGACCAAGTTTTGCCTTTTCTCATTTAGTTTTAGGATTGTAAAGATGTATATTTTTGATGTTGTCAGCAATTATCGTGGTCTAAAAAAATGCACGTGTAATAGGACGGATGACAGCTTTATAAAGACGCAATTTGCACTTGAGTGACAATTTGCTTCTTGCTGTAAGCAAGAAATGAGCCTACCTCCGGTAAAGGCAGCCGAACGCGAACTGCCTTTACATGGGCACGGAAGGTAAGGAGACTGTAGAGGGTCAACACCTAAGTATTTGGCTTGCTTTTCTCAAAGAATAGACTTGCCGTACATAGTGATTGGGTTCATATCATACGGCGTCTGAGGGATGAGGTGTGGTAGGGGACTAGACCACTCCAGCACGTGGCAACATGTTTTTAAATAGTCCTAGAATCCATTGCATTGCACACTTCATAAAACAGATTGCGGTCCTCATATTTTGCAAACAAAATGCCTTCTGCGACCTGCTTTATGATTAACGTATTTAATCCATGTTACGTCGCAGAAAAAACATACTTTCAGAACTGTTTTTATAATGACATTGGAATCACCTAGTGTTATTCACTAGTTAACTTACCTCGTGTAATACAATAAATAACACCACACGCACTAAGCTTTATATTAACATGCTTTCGATATCGTTTTGTGTATCCCAAATGCAGTAATACATTTATTTATTAAATCGTTTGAGACTGAATCGAACATTTAAACTGTCAAGACAATATTGTCTTGTCGGTTCACTGAAGAAGCTTTATGGCATAAAAACAAACAAATAAACAAACAAGAAAAGTGAGTTTATAAAAACGTGGGAAAAATAGGGCAGGGACTTTCAGACTTTGGAAGGAACGACTGTCGCAACCGAGGTTCGGGGACGCCGCAATCGCGGCGGTAAGACCCCTCTTTGAGGAGTGGCTGGAGAGGCGTCACGGTGTCCTCACCTTCCGTCTGACGCAGGTCCTCACCGGGCACGGATGTTTCGGGAGGTTCCTGTGTCGTATGGGGAAGGAAGAAACGCCTGGGTGTCACCACTGCGAGGATCGCCCAGAGGACACGGTGGAGCATACGGTGCAGGACTGCCCCGCTTGGGCAGAGCACAGCCGTGTCCTTACAGCGGCGATAGGTGGCGACCTCTCGCGCCCGGCACTGGTCGAGGCCATGCTGCGGGGCGAGACGGAATGGGAAGCGGTCGCCTCCTTCTGCGAAGCAGTAATGCTAGCAAAGGAGGAGGCGGAACGCGTGAGGGAGGGGACAGCGTCCACCTCACGACCCAACCGCCGCGGGAGACGCCCACGGCAACGGACGTCGGAAGACGATCTCCGGCCACCGTAGGCGCGGGCATGCGGACAGCGAGTAAAGGGCAACTCGCTGTCCGACCATGGACCATGCCCGGGTCGACGGCGCGTCGTGTTCCACGCGCGCCTCAAAGAGCGTCAGCAAAACTGACGGGGCCCCCTCTCAGAGGGCCAAAGCCTGCCGGGGTCGCGGGATTTTATTTCCTCACCGTGACCCCGGAACATAAAGGGCTATTGAAGGACACCGTGGATTTTAGTCAGTACAAGTCTGACAGTCCCTCCCGCCCTGCCCAGGGTGGGAGGACTCATTTGATGATTTTTCCACGCTAAAAAAAAAAGGGACTTTCAGACTTGTACTGAACAAAATCCATGGTGTCCTTAAATAGCCCTTTACGTTCCGGGGCCACGTTGACCCAATAGACCTACGACCCCGGCGGGCTTTGGCCTTCAAAGAGGGGGGCCCCGTCATATTGCTGACAGCTCTTTGAAACCCGGGCATACCCGAAAATCGTCCCGCGACGTCCGTTGCTGTGGGCGTCTCCTGAGGCGGCTGGGTCGTGAGGTGGACGCTATCTACTCCCTCACGCATCCCGCCTCCTCTTTCGCTAGCATGACTGCTTCGCAGAAGGAGGCGACTACTTCCCACTCCGTCACACCCCGCAGCATGACCTCGAACAATGCCGGGTGGGAGAGGTCGCGCCTATCGCCTCAGTGCGGTGCTCTGGCCAAGCGGAGCAGACCTGCACCATATGCTCCACCGTATCCTCCGGGCGATCCGGCTAAATAATGTAAACTATTAAAAACTTTTTTTTTTTAATTCCCACAGCCCACAAGAATGCGACCCTTACCATGATAACCAAGAGACATTTAGCTATATATCCTCAAGGTTTGATTTATGTCCGCCGTGGGTTTTTTTCCCATACAACTCGCCCGTTGACCTTTCATAAAAATCGGTCAAGCCGTTTCAGAGGAGTACGGTAACTAACATTGTGACATGGAAATTTTATATATAATGTAAGATTTTCTTGTAAAATATGTTTGCAATTTTTTGTAGTCAGTTTTAATCTTCTGCCAAACAACGTAACATATTTCGAAAATACTTTATTTCCGAGAAAACTCAAATTACATACATACCTACAATTAATAAAACTTATCTCTAGATCTAATGAAAGAACAGTGATCGAAAGAAAGAAGTGGTTAGATCTAGGTAAATGAGATTTGTTGAAAGACAGAGCTTACTTTGAAATCAGAAGGTTTACGTTATTGATGCAATTTGCATAAATATCCTTAGTGTAAAGCAGTAAACTACCCTAGTTTACTGTATAAACTGAAACTCGAAAAGGCGCCGCCGCGCGCCGCCCGCGCCGCCGCCCGCCTCAAAATGTATTTTATACTTTTCAGTAAGATGTCTCGTCGGTTTGATTTTTTGTTAATAAGGATTTATATCACAATAAAAAGGTACTTTTTCATTTTCGTTGCGATTCTGTTAATATTTTAATTGTACTAACAGAACTATTTCAATTAAGTTGCCTACTTCAAGACTATTCCGTTACATATTAAAATTATATTAGTAAATTAAAAAAATAGTTATTCAGAAATATTTGCATCGATTCTTGCAGATGAAACGAACGAACGAATGCGAATATCAAAAAAAAAAAATGCAAATATTTGCGAATGCGAATATTCGTTACATCACTAATACTTGCACGCAAAAATACCTATACAAATGTTTCCTCTTTATAATATTAGTGTAGGTGACAGTGCAATATTACAATGGCATTGAACTGATCTAAAGGGTCCTTATACACGATCTATCATGGCTGTACGTCAGCTCAAGGTCGCGGTGCTGGATGTAGCATACAGACAATCGTGCGCGCATCAAGCAAGCGGAATCTCAAATAAATCGGACGAATTAAAAGAGAGGACGTGTTTTTAACCGACTTCTAAAAAAGAAGGAGGTTCTCAATTCGGATGTTTGTATTTTTTTTTTTTTTTTTATGTTTGTTCGGGCATAACTCCCTCGTTTAACAACCGATTTAAAAAAATCTTTTTTTGTTGGATAGGGTATACTTCTGGAATGGTCCCATTAAAATTTTATCAAAATCGGACTAGCACTTTTTGAAATATCAACAAAAATCAACAAAAACCTAAAAAGTTTTTAACTTTGTCTACACCGATTACTCCGAGGTTTCTGGTCCGATTTCGATTATTCTTTTTTTGTTCATTTAGTTTGGTGCAGTAGTTTTTATTTTTGGTAGTTCTCATTGTGTACATACATAATCGGCGTTGTTATTACCGGTGCTATGGATTACAACATTTTAGTGCACATGTAAGAAAATATTATGTATTTGACAATAATTTGGGTTGAATAGTGAAACTAAAAAGGATAAAATAAAAAACTTTTTCAAAAAAAAATGTAACCGACTTCAACACAACCACAAAAAAAGTTCAAAATAACCTACAAAAAAACTTTTCTTTCGAAAGTCGGTGACAAAAAGTCAATGAAATAAAAAATAAAGTCACCGACTTTCGAAAGAAAAGTTTTTTTGTAGGTTATTTTGAACTTTTTTTGTGGTTGTGTTGAAGTCGGTTACATTTTTTTTTGAAAAAGTTTTTTATTAATATAAAATGCCAGCTGTTTTAACAAAACGCCAAAAAATGGGAGTTCTTCTAATGTTGTCAGCAGCAACAGAAGTGAGGAAAAAAAATAGCAAGAGTTTGGGATGAAAATCTGCTGTACAGCAAGCCTATACACGATCAAGCATGCACGATGCTGGACTGCTCTGACGTACGTCCGCATTATTCACCGTCCATCTGCACGTCGTTCGCGATGGTGGGGGTGCTCGCTGGATGAAAAATGGGTCGTGCACATCCAGCAAACAATTAATAATAATTATTGACGTACGTCAAGCCTATTCACGGTGTTTTTGCGTTGTGCATCGTGTATGACCTTGGCGGGACGTACAGCAAGATGGACCGTGTATAAAGCGCTTAATGATGGAGCAGGAAAGTAGTCACAGGAACTCTGGAATGAACCCCATCGAGTTTGTACTCAAATGTTTCATCTTGACGAGTACATTGCTTTAGTTACCTTGTATTTTTTTATAATATGTAAAAAATCTTGTACTTTTATTGGTATATTCTGTCTAGAATAGAGAGCTATCTCTATACTATGCACCAATATATTTTTCTCTATGCAATTTCTACATAATATAAATCACTTGCTTTGGTGCTAACGTGAATTTTTAGTAAGACCAAGCGAACAATCATTATACTCGTATGATTCCAAGGACACTATTGTGCCGCAATGAACAGCGCTGCGTTGATATCGACCGTAACAGGGAATTACGTCCATCCTAAAGCCTCATTTAGACGGAGCAAGAACTCACATGCGAGTTTCACTACATTGCGGTGTTTGTTTTATCAACTGAATTCGTTGAACCTACCTATAAAGTCCGCAATGTAACGCAACTCTCGAGTTCTTGCATCGTCTAAATTAGGCATAATTATACAAGTACATACGTGACAGGAGTCCGTGTCTGTGACGCCACGTTAATGAACAAAAATCTCGAGTTTTAGATAAATAGCCATCACATTAAACCGTTATTACTCTTTCTTGTGTACATAAAATCCATTTAATATTATGAAAAAAATGTTACTTTATTCTATTCAGGGGTAATTTTCCCAGCTTTGGTAAAATGTACATGTTATGGCCGGAGCGCCATATAAAAATGAAACGTCTCCTTTCCCTATCTCAAAATCTACTGAACCGATTTTGATGAAACTTGCAGTATTCCCTAAGTTGAACAATACCTAGTACAACAAAAAAATAACTACATAAATCGGACTTGTAGTTTCGGAAACATTCGAACACAAACATAAAAACATACATACATACATACGCTTCTGAAATTTGGCACATTTGTCCAGACGCTGATATAGACTAACATATACGAAAACTGGGCAGTTCTGGAAACATTACATACATACGGGTCGAATTGATTACCTCCTTTTTTTTGAAGTCGTTAATTAATGTTTACCAAGATGTAATGCAAAACTCGAGAATGGGGCCTGGTGACGTCAGAATTCAATAGAAATTGTACTTAAATCGTGACGTGACGCCAATTCCGTCTCCATCCTCAGACCCTCGATGACAAATTATACCCCAGCTAGATCTAAAGATGAAGACTAGTGAAATGAGCCCAAACACGATAAAGTGCTTTTAAGAAGTTCTCATCAAGATGAGTGAAATGAGCCCAATCACGATATGAAACTTCTTGTAACTGACTTCACAACATAACAAGGATCTGGATGGAATCGATTCACAACTGAAAATTCTAACAATTAATTTTTGCTACCATTAGAAGCCGATTTCACTTTGGAAAAAATGGGACTACTTTGACTCTTTCAAATAAAAAAGAGTTTTTGAAATCGGACCACTCTTGGAAAAGTTATCCCTGGCCATAAATAAAAAAAAAATACATGTCGAATTCGGAACCTCCTTTTGAGCTTTGAGTCATGCATTGATAACTATTCATCAAAAGGCCTGCATTTCTGACGCATTTACAACCGCAGTGTACCAATTACAAACCTCGGGTTTCCCGGTAACTTTATTCCCTAACCCCAACATTCTGTTTGACCCGTGTAAATATGTACGGAATGTACGCAGAGCTAAAACAACACATTTTTTTGTATGCGTTTGTAACTTTACTTGCATGCGAACTAAATACTGAACACTTTTGATTCAGTCTTTTAGTAATAAAAATAATCAAGGGGCCAATTCTCGGCTTTAGAGATGGTGTCGAACTCGACAAAAAACTCTAAAGACGTTATTTTTTCGAAAAATTTTAAAAGTTGCTATTCTGGTGATGTCGAATCCGACATTTGTCGAAGGCTAACGTTAGAGTTCATGTCGAGTGCTTCTGAGCAGTAGAGATGTCATCTCGATTGTAGAGATACGTCATTTCTGAGTGAATTCGTAGAGTTTTGGATTGTACACTGTGTTTTCTTTTCTTTAGTTTTTAAATAAAATACGGCTTGGCATCTCATACCTGCTGGAAATTCGATTTATACTCTTGATTTTTGTATTGTGTTTTCTTGAAACGACAACCTTCGCGCAAATAACAAACTTTGTAATTTGTGTACCCACCATTGGACTTGAAACCACTGAAAGATGGACGAGTTTATTAGCATTTTTATCTCGGAGTTATTGGAAAGTGGCGAGCAACTGGCCAATACACGGCGACAACAGCGCACTTATCCCGCCGTCGATATTTACGATTTGAGCGAAACAGAAGTCATTAATAATTCCCCTCCATGCTAAAATAAAAATCATGAAATGTAAAACAGCACAGCCCACTAATGATTTATAAACAACACAGAGTCCATGTAAACATAACAAAAGACGCAAATTCTGACACCGACAGACAATCAACTGTCAAACTGATTATTTTTTCGCTAAACGTTTCGTTAAATACTTAAATAATTCGATTTAGTCAGCGTTTTAAAACAAATTCATTCATTCACTCATAGTTACCGGAACGTGCGATTCTTCATAATGGTAACATTATCTTCATTCGACTCGACATTTTCGTGACATTTATTTCTATTTGGACTGAGAATACGGATTTCTGCTCAATTCGACATTTTTTGGTAGAGATAGAGATATTTTTGATAGACATAGAGATAGACTTACAATCTCGAACTCGAGATAAATGGCGAAAATCGAGAATTGGCCCCCAGGTTGGTTAAAAGGGGTTATCATTAGTTCTTGACTTTGTTGAAACTTATAAATTATACGTACCTAAGTTATATTATGGTGTGGTGTCAATAACTTTTATGAAAGAGTAAATACTTTGATGTTAGTGAACGAACGATGTTAGTGACTGGCCAAGTGCGAGCACTGGCGCTTGAAGGATTCCGTACAATAATTATCAAAAAAAAAAAATTACTTAAAATTAATGTAAAATTTTTCTTTATCTGTGCTATTGCGAGTTTCGAAAATTTGTGGTTTTAAACGGCTATATCTTTTGATTACGTTGGCTTAGAAATTTGATTTTTTTCACAGCAACAAGGGGCAGCATACCTGAGTATTTCAGCTTGAACCAAGCTTTCCTGAAGAAAATGGGCTTGACAGACGGACAGACGAACAACAAAGTGATCCTATAAGGGTTCCATTTTTTTTCTTTCGAGGCACGGAGCCCTAAAAAGAATGATTTAACCATATAACGGACAATAGTTATGGATATTACGTCTAGTAGACAACAGAATGTAAATATCAAACGTATTGTAAATCCGAACCAATATGCGTAAGTCCTTTGTTTACCAAATGAAGCTATTCAATTAAACCGATCCCCAAGGCAATCTTTCACTGAAACCATTCGACATTTGTATTCGCATTTACATTTGTAGTGTAGTGTCGGCGTGTCACGTATAGTGCTACGTTCGTTGATCTAGACTTTTAGTAGACGGATGACGTAATCGTTGCTGTACCACTTTCCGCACTGTTAGTATTTTATCTCCTGCCCTAATTGGGAAGGGAGTTGCGCTATGCAAACAGTGCAATCAAAACCATACGTTACTGCCATCGCAATGGTTATTTTACTATAACCGAGTTGGAAATCGTGGTAATTGTGGTGGAAGTTTCGTCCATTTAGTTTCGGTAGCTACTTTTAATTGGAGAAGTTCAGGTTGCAGTCTCTACACAGAATAGCGATCGACGTTCGACCAAATTCCATTACGAAGTTTTAAACATCAGAATGTTCCGATAGCTTGTAGTCTAAATATTTGGAAGTATTTCGACTACAAGCTATCGGTTGTCATTGGCATATTGTCAAACCTTACCGCAGCGATTTTCCCGCATGTTGCCCGCATGAATCCGTTTTTGCTTACTTGGATTGTAGATTTTTAAAGACGATTGTATGGTTGTCCGCGATTATCTCGCGTTTGCTGAATCGATTATGATGCGTTTTTCAGATGTACCCTGACGTTGCCCGCATGGATTCGTTTTTATGTTTTGTTTTTTATATCGGTACCTATATTTTCATTTCATTTCTTAAAAAAGATTTGTTTTAATGGATTCATTAAGACTGATGAAATGTTCTTATGACTATTAAAACTTTATTGCAATGTCAACAAAAGAATACTGTGAACTAAATATTAATTCAGCAAGCGTCATTGTAATCGGAACCACAAAGTTCACTGTTGACATATCCAATCCTGCGCTTGCTGGTCTGAACTCCGAATTCGATTAAAATTCAACGTGTTGTTTTAAACTCTCGAACTGCGACACTTTCATTAAAAACTGGGGAAAAACGTGCTATTTTTGCTCGGGAAAAACCCACCGCACAAACTCGGAGAACTAACGATCACATGCCGCGTTGTGGAAGTTTTCGTGCGTGTCCCAGAATGAAAATATGTATTTTAACAAAATAATGAACAATTTGAAAACCGTTCTATGCTTTCAAAGCCTATGAAAATAACAGTCTTCGTATATATGGAATACGGTTAGTAGCTCGATTTACTCAGCGACAGGCATGAACCGAAACCTCAAAGGCTGAGTATTCAAACTTATAGCCTAGCGTGTGAAGTGAAGTGACCGTGCATGAATACAATGGTTACTCTAGTGAGCAGTAAGTGGAGCTTGTACTCCTGCGCTCTGTCGCAGAACAGATGCGGAACAGATATAAGGTTAAATATTAAAGACACTACATTCTTGAATACAGTAAATTCAACATAGGTAATTTGAATAATAATTAAATCGTAAATAAAACAAATCAAATATGGCCCCATATTCAAAACCCCGAAAGCTTTCAACTCGAGCTCTCTAATCGCTTTGCTTGCCTTGAGAACTTAGTGTCAGTGGACGAGATCAACGGCGGGCTAGTGGAAACTGTCCGCACGGTAGGGTCTAAGTTTTTTACACCCTGCCGTAAAGATAGACCTCAGAAATTGACCGAGCAAACCTTAAACCTCATGGCTGAACGACGTTTGCTACAGTGCAGTCTTCCGATGACGCGAAGTCATACAGGCAGCTCAATAGACGTATATCTAAGTCCTTGCGACACGATCTGCGTCTCTTTAATACGAATCGTGTTAAAGAGACCATACAGCGAAACCAAGGCTCTAAAGTGTTCGCAAAGGACAAGTCTATTGGGCAAAGCCAGATGACAAAGCTGAAACGGGAGGATGGCAGCATAGCGTCGACCAAAGCAGAGGTTTTAGGCGAGATCGAGAGGTTCTATGGACAGTTATACACTTCGGTCGCAAAGCCCGTTGACAGCTTGGTAGGAGATCCAAGAGCCAAGCTGTCCCGACATTATACCGAAGATATCCCGGACATCAGTCTGTACGAGATTAGGATGGCCCTGAAGCAGCTTAAGAACAACAAGGCGCCGGGCGAGGACGGAATCACTTCAGAGCTTCTGAGAGCGGGTGGAACACCAGTACTTAAAGTCCTCCAGAAACTCTTTAATTCCGTCCTCTCCGAGGGCAAAACGCCTGAAACATGGAGTAGAGGTGATGTGGTGCTGTTCTTCAAAAAAGGTGATAACAGCCTATTGAAGAACTACAGACCCATCACGCTTTTAAGTCATGTTTACAAGCTGTTTTCAAGGGTTATCACGAACCGTCTCGAACACAGACTTGATGACTTCCAGCCTCCCGAACAAGCCGGTTTCCGAAGAGGTTATAGTACCATAGACCACATCCATACGCTGCGGCAAGTTATACAGAAGACCGAAGAGTATAACTTGCCATTATGCTTAGCGTTTGTGGACTATGAGAAAGCCTTCGATTCGGTGAAAACATGGGCGGTACCTGAGTCACTCCAGCGATGCCATTTTGACTATCGGTACATCGAGGTGTTGAAGTGCTTGTATAATAACGCCACCATGTCGGTCCGAGTACAGGAGCAGAGCACGAAGCCGATTCCATTGAGAAGAGGCGTAAGACAGGGGGACGTTATCTCCCCGAAACTGTTTACTGCCGCAATGGAAGACGCCTTCAAGCTCCTGGAATGGCAAGGACTTGGCATCAACATCAACGGCGAATACATCACTCACCTTCGGTTTGCCGACGACATCGTAGTCATGGCAAAGTCGATGGAGGAACTCAGCATGATGCTCGATGGCCTCGACCGAGTTTCACAACGGGTGGGCTTGAAAATGAACATGGACAAGACGAAAATTATGTCAAATGCCAATGTTGTGCCCACCCCAGTCTCTGTTGGAAACTCGGTACTCGAAGTTGTTGACTCATATATCTACTTAGGACAAGTAGTCCAGTTAGGTAGGTCCAACTTCGAGAAAGAGGTCAACCGCCGAATCCAACTCGGTTGGGCAGCGTTCGGGAAACTAAGCAATGTCTTTTCGTCCGACATACCTCAGTGCCTCAAGACGAAAGTCTTCAACCAATGTGTGTTACCAGTGATGAGTTACGGCACCGAAACGTGGTCTTTCACTATCGGCCTCATCTCAAAGCTCAAAGTCGCTCAACGAGCTATGGAGAGGGCTATGCTAGGTGTTTCTCTACGTGATCGAATCCGAAATGAGGAGATCCGTACACGAACTAAAGTCACCGATATAGCCCACCGGATTAGCAAGCTGAAGTGGCAATGGGCAGGCCATATTGCTCGCAGAGCAGATGGCCGATGGGGTCGAAAAGTACTAGAGTGGAGACCACGGACTAGCAAGCGCAGCGTAGGACGTCCACCAGCAAGGTGGACAGACGACCTTATAAAGGTCGCCGGAAGACGCTGGATGCAGGTCGCTTCCAACCGGTATCTGTGGAGATCAAAAGGGGAGGCCTATGTTCAGCAGTGGACGTCCTGGCTGAGATGATGATGAAATATGAACTCATCAGCACGGACAATATTTACTTAATTATCAAAAACTTACTATAATGGTCTTGTTCATTTGGTACGTTAGCAGCATTAAACGATAATTTAATCAATTGAATTTCAGGAAAACCACGAACGTTCACAAGAACAGTATGCCGCGGTATTGACTAGCTTTTTGCGAGCACGTCAGAGCTGGACACAAAACATCTAATAAAACGCTGAATTGAAAAATTGCATTCCATTTTCACGTTGTTTCCGCGAGCTTCAGACAATTGAAGCGTTTATTATTGTGGGTCTCGCACAATGGGGCCCGAAACAAGAATAAAAGAAAACTGGTCAAATGCGAATCGGGCTTTCACAATTACGGTTCCATGCAATGTCCGGTGAGACATTACGTGACACTTAAATGTATGCATAACAACGAGCTTACTTAATATGAGTTAGGGAGAGGGGACTACCAGAGAAATAAAAATGCATAACAGTTAGGACTCACTGAACTCGATACGGATCCGCCGTCGGTTTTGTTATATATTTATGAGCTTGTAACAAAACGGAGAAGCACAAGAGGTGATCCGCAGTGACATTATACAGGCAGGTGCCGGATAACAATAAAATATTTAGCCACTTGACCCATTTTGTGCTGCACCTCGTTTCGTTTTATTTATTTATGTCATGTCTCTGCATACTGTATGTACTAGTGAACTTATCCGTTGTCGCGATGTCAATTATAGAAAGCAGTCGTTGGATTGGATCCGAGAGCTTTTGAATTTCAATTGTTGAAATTCTGTGAGAAGATATCATTGTCTGATATATCGAACTATACCAGCACAGACAATGGAACGCTTTACGGTATATTGCATTCTGAGATTCAATTGGCTAAAGGCCCGGCTGCGTGACGACGAGGCGGCGGGCGTCGCGTCGACATCGACCATGACGCTGTCACTGTCGCCGATCAATTTAGAACCCTTATGGAGTTTCTTAGTGAATTCGGAAACACAGGTTTGATATTTATGTTTTGTTAATTCTTGTAATTGTTCAAAGTCTGGGTGCTTAATGTTCTCGTGTATCAGCGTGTCACAATCATTATCAGCGCTTAGTAAGCAAATCGGACAAATCGTATCGAGAAAAAAAGCGTCTGCAGCATGAATTTGGTGCTATGATACGAATAATGTGTTCCCATTTACCGCATATTTTATCGTAAACAATAAATTCCATAAAATAATCTCAACTTGTTTTTTGTGTCTGTAATTCACGTTAAAATATTGAATGCAGAAATAATAATTCAAGTTCTGTTATCGTAGTAATTGCATCAAACAGGATGAAAATAATAACAGCACGCACGTGTATTTTAAAACAAACGATTGGCTTTCAATCATTCTTTCCGTGACATGGAAATGGATGTCGCAACAAAATGGACGTTGACTCTGAAACCAGTGAATCTTATAAAATGTGTGAGCTAGGTACTATAAACGTCCACGCCGGCCCGGCTACCCTACCTTTTTCCGTTCGGTGGGTGAAGAATCTCGCAGTCTTTTTATAGTCTTACGGGAGGTAAAATCAAGAGCTTACACTGTATTTTTATTTGTAATTGCGGAGAACGACAATATAATGTTTATTCTAGCCTTTTCACTGCTAGTAGACACACTCTCCGCATCGCTGACAAAAGAGTGGTGCAGTATAAGCTCGACAAACATTGATATCTAGCTCAAAAACTATTTATTTCCACGCTTTGGAATGAGTTCTTGGTAAGTTTGCGTCATTCAATATTGCACACATCCTCTTGTAAACGTACTTCGTTGTAGTTGTATCATAAATTGTAATAGTTTTAAACTATACTTAGGTCTAAATATACATTCGGCAAATCCGCTTTGTTCAAACGTCCAGAAAACATTAAATTATAATAAAAAAGTTAGTCATTTAAATAACTATGTGCTTTTTAAAAACAAGCTTTTACTGTTATAAAAAAACAGACCGACCGAATTGAGAACCTCCTACTTTTTTTTAAGTCGGTTAAAAATACTTACGATAGACGAAGTACTCGTGAAGGCATCAAAAGAGTCTAAACTCGATGAGTTTGCGGCGTTTATTTTTTATAACCACAGTATGTAGTTACGTCTTTTTCTTACAGTACGGCCACGAATAAATAATAAATACACTCGTGGAACGTACGAGCGCCGCGCGCCGTAAGTTACGTACTTGGACAAATATTTTAAAAGGTAGGGGAAGGGGGGGCATGACGGGGACGCGAGGTAAGACGGGGTCACGTACACATACAAGAAACTAGACTCTTGCGAACAGAAAGCAATAAGCCAGTATGAAGCCATACTCGATCAACCGTCAGCGCGACAGAAACAGTGATGGGAGTGCACGCGTTTATTGTTTACAAACGAAAATCACGTTGAGTGTCTCGTCGATCTAATTTTACGCAGTTAAAAACGTCTTTACTGTAAGGTAAATATGACTACCCAATTTATGTGTTTTCTCGTAATGGTTGTTAGTTTTGTTTACTTTGTTGTGGTATAGTTGGACAAAAGTTCAGATAATATATATTTTTTTGAGAAATTATTTTTCTCTAAATCAGCCTTTGGGGCAAGACGGGGTATTGGGTATGGGGTAAGATGGGGTATAGGGGATCTTCAATCCTCGGCTCAAAAAAAAATGCTAAGAAGAAACAAAAGACCAGTTGTAGCCAAAACGAAAAATGATGATGATGAAGATACAATTTGTCTCTATTGTAATGATGAAAATCATAGTTTTCTGAAATAATCCGAAGGTTGGGTAGGCTGCCAGCTTTGTGGACGTTGTGCTCACAAATAATGGTTGTGCTGGTGTGGATGATGACAACACCCAAGAAATTCATATTTGTATTTATTGTGATAATAATTAGCTTACCCCATCTTGCCCAATTTTCATTACCCCATCTTACCCCATGGTAAGGGGCAAGACGGTTTTCCGAAAGTTCCTATTAAATAATTTATTTAAAAAAATTGCTATAAGTTGATCTCCCAAAGACTATGCCAAATTGTAGTTAGGTTAATAAGACATTGTGCCATAAATAAATAAGCATAATAAACGTAGTAATTATACTGTATTTTTTGTATTTTCCTTAGATACCCCATCATGCCCCCCCTTCCCCTAAATCTTTTCCTCTTAAAGTACGTTTATTCGAGATGCACTCTAGTTTTTAAATATTTGTCAATGCATATTATGAGAGATATGGATGATGGATTACGTGCTACTACGTAGGTAACAACTTATGTCTTCCCAGTAATATAATAATAAAATAAAACTATAAACTTTCGCCTGTTTCCCATGGGGATACGCAGAATCCAATAGTACATTGTTATCCAAGGGGTGAAACTTACGTCCCGAGACGGGGTTTGGCACCCGTAACGTAGTGAGGGCGCTAAGTTCGAGGGTTCTCAATAAGTAATTTACTCGACGTAAACACTGTGCTTTTTATTACGAATATTAAGAAAGTAAAAATATAAATATAAATTATTAGCTATAGAAAAAATTGTGTTTTGATCGGATTGTCGCTTTCCCACTCATTTTGTTTTTTTTTGTTTTTGTCCTGTAGTCGTTTTTTTATGTGCAATGGGTTTGCTCTTGACCTTAGTCTAGGTCAGAAGAGACTAACACAAGGTTGATGATGGATCGAGCTTCCCAGAAGAAGCCTGTTTACTCTAACTTTGAAGATGAGGATTTTAGAGGAGGTTTAGAGGATTAGGGTTGTATGCGTTGTGTTTACAAACGCAGACAGAGAGTTCCACTCCTTCGCTGTCCGCATACAACCAGTATTTTTCATGTTCATAATTAAAAATGACAAAGATTTTGCCGAAATACATGAAATAGTTGAAATTAAATTATATTAAGGCTTTCTTAATACTTATCATGATGTTATTTTAATTTTAAATCGCGCTGTAATGTAGTGGTTGTTAAAAAAGTTATAGAACATGGTTCAATAGAAATGTCAAAATAGAACTAGTTTTTTTTTTAAATTTGGCAGCTCTCTCTTGAAAGCGATTCTCCCTAGGGCTGCAAAGCATAGCTTTCAAACCACAAAGCAGACAATTAATGAGCTACTTTTAGAGTATGAGTAATGTAATGAACTAAATTATTTTATGGCTAATAAATAATTACCCTACAGGTTAACGAACTCTTATATTGAGAAAGGCTTCATTCTGTTTTTTTTTTATTCTCAGGTCGCTTTACACTAATTTTTATCCGACTTCAATAAAAGGAGGTGGTTCTCAATTCAGTCAGTATTTTTTTTATGTATGTGCACTGATTACTCCGGGGTTTCTGGACCAATTCGGATGATTCTTTTCATCTTAACCTATAATAGTTGTTCCATACAGGCTGTCCTAGAAAGTGTGGATCTCAATCTGAACAGGTGCATGGGAGAGGTCATTTCCAATATTTTTTTATTTCGAACCTCTGAGACAAATGGTGCTATTTTTTATGGTTCAAAAGTTATGACCATTTTTTGTGTTCAGATTGGCAACAAATGCTTAGATATTGCAATAAATTGTATTCAGTCAAATAATTCATATTTAATTTACTTTTAATAACTCTTTAATTTAAAAACTAATTAGAATAGTATTAGAAAAACTTTCCCAAGGCAATATTTAAGAAATTATTAATTAGAGGTGTTAATCATTACAATATTCTAATTAGTTTTAAAATTAAATAATTATTATAAAGTATTCATAAAATCATAAATTACCACATTCATTCTTTCTTACATCTGTCGCTTTTCTTAAGTTTGCCGTACTTAAACTACCGCGTAAATTCCAAGAAAGGAAGCGCCGTCGCTCTCTTGTATAGTTTAAAATCATAGCTTTAGTCTCAGTCGGTTACCTTTCAATAGAGCTGCAGTGATTGTGTTGAGAACGGCGGTGGCCCAGTGGTATCTGCCCCGACTTTCAAGTTGTAGGTCGTAATCGAACATCAAAACACGCTTCAAAATAGGATTACAATGTTAAAAGCTCAGGTTAACTGTAACCAAACGTTTGTGGCGCGTGTTGTGTGAGCTTAGCGTAACCTATGCCATTTGAATTGAACATTTCCGAGCAAACCCGGCGGTATTTAATTAACGGGCGGGTTTCCATTAAGTAGCAAATGCTTGCACGGTATCAATGTATCACGATGAATGCTGGCCTTTTCTGTTCACATTATGTATATGGATGGATATATATAAATGGAAAATGAAATTATGGAATTCGTTTTTTTGCTGGGGGATCATACGATAGTTTGCTTGGTTTCAGTTTGAATTTTTTATTTTCCTCCATTTGTATGATTTTAAATAGGTGCTTTCAAACCCGCCAGGAGAAAATTCTTTTCACTACTCGTTACCTGAGGAGTGGGTTCAACTGCCCGCTCTCAAATTATTAAAAAAAAACTAGTTCTATTTTGACATTTCTATTGAACCATATTCCAACTTTGTATATATACCTACAGCCTCTCAATTCCAGCGCGATGTAAAATGACATAACTTTACCTTTTTTTTTAATCAGTTAATTATTATTTAGTTTTAACTTAAAATCACATATTATGACCGTAGATGTTAAAAAAAGCCTAGCCTTTTCCCAACTATATTGGGGTCGGCTTCCAGTCGAACCAGATGCAGCTGAATATCAGTATTTTACATGGAGCGACTGCCTATCGGACCTCCACAACCCAGTAACTGGGTAATACGATACCCCATGGTAAGACTGGTTGTCAGACTTTAGAGCTTCTGACTAAAGTAACGACTGTCAGAGATTTACAAATGACAGCCGGGACCAACGGCTTTACGTGCTTTCCGAGGCACGGAGGAAACTCGCTATGACAGATGGTCACCCATCCACAGACCAACCTCGGCAAGCGCGGCTTAACCCGGAAGATCGGCCTGTGCGCCAGACCGTAGATGTTAAAAAGCGACCTTAAATAAACAAATCAAAAAAAAATATTGGGCAAAATATTTACCATTCTTTCAATGATGAAAATGGAAAATAATGGATGAATAGCTGGTCAGACACAGTCAAAAAAAAAAAGCAAAATAAGCGGGTAAGCGGCAATCCGATCTTCATTTATTTTTTCGAGTTGTAGAGATTTTTTTATTTCTGTTTCTGTAGAGGGTAGAAATTATTGGGGGTTGAACGCGGAATAAACCATTTTATTTACAGCGTATTTGAAGTATTTACTGCGTTTATTTTGTGGCAAATTGAAAAAGCGTCTCTAATAAACGAACGAGGAACTAAATTATCGTTAAAAATCCAGTTTACGTCACAAAAACTATTCATCTTTTAGAGATATGGATTTAGCAACTGATTTCTTAAGGGAAGAGGAAAACAAATAGTAGCGATAAGCTTTAACCACATAAAGCAAAACAAAGATACCTACTTTTTTAGCCAATTCATGTTTCATTTTTCTTAATCGTAATGAAAAGGAAAGTGTTTACCTTGGGTCAAAGACTCATATTTAGTCCTTGGAACAATTGACCAAACCCTGTCTTTGGGGACTAAATAAGTTACTTTCATACCTAGGGTAACAATGTACTATTTAGGGTATGAAGATCAGCGTGCTAAATTCCTATACCTGCTCCAGTAGGAAAGAGAACGTGCTTCCGACCAAACTTCTGAGAATATTGTTCTCAGTGGTTCTCAGGTTATTTCTGTGTGCTCGTAACTTGGGAGTTCCAATATTGCGTTCCAGGTTCTAACGTTAGTTACTTTGAGGCGCGAGTATACTGTGGGGTAGCGTCACAGCACGAGACGCAACTGATATACCTTCATTTTCAAGTTTCACGTTTATTGGAATCACATTGAAATCGTTTTTTAGTGAATCTTTTTTGACCAAGGTTTTGTAAAGAACGAATGTTGTATTTTTGAAATTATCACATGAGTTTTTAAATAACGAGTTGTGTTGTTTTTTACATAACGTGATTATGGGAGAGCCTTTTAATATAATACAGGGAAGTAACTTTCACGGCGTTTCGTTTTTTGTTGTCTCGGTAAAATTTTAATCATCAAATGAGTCAGCCCTGAGTGGAACACCTTTTAGTTGCCCTTCACTTTCCTGAGTTATGGCTTTGTCTAGAATTTTACTTTAGATACAGTGCCACTAAAGGTCATCCGACCCTAAGTACACTTATCTAACCAACAATTATTATTATTTGTTTTATGTAGTTCGTAATATTTGTAAATATTTAGTTTTGGCTGTGTATAGGTATGTAATGTAATGTAATGTAATTTTTAAGTAGTGGATTAATTTAAAAATAAAAAAATATCATTAATTAAACTACAAACTATGAAAGAACAATGCCAATGTACACATACATATCCCGTAACTGGGTTATTACCCAGTCACTGGATATCTATCTACCGGGTATCGTATTCGATACCCCATGGTAAGACTGGTGTTCAGATTTTAGAGCTTCTGACTGTAAAGACTGTCAAAGATCTACAAATGATGGCCGGGACCAACGGCTTTACGTGCTTTCCGAGGCACGGAGGAAACTCGCTATGACAGATTGTTACCCATCCACAGACCGACCTCGGCAAGCGAGGCTTAACCCGAATGATCGGTCTGTGTGGCCGTAATTTTTTAGCCACGAGCTCCTCAATTAGCCACGTACGAACAAAGTCATCCAACAGTAATAATTAAAGGAGAAAACCATCGTGATCGGGAACATAATATTGTGATGATTCCGGTTCCTTCATGTCGATATAACTTTTTTCGGATGCTCATTTCAGTTTCGCCGTGGTACAATAAAATGATAAGATGGTTATGGCCCTTCGATTAACATAGGTTTTAAGATGCTTCAAGGGTGGGGACGGTGTCCATACAATTTTAAAACTTGTTAAAAAAAACCGCCCCACCATACAAAATTATAGGTAAACTTCATTGGACAGTTTGTATGGAGAGGCCGATTTTTTTTTAATTTCCTGAAAAAATACAGAATAGAATAGAATAGAATAGAATATTCATTTATTTGCATAGAATGTAGGTTTTAACAAAAAAGGTGGATGAATGTTTACAGAATCCTTGTACATTCTGCCATATTGGGATGCAAACATTAATTGGGTAAATGCTTTGCTTAATATTTACAATTACAAACTAGTATATAAAATTTAATTAAATTTAACTAATTCAATTTTATATACTAGTTTGTAATATGTGGAATATTGTTCAGTTTTGTCAACTGAGCAAGCCCTGAAAGTTTGAGGAGGGCTGTCCCTTACATCCAGTATTGGTAGGTATAATATACATTTTCAATCCTCAATAACTTTCATTCAACTAATTCTCATTTACAACATAATCTACATAATCTGATGATCCACGTCATTATTAACTTTTTTTCATGATAAACTTAGTACTTAGATCCCGTTACTGGGCACACTTTTAATAATGCGCACGAAACTTTTTCTATTTGTGCGAAGTAACTCCAACAATAGCATTGAAAACGCGGAAATGAAGAAAATGAAAAACAAAGAATGGACCAAGTTCAGGGTTTTAAGGTTTGGGTGGTGATTAATAACAAAACAAAATTGTAAAGAACTGTATTGTAAACCTTCACAATAAAGTTCTTACTAAAAGAGTTACATTTTGCTAATTCATAACGCCTCAAAAAAGAGTTAGGTAGCATGAAATTTGAATATAGCTGGTAGAGCGGGAGCCAGCAACAGATTTCCATAACCAATGTCCTCTCAAGTGTTAATTAGCAGACCACATAAGGGAGTCGTATCATAAAGATTCGTGGCAGTCAGCTGCGGTTCCGTTGGTGGGATAAGCACCAATCGCCGTTCCAACACGTAGAAAAAAAAATTTTTTTAGTCATTACCTCCCAACTGAAACCTGGTTTAAATCGAAGATTACTTACCTTAAATCACGAAGAATAAAACAAATAAGCTGACTGTAAAGACGGAATCACATATTATGTTCCTGATGCCTAACTTAATAAGAATAACTCTGTATTTTTATCCATAACTTCCTGTAAACATTAGCTGAATGTTTTTTTCATCGTGATATTGAGTAAGCGTCAATATAAACAAGTTTTCCGCAGGGAGGAATTGAAAACATTGAACTGAATGCACAATTTAGGCTGAGAGCGGTAGTCCTGCTTGTAATTTTCAAAGCATCAGCTCTTTCCAGAAGATCTTTCCACCGAGATACAGCCAGCTGACGTTTGTTTTTATCCATAACTTAATGTAAACTATCATCAGGTAAAATTTAAGTCGGGAGGAAATCACTGAAAATAAAATAAAAAATTACATGTTCGAGTGACCAGCTGACGTGTTTTCCACCATGGTACAGTAAGCCGGTTTCCGAAGAGGCTATAGTACCATAGACCACATCCATACGCTGCGGCAAGTTATACAGAAGACCGAAGAGTATAACTTGCCATTATGCTTAGCGTTTGTGGACTATGAGAAAGCCTTCGATTCGGTGGAAACATGGGCGGTACTTGAGTCACTCCAGCGATGCCATATTGACTATCGGTACATCGAGGTGTTGAAGTGCTTGTATAATAACGCCACCATGTCGGTCCGAGTACAGGAGCAGAGCACGAAGGCGATTCCATTGAGAAGAGGCGTAAGACAGGGGGACGTTATCTCCCCGAAACTGTTTACTGCCGCAATGGAAAACGCATTCAAGCTCCTGGAATGGCAAGGACTTGGCATCAACATCAACGGCGAATACATCACTCACCTTCGGTTTGCCGACGACATCGTAGTCATGGCAAAGTCGATGGAGGAACTCAGCATGATGCTCGATGGTCTCGACCGAGTTTCACAACGGGTGGGCTTGAAAATGAACATGGACAAGACGAAAATTATGTCAAATGCCAATGTTGTGCCCACCCTAGTCTCTGTTGGAAACTCGGTACTCGAAGTTGTTGACTCATATATCTACTTAGGACAAGTAGTCCAGTTAGGTAGGTCCAACTTCGAGAAAGAGGTCAACCGCCGAATCCAACTCGGTTGGGCAGCGTTCGGGAAACTACGCAATGTCTTTTCGTCCGACATACCTCAGTGCCTCAAGACGAAAGTCTTCAACCAATGTGTGTTACCAGTGATGAGTTACGGCACCGAAACGTGGTCTTTCACTATCGGCCTCATCTCAAAGCTCAAAGTCGCTCAACGAGCTATGGAGAGGGCTATGCTAGGTGTTTCTCTACGTGATCGAATCCGAAATGAGGAGATCCGTAGACGAACTAAAGTCACCGATATAGCCCACCGGATTAGCAAGCTGAAGTGGCAATGGGCAGGCCATATTGCTCGCAGAGCAGATGGCCGATGGGGTCGAAAAGTACTAGAGTGGAGACCACGGACTAGCAAGCGCAGCGTAGGACGTCCACCAGCAAGGTGGACAGACGACCTTATAAAGGTCGCCGGAAGACGCTGGATGCAGGTCGCTTCCAACCGGTATCTGTGGAGATCAAAAGGGGAGGCCTATGTTCAGCAGTGGACGTCCTATGGCTGAGATGATGATGATGATGACAGTCAGCTGATTGGTTTTATTTTTCGTGATTTAAGGTAATCTTCGATATAAACCAGGTTTCAGTTGGGAGGAAATGACTAAAAAAATTTTTTTTAAATTGATACATAAAACATTTTAAAGAAGAAACAGGTACTAACTTTTTACTGTTTCGGGAACAAAACGACTTTTTGACTACTACGGAGTCATCATCATCATCAACCTATAATGTTCTCACTGCTGGGACACAGGCCTCCTCTCTGTGAGAGGGAGTGGGCCATAATCCACCACGCGGGCCCAGTGCGGGTTGGTAGATGTCACATGTCTTCGAATTTTTGGTTCTCGGACATGCCGGTTTCCTCACGATGTTTTCTTTCACCGTTTTGAGAGCAGTGGCGATGAAATAAATTACCTACTCAAAGTGATGCGCCTGGCGGGGTTAGAACCCACGACCTAATATTCGTAAGTAGGGACCGATACCACTGGCCCACCACTGCTACTACGGAGTATGGAGGGTTATTATTGAGTTTTATGACATTTTAGCGTCCTGACCCGTCTTACAAGGTTGTGCCGTGTGTCGTAACGGGCTATATGGTCTACCAAGAGCCTCGACAGAAGAAGGATCAAAGATGTCTTTAGGCGGTTGTATAAAGGTCCTATTTCAGAAGGCAGCACTCCTCATTTTGGCGACGTTATATCTGCCCCTAACCACCGTTAGTTTCGACCCTGCCCTCGAAGGGGAGGACCAGAGCAAAAAGAAATCAGTTTTTATTATTGTATTTTGTTCAAAAATGTATAAAACATTGATTAAGATAGTTTCAGGCAAAGAATATAATTAAAGTCTGTTGTGAGCGCATGGCGTTAGTTAGGGCTCATTTCCATATTGCTCGCTGGAGAATAAAGTAAAATCAGGAGCAAACACGGACAAATGACGTTACGACTAACGAGACTATTAATTATTATTCCATTTTACAATTTGTGCATACTTGTAAATGGGTACACATAATTCTGCATTAATTTCTGGACGCAGGGTAGGACACAAGCCAATAAGGCAAACAGACAGTGCTAGGTAACGGCGTAACCATATAATAATAATAGCAAATCAATAGCTCAAACCGACTATAAACATAGACACGACCAGGTAGCAAACGTGATTCACCAAAAACTTGCTGCTCAATATAAACTCATTGACACCATAGTACCATACTATAAATACGTCCCTCAAACATTTCTAGAAAACACCACAACAAAGTTGTACTATGACCGAGGTATCTTCACTGATCGCACAGTTCATTACAATAGACCCGACATCACACTTATTGATAAAGTAAACAAAACTGGATTTTTGATAGACATAGCCGTGACCAATACTCACGACTTGCAGAATACAATAGCCGAAAAACTATCAAAATACGTCGAATTAGAAGATGAGATAACCCGACTTTGGTGTCTACAGAAAGTCATCATAGTCCCCATAGTTTTATCGTCAACGGGAGTCATTCCTAAACAGCTGCATCAATCACATAGTTCTCTGAGCCTCCAGCTAGCACCTACCACCTACTGCAGAAAGCAGTGATTCTAAACACATGCAGGTTGGTAAGAAAATTTCTGCAGTGCGAGCTGGACAATGCATACCAATACCCACATCATTCGAACTTAGGTACCCATCACACAGATTCACAGCCGCGTAACCTCAAACAATCCTGTACCATCTGATGAACACTTGGCTTAGGCCCGTGCAATCAGAACTTCCCGGGTAACCGGAGACAAATATATTTAGAACAAAAATAATAATAATAATATTCCACAACTATCACACAGCGCCATCTAGTCACAAGCTAAGCAGAGCTTGTGTTATGGGTACTAGACAACTGATAAACATGCTTATATATTTCTAAATACATAAATATTATAGATAAATTACACCCAGACACAGAACAAATGACGTGCTCATCACACAAACATTTGTCCTGGGTGGGTAATCGAACCCACGACCTCGGGCATAGCAGTCAGGGTCACTAACCACTAGACCAACAGGCCTGTCTCAGTGTCTATTATGCTCTTAATTTGGTCCACTTCAATTCTTATTTTTGTTTAGGGTAGCATTTGTTAGAAATAGGTTTTTTTCGATCGTCTTGTAATAGGAACATCTATAATATAAAAATGGATCGCTAAATGTGTTGCTAAGAGCAAAACTTGAAAACGGCTGGACCGATTCGGATGATTCTTTTTTTGTTGTGTTTGTAACCATCAGGACCAGGTTAATAAGGACTAAAATATTCTTTTTTTTTAAACTTTCTGTTATGAAACGCTTGTATGTTATTCGTCATCTGTTTTTCGTTCCAACTGAAGTATCTTAATAAGAACGTCTATTTGAAGACCATTGACAGCAACGTCGATGGTCTAGAGGTTATACGTTGGTCGATATATTTAGGGCACAGGTTCGAATCTCAGGATAGTGTTTTTTGTGAAAACTTTTTTTTGCTAAATATTTTTTTTTTTCAATTTCCAGCAGAAATCGAAAAAAAACAGACTTTTCTTAAACTACTAATTTTTTGTTTTGTTTTTGGGATGTTTAAATTATCAAATGATTTCTTTCGGTTTGGGTGAAGCGCAAAGGACTGTCGCATCACCAGACTTGACCAGAAAATATAAGCATGTAATTGTAAGACTACCACAGACCAATAACTTCTGATAGAACGACGTTTGTCGGGTCAGGTTTTTATTGTTTGCTTACTCGCCAGGAAATCAAACAATAAATTTCGTTTACCATAAAGTTGTGTGATGTTTCGGGAGGTACCTGTGTCAGATGAGGAAGGAGGAGACGTCTGGGTGTCGCCACTACGAGAATCGCCCGGAGGACACGTGCATACACGACAGGTGGAGCATATACGGTGCAGGACTGCCCCTCTTGGGCAGAGCACCGCCGTTTCCTCACGCAGGCGATAGGTGACGACCTCGCGACTCAAAAAGCGTCAGCATGATGACGGGGCTTCCCTCTAGAGGGCCAAAGCCTGCCGGGGTCGCGGGACTTATTTCATTACCGTGACTCTGGAACGTAAAGGGCTATTGAAGGACGCCGTGGATTTTAGTCAGTACGAGTCTGACAGTCCCTCCCGCCCTGCCCTGGGTGAGAAGACTCATTTGATAATTTTACCACGATAAAAAAACCATAAAGTTCTACAACTAAAACTTATTTTTGAATAAGTAAAATAATAAATCTGAAATTGTAATATTCAGTGTGAATTTTAGTGACTGTTAAAAGAATTTTAAGTTTTTTATTAATTTTGTATTTATTATCAACTTTCTTTATAAGGTTTTTTCCTCTAGGGTTTGGCTAAATGGCAAAAAAACGGAACCCTCATAGATTCGTCATGTTTGTCTGTCTGTCCATCCGAATGTCACAACCACTTTTTTTTCGAAAGTATAAGAGCTATCCTGTTGAAACTTGGTAAGTAGATGTATTAAACCGCATTAGGGTGCCTTTCCACCAGAGATGTGCTATGTAGTTGTGCTGCGAGGATGTAAAACCTGAGCCACGAAACTGTGTGACCGTTTCCATTGATGCTACGCTATATAGCTGTGCGAGTAAAACGCGCTGTCACAATGTAGCTGCGCTACGCAGGGCCCCTGCTACCATAATTATGTGCAAAGTATGCAATGCACACGGGCGCCATCCTCTAAGGGCGCCAAAGCCAAGGGCCCAAAAAAAAATATTCAAAAATATATATCAAAAATAATTTTGAAATAGGAGTTGAGAACTTATAGGATTAGGTTTAAGTACCTACTAAAGACTTCAAATATTTGATCTCACTTTTAGATTAAAACTTGAAGCCCGGAAACGTTTTACTTTTAGAGCTGCCTGCGTTCGCTCTTCTATGAAGAATTACCATGTCCTATTCCAAAAACCTAAAAAATTTTGCGCTCGCTTCGCTCGCGCTTCAAGTAAGGTTGACATTTGCTTTTCTTGAGCTCTCTTTTGATAGCTCATTTTTCAATTACAAAATGTGCTTCTTATGTGGTCTACACAATTCAAAATTTTTACTTTGTCTTCTCTAAGATGGTATGGCACTCTGGGTGTGAACTTTGAGTAGCATTTTATGGTTTCTTTTGTGTTTAAGTTCCGAGGCGGCAAGCTTTACAGTCCGAGGGCGCTGAATTTTAAAATAAACCACTGACCTACACCCATAAAAAAAGATAATTCAAAATGCTTTAAGGGGCGCCAAAATCCTTTTTTGCACACAGGCGCCAGTAGTCCTTACGGGGGCCCTGGCACTGCGAAAATGCGCCGCCACGAGGTAGCTGCGCTATGAAGATGCTTAATGCGATACGAAGATGCGTAGCTGCGCTTCGGAGATGCGTAGCTGCGCTACAAAGATGCGTCGCTGCGCTACGAAGATGCGCTGTCACAAGGTAGCCGCGCTATAAAGATGCGCTGCCACAAGGTAGCTGCGCTATGAAGATGCGCTGTCACAAGGTAGCTGCGCAGCTCGAGCTATGCGATGTATCGATTGTACGGAAAACGACCAATAGCACGCATCCATAGCACGCAGCCATAGCACGCAGCCATAGCACGCAGCCATAGCACGCAGCCACAGCACGCAGCCTCAGCACGCAGTCATAGCACGCATCTTTTCATATAAAAACACATCTTAGTTGAATCCGTTTCCACCAGTGCTGTGCTATGTAAATATGATTGGTGGATATCAAACCGCAGCAACGTAGCATAGCGCATGTGTGGTGGAAAAGCAGCCTTAGGATTTGCACACACAAAATTATTGTTTTGGTGGTTCCCCATACTTAGAACTGAAACTCAAGAAAAAAAACTCCAATTCCATAAGTGTGGTGTGGGGTATTACCTATGGATAGGTCTTTAAAAATGTTATGGAATTTACAAACATCTTTTTTTTCTAAACTGAAGAGTTTACGCGAGAGATACTTCCAAAGTGGAAAAATGTGTCCTGGACCCTATAACTTCCAAAATAAGAGAATGACAAAACTGATAAAATAAAAATATAATTATGATGTACCTACACTATCATGCGAACTTCCTGCAAAAACTGTTGAACGACATCAAGTAATTAGTTTTTTTTTAATATGTCATAATTCGTAAACCGCAATTTACCTTTTCAAGTTACAACCTGCATTTACTAGAACTTTATATTATGTTACTGGCTGCTACATGGAACCCTTTATGGGCGAGTCCAACTCGCCCTTGGCCGTTTCTTAAATAGCAGAATAAAGTATTAAGAAAAAAACCTAAAAGAATTGACTGTTAGGCGGTACGAAGTTCGCCGGGTCAGCTAGTTGTTTATATATTTCTTTATTCTTTATCTTTACATATATAATAAAATCGTCGTAATTCCTGTACATTGAATTTTTTTTATATTTTTTTCGAGATAAGGGATCGATTCTGATGCCAAATCAACGTTTTTTTTTCGAAATTTTATAAGTTTTTTTTTTTTTATTTGATTTATCTCTTAAACTACTGTTAAATTGTCGATCAAATCCTCATACATTCCTAAAAATATGCTTCTGTTAATAGGCTATGTATTATTACGCTATTTTCCTTGGGAGATAAGCAATTTTGAATTTTGTTGTTTTTAAATGTATGTTTGGAGTTGGAAGCTAAACCACTGGATATTATTTATTCATTTTTTTCTCAAATATTCCTTAAACTGCTCTTCAATTAATAGGATATGTTTAATTACGCTATTCCCCTTGGGGGATTAGCAATGTTATAATATGTTGATTTTCAGTCATTGTTGACATTTGTATAAGAACCGCTATTTGAAAACTACAGTCAGCGTACCAGCTAGTCTGGTTGGTAACCTGCTTGACTTTCGTGCAAAGGTGCAACCCACAATAAATTGTGATAAGGTAGAAAATCTATTAAAGAAAATTTTCAGATGTTGATGTGCTGGCGTCGTACATAGACATAATCTTTAAAGTCAGTACCTTCTGTATCTTACAGCTGAATAAGGATACTAAAAAGAATTATTAAAATGTGGCGCTAAAGTCATGCACGGTGCCAATTAAATAGACGACACAGCATGCCAAAGAAATAGACGGATACATACAATTGGTAAACATAAACCTCCTTTAACGCAGTCAGATAAATAAATTACGGTACGGCGGCGGCGTGAAGTAAAAATAGCAGGGTTATAAATAAAAAGTTGTATCGTAAACCGTAGAGCAGGTTATTTACAATGTGTTCCAAAAAGCGAACCTAAGCCCTTACGTGGAGGTTAATGTTACGTCACATTTACGTGTCAATGGGGAAGGCAAGTGTCAAAGTGACAAGTGACAGTTTGGCCCCAAAAGATCTGTTAATGGGGATGGCAACTCAAAGCTAATCGTAGATGGCGCTGCGATAGTTGGTCCCTACGTCAGATTACTGTCTACCTTGTACAAAAAACAAACAAGATTTATTGTTATAAAAATTGAGTATAAATACAAAACAAATATGGAAAATTATTCGTCAATGCAAGTGCATATACTAAAAGAAGAATTAGACGCCGCGGTGCATCTACAAGAGGAAAAAAAGTGATTTAATTTAGTGGTTATACATTTGATTTTACCGTAATAAATCCACAATTACTTGTAGTTGAGGTTTCAATTTTTGAGTTTAGGTATGTTTTACCTGTCCTCTCCTATAACAAGAATATAATGCTGCTTCTGACTTTCTATTTCGATAAAATATCATAATGTTTTAAGTCAGTAATTTTACCCCTTTTTTCTATTTAGATTCGAGAAATATCACAATATATTTAATTTCTTAACACCACAACTATCACAAAACTCGTTCCAGGAGATAATTCTTCCGCCAGACGAACTATTTCATGATTTATGGAGCGATGCAATACTGGTACTTAACCTCCAATAGAAAAGTAGATATTATTTTGAAAAGTGTATTCGATTGTTTATTATGGTATAATCATAGAATGTCATTAATAAAGTCAACTAACGGCCTGTCTCGGCTTCGCAAGGCTGGATATTTGTTTATTATATAGCTTTTCCTTAGATAAAATTAAATTTTTGTTTTCAAGGCAGTCACGCAGCTACCCATTATTTCTTGATAGTGTGAATTGTCGGAAATTTGTATGTTCCATCATTTTTACAGCTTATTACACAACATCTAGTCATTTTACATCAATAAATCGTTTTTTTTTCAGAAAATTCCTTTGATTTGACAGTTCTTTTGGGACCAAACTGTCACTTGTCACTTTGACACTTGCCTTCCCCATTCAAAGGAATTTTCTGAAAAAAAAAACGATTTATTGATGTAAAATGACTAGATGTTGTGTGATATAAAAATGATGGAACATACAAATTTCCGACAATTCACACTATCAAGAAATAAATTAGAGTAGCTGTTGTGACTGCCTTGAGAACAAAAATTGAATTATAACTAAGGAAAAGCTATACAAATAAACGAATAGCCGTTAGTTGAGTTTATTAATGAAATTCTATGATTATACCATAACTAAACAATCGAATACACTTTTCAAAATAATATCTACCTACTTTTCTATTAGAGGTTAAGTACCAGTATTGCATCGCTCTATAAATCATGAAATGGTTCATCTGGCGGAAAAAGTATCACCTGGAACGAGTTTTGTGATGGTTGTGGTATTGAGAAATTAAATATATTGTGATATTTCTCGAATCTAAATAGAAAAAAGGGGTTAAATTACTGACTTAAAACATTATGATATTTTATAAAATTGAAAGTCACAAACAGCATTATATTCTTGTTATAGGAGAGGTCAGGTAAAACATACCTAAACTCAAAAATTGAAACCTCAACTACAAGTAATTGTGGATATATTACGGTAAAATCAAATTTATTACCACTCAATTAAATCAATTTTTTTCCTCTTGTAGATGCACCGCGGCCTCTTAATTCTTCTTTTCGACGAATAATTTTCCATATTTGTTTTGTATTTATACTCAATTTTTATAACAATAAATCTTGTTTGTTTTTTGTACAAGGTTGACATTAATCTGACGTAGGACTAACTATCGCAGCGCCATCTACGATTAGCTTTGAGTTGCCATCCGCATTTGGACGTCACTACATTGTTTCCCGGAAGAAGACGGGTGAATCTCCTATAAAAGATGGACCCAGAAAATAATCATTATAAAGTTTAACAAAAATAAAGGGGTTGTTGTAAGCTTGCCACATAGCAATATTTTTCCGCATAGCAGAACAATTAAATTATAAAATCCAGCAGAAAACTAATGAAAAAGAGGACACAATGTGGAATCTGAACAGAAAGTACTAGGAGAACAGGATCAAAACTTTTTTCGAAGGGAATAATTTTTGTGGCGAACTACAACAACCTAAATAAAGAAACTTTGCCATTACTAAGAAAAGAGTACATCTTCTCTCTTCTTATTATCTGCTTCTATTTTCTTTAAACACAAGTAAAAAAAAAATCCAATTTCAGCCCTGCACTAAGAGTTTGAAGCTGAACTCGACATATTGACCAGACTCTACACTACCCGGTAGCAGTTTGAAAATTGTTTCGTATTTTATTTTTTGTTCGCTCGAACGTAGAGAGGGCTTTTGATTGAATCATCTCGTTCTCTTTGGTGCTTTTGAGAAATTTATTGACTTAATTTCACAGAAAAAACTTTGGTGGTTTGCGTTTAACTAAAATTAAATTGAAAAGTTTTGTCTGTTATAAACAAAGTGAATCATTTTAACACATTAAGTTTGATCTTTCATTTCTGTGTTCAGTCACCACACAGTTAGCTGAACTTTTCAATTATTTGGTAGCTAGATTCGATAGATGTAAAATCATTATTACTATTAGATTCGCAAAAATTGCACACTTTTAAACAAAAACAGGAGTTGGCTTAAGATCTTTCCTTGTGAAACTCCATTTTTTAAAGATTATTAGTTCCTAACAAGCAACCACATGACTCGTGTAAAAAAATATGTGATTAGAATATCAATTAATTCCCAAAGTAACCCATGTCCGAGTTTGAGTGTTACCCTTGTACTAAACATCATCAAAAACTGACGAGTAATTTAGAAATACGATAAATAGGATAACTCATACTTTACCATTACTGAACGTTTTTAATTGATTGCCAAAAGGAAGAGATCTTGCAACGAAGCCCCAGCCTCCACTGCACTACACTCCTACAATTATTTCACTAAACTTAATCAAGTCATATAATTACATCACTAGAAGAAGCGAGGCTCCTATTTCTGTCTGAATGGATTGAAAAAATCTAACCAAACCCAACCACGGGGTGCCCCCTGATGTCGGCTGTCTTTTTTCTATTCAAAAGCACAAAAAACAATGTTCTCAGGTGTAAGTGATGAAGTTTAGTTTAGAACCAGTACTTACGCATCCACATTACAAACTATACACGAGCTGTACGCAAAATTTGTGTATAGGCTGTAATCGTATACTAGAGCAGTTTTCTAATAAAAGCACGCTACGAACAATGGAAGCCGAGCAACAAGGGCGAAACCTCGGGGAATCACTTCGACGTTTGATTCCACTACAAGTCGTTATTGCCTTAATTAAAGAACACACGTCACTGAACTAAGCTCATTTCAAATCGGAACGAAATTAATTGGATAAACATCCCATACTGACATATTTTGGCTACGAGCCTACGAGATCGAGAATGCTACGGGACTACGCGACTACGAGCCTACGAACTCTTTCCATTAAGGACGCGTTTGCAATTGACACAAAATTATGCCTTTTTTCGGTACATTTTCTGACTAAACTGAATCAAATCGAATAAAACTAATAACGAATACAAAAAGATTGGTTCTTTATCTTCCCATGATAGAGACGTTTTTCTTGAAAATGATAGTTTTAAATACTTTAAAAACGATCTGCCGTTGCCATGTTTACCATATCGTGTTGTGTTTAGGTACATTTTTTGTTCTACAAATAACATATTTTAACATTCCTAAAACTATTGAAAGTAGGCAAATATAGTCTATTTTATGTCTTAGATAATATTTCTTTATTTTTCATTCAGAAATACACCAAAAATAATTCCGCAAAACAGGAAGATATTGACTAATTTTCGTCAGAAATTATATTTTTTATCTATAAATATTTAATGGGTATTTAATTAGAAAGTACTGATTAACTAAGGTTACTATGTTACCTTGCATCAAAAAAATAATTAGTTCATTTAAAAGTAAAATAATAGTGTAAACAATTATTATAATGCAATGACAAAATTCAATATAAAACCAAGACCAGTTTGTTCTTTGATTTAGACGGCGCGAGGCGCCTATTGAGGGAGGACGTATCGCTCGCAACCATTTTGACATTAGTCACGTAATCATTAAAATTAAAAATACTCGCCACCATTCATGACCTTTAGACGCGGCGCTAGTATCTTCGTCATAACATCAAATTGCATTTGAAAAATGTAGTAACTCGAAATTCCGTAGGTCATGAATGGTGGCCAGGAATTTTCCCAATCGCAAAGAGTACAGCGTAACCAACCTTTCTTGATACAAATTAATATTTTGAATTATTTTAATTCTGATCTGATTGTTATGTAAATTTATCAATGTGTTGAATGCGGATATAACTGTATCTTATCCTATACTATTAAACGCGCATAAAAATAAATATATTTTACGGTTTTCGAAAATGATTCCGACGATTACGATGAAATTTGGAATAAGTATACGGATTTATTGGGACGAAAAATCAATTTAGGTAAATGTTCCATGTCTGGAAAAAATTGTTATTTCCGTATTTACACCCATAAAGATTTACGCGAACAATATCTATACTCAGGGGGTAATCTCCGGAAGTAATGAACCGATTTTAAAAATTGTATCACTTGTCAACAGCTATATTATTAGCGAGTGCTATAGGCTATAAATTATAAAGATATTATCATGTATATTTTACCGCCCAACGAAGTGGGCACGGGTCAGCTAGTGTTTTGTAATTTCGTCGCGCGAACCTGGCGTCTAAGTAACCTAATTTAGTTAAGGGTTGACTTCCATAGGGCACGCATGCCGCAATCGCGGCGGTTAGACCCCTCTTTTAGGAGTGACTGGATAGGCGTCACGGCGTCCTGCCCTACCGCCTGATGCAGGTCGTCACCGGACACCGAAGTTTCGGGAGGTACCTGTGTGTGTTGATAAGGAAGGAAGAAATGCCTGGAGCATACGGTCCAGGTCTGCCCCGCTTGGTTAGTGCACCACCGTGTCCTCACGGCGGCGATACGCGGCAACCTCTCGCGTCCGGCATTGGTCGAGGCCATGCTGCGGGGCGAGACGGTATGGGAAGCGGTTGCCCCCTTTTGCGAAGCAATCATACTAGCGAAGGAGGCGTGACGCGTAAGGGAGGAGGAGGACAGCTTCCACCATACAATGCAAAAAGCAACCAAAAAATAAAGAAAACCTGCAATATCACGGGTATTTCAATGATACCAGTACACAAATGCATGCAGGAGTATACGATCATAAAAAAAAAAGTCTTTTATGGTCCCAATCATTGAGAGCATACTGGAAAAGCACTTCATACAAAAATGTTTGTTTTTTTATTTAAAAAGACTCATAAAATGCCTCCCCGTTAAACCACCACGCCAAACGACAATTCGCAATTTGCTTCCATCAGTTGCAAGTGACTCTCACACTGTCGTCGGTCCACCTAGGAAGAAGCCTGTCTATGCTGCCGATTTTAGGGGTAGCTCGGTCGTAAGGTGGAGACTGTCCTCTCCCTCACGTGTCGCACCTCCTCCTTCGATAGCGTGACTGTTTCGCAGAAGGAGGTGACTGCTTCCCAATCCGTCGCGCCTCACAGCATGGCCTCGACCAATGAGTATTCTCGCGGACACAAACACTTAGAGATTTGTGTATCACTGCTACTAAGAGGTTTCAATCAATCGTAAATTCTAATTAGTTTCAAAGTTAGAGAATTTAATTAATTTCCATCTAGAGGCATTGGTTGTTTACCTGAACCCGAAAAGTGATCGTAATTTATTTACCGTATAAGTTCGCACCGACATTATCAGAAGCAAAAAGATTAAAAATGATCTCGTCCATGCCCCAATTCGACTTGATTTATGTTTCTAGAGACATCTTATATAAATACTAGCTTCTGCCCGCGGTTTCACTCCCGTCAAATTAGGCGTTGGGCCCTATGGCCCCGTCCGCATTAGTTCCCTTAAGGAGCGCCTGGAACACAACGCGCCATGACTCGGGCCTAGACCTTGGTCAGACGGCGATCTACCCATTGCTCCCCGTCCACAAGCGACTGGAATATGCCCTGCGATTTCCAACGCCCAGGGTGTCTGCAGCGGTGGGTGGGAAAGAGGTAGAGGATGTCCATTCCCTCACACGTTCAGACTCTTCCCCATTCCCTTGCCTGCCGCCGAATCCCTCCCGAAACAACCGTGCCCGGGAGGACTTGCACCAGGTTGAAGGTGAGGACGCCGTAGCGCCTCTCCAACCACTCTTCGAAGAGGAATCTTACCGCCGCAATCATGAAATGCCCTGTCCAGCCCGTCATTATTTTGATGTGGTAGTATTTTGATACTGTGATATCTCCTAAGATATTCATTCAAATGAAATGAAGTCAAGGGCAATTTTGTTCAAACTCAAATGCTTCTAATAAATAATGTGGATAAGGATCAATATAAATATCATGTTAAAAAATTGTCCTAAAAATAAAAATATAATTTTAGGTGTGGATGGATAGCCCTTATCACTTTAGAGGTATGAAAAATAAATAGTCGTTCTCAGACCTATTCCATATGCCTATAAAATTTCATAAAATCGGTCAAGCCGTTTCGGAAGAGTATGGTTACTAAAGCCGGGTCCAGACTGGTGTAGCCCGAATCTTACGATTACGTGTAATCTGCATGAAAAGTTCGTGTGACGGCACACGAACTCAAAGCAAATTGAGAACGCGAATACTGCGTGCGCCTTTGTGTTCGCGCAAAAACCGACAGCCGATGGATCAGCCGCGAGCGTTACATGTAATGCTGGCAGTGCCGTCCACACCTAGAATTCGCGTTACATTACACGGTGGATTCGCGTTACATTACACCAGTCTGGACCCGGCTTTACACTGTGATGGCGGCTCCACATTAGTGCCGTAAACCCCCGTGACCAGGCGCGAACGAGA
Source organism: Agrotis clavis (assembly GCA_954870645.1). NCBI lineage: Eukaryota > Metazoa > Arthropoda > Insecta > Lepidoptera > Noctuidae > Agrotis > Agrotis clavis. The sequence goes on from OX940917.1 coordinate 2,802,432, forward strand.
ATGTGGATGGTTTTCGCGGGGTTCACGCGCGTTCGTGCCTGTTCCCCGATCAGTGTCGGTATTGTGCCGAGAATTCACGGATTCAGTATCTAATTATAAGTAGATATATGGCTCGGCGTGGCGGTCTAAGGGGGAGGCCTATGTTCAGCAGTGGACGTCTTCCGGCTGATGATGATGATGATGATGATGATATGGCTACGCTACGCCACATACTAATAGACGGCACGGCGGCGTCGAATACACAAGTGTGAATCTAACTGTCTTTGCATCAACACCTCTGTAGGCTTCATATACAACAGATAGATAAGTACTAAAATTTCTACCAAGCTGCTGAATAAATTACCAAAAGGGCCAAAGCCTGCCGGGATCGCGGGACTAACGAGTAATCATGGCCACGATGGTCCGTAATTTTTACTGTTCCACCTCAAAAAGATAGAGCCGGGTGGATTTGGCTCCTTTTTCCGGAGAAACTCACGCCTTGGTCTTAGCAGCATTGATCCTGACTAGATTGGCGGCTCGGCATCGGCAAGTTCAAGCGCTGAACCGGCCATGGTTCGTCTGATATTTCTGAATAGGTCAATTATCCAACTGCGGCAAGAACGCAGTATTTTATTTACAAATACATAACGTATTATCCATTCGTTACCTACTGAGAAAATAAACTAGTGTCTAGAAGCCACGGGATCTCTCTCTGTTTAAATTTTCGCAAAAAACATTGCAAATGCTCTTGTAGTTTTCTTTCTGGTATACGAGGCATAGATTTTTCGTTACTGTTTTGTTTTTATTCGTGGGGCATCACGCTGTCAAATTGACAGAAACTGTGTTCTTTCATAACGTAAATACGTCCTTTATGCATTTAACCGTTACATTTATTTTTTATTCATCCTTTTTCCTTCACACGAGCCATTCGCGACAGCCACAAACGCCGCCACGAAACGCTAGATGCGGCTACAGAGGTAGCTGAAGCGTGCAACAGCCATTTGTGGCCGGTGGTCGACGCTTGCGGTCGTTGGCTGCTACTTTTTTAACCAATGCGTTACTTTACATTCTTTAATATTTAGATTTAGAAACCAAAACCTAAAATATACGAGTATTATTTTAATATTACTGCTAAAATCTTAACTCAAAACTAGCCTGATATTATAAATTCAATGTTGACTCATAATTACGTTTAATATAAATTAATTTCGTTTGTACGTAATACCATTACTGATTCAAATGAATAATTTCATGGGTGTGAAAGCATGAAGCATCAGTGCATTAATTAATTTACATTGCAGCAGCTCGTTTGCTTACCAAACATGTCAGAAATTCGGGAAGCCGTGCACATTCATAATTGTTTCAGTGAAAACGTATTAGAATGACTGAGAACTTGTGTTTACTTGATGAAAATGTTTTCTCAAAGTAATCGGTGATAGTATCACAGAAAATGAAAATAAATGCATTATTTATTACTCTGGCCACCATAAACGTGGAGCTTTTAATGTAATTCTCAGCTTTTAATATGCGATTACTTTTAACTTTTAATATGACTTACTTCAGTCCCGAGACGGGGTTTGGCGCCCGTAACGTAGTGAGAGCGCTAATAGTTCGAGGGACTAAGTAAGTAATTTACCCGAGATAAATACTGTGCTTTTCATTAAAAATACGAGGAAAGTAAAAATAAATATTAGCTCAAGAAAAAATGAGTGGTGATCGGATTGTCGCCATCCCGCTTTTTTTTTAAAGTTGTTTACCCACGATACGAGGGGTGATCAAAAAGTAATGATAAAATCGGTTACTCTAGGTCCACATAAAAATCCAAAAAAAATGTTTTTTGCTTGCTTATATACTCACTACGTCAGCATAAAAAATCATATGAATAGATCACGATTTCCAGGAGATACATTTATTTGAGTTTGAACTGTCGAAGAGATAACATCAACATGGAGAAAAACGAAATTAGAGCTGTCATCAAGTACCTCTGTTTGATAAAAAATTCTACAAAAGACATACACAGTGACTTGGTGGAAACATTGGGGGACTGCTCCTCCATATTCTACAGTTGTACGCTGTGCCAAGGAGTTTAAACTGGGCAGAACATCCACAAAAGATGAACATCGCGAAGGACGCCCATTCACGTCCTTCACTGAAAACAACGTGAAAAAAGTCAAAGTATTTGTGTTGGCAGATCGAAGAGTGAACACCAGGCATGTAGCTGAGGTCACAGGTATCTCATATGGCGAGTGTTTAAAAAATCCTTGCGAATGAGTTCCATATGAAAAAGGTCTCTGCGCGTTGGGTACCGAGAATGTTAACCGACGAGCAAAAGAAAAAACAAGTTGACATTTCGAGGCTCAATCTCGAAAAGTTCCAAGCAGATCAAGAAATTTTTTTGTTACGTTTTGTGACTATGGACGAGATCTGGATCTACCATTTTGATCCTGAAACGAAACAACAATCAATGACTTGGAATCGAGATTATCCCACATTAGTTCTACTATTCGCCACCATGAGCGCTGCAATCGAATAGTACTACTCCCACCGCCGTCGTGCACGTTCTCAATAAACTCGTTTTGTATTTTATATTTCGAATTTAACGATATGAGAGTAGATAAACTACTATTATCTACTCTAACATTTCTCTTCTTTTTTTCATTACGATACCTATAATTACAGATCATAGATACGTCTATTTAATTTTTTATCTGTGGCTGCGCGCGCTTTGAAAAGAACGCTTCATTGAAATGAAAAAAATGAACACTTACAATAACCAATAAATAAACTGTGTCAATCTTTATCTTTTATTTTTTATTTGATGTGTTCGTGCTCAATGAGAGTAGATAAAGTAGTGTATGAAACTGTACAAAACTAGGTATTATGCACTCGTGTGATACAATTTAAAAAACTCGCTTCGCTTGTTTTTTAAACTCACACTCGTGTACAATAACCCTCATTATGTAACAGTTTCATAATAGTAGTTTATATAATTTATTTTTTTAATTTCATTTCGATATACTATTCTGTAAAATACGTCTATATAAACTCGTTTTGAGATTTGTATTTTGAATTTAACAATATGAGAGTAGATAATAGTGGTTTATGAAACTGGTACATAATGAGGGCACGAGTGTGAGTTTAAAAAACGAGCAAAGCGTTTTTTTTAAAGTATCACACGAGTGTATAATGCCTAGTTATGTGCAGTTTCATACACTACTTTATCTAATCTCATTGAACACGAACAATATTAAATTACAAATAAAAGATAAAGATTGACACAGTTTATTGATATGTAAGTGTTCATTTTTCAAAATTTCAATGAAGCGTTCTTTTCAAAGCGCGCGCAGCCGCAGATAAAAAATTAAATAGATGTTATCTATGATCTGTAACTGTATCGTAATGAAAAAAAAAAATATGATAACATTATTTTTTTAGAGAAATAGTGTTATAATTAAACTTTTTAATTTTATTTCGATATGGGTATTTGTAAAGTACGTCTATATAAACTCGTTTTGAGTTTTGTATTTCGAATTTTACGATATGAGAGTAGATAAAATATATTACAGTTCAATATCCATTGGTTCACTAATAATAGACCACAACAAACTTCATATCAGTGAATTCGTTGTAAAGCAAGTAACGCGTTCTAGGTATGTTTTATATTAAATCGTTGGTGTGATATTGCTTCCCTGGAAAAGGGAATCCTTATAAAAAGCAAGTAAAAGTACAAAGGCACTGCTTATTTCTAAAAGAATTTTCATACAGTAGACCTGATAGAGTAGAATTCGAGGTAGAAAATTAAGTGATGTGTAGGAACAAAGGAATATTTTTTATAATATCTACAACAATCCTGTACATCTGGGGGCACGGCAGTGCCCCCGCCAAGAAGAGCCAAGCGAAGCGCAAGGGCACTACCTTTTCTCGAAGTGTTTCGTAGTTTTTTTGAACCCTCATAGAGTTGGTTTCCGATGTACCAGATAGTTCATATTCTCAGAATATGATGCCATCAATAGTCTTATTAAGCATACAAAGTCTCAATAGAATAGCTATAATACTTTAGATTTTATTGATATCTAAAATACACGGATTTCGTCACTGATTCACTGATACACTGACACACTGAAGATCATCAAATTCAATAAAATTCAATTGGCTACTTCTTGAAGTGCTAGAGAGCTGAAATTCGGTATGTAGTCTAAGTTTAGTATACAACCAACAAAAAAATTCACAAACCTATAACTTTCGACTCCCATCCCCTAAAATGGGGGGTTGAAGTTTATATGAGACCTTAAAATGTTAGGGTACTTCCTGAAGTGCTAGAAAGCCGAAATTTGGCATGTAGTATACAAAAAACATCCCCCATCTCCTAAAATTGGGGGGGGGGTGGAACTTGCCATATAAGTATGTTTGTTCGGGTGTAATCTTTGAATTCAATTTTTAAATAGAATTATCTTCAACCGATTGAGCTGAAATTCTGTATACACGTTTAGTTTGGATTACAATGCACGATTAGGTACCTATGTGACGTCATCCTAAATCCAATATGGCGGACCATCTAAGATGGCAGAATAGTTGTTTTTAGTACATTTCTACAATATGGATATCAAATGAAAGGGCTGGTTGAGAGAAACTCGAAAAATGATGTGTCGTCATAACAAATCCAATATGGCGGACCATCTTAGATGGTCCGCCATAGTGAATGAGCGTATCCACTTTCACTAATCACAAACGAAAGGTCATCGCAGTACACGTGTTGCTTGGTCGCTATCTCACTCTCTCAAAGTAAACGTGGGGCAGCCGCCGACCAGGGCTTACCCACTGGGTACTGTAGGAAAGGAAATAATTAATACACTATCGATCCGATATTCAGAAGTGAGGCGAACTCAGAATCAAAAACAACCTTGCTTGGTTACGTCTATATGAAAAGCTTTGTAAAAAAAAATTAAACAGCCGAAACTTTGAACAGAAAATATATGAAACAATTTTAACAAAAAGTAAAACCGATGAAACATCAAACTCAAAAGGAGAAAAATTAAACGTTTTATTGCTTTTCAGTTAAATTTTTCGTCGGTTCCATCATAATAATCCCCAAATATTTGACAGTATTCACTATTATAAAACCGGTTCACAACTGAAAATTCAGTTTGCAAATGGACAGTGAATTCCTTCTTTTTTTTTCTATTCTTTGCTTCATATTTTGAGTTATTAAAAATACTGTTTCCAATAAGAAAAAAAGTATTTTCCTATATTGGACTATGTTATGAAAAGTACAAAAATATAGATAAACATGTCTCATTGAGAACCTCCTCCATTTTTCGTTGATTAAATAATGATTTTGTTTTCACAGATTTTTTATTTCATTAAGCTGTTTTAGGCGGCCCCTAGACCTACAATAACATTGTACAATACTTTTTATTGTACAATAAGATTGAAAGGCGCTCTGAATCCAAACGCGCAATTATATTGCACAATAATACGAACTGCACAATGCTTTCGTGTTCTATCGGAAAATAGTATTGATCCCGCGAAATTACGCAATACTGACCCTACACGATGCAATGAAAAAATATGGTGCAATAAAAATTAAACTCGCTCAAACTTTCGGTCAATCACTGCGCAATCTTCAATGTTTACTCTAAACGGTCAATAATATTGCACAGTTTGTAATATTGCGCAATATAATTGACCGTTTAGAGGCCGCCTTACTAAAAGGTGTTAAATCAAGCTTGATTAAGGTAAAAGTACTTAAGATTTTTTTCCTAAATGCCCGGGATTTTTAAAACTTATAGTAAAATAACGAAGTTGGTTTTATACTACTTAGCCGCAATGAAAATAAACCTAAACATCTCAGCGGGTCTAAAAAAGACCAACATCACCATTGCAACAGAGTAGATTATTGGTTGAGAAGAATTTTATTACAATTTCATGAATTAAAGTGGAGCTTTAGATATTTATAAAGAACATTATATTTTTTTTTTAGTTTAAGATATCGTAATCCTCGTGTCTTTTATAACCGCATGTTAATACTAATAAACACTTTATCGTTTACAATGAAAAAATAACTTAATCAACCCTCTAAAATGGACTACATTTTTTAAATAGCGCGAAATACTCTTTTCGGATGAAAAAAATTTTAATGTTGAGGAGAGTTTCAACAAACAAAACGATAAAGTGTGTGCACACTCTAGTGAAGAAGCGAGCAGACGTGTGCCACGTGTTCAGCGTGGTCATCATCCTTCGGCATTCATGGTTTGGCTTGGAATGACCTATTTGGGTCCAACAGAGGTGTTTTTTTGTGAAAAAGAAGTGAAAACCAGTGCTCTCGTATATCAAAACACAGTATCTCGTATTACAAACATTGTGGAACCTCTTTCACAAACAATTAATGTTCGAAAACAGGCACTGGGTATTCCAGCAGGATTCTGCGCCGGCTCATAAGGCGAAAAGTACCCAAGACTGGCTCACGACCCGTGGAATTGACTTTTTGAATGGCCCCTCTCTTAGCCCCGTAGGGCTATTTTTTTTTTTAGGACACTTTAAAACGTGGGTTTTTAGATTTTTTTAAATCTATTAATTATTTTTATCTTTGTTCATCGGGTTTGAAGCTACCCTGAAAATTTCAGCCTCCTAGCTTATCGGAAAGTGCCTCAAAGCCTGTCCGCCATCTTGGACGTCCGCCATATTGGATTTAAGTCACATGACTATTTTTTTCGTATTCCTGACAGCAAACCCTTTCATTTGATACCCATATCATGGGGGTGGATTTCAAACAGCCAGTCTGTCATCTTGGACGTCCGCCATATTGAATTTAAGTCACGTAACTATTTTTTTCGTATTCCTGACAGCAAACCCTTTCATTTGATATCCATATCATAGGGGTGCATTTCAAATAGCCTGTCTGCCATCTTGAACGTCCGCCATATTGGATTCAAGTGACGTGACTATTTTTTTCGTATTTCTGACAGCAAACCCTTTCATTTGATACCCATATCATGGGGGTGGATTTCAAACATCCTGTCCGCCATCTTGGGAAGGCCGCCATATTGCATTTGTTATGACGTTTCTTAGCTAGTCATGTATTGTCATCAGAACTCAGAGCGTGTGCAAAATTTCAGCCTGCTAGCTTATCGGGAAGTGCCTCAAAATTGAGTTGCAAAAGTCCAACCGGAACGACAAACAAACAAACAAGAAAAGTGAGTGTATAAAACGTGGGAGAATAGATACAAACGCCGAGAGACTACATTCAGTATTCCTACTGCCCATACTATATTAGAAATTAAATATAAAATGTCTCATTTATAAGTATAAATGAAAAAAAAAAATAAAAAAAAATATTAAGTATTTTTTTGTTTATTTTTTGTCTCAAAGTCAAAGTCAAAGTCAAATCATTTATTCCAATTAGGCCATCAAAGAGGCACTTTTGAACGTCGATATTTAAATTTAAAGGGAATAGGAAGGGAAGGGATTGATTCTACACCCATTCGCTAAGGTAGGTTGTATGGAGAAGAATGGGCAAGAAACTCCATACTTACTCTTTTTAAAAAAATGTTTTACAATATTTTTTAACAGCGTTTGAAATAATTAATGTCAAAGCAATGCACCTTGAAAATCTAGACTAAAATTAAAAAAATAATAAGAGCAAAAAGGTACATGGCGTTCAGTCACATAAACCCATAACTTAGCATATTAGTTAGCATATCTTGAGTATCTACACAAGAAATTAGATTTTGCATTTTGCAGCGAAGAAATAATTTCTGAAAATTTTAACAAATACCTACTTGTATTTTGTACATGGTTTTTTTTTTAAATAGAAAGTATTTTGTTCGCGGGTGTCAAGAATATTATACAACAAATGTCAATTTCAAGCATTGGATAATTTACTAACGGACGGATACTAAACATGCACGCAGAGAAATGTATGCGAGAACTTCTGGTTGCAACCGTGACAGCAAGACTCACTAGTTGACATTACAACATTTCTAGTAATAAATACTAAGTCCTTGTTATATCTACTACTTACTTAGTATTTATTACCAGAAATGTTGTAAAGTCAACTCGTGAGTCTTGCTGTCACGGTTGCAACCAGAAGTTCTCGTATAGAGGTAGCCAGACACCATCTGCGTGTGCTACAACATATAATTTACTTCATGAATCAAGTAACGCTTACTGTACGTAAATGAGACATGCGCATTTTTTTTCTGATCTCTCTGGAAATTAACGCGACGCCTTAATATAATAGTAGTTTATGTAACTGGTACATAATGAGGGGTATTATACACGAGTGAGTTTAAAAAACGAGCGAAGCGAGTTTTTTAATAGTATCACACGAGTGGTATAATACCTAGTTATGCACAGTTTCATACACTACTTTATCTACTCTCATTGAACACGAACATATCAAATAAAAGATAAAAATTAATAAACATCCACCATGTCATCCACCGAAACACAAACGTCAAAATTCCAACATTCCCGTCTAGAGCGCGTGCAGCCACAGATAAAAAATGAAATAGATGTATCTATGATCTGTAATCTGTATCATAATGAAAAAAAAAATATATTATAACATTATTTTGTTAGAGAAGTAGTGTTATAATTTAATTTTTTAATTTCATTTCGATAATCTATGGTATAAAGTACGTCTTTATAAACTCGTTTTGAGTTTTGTATTTCGAATTTTACGATATGAGAGTAGATAAATACATTTAATTTTATGCTAGCTGTAAATCTACTAGTAGATGATATATATCTTATAACGTCTTTTAATCGCAATTAATACATTTAAATTGTAGTGTTATTTTTTATGGTTTATTCTAACAAACGTCAAATATATCTGATTAATGTTTGAGAGCTACTATATATTTTATTTTATTTCTAACTACTTACCCGAATAAAGGTAACCACAAGTTAAACACCAACTCTAAGAACCTTTTTATACGAGTTTTTATTAATTTTTGCACAAAAAGTATTAAACGGATTACGATATTATTTTACGTGTACACTTTTTATTTTAATTTAAAAAGTTTTTTTTTTATTTCACAAAGTTATTTGACACGTCTATCACGTTATCTACTCCCGTGTTTTCGGCGCGAACCTTAATGTTAGACTGCTGTGATCACGGCGCGGCACGACACAGTTGTTCACAATACATCGAGCGCTCAAAAGTCAAAAAGAAGATAGAACGACATCGGCATAACGATGTTGATATAATATAAAAAAAGAATGGTGCGGCGCGGATGAAACACTTAAGGGTATACTAAAACAAAATTTTGACCCTAACCTTAACTCAGAGTGTTAGAAGGAGGGGAATGAATTAATTTTACATTTAGTAACCTTTACATGTCAATATCGCGGTAAAAGCATTTGAGGGCACTGTGTTAAGAGGACGGTGTTGAGTCATATAATTAGGTATCCTTTACGCTACGCTACGGTTGGATTGTTTCACAAACATGTCTAAAACTCTTGCTTGTGCTGAATTTTTTAGGAGACGAATTAAGTCATGGAACCTCATGAATTAGAAATTATCAAATATATTTTGATAGCAAGTCAAATGTACAGATTTTGAACGAAACTTATTATTTTTAAAATTCCATGTTGTTCATGTCCCACTTTTTTGTCATTTTGCCAATAAAAATTCAGCTGATACCCAAGCCATATCGACTCTCCATCCATTCATCATTTTCATTATGACTATTTTTAGAACGAATATCTAATTCTCTCCATTCACGTCAGTATTTTTCTTACGAATGAATGAGATTAATGATATTAGAATTACAACAGTTTTTAAATCTTATTTAATTTACTTAATGTTTCTAATTATGTTGTAATAAGTTCTAATACTCAATATAAACTGTGAGTCCTTTAAGTACCTACAACCCTAATCTAAAGCGCCTATCGCCGCAAGAATTGCACCTTGAAATGTTTGGCTGACGATCGATCGAATTTCGCGAGAGCAACTTAAAAGCCTACGCGCTACGCGTCTACGCGCTACGCTTCTACGCGCTACGCTTCTACGCGCTACGTTGCTACGAGCGCCCACAAACGGCACGGTTAAATAGAACGGTCCGGATACCGGAATTTGAAGTAAAATTCAGTACTATCTGTCCAAATCCGCGGTCCGGTCATCTCGGTTTGCCTTTTGACCGTGCTTATTCTATTTTTTTTTCCAAAGTAAATGAAGGATGGGATGAAACAGCTTACGTGAAACTTCATGAACTCGCGCATTAGTCTGTGAGACCGTTAAAACACTCTTATTTTTTCAATTTATGATCAGTTCTGGCATTTTTTATTATTTCCTGTGCAGCTAGCATTTAGCTGATACGATCATTTGGGTTGCTGTAAATTCGCCACAAAAATAATTACGCACGAAAAAAAGTTTTGATCCTGTTCTCCTAGTACCTACTTTCTGTTCAGATTCCACATTGTTTTCTCGTTTTCGGTAGTTCGGTGCTGGATTATATTAATTATTTTTTCTGCTATCCGTGCGGAAATAATAAATGGGGCGAATTTACAATTAACAAAAAAAACAAAAACCTTTGGCTAATTTATACGAACTTATAACAACCCGATCATTTCAGAGTTAACATTATGTTTATGTGAATAGGACATTTATGACCGCATTTAGCAAAAATTTGTTTGCGGGACCGGCTCTATAGATGCTATAAGGGTTTATTCTGCGATATTGGCTTGAAAATAAAAGAAAACGTTGAAAACTATATTTTTACTTTATACATAACTGAGAAGTTTCTAAGTTTCTTATGCTAGGGCTATTAATGGGAAATGAAACGGAAATACCGTTAATTATCGCGATGATGGACGTATACAATAATATTTTAATTGTTTCCGTAGCCAATTGGTTCCGTAGCCAAATAGCAAAAACCGGAACCCTTATAGATTCGTCATGTCTGTCTGTCTGTCTGTCTGTTCGTATGTCACAGCCACTTTTCTTTGAAAGTATAAGAGCTATCCTGTTGAAACTTGGTAAACAGATGTATTATGTGAACCGCATTAGGATTTTCACACAAAAATAAAAATAAAACTAATTTTGGAGGTTGCCCCCATACTTACAATTGAAACTCAATTTTTTTTTTCACCTACCCCATACTTGTGGGGTATCTATGGATAGGTCTTTAAAAATGATGTTAAGGTTACTAATATCATTTTTTTCTAAACTGAACAGTTTCCGCGAGAGACACTTCCAAAGTGGTAAAATGTTGGTCCCCCCCCCTACTGTAACTTCTAAAACAAGAGAATGATGAAACTAAAAAAATATATATGATGTACATTACCATGCAAACTTCAATTAAAAATTGGTTTGAACGAGATAAAGTAATTAGTTTTTTTTAATACGTCATTAATCGTAAACCGCAATTTACCTTTCAAAGTTACAACCAACTACATGAACTTTTATATTATGTTACTTGCTGCTACGGAACCCTTTATGGGCGAGTCCGACTCGCACTTGGCCGGTTTTTATGATTGCGACGAGATCAAGTTTTGGCAGGACTTGATGTTTGGGGAGTGCTGTCGACGGATAAAACTAGTTTTTTGGTTTTACTGTTTTTTGTGTCGTCATATTATTATAATATGATCTATGTTTTTTTTTCTACGTGTCAAGATATTCATTAAAATTATGCTTTCTAAATTATATTATTATAGTGCTCGATAGTAATTAGCAGTCCAAATAGTCCAAGATTGCTTATGAAATCAACTTAATTTCAGACATCGGACTAGCGCGGCCATTATTTACTGCCTGCACATTAGCGTGCACCATTTTTTTTGGTACTGATTACCATTCTGACACGCTTGTACAATGGAACAAAATTAAACTTTAATAGCGTTTATGTTATATTGTAGATGATAATATACAAGAAATGTTTTAGATGACACTACAATTATTTGGTTTCCTGAAGTCAGGAGGTAAATTGTGCAACTAGTAAACCTGTCGAGTTCATCATAATACAATGTGCTGATCTGCAACCTAGTCAAATTCAAGGACGTGATTATACTCATGATTCTCGACCCAAATCAACAATAAAAAAGGTAGGTTTTTTTTTTTTTTTTTTCCTTTTTACTGAAATCCGTAAGTGTGAACTAGTTTCTTCAAGAGTAGTAGATTCAATTCACGCACACCAGCTGCTCATCGCTGTGTGCGTACGCGCGGACTGCGTAGTCGGGTGATTCTCTTTCATTTGTATTGAATTAAGGGTTTAATTCTGAAATACTGTAAAATTTCAACAACAAAAAAAAAGCAGCCCTTATTAGTTTTGCCCGGTACTGTACTTTCAATTGATTATTTATGACTTTTGTGACAACCACCTGAAGTTTGACGAAAATGCAAAAAAACAGCGTGTATTATTCGTTTTAATAATCTGTTCTATAAAGTACTTTGTAACGATAGTCTACTTATCGAGGAAGACTAAGGGACTATCCATGGCGCGATGCGACGCGATTCGACCTATTCCAACTACAAGTGAAAATCAACCTTGCTACTAAGTTATAATGACGCAATTCGATTGACTTGACGTGGCGTCGTGGCGATCGTGTTTTGTTTTTCATTGACCCGTAGATAACAACGTGTTTTATGTCATATGTCGTAGTAGTAAGGTTGATTTTCACTTGTAGTTGGAATGGGCCGAATTGCAATCGCGTTGCGCCATGGGTAAAGTCCCTAAAGGCTATATAACCGAGCAATAGGAGCCGAGAAGCGGGGCTAAGCTAGTTCCAATGTATTGCGCGGTCTCGTAGAGGAAATGGCTACTAATAAACCGCTGGAGTTTCGAGCCAAGTGATTCGTTTTAATGACTCTCATAGATTTCACTTGATGTTGTGGATTTGATAGTTATGCCATGACATGAGTTATGGACCTCTTCAGTGACTAGCAAATCGTGAGTACTGTGGAGAGAAAATTTTCAATCTAAGACAGTTGAGAAACCTACCAATATCTGAATGGTTAAAAGTTCATAGCGCAAGCGTAAGCTTGACCATTTTTATTCATATCAAAGTTGTTCCGGGTCTAGTATTTATGTATGTGAGTTTATATATGTTTGTAAACGCACCCACGACACAGGAGAAATTCTTAGTGTGTGGCAGCGTTTCATAAAAAAAAGTACTAGACGAAGCGTATTTTCTTTAAAAGCTATATTTTCCTTATATGTATGAAGTTTAAAAAGAAAGAAAAAGTTTAAATAGTAGCGGTAGGAACGTGGTGGAACCATAACTAACGAAAACATTGCTCTTGGCGACCAAGTAATTATGATCATAAGCACCATTTCTGGAAGATTCCTCAATTAATTTATCAAAGATTCAAAATAGAGTTTGACAGTAAACTTGGTACTTGTAAGTTACAGGATGATTGTTGATTTAATTTCCGGAAAAACCCTGAAATCATTGGGCAGGATCTGATTATGAGATCCTAATCTTAAGTAAGTGGCAAACTAGCTCTTTGGGTTACAAAAAAAATCTTAGCCTTTGCAATAATCTTAAGGTTACTCTCGTAAAAAACAATGCCGCGTATTCTATTATTCACTCAGTAATTGTTGTATTCACTTTAGGTGGTCAATGCAAATTACTGTTAAGTATTTTATTAAAACACATGTTTTGATGTGTAAGGAACTGTTTGACCATGGTCCTAGTTATATAACCCAGTCGATCCGAATTCATCTGATATTAGTGTTTTACATGGAGCGGTTATCCTATCTATCGGGGATATCCCGGACATCAGCTCGTACGAGATTAGAATGGCTTTTAAACAGCTCATAAACAACAAGGCGCCGGGTGAGGACGGAATCACAACAGAACTTCTGACAGCGGGTGGAAAACCGGTATTTCTAGTCTTCCAGAAGTTATTTGATTCCGTCATAATCGAAGGTACTACGCTAGAAGCATGGCACTGGAGTGTGGTTGTGAGGTATTCCAGGAAGGGCACCCGCTAAAATGGCACCTGAGCGAATGGCTCCTAAGCTATTCCACGAACGGCACCTATCAAATTTTTTTGCAGGTGCCCTTAGTGGAATAGTTTTTCATCTAGGATTTTATTCCACATAGGGCACCTGTGGATTAATACGTACTAGTGTTGGGACGTTTATTTTTTAGTAACTCAAAATAATCCATTAAAACTAGTTGGGTGCTTACTACTAGCAATTATAAAATCATATCTTTATAATTTTATAATTAAGTGACATTAAGTCGAGGTTAAAAAAAATCTTCACGTTGTTGGCGTTATTGTTTTTAGCCCTATCTCAGTTAGTAAGATTTGTATGAGAGTACTAAGTGTGTTCTAAAAAGTAAATACATACTAGGAGAACAGGATCATGGAGAAGGTGTTCGTCTGTGGTCAAAAATCCGTGAAATTTACTAGGCTTGCATAAATTCAAACTGGCAGCAATGTAAGTATTCGGTAATAGAGAGCGTAAATAAGTCATCAGACTGATATGTAGGTATTGTTATTTTGGGTGATGACATATCCGTTATTAAACACATAAAACACACAAAATTTAACTTTTACAATAATTATTTAGAAATAAATCTGCTTAGTTAAAAAATCTTCTTTATTACAAACTAAGTATATTAAAAACTTGTCTTAGTTTATTAGATCGTTGATATCTTCCTAAGCTGGATCGGGCTGAGACCACCTTCAATCGGCTCTTACCCAATCTTGGAGGGAAAAACGAACACCGCCTGCCAGAGGCTGCACGCTAGAGTCATGCGGTCCATGGCACTCTACGAGGCTCCACAGTGTCCTCACCTACAGTCTGATGCAGGTCCTCACCAATCACAGATTTTTTGGGAGGTGCCTGTGTCAGATTGGGCACTGTGTCAACACTATGCGGTTCGAGCGACACGGGACGCGATGGACCATACGGTGGTGATGTCCCCGCTTGGCGCGTCAGCGTCGACCGTTCGCGCCAGGCTTTGACGCGATGTGTGCGATGGAAGTGCATATTTTGATCCCACCTGTCCCTTTTCATCATCGGAATAGAAGACGTACAGTAATGCGCCATAGGTAGGTGGACATTCCACACCCATACGTACAAATCGTTTTGCCAATATTTTTGTTGTACGCACAGCTAAGAAGTGCAATGGATTCCCCGCGGGGGTCTGTATTTCCTGATAGCGACAATGTTGGGAATTTGAAGGCAAGCGTATATCGTCGCCGTAGACGTCGTAGACAAATGCGAATGAATAGGCAAATAAAAAAAAAGTTAGGTCACAAAACGAAAATACTTAAGTAAGGTATTTTTTACGTTTTATTATACATACTTAAATACGCTCTCTAATATGTAAGTACCACCTCGAATTTATGCATGCCTAGTACATTTGTTGGTTACGCTAAACTCGGAAACAAGAATATGAAAAATCGATTCAAGTCAGTAATCGTTTTTTTTATTTTCTTGTCCTTCAAAAAAATGTCCCAGCACTAGTACGATCCGTGGGTGCCCTATGTGGAATAAAATCCTAGATGAAAAACTATTCCACTAAGGGCACCTGCAAAAAAATTTGATAGGTGCCGTTCGTGGAATAGCTTAGGAGCCATTCGCTGAGGTGCCATTTCAGTGAGTGCCCTTCCTGGAATACCTCTGGTTGTTCTATTCTTCAAAAAGGGTGATAACACCTTGTTGAAGAACTACAGACCAATCTCACTTCTGAGCCATGTATACAAGTTGTTCTCAAGAGTCATTACGAACCGTCTCGAACGCAAGTTTGATGACTTCCAGCCTCCCGAACTAGCCGGTTTCCGAAAAGGTTTTAGTAGGTACCATAGACCAATACAGACGCTCCGCCAGATACAGAAGACAGAGGAGTATAATCGGCCATTATTTCTAGCGTGTCTGGACTATGAAAAAGCCTTTGATTCAATCGAAACCTGGGCAGTATTGCAGTCCCTCCAACGATGTCATATCGACTATATTATCAAAGTGTTGAAGTGCTTGTATAGAAACGCCACCATGTCCATCCGACTTCAGGAAGAGAGCCCGAAACCAAACCCACTGTAGAAAGGCGTGAGACAGGGAAATGTTATTTCTCCGAAACTGTTCACGAACGCGTTGGAGGACGTTTTCAAGCTCTTGGAACGGAACGAACTCGGCATCAATATCAATGGTGAATACATCACTCACCTTCGTTTTGCCGATGATATAGTCATCATATCAGAGACGTTGTAGCATCTCAGTGCTATATATGCTCAGTGACCTCAGTCATCATCATCAGCCGGAAGACGTCCACTGCTAAACATAGGCCTCACTCAGTGACCTGAGTATCGTTTCCTAACAGGTGGGCCTTAAAATGAACAAGAACAAGACGAAAATCGTGTCGTATGTCCATGTGGCACTCGTACCGGTTGTTGTTGGGAATGATACTCTCGAAGTTGTAGATCGTTATATATTATATAGAAGGTAAGCTTGGACAGATTTTTCAGTTATTCAGTTAGGTAGGTCCAACTTCGACAAAGACGTCGCTCGAAGATCGCGGGCAACCGATGGATGCAAGTGGCGAATTGTCGTTCGGAGTGGCGGTCTAAGAGGTAGGCCTATGTTCAGTAGTGGACGACTTCCAGCTGATGATGATGATGATTGCCTATCTGACCCCCACAACCCAATAATTGGGTAATAAAGTAAGACCTGTTGATAAAACTGTTTGACAGACCAACAGTCTGATCAAGTCTGATCAGTCTGTCAAGATCTACAAACGACAGTCAGAACCAAAAAAAGAAAGCTTTACTGGCTTTCCATTGCACGCAACATGACATTCAAAAACCTCGGCAGTTCCATCTCATGTCGTAACCATTTTACGTTTCCATGAAACCGGTCACCCGCGAGTTTAATTCATTTAGAAAACTGGATGAACCTTATCAGGGCTTCAGTTTTTGTTATGTCATAAATGTTCCGGAGGTCTAAGAATATGGAACATTGCCTTTTTGGACCCCTGGTTATTATCCCACAGCTGGGCAAAGGTCGCATCTGAATGGCAGCTGTACTGTAGCATACCGTATATTATAAGTATTGTAAGTCCAATGTCTAGGTATGATTTGATATGTTAGGTTATTCATCACTAATCCAGGAATAATCTTGATGACTATATTCATATTGTCGGCACCGTGAAACAGCAAAACTCCTATAGCTGCTAAAATTCCCCACCGACCTACTCTTTAATAGGTCAGAAAATTAAAACGTCGTAACAGGGGCTTCTAAGGGTTAGCGGTAAATAAATCATTTTTTGTAAGGCTTTAATAAATACCCTTGTTATTTTTCTAAATGTAGGTATTTAAGATGTTTGGCAAAATATTTGATTATTTACGTGGGCTTAGTGGCTTCGTAATGGAGTACAATTTACTTATTGTTGTTGTGTATTGAAATGTTTTTTTTGAAGGTATCATTAGATGTATTTACATATTGTGTACTTTATTCCTTTCTTTAGGATTGTTAACGTGTTATTATAAAAGGATATTTAACCGTACTTCAGAATTATTTCTCAGGCGGGCACATTTTCCAAACAAAACTTACAGGCAGTTTTACAAACCACACTTCATTCAAGATGATAATGCATACGTGAAAGAGTGAATAATGTGCATGATTCCTTTTATTTTATTTATTCCTCTTCTTCCACGTGGTCTCAGGTACTACACCGTACCATACAGTAATTGTATAAATAGACCTATACAAGTTCTGCTATGTTATGAGAATGTAGCTGAAAATCATGAATGGGCCCTAAAAACGTCTATATCTACAAATAGCTCTCGCCGTAGTAGCGCATGAATGAAAAGCTTAACGCACATGCACGCCAGCGAATTGAGTTGTAGTAAATTTGAACTGTCTTGCAAATATAATAATAGGGATATACATACAGCGCATCGAGTGATTTATGAAACGACATAAATGCGCGAGACCGATGTCGACCATAAGCCTTTTGCTATAAGGTTGATTTTGGCCTGCATCGACAGCTATAGTAATGCTGCAAGCAAATATAGAGCTTAAACTTGGGAAATGCAATGCGCAGAATCAGTTGCATCGCCGACCTCGTGGAGGGTAGGCGCCGATGCAGCGTAGTAATATATCACGTGGCTACCCAACCACGCTTTTTGCGGCAGCCACGCTACGTGAGAACAAGTCATTAAACCACACCCATGGATAACCGCAAAATAAACATTCTTAAGAGGTTTATAAAGTAATACTACGTTATTGGAGGCATATTATAGTAATTTTGTGAGTACCTAACGATTACTTTGGTGTTTGTTTTATCACAGTTTCGAATTAGTGGGAGCGACTGACGCGCGGTCGGCGTTCTTTCGCCGTTACAAGGTCGGGGGCGCCGTCTGCGCCCACGGACGCCCTCTTTGAGACTAAACATTCTGAACAATTTCTGCTTGTGTTTTTCCCGTAGGAACGTATGTACCTAACTACTTACTGAGCCCGTTATGTTGGGTTTTACGCGAACAGCGCAGAGGGGGGCACACACAGCACTTGCGCATAGCAGGCTTGTCGCCAGCGATCGATGCGGGCGACGACCTTGCGCGGTGGAATACCAAAATGACGCCCTATACCACATCTTCACACCAAAATTTTGGTAAATACCTAAACGGGAAGAAGAATCCCGCAAGGCGATCGAAATGCAACCCCAGACCGCGGGCTAAACGAGCGCCGCGTCCACTCGGTGCATTCCCGCCACCTGCATCGCACTCGACTCAATTCAATACCTACGTTACACGGAACTTCCCCGCAAACAATAATACTGCATCTGCCATAAATGCCACGCTCGGCAGCGAGGCGAAATTCCTGGAAATCGAGGCGAAGCCGAGCTACGAACGGCGACGACGGCGCGACCGCCCCCGCTTTCTGTGCACAAGCTCCGGCACCGAGTAGTGGGATCGAATCCGGCCCCTCAGAAGCTAACATTTTATTTTCAAGCTTTATTTTTTGTTTAATATAATAAAATAAAACACTAATGAAATAATACATATAGAAAAAAAAAACCGGCCAAGTGTGTGTCGGGCCACGCACAGTGTAGGGTTCCGTAGTTGCCCATCAAAATACTTATGCGAACTAACTAAACTGATTCGCTGAATTTAATTTTAAAAGAATTTTAGAAAAACGGTCCAGACGTCTTTGAGAAATCGGGGAAAATACATTAAAAAAAAAGATTACGACGAACCTCCTCCTTTTTTTGAAGTTAGTTAAAAATAGTTGAAAATAAAAACCTACCTATCCCCAAAACATACCCACCTATTATAGCTGTAAAAATAAAGTTGACAAACATACATTTGCAGTTGAAGAACATGTTCTGCGATACATTTTGTTTAGGAAAATATGTTATCCAAGTACGTTTTATAAGTTGGTCGACTATTACTCGTAAACTTGTAAAGCCTACTTAGTCATGATAATTTTCTTTTAAACTTCGTTGTATATACTACTATTGTGAATTTTTTCACATCCCCAAATATAACCGTTGAGCTGTTGGAGGGGGGGACACTCGAGTTGAGCAAAAATTAGCACTTTAAAGCTTAATATTTCACAAACAAATCTTTTTATCAAAAAATTGTTAATAGAAACTGTCAATATTTTTTAAAGACCTATTTTTGATACCCCACACTAAGGGGTACGCGAGAAAAAAAAAAACATCCCCACTTTACGCGTACTGGACGTACCCTAAAAAAAAAATTTTACGAGATCTTATTTTACCACTTTTTCGGCGCTACGAATCCGTATATTTACACCAAATTACAGCTTTCTAGTACTGGGCGTCTCTGAGCTAAGCTGCGGACAGACGGACGGACGGACATGGCGAAACTATAAGGGTTCCTTGTTGACTACGGAACCCTAAAAATGGACTACAATAAGTTACAAAAAGCAAGCATAAGTTTTGTATTGTTCTAAAGCTCGACAGTTACAAGCTGACTGAATTATTTAAGCCTCGGTCAGTTGAATTGTAAATAGCAAACATAGCTAGCGGCGAGATATTTCTGCTTCGGTTCGTCGTTGTAGCAGCGTTTACGTTAGGCAAGCCCTACACTTGTAGGTACTATTTTTGGCAATGTGTTTTGTTTTGAACAAAAATTCCGACGGCTGGATTTTTTGGACAAAATTCGAGACTCCTAGCCCTTGTAGTAACAAAGTTTTATACAAACTATCAACCCAAAAAACAAACCCCTAAGGGGCCGAATTACGCAAAATTCCGACATAGTTAACTCTTACGTCTTCAAAAGACTCCCTATTCAGAAACTTCTTGCTCTTGTTGTAACAAAGGTTTATACCATCTAAGCATCCCAAAACAACCCCTTAGGGATCGAGTTTCACAAAATTCTCGTTTTAGGGACTATCGTCCAAAACAAAACCACTATGCAAAATTTGGGTCTCCTTTAACACCTCAGGGGTCCAATTTCGCAAAATACCACTGTGGTGAGCATTTATGTCTTAAAAAAACCTCCATGCTAAATTTGAGACTCCTAGCACTTGTAGTAGCAAGTTTTATACAAATTATCAACCCCAAAAACAAACCCCTTATGGGTCCAATTTCACAAAATCCCGCCATGGTGAGCATCTACGCCCTAAAAAGAAACCCCATGCAAAATTTGAAATTCCAAACACTTGTAATGACAAAATTTCACACAAAATACCTACCCCAAAAACAACCCCTTAGGGGTCGAGTTTCACAAAATTCTCGTATTAGGTAGAACTTACGTCCAAAAAATAACCTCTATGCAAAATTTGACTCTCCATACTAACAACCCCAAATACAACCCCTTAGGGGTCGAATTTTTCAAAATGCCACCGTGGTGAGCATTTACGTCTTAAAAAGAACCCCCGGGCAAAATAAGAGACTCCTAGCACTTGTAGTAACAAAGTTCCATACAAACTACCAACCCCAAAAACAAACCCCTTAGGGGTCGGATTTCGCAAAATCGCGTCATAGGTAACTCTTATGTCCTCAAAAGAACCCGACAGTCGACAGTTCGCGGTCTCCTGCGTGAGTGACAAACATAAGGCTAGTTGCCTAAAAAAATGTAATTAGTCCGTCTTTTAGATTATTCAAAAATAAGGGACACGTATTTTTTTATTTGTAAATTAGACCAAAATTACAAAGATATAGCCTATTAAAGTTACGTGTGACGTCACGATGCGTGGCATTTTTCGCGCAGAGTGACGTCACAGGTAACTTAAATAGGCTATTATCTTTGTTCTTTTTTGTTTAATCGAAAAAAGAAAAAAATACGTGTCCAATATTTTTTTATAATCTAAAATACGGACTAAATAGAATGTAATTATTTTGACCCTGGAAACTACCCTATTGCGTCGCGTCGCGTCGTAATCGTCGCTCACGCAGGCAGGACACCGCGTTTCTCAGCTGGACAGATTCGCAACTGGACAGATTCTCAGCTCGATAGTAAAGTTACTCTACAGCTGGACAGATTCGCAACTGGACAAATTCTCAGCTCGACCGTTACTCTGGTGGACAGATTAGCAACTGGACAGAACGTGTACAGTCCATGACATCCATTTTTTTAATGTCAAGTACCAGTTAAGAATTTAGATTGATGATGTTATAAAAGTGGCCAAGATAGGAAAGTGGACGTTCTTAGAGTTTAGTTATTGTGTATGTACATAGAACGTAAGCGAACCTGGGGCTCCTCGACACGGACAAGTTAGATTCGAAGGGGGTGACGATGGCCCCATTATCACCTTCATGTTAGATTATTTTAATAAACCTAACCAAAGAAATAGAAGCCTCGCTCACCTTCGTATGCGATATGCAATGCGTATTCTTTTTATTTTTGTCTATAAAATTATGCTGAAATATGATTTTGATTATACGTAAAAATGTTATACAATACGGCCGTCGTATCTTGGCGAGTCTGAACATAGGCACAGTATAATTATCTATCAGTAGTGGAACTCGGCCGAATGATAAAAATAAATTCCTACAGCCGCGCGGTACGTAAACATGCGTTAGGGCTGCCTGTCTCCAGCATTTTAATTACATTTGCCTACTTTCTGTTTCTATTTAGTTTTTGTGATTTCTATTTATTTTTTTATTTTACGTTCCTACATTAATATCCATGACTGTGATGTATAGTTTATGTAGTACACTGAATATACGTTGATTGTACACCGTACCGTAAATGAAGCTCACTGCTTCATTTCCGTGCCCGCCGACGATACACCATGTCTTTACTTTGAATTATACAAACTAACAAAACACACATGCACCGGAGTTTTAACACAAGCGTAAGTACCTACCGTATCATGATTCATTCAGAACCGCCTTTAACTTACCTATTTCACTCGTCTCAATAACTTTCCTTTACTCTATTCACTGTATTTATTAACCCAAATACCATTTTTTTCGTGAGATAAAAGAAAATACTTATCCATTAAGAAGACACACACTGTGTACCTACCTACTAGTAAGTAAAATTATTTTATAGTCAGTAACTTTCAGAGTTTCCAGGTAATTTGAAAAAACTTATGGCTGGATGCATTATTGACGAATTCATACACCCAAAAACAGCACAATATATTTCCTACTCGTCATATTAAATATGTACTTGAACAGATTTTGTTAAAAAAAAACACACCGTTCTTTCGTCACTGCGGTACAGTCGTGACTGTCTGCGCCCCGACATCGAGGCGCGTAGGCATAGCTCGCGTTTCGTCCGTTTGTATGAAGTTGGAGTACTGTAGATATTATTACCGTGACATAGGCACTGCGAACTTTAGCGCATGTACAATCGTGAAGAAAACTGTTATTGTCATTTTATTATACTGTTTTATTGTACTGTGTAGTGCCAACTGACACTTGCAAATAACACACAAAACGATCTTAAACACTTAACAAAAACCGTAACAATACTAATAAAACTTAACAACAGTAACAACAATCTTAAACACTATTACAGAAAATTTAAAAATACCAATTATACTTAACAGTAACAACGAAAACTTTTGTAACCGACTGCGCTCAAGACAGAGATAGCGACACCAACACGACACCGACACGCGAAATTAAGTTTCAATAATATATTTATTTTCAATTATATCAAGAGGTTTTAAATTACTCAAACAGTTGTTACTCAAGTAGTCATGAATAGATAACTGATATATAAGTTAATCATGACTTTCAACTGAGAAAATACTTTTTTTTTTTAGTTTATTTTTATACTAAAGTCGAAATATTATTCATTTGTAAATCTTGTATCGTTTCATATATTACATAAACAAAAATTAATTAATTCTAAATTAAACTTATGGATTACGATATTTGATCGATAAAGGGTCGATTGTATTAACATAAGGTCAATCTCTAGCCTAGACCACCGCCCCCGCACGTCGCCATTAGGTTCCTAAAAAAGGTTATTGCGCAACCTTCTGCGCGAAGTTCGGACTCGCCAAGTTACGTCGGCCGTATTGTACCTATTTTTCATTGTAACTTATTTCTTCACGACTGTACTCTGTCCAGTTGCTAATCTGTCCAGCTGAGAGTTTAGTTGCGAATCCGTCCAGTTGCTCCGGAGAGGGAATTTGTGACATTTGATTTGGGCTATATTGAAATGAACAAAAATATAGACCGTTTATTCCGTTTTTATATATTTGTTCAGGGCTATCGCGTGTGACCGTGCGTGTTTGTTTTTTATTTGTTTATTTAAAATGGTGCATACGACGTGTACTGTGACTGATTGGCAAGTCCTCATCTCGTATAAATAAAGATCTGCGTTTTCATCAGTACTTAAATAATTTTATTTGTAATGTTAAAAATATGGGAACGCATACTCCACAACCGCCTAGCAAAACTGGTATCTATATCTGATAACCAATGTGGCTTTATGCCGGGAAAGTCTACCAATGATGCGATCCAAACAATAAGAATTCTCATGGAAAAGCACCGATCCAATAAGGAAGACCTG
This sequence comes from Agrotis clavis, assembly GCA_954870645.1. NCBI lineage: Eukaryota > Metazoa > Arthropoda > Insecta > Lepidoptera > Noctuidae > Agrotis > Agrotis clavis. The sequence goes on from OX940917.1 coordinate 2,826,304, forward strand.
CACTTACTCTTCATAGACCTCGAAAAAGCTTTCGATAGAATTCCTCGAAAACTTGTGTGGCAAGCTATGAGAGCTCAACAAATCCCAGAGCAGTACGTGATCCTAGTCCAGGATATGTACGACCACATTAGCACGCAAGTCAGAAGCTTGGCATGACTTAGTAAACCTTTCGAGGTAAAAGTTGGAGTGCAACAGGGATCGGCACTTAGCTCCTTCCTATTTAATCTATCTATGGACTATCTCACAAAGGACATACAGTCTCCTCCTCCGTGGTGTATGCTATATGCGGATGACATTGTACTGATAGAAAAATGTGCGAATAAATTAAACAACACTCTCCAGCAATGGACACGCGCGCTCGAAAACAATGGCTTACGCATAAGTAGAAGCAAGACCGAATATCTTAAGTGCACCTTTAATGAACAGTCACCACCTGATACTAGCATCTTTATTGACGGACAGCCTGTACCAAAAGTAGACCGATTCAAATATCTCGGATCAATGCTTACTGCAGATCTAAATATAGACGCAGACGTTACTCATAGAATAAATGCGGCGTGGGTAAGGTGGAGAACCTTAACAGGAGTTCTCTGTGATAGCCGAATGCCAATAAAAGTAAAAGGTAAAGTCTATAAAGTGGCAGTAAGACCCGCCATGATGTACGGCGCCGAATGCTGGGCGGCCAAGAAGACTCATGAACAAAAGATGCACACCACTGAAATGAAGATGCTACGGTGGTCAGCGGGAGTGACGAGACTTGATAAAGTACGGAATGAGTACATCAGAGGCTCCTTTAAAATCACCCCAATCGCAGAAAAAATGACTGAGAGTCGCTTAAGATGGTTTGGACACGTAATGAGGCGAGACGAAGAGCACGCTGTTAAGAAAGCATTGCGCATCCCAGAAAAGAAGAAAGGCAGAGGGAGGCCACTAGCCACGTGGCTGACACCGTTACCAGGGATATGGAACGGGCACAGCTGAATCCAGAGACAACCCAGGACAGAGCGGCCTGGCGCCGAAATACGAGGAGGGCCGACCCCAAGTAAAGGGAAAAGGCAAAGAAGAAGAAGAAGAAGAAGAAGTAATGTCGTGTCACGTTGATAACGCTTATAAAATGGCCGACCGGCGCACGGGTTTTTTTTAAATACTTTATCGCACAGGGCATTAGGGATGAGCGTTGAATCAACGAACTAGTTGAATCAACCGTTGATCTCCTGTCAACGTATTAACGTTAACTGAATATGAATCAACTAGTTGAATTCGTCAACGACGTTTATGAGTTGAAGTCGTTCGTTCGTTCGTTCTCGTTAATTCAACGAGAACGAACGAACGAGTGTACAACTAGTTTAATTCGTCAACGACGTTTATGAGTTGAACTCGTTCGTTCGTTCGTTCTCGTTAATTCAACTCGTTGAATTAAGGCAAACGTTATCTTCAACGTTGAGTTTTATGGTTCGATATTTTTAAAGTCATAGATTGCGAGCGGTTAAATGAGTTGATTTTCGAATTATTTATTTTAAGAATAGTACATAAATATTGGTGGACTTTGTTTAATTATCCCAATGTATTATTTGAAATGTACTATTTTTTGAGACGCACGAGGTATAGCGAACAGCCCTCTGTGAAAAATGTAATAATAATATTTTTATTTCACACAATTTAAGATGTTAGTTTGTACATAAAACGTTTATATACAAAATTTGAATCAAATTGTTTCTTAAATTAAACGCGCAATCGTTGATTAAAAACCGTTTAATGAATCAACGGTTTACGTTGCAAGTTGATAGTTAAATTCGTCAACGAGATGAACACGTTAACTCATTCAACTCGTTGACGAATTTAACTAGTTGATTAACTAGTTGACAAACTTGAATCAACCGTTTCGTTGACGGAAAAACCGTCAACGACCCATCGCTACAGGGCATCTGTTTGTATGACTGTGTTATTAAATATTGTATGTTCCGTGTCAAGATGGTGGACTTTTTTTATTATTTACCAAGGGTGAATTTCGAGATGGCGGACGACATTTTTTTAAATTTGATTAACAAGTACGGGTGTCAATTTTGAGTTTATTCGGGGTGCTTGTTACGAAAAAACCATTATTTTTGAAATCCAAGATGGCGGACGTCATTTCCTTATAATTAAACGCCAAACCGTGATGTCGCACTGACAACTGTGTTATTTATTTCTTTGAAAGTTTCACTTAAAAAGATTACAGTCCACATCGGTGTCACAGTAACTAGTTATCAATTCTGCATCAGTTTAATTTCTAAATCTCTACGTGTACGCCTAATCTGCATTTTTTATTGTCATTCAACTTCTTAATAATACATGCAGTAAAGAGCGGGTTAAAACTTGTTTTCATTATTATATTAGTGTGTAATATTGTTTCAATTATAATACTGCTATCCATGTTGATCTACAGTAAATAAATAATTTCATAAATATTCTTTACTTGTGACAACCCTGGCCGATGCATAACTGTCTAGACGATGCCGGCATTTTACCCGTGATCAAAAGCGTCGTCCTACTGTATGATTTTTATACTGTGGCACAACCTTGTTTGCTAAGACGGATCAGGACGCAAAAATGTCATATAACTCAAATAATGATCCTCCATACTCCGTAGTAGTCAAAAAGTCGTTTTGTTCCCGAACCAGTAAAAAGTAAGTACCTGTTTCTTCTTTAAAATGTTTTATGTACCAATTTATCTTAGAAAGCGCACCTGTGTCCCAGCTATATTCAAATTTCATGCTTCCTAACTCTTTTTTGAGGCGTTATGAATTAGCAAAATGTAACTCTTTTAGTAAGAACTTTATTGTGAAGGTTTACAATACAGTTCTTTACAATTTTGTTTTGTTATTAATCACCACCCAAACCTTAAAACCCTGAACTTGGTCCATTCTTTGTTTTTCATTTTCTTCATTTCCGCGTTTTCCTTCTATTGTTAGAGTTACTTCGCACAAATAGAAAAAGTTTCGTGCGCATTATTAAAAGTGTGCCCAGTAACGGGATCTAAGTACTAAGTTTATCATGAAAAAAAGTTAATAATGACGTGGATCATCAGATTATGTAGATTATGTTGTAAATGAGGATTAATAATGAGGAAAGAAAGTTATTGAGGATTGAAAATGTATTAGATACTTAGCTAACATAAAAATTAGTAAAAAAAAATATTAAGCCTTTTTCATCAAATTTATTTCATAGTTTTAAGTTTGATTTGTAAAGAGAATTTTATTTATAAACTAGCTTCTGCCCGCGACTTCGTACGCGGATCCTGTTGCTTATGCCAGCAGTCGGGGACGTCAAAATCGAAGATCTGAAACGTCTGATGTCGAATTCTTAGAGCCTGGTGACGGAAAACAACGGGATGCGCGAGACGATTCCAGACGTTGCAGATCTTTCATTTTTGTAAGACAACAGGAAATGCCCATCAGACTAAACAACTCTTGCTAAGACGTCATTCCTGTACCTATATATTATAGTGTAGCTGGGCTCTTGGAGTTCCACATCAGGTGTTCCAGATCTACAATTTTTATAAGTTGACAAAGAGTACTCATCTGGCTGAATAACTCTTGCTAAGACGTCATTGCCTTATATGTTATAGCTGGGCTCTTGGAGTTCCACATCAGGTGTTCCAGATCTTCAATTTTTATACATCAACAGAAGGTGCTCATCAGGTTGAACAACTCTTGCTAAGACGTCATTCCTGTATATGTTATAGTGTAGCTGGGCTCTTGAAGTTCCACATCAGGTGTTCCAGATCTTCAATTTTTATACATCAACAGAAGGTGCTCAGCAGGCTGAACAACTCTTGCTAAGACGTCATTCCTGTATATGTTATAGTGTAGCTGGGCTCTTGAAGTTCCACATCAGGTGTCCAGGATCTTCAATTTTATTCTCTTAGCAGAAAATGCTCATCACGTGGAACAATTTTTGCTATTGCATCATTTTTGTATCTCTTATAGTTTAGCAGGTCTGTTGCAGTTCTGCATCAGGTGTTCAAGTTTCCAAGATAAATTATAGCCTATATGTTAACGGGACTTAATACCTATACAACAAAAAAAAAACATTCAAATCCGTCCAGTAGTTCCGAAGATTAGCGTGCACAAACACACAGACAAACAGACAAAAAAAAAAGGTTGCACTCCAGGAGTGCCGGTAGAAGTGAAAACTTTTTTGTTACTATGTTTTATTTTTAATTTGAATGACGTCTTACTCATTTTCGATCAGGGTCACGTGACCCTGACGGTCACGTGACCCTGACGGTCACGTGACCCTGACGCGAGTTTTAAATTTTTTACCCATTACAGAAAAAGTGTACAACGCCGCTAAAGAAGTTTTCACTTCAAAAATCTAATTACAGTTTCGGGTTCGGCATCGATAAAATAACAACCCCTGCTACTTTTTTATTTTGTATATTTCCATTGTACAGACACCACTTTTCTACAAAATTACCTATATGTATAGATAAATTACACACATCAAAAGTGTCTAGGGATCAAGCATTTTTATGCGGATTTCTTGAGATTGAGATGTGGCTTTGTAATAAATTTATGATTTTATAAATTTATATGGATCCTTTTTGGTGCATTTCATAATTTGAATCAGGACCTGTAAATCAAATTCGAGTAAAAGATGAAAATCAGCTGTCAATATTTTCCCTATAAAAACATACAACGCATTGAAGACATTATTAGTGCTACTGTTTCCCTACTACTGATTAAAACCAACGTTATTATGGAGCGGCGACGTCATTTAAGCAGGGAAGAAATGCTCAGAGCCGTGGGAATGATAGAAGCTGGTTCCCGGCAACGTACTGTGGCTTTAGCTCTGAATACAAGTCAGAGTGTTATCAGTCGACTTTGGACACGTTACCGAAGCACTGGTACCGTGGCTGAGCGCCATGGAGGACGGTATCGCTGCACCACACGGAGACAAGACCGATACATTCAAATCTTAACTCGAAGAGCTCCAACAATAACCGCCATGATGTTAGCCGTGAGGCTTCATCACTCTTCAGGGAACTTAATTAGCGACCAAACAGTCAGAAACCGCTTGCATGAAGTGAACCTTCATTCCCGAAGACCGCTACGGGTACCACCTATAGCAATGCACAATCGTAGGATTCGATATCAATGGGCTCTTGAACACAGAAATTGGGCAGAAGAACAATGGCGTTTCTTGTGCTTTTCTGATGAGTCTCGTTTTGGTATGAGACCGGATACAAGACGCATACGACACTGGAGAACCCCTGGACGCCAACAGCGATTAAAATCCTGCCAGGAAGTCCATCCTTATAGTGGTGGAACCATCATGGTATGGGCGGGTATTTGGATCGGCGGAAGAACTGAGTTGATTTGGATCAGAGGCAACCTCAACGCTCAAATTTATGCTGAGACGATTGTATCAGACGTCATCGTTCCTCTACAAGTGCAAATCGGTCCCTTATTTCAGTTAATGCATGATAATGCACGACCGCACACCGCAAGAGTTGTAAGACAGACTCTCGCCGCAGCTAACATCAATGTCCTGCCCTGGCCTGCTCAGTCGCCAGACTTGAACCCGATTGAGCATGCATGGGATATGCTATAGAGAAGAGCTCTGCCGAATATGGAGGGTATCCAGTCGCAAGAAGACCTTTTTTTGTTGTTGCAACGAACATGGGCGGCCATTCCACAGCGTGATTTGGATGAACTCATTTTGAGTATGCCAAACCGATGTTCTTGTGTTGTTAGTGTTCGCGGTAGAAACACGGATTATTAATTGTTTAAGTTACCCAATAAAATTTTAAAGAAAACTGTTATTTCAGTCTTTTTTTCGAACTTTAATGTTAGTGGTTCAAATGTCAAAAATCCCTTTATTAGGAAAATGGCAAATTTCTTTATGAATGCAAAGGTGACTTGGTTTATCGTTACTGTGACAAACGATAACACTTTATTTGATGAATCCTTAAAGAACATTTTAATTAATATCAATCAGGAGAAAAGTTATTGCAAAAATATATGTTGATCCCTAGACACTTTTGATGTGTGTACATAGCATATACATACTTAAAACCTTCCACAAAGTTGGAACATGGTTCAATAGAAATGTCAAAATAGAACTAGTTTGTTTTTTATAATTTGAGAGCTGACAGTTGAACCCGTTCCTCAGTAGTGAAAAATATTTTCTGCTGGCGAGTTTGCAAGTACCTATTCAAAATCATACAAGTGGAAAATGAAAAAAAAAACAAACTGAAATCCCTTGCAAGCAGAGTAAACTATCGTATGATCCCTCAGCAAAAAAAAAACAAATTCCATAATGTCATTTTCCATTTCCTCTCTCATAATTTCCGAGAAATAATGTGAACAGAAAAGGCCAGCATTCATGCGTGATACATTGATACCGTGCAAGCATTTGCTACTTAATGGAAACCCGTCCGTTAATTAATTACCGCCGGGGCTTGCTCGGAAATGTTCAATTCAAACGGCATAGGTTACGCTAAGCTCACACAACACGCGCCACAAACGTTTGGTTACAGTTAACCTGAGCTTATAACATTGTAATCCTATTTTGAAGCGTGTTTCGATGTTCGATTAGGTCAGTCGGGATAGACGTTACAAATATTTTTGAATATAATTCATTCGTAGATTTACTAACCTATTTAGAACTTCTGATAGGATACATAAAATACACCGGATACAGGTCAAGGAAGTCTTGTATCAAAAAATTTGGATTATCAATTTCCGTTGAAATACTAGGTCAATAAAAAATCGGGTCAGACACTGACTAAAAGTGGTTATAGTGGCTCCATTATACCCACATTAAGTCTAAAAAAGAAAGTTGTTACAATTGTTTGCCACCCAAGTGTCATACATTTATTTTGAGAAATATGCCTAGAAGTACAAGGTAACTTTATGGCACTTATTTATGTTCCCAAGGTATGATTAGTTGTAATATCAAAGGAGACCGGGCGGGTGTGGCCCAAGTGGCGGCGGAGCATGACGTTCATTTTATTTGAAAGTTCCCTAACTAAGCTTACTTTTTTTGTACGGGTACAAAAAAATCTATCCTGGGAGAAAAAAGTTATAGCGTTATAAAGAAATACGCATTCATAGAGCTATTTCAACTATTTATTCAATTAAATCTAGTTACTTGAACTAAAGATGTTATGTATGCTATTACGAGTATCTAACATTCATGACACATACACGTGGTGTCCACTTTTTTTTTTATCTTGGTAAAGTCATGAAATGAGTCCTCCCACCCAGGACATAGCGGGAAGGACTGTCAGACTCATACTGACTGACTAAAATCCACGGTGTTCTTCAATAGCTGTTTACGTTCCAGGGTCACGGTAGTTCGATACGTTCCGCGTTCGTTAAGATCCGCGACCCCGGCAGGCTTTGGCCCTCTAAAGGGGGGCCCGTCATTATGCTGACACTCTCTGAGGCGCGCGTGGAACAACGCGCCGTCGACTCGGACATGGTCCATGGTGGGACAGCGAGTCGCCCATTACTCACCACCCGCATGCCCGCGCCCACCGCGGCCGGAGATCGTCTGCCGATGTCCGTCGCCGACGCCGTCTACCACTGCGGCTGGGGTGGAGGGAGGACGCTGTCCTTTCCCTCACGCGGCCCGCCTTCTTCGCAAGCATGACTGCTTCGCAGAAAGAGGCGACCGCTTCCCATTACTTCTCGCTCCGCAGCATGGCCTCGACCAATGCCGGGCGCGAGAGGTGCTCCGCCCAAGCGTGGCAGTCTTGCACCGTATGCTCCACCGTGTCCACCGGGCGATCCTCGCAGTGGTGACATCCAGGTGTTTCTTCCTTCCCCATCCAACACAGCTAGGTACCTCCCGAAACTTCCGTGTCCGGTGAAGACCTGCGTCATGCGGTAGGTCAGGACGCCGTGACGCCTATACAGCCACTCCTCAAAGAGGGGTCTTACCAGCCGACGTAGTATCTACTTTAGAAATATGTAATTACTCCATTGTTGTAAGGATTCTGGTTCAAGTGGCGTTTGAAGACGAGGCTAAGTTATAATATAATATATTATGTTTGAATAAATACTGTTTTTGAGAAATGATTTAAAAGTGTTTAACCGTCTTTATAATATATGTCATCGTAAGGTGAGGGGGGTTCGCATCGGTGTCGGGGGGACGATAAAGTACCTTGGACTCGTCCTCGATAGCCGGTAGAACTTCGGGCATCATTTCCTGCGCTTGCCAAAGCTGAACCGGGCATCAGCCGCCCTCAGGCGACCCCTGTCTAATCTCGGCGAGCTAAACGCCCCGTGCCGGAGGCTGCATGCCGGTGTCGTGTGATCCATGGCCCTCTACGGGGATCTCGTGTGGGCCCTGAGCATGCGGACGCGACCGGTAAAGCTGGTCGCATGCCAGAGTGAATATGGCTATCCGAATGATCCGAGGATACCGCACGATCGCCGGCGAATCGCCCAACCTTCATGCCAGTTTGCTGCCCTGGGATCAGGAGGCGACGGCCCTCCTGCGCGTGTATCAGTGGTTCGGGCACATCGCAATCGCGGCGGTAAGACCCATCTTTAAGGAGTGTCTGGATAGGCGTCACGGCGTCCTGACTTACCGCCTGACGCAGGTTCTCACCGGACACGGAAGTTTCGGGAGGTAACTGTGTCGGATAGGGAAGGAAGAAACGCCTGGGTGTCACCACTGCGAGGATCGCCCGGAGGACACGGTGGAGCATAATATGGTGTCCTGACGACGATGATTGGCGGCTACCTCTCGCGGCAGGCATTGGTCGAGGCCAAGCTGCGTGGCGAGACGGAGTGGGCAGCGGTCGCCTCCTTCTGAGAAGCAATAATGCTAGCGAAGGAGGAGGCGGGACGCGTGAGGGAGAGGACAGCGTCCTCCCTCTGCCCCAGCTGCAGTGGTAGACGCCCACGGTGACAGATGTCGCAAGACGATCTCCGGCCACCGTAAGCGCGAGCATACGGGCTTTGAGTAATGGACGACTCGATGTCCGACCATAAACAATGCCCGGGTCGACGTCGACGGCGCGTTGTGTTCCACGCACGCCTCAAAGTGTATCAGCACAATGACGGGACAAAGCCTGCTGGGGTCGCGGGTCTAACGAATACCGTGACCCCGGAACGTAAAGGGCTATTGAAGGACACCATGAATTTTAGTCAGTACAAGTCTGACAGTCCCTCCTGCCCTGCCCTAGGTGGGAGCACTCATTTGATGAAGGAAGAAATCTAACGCATCAATTCAACACAGCCGATTAAGAATGGAGGAATAATAGAATAGATAACGCAGCTCAAATACAACACAATCACACCAATCAGCAGCGAGCGGAGAGAGTAAGTCAGCTGCAAATCTGACAGAATTGCCATATATGTTGCGTTAACTGTTGAAGTATTTGAATATGCAGTAACTTTTTTTTCCCGGGATAGATTTTTTTGTACTTGTAAAAAAAGTAAGCTTAGTTAATGAACTTTCAAACAATATAAGTGTCATGCTCCGACGCCACTTGGGCCAGAGCCCATACAAAAATGTCCGATCTCCTTTATTTTAAGTGGTTTCCGTCGTTCATAAGCTGTCAGAAAATATCAATTCAAAGTGGTAATGGATAATTTCTCAAAATTTGCAGTTTATTGGGGAGGTCAGCGTTAAAATTATTGCAGATTAGGTCTAGTATCGCCTGTTTTGAGCAATGCACCAAATTTCAAATCAACCATCAGTAGATATATAACTAATCTGTCTGTAGAAGGAATTTGAGTTCGCAGCATAGAATAGTATAATAATTATTAAGGTCCGCGATTTTATACAGCTTTCAATGAACTGCGTGCTATTCTGTGTTCTAGTATTCGGGGTTACTTCAGCTCTATTGAAAGGTAACCGACTGAGACTGCTATGATTTTAAACTATACAAGAGAGCGACGGTGCTTCCTTTCTTGGAATTTACGCGGTAGTTTAAGTACGGCAAACTTCCTTAAAACTTAAGAAAAGCGACAGATATAAGAAAGAGCGAGTGTGGTAATTTATGAATACTAAATAGTTGTGTAGCACGTAATAGAAATACTTTCCCAGGTCATTATTTATGACATTATTTAGAGTGGTGTTAATCATTACGATATTCTAATTAGTTTTAAAATTAGAGACTTATTATAAACTAGCTTCTGCCAGCGACTTCGTACGCGGATCCTGTTGCTTATGCCAGCGACAATGGGGTCGTCAAAATCGAAGATCTGAAACGTCTGATGCCTTAGGGCCTGGGGACGGGAAAACAACGGGACGCGCATGACGATTCCAGACGTTCCAGATCTTTCATTTTTGTAAGTCAACAGGAAATGCCCATCAGACTAAACAACTCTTACTAAGATGTTATTCATATATATGTTATAGTGTAGCCGGGCTCTAGGAATTCTACATCAGTTGTTCCAGATCTCAATTATCATACGTCAACACAGAGTGCTCATTACGCTAAACAACTCTTGCTAAGACGTCATTCCTATATAATATGTTATAGTGTAGCTGGGCCCTTGGAGTTCCATATCAGATGTTCCAGATCTTCAGTTTTTATACGACAACAGGGAGTGCTCATCAGGCTGAACAACTCTTGCTAAGACGTCATTACTGTATATGTAATAGTGTAGCTGGGCTCTTGGAGTTCCACATCAGGTGTTCCATATCTTCAAATTTATTTTCTCAGCAGAAAATGCTCATCACGCGGAACAATTTTTGCTATGGCGCTATGTTTGTATCTCTTATAGTTTAGCTGATCCATTGCAGGTCTGCATCAGGTGTTCAAGTTTCCAAGATAAATTATAGTCTATATGTTGCCCAGACTTAATAGCTATAAAATTAAAAAAAAAAACAAACAAATCCGTCCAGTAGTTCCGAAGATTAGCGTGTATGGAGTAACTTCTCCCGTTTTCCTAACATTTCCCTTCACTGCTCTGCTCCTATTGATTGTAGCGTGATGAAAAGTATACTATAACCAGCGCAGAAGTATGAAAAATAATTGTACCAAGTTTCGTCAAAATCCGTCGAGTAGTTTTTGTTTCTATAACGGTTATACAGACAGACAGACAGACAGACAGACAGACAGACAATAATTTTATTAATTGCATTTTTGGCATCAGTATCGATCCCTAATCACCCCTGATAGTTATTTTGGAAATATATTTCATGTACAGAATTGACCTCTCTACAGATTTATTATAAGTATAGAAGATAGAAGATAGATAGATATAGATAGATATAGAAGATAATTTAAATATGAATTATTATATGGTAATATATGAATATAATTGCAATACTTATATCAGTATTTGTTGCCGATATGAACACAGAAAGTGGTCATAACTTTAGAACCCTAAAAAATAGCACCATTTGTTTCAGAGGTATGAAATAAAAAAATATTGGAAATGACCTCTCCCATGGTCCTGTTAAATTTGAGATCCACGCTTACATCCTAGGAAGCTTGGATCACAGCCTGTATGGAACAACTATTATAGGATTTTTTTTGCCTGGTAAAATCATCAAATGAGTCCTCCTTCTCCGGGCAGGGCAGGAGGGGCTGTCAGACTTGTACTGACTAAAATCCACGGTGTCCTTCAATAGCCCTTTATGTTCCGGGGTCACGGTGAGGAAATAAATCCCGCGACCCCAGCAGGCTTTGGCCCTCTGAGAGGGGGCCCCGTCATTTTTAACCGACTTCCAAAAGGAGGAGGTTCTCAAATTCGGATGTTTGTATTTTTTTTTTATGTTTGTTCGGGCATAACTCCGTCGTTTAACAACTGATTTGAAAAAATCTTTTTTTGTTGGATAGGGTATACTTCCGGGATAGTCCCATTAAAATTTTATCGAAATCGGACTAGCACTTTTTGAAAAATCAACAAAGGCCTAAGAAGTTTTCAACTTTGTCTACACCGATTACTCCGAGGTTTCTTGTCCGATTTCGATGATTGTTTTTTTGTTCGATACAGTATATCTGCCATTTGGTCCCATAAAATTTTCATTTAGATTGGTGCCGTAGTTTTTATTTTTAGCTCATTGTGTACATACATACATGGGCGTTGTTATTACCGGTGCTACGGAATACAAAATTTTAGTGCACATGTAAGAAAATTATGTATTTGACAATAGTTTGGGTTGAATAGTGAAACTAAAAAGGATAAAAAAAAAACTTTTTCAAAAAAAAAATGTAACCGAGTTCAAAACAACCACAAAAAAGTTCAAAATAACTTACAAAAAAGCTTTTCATTCGAAAGTCGGTGACAAAAAGTCAATGAAATAAAAAATAAAGTCACCGACTTTCGAAAGAAAAGTTTTTTTGTAGGTTATTTTGAACTTTTTTTGTGGATGTTTTGAAGTCGGTTACATTTTTTTTTTTGAAAAAGTTTTTTATTGCTGATGCTCTTTGAGGCGCGCGTGGAACCCGACGCGCCGTCGACCCCCGGGTTGACGGCGCGTCGTGTTCCACGCATGGACCATGCTCGCATGGACCATGCTCGCATGGTCCATGGTCGGACAGCGAGTTGCAGAAATATTTTTTCAAGTACCTATGTACGTAACTTTACGGTGCTCGTAATACGTTCCACGAGTGTAACATTTATTCAATCGTGGCCGTACTGTACGAAAAAGACGTAACTACATTCTGTGGTATTTATAAATAAATGTTAGGAGGAATAAGAATAAAGTTCAAGTTCGATTTGAATTTCATGAAAAACAAACGACGCATAACATGATCAAATAACAAAAAAGTGCAACTAATTGAGATTGCAGAGCTAGTAACTGAGAACTGTTTTACTACTTTTTTCATTAAACATTAAGAAGTCTTTGGACGTGTTCCTATGTTTTCTTTTTTACAAGCTTTTAGTAAGTTTCACCTGTCCCGTTGTCTGTGATCAAATCTTGCAAGTTTTTGATCCACTTCCCGGTTTCCGATAAACCTAAAACTTTGCACGTATAATGTATATCGCTTAATATGATGTCATGGAGCTGATCTGATGATGGAACTGGAAGGTGACAATAAGAACTCTGTAATGAAACGCCGCAAACCCATCGAGTTTAGAATCTTTTGACTCCTTGACGGGTACTTCGTCTATCGTAAGTGTTTTTGTAGCAGTAAAAGCTTGTTCTTACAAATAACATAGCTTTTTTAATTGACTAACTATAATTTCGTAATATTTGTTTTCTGGACGTTTGAACACATTTGCTTTTCATTTGAGGTTTTTGAATGTATATCTCTTTTAATAATGAACCAATGAAAAATGGGACATGCCAATACCGGCCTTAGATGTTTTGTTAAAAGAAATATTGCTCGGCTTTATCCAGGGAGGAAGCAGGGGACTACGTTTGTATGAAAAAATGCCCTGATAAACCAAAAAAGATTACAAGATTCATCCAGAGTCAACTCCGTGACTACTGGAGTAAATGTAAGATTGGTGTGTGAGCCGTATCCACATTGTCCCTTAAGCGTCTCCAGCGTGTCGTTTCGTAGTTTACTGACGTAGATTATTCAGTTTGCTGATGTAATTACACTGAATATAGACACCTTGTTAGCATAAACTTTAAATATGCAGAGAATAGGTACACGTTCCTGCTGTATAAAGTGACGTCAGACGTTAAGGTTGCAACAAGAATATTTTCCATCATTCTCAGCCATCCATTGAATGCATACTTATGCCCAGCGACTATTGTGCATACGGATAACGTGTTGATATTATTATGGCGTAATAATACAAAAAAACACGAAATTAAATATAAAAATCCAATAGCATACAATCATTTATTAATTTCAATGCGTTATAAACAGTGCCAACTACCGCCTCGTCTAGCGGTTACATCAAGAGCCCGCTAGTGATTATCTTGCGGACTCGTATCTTCTGACGTCAGGGTTTTCAAGTCGTATTACTCGTAAACTATTACGAGTATGTATAAATTCGTGAAGCAAATAACTGTACATGTAGCGTGTTTAAAAAAATAAGGCGGACTTATGAAAATAACACGGATTAGTTTGGCACTGATAAAATTAATATGGAAGCTAGTTTTTTAAATCTTAAAATTATGAAAAGTGATCTATTAAAATTATGAAAAATGATGAATGGTGATAATAATGTTCGAATTTCAAACATGGGTAAACACTAGTTATGTTCCATGTAGTAACGTTATTCAGCGAGTTGTCGTGTAGCGCTAGCGCTATAGATATACAAGGTGAATTTTTCAACTGGGCGTGGATGACGTATATGATTATACACAGGGTTGGAAAAAAAACAGTTTTTTTTAAATTATATAAAACAAACAGTTCAAAATGTTTTAAACAAGTGTTTTTTTTGTTTTTTTTAGTTTAGGGCATTATTTCAAATTATTTCGACTATGTTTCTTTTCTAGGCTAGATCTTTGTAAACTCGTCCTAATACCTAAATTAAATATTTACAAAAAAATGATCAATACTTAACATTTATTTGTATGTTGCGTAATCAAACGCTTCACATTCACCCGGTAGGTACGAGTATGTTCTAATGTTGATTTTATGTTGGGCGACACGTAGGGACTTTCCTAGCGGGACAGGCGGCGCGCCTCCTATTCGTTCGCAGAATAGTTCATTGTTCATAAGGTATATCCCCGCGCCACGGTGCGGGGCTTTACCTTATGAACAATGGACTGAGAAACACCGATCTACTTATATGTCTAAAAATAGGGGAATTACCAAATTTCTTTCGACAGCCGACATTAGGGATCGAAGTTTACGTTTTTTATTTATGACTAATGTTGTTTATTAATTAAAATTGTTACAATTTTAATTGTTTTGAAATTATTATGATAGTGTTTCAAAAATAGGTGCTATCTTGTCCCATACAAATCCTGGTACTTAGATATTTGTTTGATTGAATGAAATACCTACATAACATAAAAATAATGTTGGCGGCATGTTTGAGTTTATGTTTGTATAAACGCACCCACAACACAGTAGAAATTCCTAGTGTTGGGCAACGTTTTATAAAAAAAAATGATTAAGTCAATTACAATGCCATTGAAAGTTCAAAAATATAACAGCAATAGAGACTCGATTGGTTTTATGTTGAACTATTCAGACTCAAATACCTATTATTTTATTTTCATTTTATATTCAGTTATTGCGACATGAAAAATAGTTTTAAAACATGTTTTTTTTCGTACTGTTTTATACAATGTTTTAAACTTGTTTTAATCTTTGTTTTTAAACATGTAATAAAAAACACTGTTTAATTTCAAACTGTTTTAAACACTGTTTTAAACATGTGTTTTAAAACAACTTGTTTTAATCATGCCAACCCTGATTATACATAAATACTTCCCAGAATTTGTTCCTTATTAGCAACACTATCGAATAGTGTAATATTACAGCGTGTGTTTTTTTTTCAAAAATCAGCGGGTTCGATTCTTGGCCAGGGTTATTGATTTTATTTAAATCAAATGATGCAGTTTTAGTTTTCGTCAAAATCAGCGTCGAGACTCCTTTCAACGTTGTTTGATATTCCTCATAGTTTCGGATATAACCATCCACGCCCAGTTGAAAAATTCACCCTGTATTACTGTCACCAACTTCGGAGCGAACCGGCTAGAGCGTCGCGTTCGCATGCAAAATGTAATTTTCCTGTATGACCAATTATTTCTTTGAAAATTCACAATGCATTTTGGTTCAGTTTCCGCCTTTGAAAGGTCGTAATCAGGGACCGGATTACCGTTATTTTTCTTATAACGTTTCGAATTATCGTTATGGTAACGATAAAAATGTAACGGTATTAATAACGTTATCTGTAAGTCCGTTAACGTTACCTAATAACTAAAATGAGTATCGGTAAAAGTATCAATACATATACCGGTAATTTATATGCCTATCTCTTTCAAACGATGTCGGTAGGTGCGATGTAATTTAGTTAAAAAATTGTAGGTCGCCGCCATCAGCCACCCCCATCGTCTTTCATCACCAAAGTTCGCAACTTAGTACTGTAGATACAAGTACAGACCAGTAAATAGGCAACGAAGGATGAATAACAGACCGAACAGACCGACCATTTTCGACCTTATCGACATTTAAAATTTAGTTTGCTTTTTCTCACATTCTCGTTAGCTAACATTGCTCCTTCATTAAAATCCAGTGTTTGCATAAATGTCAATAAGGACAAAAATCGCTTGAAGGTCGGAAAACATTTGCTTAACGATAGCAAGTCAAAAAAACAAGTGCAAGCGGTTTTCGACCTTATCGACATTTAAAATTTAGTTTGTATTTCTCACATTCTCGTTCGTTAACATTGCTCCTTCATTAAAATCCGGTGTTTGCATACATGTCAATAAGGACGAAAATCGCTTGAAGGTCGGAAAACATTGGCTTAACGATAGCAAGTCAAAAAAACAGGTGCATGCGATTTTCGACTTTATCGACATTTAAAATTTAGTTTGTTTTTCTCACATTCTCGTTCGTTAACATTGCTCCTTCATTAAAATCCGGTGTTTTTTTTTTTAGCGTGGTAAAATCATCAAATGAGTCCTCCCACCCCGGGCAGGGCAGGAGGGACTGTCAGACTTGTACTGACTAAAATCCAGGGTGTCCTTCAATAGCCCTTTATGTTCCGGGGTCACGGTGAGGAAATAAAATCCCGCGACCCCGGCAGGCTTTAGCCCTCTGAGAGGGGCCCCCGTCATTTTGCTGACGCTCTTTGAAGCGCGCGTGGAACACGACGCGCCGTCGACCCGGGCATGGTCCATGGTCGGACAGCGAGTTGACCTTTACTCGCTGTCCGCATGCCCGCGCCTACGGTGGCCGGAGATCGTCTGCCGACGTTCGACACCGCGGGCGTCTTACACTGCGGTTGGGGCGGAGGGAGGACGCTGTCCTCTCTCTCTCGCGGCCCGCCTCCTCCTTCACGAGCATTACTGCTTCGCAGAAGGAGGAGACAGGTTCCCACTCCGTCTCACCCCGCAGCATGGCTGCAACCAATGCCGGGCGCGAGAGGTCTAAGCCTATCGCCGCCGTGAGGACACGTCGGTGCTCTGCCCAAGCGGGGCAGTCTTGCACCGTATGCTCTACTGTGTCCTCCGGGCGATCTTCGCAGTGGTGACACCCGGGCGTTTCTTCCCTCCCTATCCGACACAGGTACCTCCCAAAACTTCCGTGTTCGGTGAGGACCTGCGTCATCCGATAGGTCAGGACGCCGTGACGTCTCTCCAGCCAGTCTTCAAAGAGACCTCTTACCGCCGCGATTGCGGCGAGCCCGAAAAATCCGGTGTTTGCATAAATGTCAATAAGGACGAAAATTGCTTGAAGGTCGGAAAACATTTGCTTAACGATAGCAACTCAAAAAAAAACAGAAGCAAGCGATTTTCGACCTTCTCGACGTTTAAAATTTAGTTTGTTTTTCTCACATTCTCTTTAGCTAACATTGCTCCTTCATTAAAATCCAGTGTTTGCATAAATGTCAATAAGGACGAAAATCGCTTGAAGGTCGGAAAACATTTGCTTAACGATAGCAAGTCAAAAAAACAGGTGCATGCGATTTTCGACTTTATCGACATTTAAAATTTAGTTTGTTTTTCTCACATTCTCGTTCGTTAACATTGCTCCTTCATTAAAATCCGGTGTTTTTTTTTTTAGCGTGGTAAAATCATCAAATGAGTCCTCCCACCCCGGGCAGGGCAGGAGGGACTGTCAGACTTGTACTGACTAAAATCCAGGGTGTCCTTCAATAGCCCTTTATGTTCCGGGGTCACGGTGAGGAAATAAAATCCCGCGACCCCGGCAGGCTTTAGCCCTCTGAGAGGGGCCCCCGTCATTTTGCTGACGCTCTTTGAAGCGCGCGTGGAACACGACGCGCCGTCGACCCGGGCATGAAAAAATGCCCTGATAAACCAAAAAAGATTACAAGATTCATCCAGAGTCAACTCCGTGACTACTGGAGTAAATGTAAGATTGGTGTGTGAGCCGTATCCACATTGTCCCTTAAGCGTCTCCAGCGTGTCGTTTCGTAGTTTACTGACGTAGATTATTCAGTTTGCTGATGTAATTACACTGAATATAGACACCTTGTTAGCATAAACTTTAAATATGCAGAGAATAGGTACACGTTCCTGCTGTATAAAGTGACGTCAGACGTTAAGGTTGCAACAAGAATATTTTCCATCATTCTCAGCCATCCATTGAATGCATACTTATGCCCAGCGACTATTGTGCATACGGATAACGTGTTGATATTATTATGGCGTAATAATACAAAAAAACACGAAATTAAATATAAAAATCCAATAGCATACAATCATTTATTAATTTCAATGCGTTATAAACAGTGCCAACTACCGCCTCGTCTAGCGGTTACATCAAGAGCCCGCTAGTGATTATCTTGCGGACTCGTATCTTCTGACGTCAGGGTTTTCAAGTCGTATTACTCGTAAACTATTACGAGTATGTATAAATTCGTGAAGCAAATAACTGTACATGTAGCGTGTTTAAAAAAATAAGGCGGACTTATGAAAATAACACGGATTAGTTTGGCACTGATAAAATTAATATGGAAGCTAGTTTTTTAAATCTTAAAATTATGAAAAGTGATCTATTAAAATTATGAAAAATGATGAATGGTGATAATAATGTTCGAATTTCAAACATGGGTAAACACTAGTTATGTTCCATGTAGTAACGTTATTCAGCGAGTTGTCGTGTAGCGCTAGCGCTATAGATATACAAGGTGAATTTTTCAACTGGGCGTGGATGACGTATATGATTATACACAGGGTTGGAAAAAAAACAGTTTTTTTTAAATTATATAAAACAAACAGTTCAAAATGTTTTAAACAAGTGTTTTTTTTGTTTTTTTTAGTTTAGGGCATTATTTCAAATTATTTCGACTATGTTTCTTTTCTAGGCTAGATCTTTGTAAACTCGTCCTAATACCTAAATTAAATATTTACAAAAAAATGATCAATACTTAACATTTATTTGTATGTTGCGTAATCAAACGCTTCACATTCACCCGGTAGGTACGAGTATGTTCTAATGTTGATTTTATGTTGGGCGACACGTAGGGACTTTCCTAGCGGGACAGGCGGCGCGCCTCCTATTCGTTCGCAGAATAGTTCATTGTTCATAAGGTATATCCCCGCGCCACGGTGCGGGGCTTTACCTTATGAACAATGGACTGAGAAACACCGATCTACTTATATGTCTAAAAATAGGGGAATTACCAAATTTCTTTCGACAGCCGACATTAGGGATCGAAGTTTACGTTTTTTATTTATGACTAATGTTGTTTATTAATTAAAATTGTTACAATTTTAATTGTTTTGAAATTATTATGATAGTGTTTCAAAAATAGGTGCTATCTTGTCCCATACAAATCCTGGTACTTAGATATTTGTTTGATTGAATGAAATACCTACATAACATAAAAATAATGTTGGCGGCATGTTTGAGTTTATGTTTGTATAAACGCACCCACAACACAGTAGAAATTCCTAGTGTTGGGCAACGTTTTATAAAAAAAAATGATTAAGTCAATTACAATGCCATTGAAAGTTCAAAAATATAACAGCAATAGAGACTCGATTGGTTTTATGTTGAACTATTCAGACTCAAATACCTATTATTTTATTTTCATTTTATATTCAGTTATTGCGACATGAAAAATAGTTTTAAAACATGTTTTTTTTCGTACTGTTTTATACAATGTTTTAAACTTGTTTTAATCTTTGTTTTTAAACATGTAATAAAAAACACTGTTTAATTTCAAACTGTTTTAAACACTGTTTTAAACATGTGTTTTAAAACAACTTGTTTTAATCATGCCAACCCTGATTATACATAAATACTTCCCAGAATTTGTTCCTTATTAGCAACACTATCGAATAGTGTAATATTACAGCGTGTGTTTTTTTTTCAAAAATCAGCGGGTTCGATTCTTGGCCAGGGTTATTGATTTTATTTAAATCAAATGATGCAGTTTTAGTTTTCGTCAAAATCAGCGTCGAGACTCCTTTCAACGTTGTTTGATATTCCTCATAGTTTCGGATATAACCATCCACGCCCAGTTGAAAAATTCACCCTGTATTACTGTCACCAACTTCGGAGCGAACCGGCTAGAGCGTCGCGTTCGCATGCAAAATGTAATTTTCCTGTATGACCAATTATTTCTTTGAAAATTCACAATGCATTTTGGTTCAGTTTCCGCCTTTGAAAGGTCGTAATCAGGGACCGGATTACCGTTATTTTTCTTATAACGTTTCGAATTATCGTTATGGTAACGATAAAAATGTAACGGTATTAATAACGTTATCTGTAAGTCCGTTAACGTTACCTAATAACTAAAATGAGTATCGGTAAAAGTATCAATACATATACCGGTAATTTATATGCCTATCTCTTTCAAACGATGTCGGTAGGTGCGATGTAATTTAGTTAAAAAATTGTAGGTCGCCGCCATCAGCCACCCCCATCGTCTTTCATCACCAAAGTTCGCAACTTAGTACTGTAGATACAAGTACAGACCAGTAAATAGGCAACGAAGGATGAATAACAGACCGAACAGACCGACCATTTTCGACCTTATCGACATTTAAAATTTAGTTTGCTTTTTCTCACATTCTCGTTAGCTAACATTGCTCCTTCATTAAAATCCAGTGTTTGCATAAATGTCAATAAGGACAAAAATCGCTTGAAGGTCGGAAAACATTTGCTTAACGATAGCAAGTCAAAAAAACAAGTGCAAGCGGTTTTCGACCTTATCGACATTTAAAATTTAGTTTGTATTTCTCACATTCTCGTTCGTTAACATTGCTCCTTCATTAAAATCCGGTGTTTGCATACATGTCAATAAGGACGAAAATCGCTTGAAGGTCGGAAAACATTGGCTTAACGATAGCAAGTCAAAAAAACAGGTGCATGCGATTTTCGACTTTATCGACATTTAAAATTTAGTTTGTTTTTCTCACATTCTCGTTCGTTAACATTGCTCCTTCATTAAAATCCGGTGTTTTTTTTTTTAGCGTGGTAAAATCATCAAATGAGTCCTCCCACCCCGGGCAGGGCAGGAGGGACTGTCAGACTTGTACTGACTAAAATCCAGGGTGTCCTTCAATAGCCCTTTATGTTCCGGGGTCACGGTGAGGAAATAAAATCCCGCGACCCCGGCAGGCTTTAGCCCTCTGAGAGGGGCCCCCGTCATTTTGCTGACGCTCTTTGAAGCGCGCGTGGAACACGACGCGCCGTCGACCCGGGCATGGTCCATGGTCGGACAGCGAGTTGACCTTTACTCGCTGTCCGCATGCCCGCGCCTACGGTGGCCGGAGATCGTCTGCCGACGTTCGACACCGCGGGCGTCTTACACTGCGGTTGGGGCGGAGGGAGGACGCTGTCCTCTCTCTCTCGCGGCCCGCCTCCTCCTTCACGAGCATTACTGCTTCGCAGAAGGAGGAGACAGGTTCCCACTCCGTCTCACCCCGCAGCATGGCTGCAACCAATGCCGGGCGCGAGAGGTCTAAGCCTATCGCCGCCGTGAGGACACGTCGGTGCTCTGCCCAAGCGGGGCAGTCTTGCACCGTATGCTCTACTGTGTCCTCCGGGCGATCTTCGCAGTGGTGACACCCGGGCGTTTCTTCCCTCCCTATCCGACACAGGTACCTCCCAAAACTTCCGTGTTCGGTGAGGACCTGCGTCATCCGATAGGTCAGGACGCCGTGACGTCTCTCCAGCCAGTCTTCAAAGAGACCTCTTACCGCCGCGATTGCGGCGAGCCCGAAAAATCCGGTGTTTGCATAAATGTCAATAAGGACGAAAATTGCTTGAAGGTCGGAAAACATTTGCTTAACGATAGCAACTCAAAAAAAAACAGAAGCAAGCGATTTTCGACCTTCTCGACGTTTAAAATTTAGTTTGTTTTTCTCACATTCTCTTTAGCTAACATTGCTCCTTCATTAAAATCCAGTGTTTGCATAAATGTCAATAAGGACGAAAATCGCTTGAAGGTCGGAAAACATTTGCTTAACGATAGCAAGTCAAAAAAACAGGTGCATGCGATTTTCGACTTTATCGACATTTAAAATTTAGTTTGTTTTTCTCACATTCTCGTTCGTTAACATTGCTCCTTCATTAAAATCCGGTGTTTTTTTTTTTAGCGTGGTAAAATCATCAAATGAGTCCTCCCACCCCGGGCAGGGCAGGAGGGACTGTCAGACTTGTACTGACTAAAATCCAGGGTGTCCTTCAATAGCCCTTTATGTTCCGGGGTCACGGTGAGGAAATAAAATCCCGCGACCCCGGCAGGCTTTAGCCCTCTGAGAGGGGCCCCCGTCATTTTGCTGACGCTCTTTGAAGCGCGCGTGGAACACGACGCGCCGTCGACCCGGGCATGGTCCATGGTCGGACAGCGAGTTGACCTTTACTCGCTGTCCGCATGCCCGCGCCTACGGTGGCCGGAGATCGTCTGCCGACGTTCGACACCGCGGGCGTCTTACACTGCGGTTGGGGCGGAGGGAGGACGCTGTCCTCTCTCTCTCGCGGCCCGCCTCCTCCTTCACGAGCATTACTGCTTCGCAGAAGGAGGAGACAGGTTCCCACTCCGTCTCACCCCGCAGCATGGCCGCAACCAATGCCGGGCGCGAGAGGTCTAAGCCTATCGCCGCCGTGAGGACACGTCGGTGCTCTGCCCAAGCGGGGCAGTCTTGCACCGTATGCTCTACTGTGTCCTCCGGGCGATCTTCGCAGTGGTGACACCCGGGCGTTTCTTCCCTCCCTATCCGACACAGGTACCTCCCAAAACTTCCGTGTTCGGTGAGGACCTGCGTCATCCGATAGGTCAGGACGCCGTGACGTCTCTCCAGCCAGTCTTCAAAGAGACCTCTTACCGCCGCGATTGCGGCGAGCCCGAAAAATCCGGTGTTTGCATAAATGTCAATAAGGACGAAAATTGCTTGAAGGTCGGAAAACATTTGCTTAACGATAGCAACTCAAAAAAAAACAGAAGCAAGCGATTTTCGACCTTCTCGACGTTTAAAATTTAGTTTGTTTTTCTCACATTCTCTTTAGCTAACATTGCTCCTTCATTAAAATCCAGTGTTTGCATAAATGTCAATAAGGACGAAAATCGCTTGAAGGTCGGAAAACATTTGCTTAACGATAGCAAGTCAAAAAAACAGGTGCATGCGATTTTCGACTTTATCGACATTTAAAATTTAGTTTGTTTTTCTCACATTCTCGTTCGTTAACATTGCTCCTTCATTAAAATCCGGTGTTTTTTTTTTTAGCGTGGTAAAATCATCAAATGAGTCCTCCCACCCCGGGCAGGGCAGGAGGGACTGTCAGACTTGTACTGACTAAAATCCAGGGTGTCCTTCAATAGCCCTTTATGTTCCGGGGTCACGGTGAGGAAATAAAATCCCGCGACCCCGGCAGGCTTTAGCCCTCTGAGAGGGGCCCCCGTCATTTTGCTGACGCTCTTTGAAGCGCGCGTGGAACACGACGCGCCGTCGACCCGGGCATGGTCCATGGTCGGACAGCGAGTTGACCTTTACTCGCTGTCCGCATGCCCGCGCCTACGGTGGCCGGAGATCGTCTGCCGACGTTCGACACCGCGGGCGTCTTACACTGCGGTTGGGGCGGAGGGAGGACGCTGTCCTCTCTCTCTCGCGGCCCGCCTCCTCCTTCACGAGCATTACTGCTTCGCAGAAGGAGGAGACAGGTTCCCACTCCGTCTCACCCCGCAGCATGGCCGCAACCAATGCCGGGCGCGAGAGGTCTAAGCCTATCGCCGCCGTGAGGACACGTCGGTGCTCTGCCCAAGCGGGGCAGTCTTGCACCGTATGCTCTACTGTGTCCTCCGGGCGATCTTCGCAGTGGTGACACCCGGGCGTTTCTTCCCTCCCTATCCGACACAGGTACCTCCCAAAACTTCCGTGTTCGGTGAGGACCTGCGTCATCCGATAGGTCAGGACGCCGTGACGTCTCTCCAGCCAGTCTTCAAAGAGACCTCTTACCGCCGCGATTGCGGCGAGCCCGAAAAATCCGGTGTTTGCATAAATGTCAATAAGGACGAAAATTGCTTGAAGGTCGGAAAACATTTGCTTAACGATAGCAACTCAAAAAAAAACAGAAGCAAGCGATTTTCGACCTTCTCGACGTTTAAAATTTAGTTTGTTTTTCTAACATTCTCTTTAGCTAACATTGCTCCTTCATTAAAATCCAGTGTTTGCATAAATGTCAATAAGGACGAAAATCGCTTGAAGGTCGGAAAACATTTGCTTAACGATAGCAAGTCAAAAAAACAGGTGCAAGCGATTTTTGACCTTATCGACATTTAAAATTTAGTTTGTTTTTCTCACATTCTCTTTAGCTAACATTGCTCCTTCATTAAAATCTGGTGTTTGCATAAATGTCAATAAGGACGAAAATCGCTTGAAGGTCGGAAAACATTTGCTAATCGATAGCAAGTCAAAAAAACAGGTGCAAGCGATTTTCGACCTTATCGACATTTAAAATTTAGTTTGTTTTTCTCACATTATCTTTAGCTAACATTGCTCCTTCATTAAAATCCGGTGTTTGCATAAATATCAATAAGGTCGAAAATCGCTTGAACTTTTTTTTGACTTGCTATCTTGACTTGCTACTTGTTGTTCCTTGACACCTCTCAAGTTTTTACTCGTATTTTGGTTTAAAATAAAATGAATAACACTTTTTACGAGTGTACCGCACCCATGTGCGAAAAGCCGTAATCTTCCTGGTTACGATACACGAAAAGACGACGTGGTACGAACGAAAAGAGGCGCGGCGTGTCATCGGTTTGGCAACGTCGCACCAGAAATTATTAGCTTTTAGTGAATTAACGTTATTAGTAACGATACTTAAATAGCGGTAAATCTAATAAATTAACGTTATGTTTAACGTTAATATTTAACGTAACATAACGTTTATGTTTTGGTATTTTTACCGGTATTTTTTTGGTAACGGTAACCGTCCCTGGTCGTAATGGCAAAGAATGAGTCGATAATCATAGAATACCAAAAAGGTTGCTGTATCGATACGATATAAATATATCGGTACAGTCGTGTCTGAGCAGCAACGGAGCAGCGATATCCAATTGATAAGATACAATAGAGATTCTACAGTTGCTTTAGAGGCCGCTTGCAAGTCTCATCTCTGTCACAAGGCGACTTTAACGATGCAGTCGCTCGAGTTTACGGAGCGCGGAGCTGAATTACATCAACAAACGGGCACAGCACGCGTAGCATGGCGATTCTATCTCTATTCTACCAAGAAAAGACAAAGTTATTTCATCGTTATTCCTATACAAATCGACTGTTTTTTTTGCACAAGTATGACACAATTCATACACCATTAAAGAATAGAAACATATATCTTCTATATTTTAAACATTGCTATGCTTAAATTGATAAAAATCTTTTACGTTCTGTCATTTTGTCTTTCTCGCGCCGACAACGGCTATCCAGCAGGGCTAGCATGCGCAAGGCGACATTATCTCTTATTTTGTCGTTCTCGATTCGTTTGTCACTTTTCATAACATGCGCACCACGAGAAGATATCTCGTCGTGACTTCGCCTTCACGACGCGAGATAACCGATATTACCATTTCATGAAAACAAACCGTATTAGTTAAGTTACCTCGCAAAATTTTATCCTGCTGTCAGATTGACATTAAGTTTTGTTGTTTTGCTCGATTCGCGCCGTAAAAACGAATATTATTTTTATTTTAGAGAGTGAATATTATTTGTGGATTATGGATTTATATTAAACCGGCAAAATGATTATTTGTTCAATAAACTGAGCTGTCAATTGAATTTGACAACTAACATTGACATAAACTTATGACTCAATTCAGCGAATCCTCGCTAGTTTAATTTTTTTCCGGCGAAACATCGACGGAAGATTTAAACGCACCCCCTGTGGTTCGCTCGTGATAAATATTTTCGAATTTGAAATAATTGTTAGATGGCTTTGGCATCAAAGAAATTGTAAGTATTAGATCAAAATCCCGTTACAGATGGCGGAGATGCATAATTTAGTTTATTATCACCTATTCAATGATGGCCCAGAGCAGTGGTGGCCCAGTGGTATCGGTCCCGACTAACGAGTTGTAGGTCGTGGGTTCGAACCCCGCCAGGCGCGTTACTTTGTGTGATTTGTTTGATCACCACTGCTCTCAAAACGGTGAAGGAAAACATCGTGAGGAAACCGGCATGTCCTAGAACCAAAAATTCGAAGACATGTGACATCCACCAATCCGCACTGGGCCCACAGAAATATTAAAAACAGGAGAAGTGGCAAGGGGACGTGTCCGCTACCATGTGGTTCTGAGCGGTACGCTCAGAAAGTGAAAAAATGGCCGTCACCGCGAGTTAGTCTGTTGTCAACCGCATTCGTGAAAAAAACGATTATGCCGTCTTGTTCGGTGCTTTTGTGCAAAAATAGAAACCAAAACAAATATTTTAGAAGTCATGGCATCGGGTTTCACATGTAATTACAAGTATTTTACAATATTTGTCTTAAAAATCACGAAAAACAACAAGCAGTAAAATATATCTGACTTGTACTACTGTACTTTTGTTTTCCTACATTACTCCGACGGTATTATTTTTGCAATAAATACATTGCTCTTTTACAACCACATCATTGCATCACATAGTGACTGAACAAGCAATGTAAAACTGACATAACGATACCTCAATCAGCCGTAATGTCGCATGGTACGGCCGCTGGCTAGTGACGTGCTCTTAGAAATCCGACAAAGTCTATCGACAAGAAAGTCGACTGCTAATTGCTATTTTTTTTTTTTTGAATTTTTTATCTTGTAATAAGGCTGGAAGGCCGATGTGGTTCATGGATTTTTACATTTTTTTATTATTTTACAGAGTATTAAATAAATGCGAAACCGAAGATGGTTAAGTAAATTAATTAATGTTTAGTTTAGTAATCTATGGACTAAATTAATAGTAATCTATACAATAAAGATAATAAAAACGGTTTCATATCGTTTTTTATTAATTTTATTTCCAAACCTTTATAATTTATCGATATATTTATCGTGAACTCTTCGATTTAGTCAAACACTGTCGAGTCCGCCCCCGTGTCCCGACGACACACAATGATAATTGTTTTAGTTTGAGTAAATTACACGGAAAAAGTACGCTGTGGTTTAAAGAATAAGGTTTATATTTAAATGACAGAGTTTTCGACGGCGCGTGTGTGCACTTGTTCGTAGTATTGTTTTGATATACTACATGCGTAATATTATCTTTATGGTGGGGCAGTTGTGGCTTCACCGGTTTTCTATACATTTTGAACTCCACGCCATATCTCCTTCTATAATATATCTATGGCCCACTCCCTCTCACAGAGTGAAGGCTCGTGTCCCAGCAGTGGGAACAATATAGGCTGATGATGATGATGATGAATGTTGTAATTGATTTACAAAACAAACCGTGTAAATAATGGATTTTTCAAAGTTCTAAGTTATGTAATCATAATACTATGTAACATTAAATTATCTCGATGAAATGTCCTAAATGTAATGTACAAAATAAACACTATGCCAACCATAAAATTCAAGATTGAATGTTGACTATTCATAAAGTACAAAGTTCTGAAATTGCTGCGAAACATTATTCGTAATACGAACGAAAGTTTACTTGTCGTGTGTGTACGTAGGTACTGTACAATAATAGTGCCCTTATTAATTGAAAGAGATAGATTGATAGTTACAAATTGAACTGTAAATAACTGTAAATGTAATCGGCTTGGAGCTTATCTATAACATAAATAGCCATAGGCTTTGTAATTCGCCAAAGGGACTGGAACTCGTTATCCCTTAGGTCAAATGGGTTGCAGACGTCGCGAATCACCTTCCTCTGTATTTTTCATGCTTCCCTCTCCTCATACACAGATAAATGATAATTGTAGTACGGCACCGCCATTATACTTAAAAGTTTACAGAACACTGTTTTCAGTTTTTAGTCACTGTTGTCGCGATTTCTCGTCTTCGAAAACCATCGACGAGAAACTTGTCATAGGAAAATGTCAAAATTCGACTAAATATAGCGCGCATGACGACAAAAACAGGTTTGACAGAACGACATGAGTTCTATGTCAGAACGACACGACATATAAGTGTCACCATGTTAGCTCCCATCGACAAACAGACATTATGTCGTCTCAGGACGAGATAATGTTGCGCATGTTAGCCCCTCCCATCGACAAACAGACATAAGTCGTCTCAGCACGAGATAATGTGTCGACAAAATTTTGTCGACTTGCGCATGCTAGCCCTGCAGGTGAGTGACCTTTCGCAGTCACTAAAGCTATTGTCAAACAGACAGGCGAGGTGTGGCGATCGCGAAGCGAGGCGTTTTTGTTTGTAATGTATGGAATTTATTGTTTGAAGCCAGTCACATAGACTATCGGATCGCTTTCGCTTTTCAACTCAACTCCATACATTACAAATAAAAACGCTTCGGATCGCATTCGCTTCGCCTGTCTGTTTGACAATAGCTTTAACGGGACAGTGACTGACACAACTTCATCCCTGTCCTGACGTATTGATTACCTTGTATGTATTTGTTTAGGCGTTGGATGAGGCCAACTGGCCACTTAGCTTGATGCTCTACTAATCCTAAACACAAATTATGATAACCAGATGATTATTTATATGTCCTCGTATACAACAAAGTCTTATGTCCTTTTGTACAAACGCCAGCACATCAAGCTACCCCAATCTGTCAGATTTCTTTAATAGAATTTCAACCTTATCACAAGAGTAGAAGGTTAATGTTTGATTGGTAAAATCTGACAGATTCGGGTAGGTTGACCTGCTGGCGTCTGTACAATATAATAAAATCAAAAGTCACAATATATAACATCCAGCAGTGAACGAGTAGGTAAATTGTTTACGAGCAGTCATCGAAAATGAATTGATAACGGTTTCCTAAGAATTAATTGATCACACTTCCATACAACAAAGAAGTTCTATATTACAGTAGTGCACCACAAACATTTTAAATAAATTATATTCTCGTTAAATATACGCGGTAGGCGATTTATTTCTTTTAAAATATAAAAATGTTATGCAATAGCTACACCGCGGCAGTCTCCGAGTGTCACATCTATTTTTATTATTCTATTCTAATTACGTACTGCCCTGACATTTTGATCATCTATTGTTTTAAAAAATATTTCTTGAAACTTGTTAATTACTTGATAATTCTCGTCTGGGTATTTAACTCGTCAAATCTGTACTTTGGTACTTTAGAAGTTAATCGTTTAGGCTTTAGCCTGTGTACATTAATTAAGGACCGTAAAGAAGACTTAATCTTGTGCCAGGTACCTTTTAAGCTTCGTTTAATTGGGGCGGCGGAAGTTATTTTCAAATACTCACTAAATATATTAATCGTGAAAGGAAATTTGCAAAAAATGGATTTGCTGAACATAGGAAACAGCTTTGATTATGTATGTTTATATTTCACCAACAAATCCGGTTTTGAATAATATATGAAAATGAATTAATTTTTAGGCTTTTTCATGAAATAGCAGCAGTTACTTTGCGATAAATCACAGAAAAGATTTGATAAAAAGCAAAGCGTGCATGACGCCATATATTGTGACGGCATGCACGCTTTCCTGACAATTGCACGCTGTTAAATAAACAATAACCATATAAAAATAACATTAACAAGATTTATTAATTACATAAAACATAAGTACTAAGAGTAAATATAATACATAATCATAATCTAAACTATAAATAATACTAACTAGTACCTAATATGTACAAATAATAATAATAAAAGAAATATTCAAAGGGCGTCAAAGAATTCATCCACATCGCTGTCAACGGGAACGGTGCCCAGAACGCTGGCAGCATTGCCACGTTATATGGCAATGCTGATTCGTTGGCCTAGGAATAGGCCAGCCCTCTGGTCACCTGAAGAGTCAACTAAACGCCTGGCGATATCCTTAAAAACGTTGTGGGCACTCGGGCCCCATGGCCCTAGAGTTTCAACCCCAAACGGCTCAAACACATAGCTACTAGCTAAGCCAATATATTTGCGCCGCTTGGAGTTTTCAGCACCTGCAGCAGCAGCGCCAGCACAACACGCTGAACTAGGAAGATGGGACGGCGCAAGGGTGTCGACACATGTCGCATCCCACACCAAAGGCCTACCCAGCTTCCATGGCATTATGGTCATACCATCTGGTCTCTTCCCATCGTCGCGTGCCAAGCCACTGGGTTCTAAGACAGCTGGCACCCCGGCGGTGACAAGAGCACGACGGATTATGTCGTTTAAGCAAGCGTGTCGTGCCAACCGACCTGCACTCCTGCTACAGGAAAGGCCATGGTGCCCGAGGCAGTCGACTACTTCACCACATTGACAGCGATGTGGAGCCCCACAAGGAGCGCCCAAACGCAAGCATGTAGCGACACGGAAGGTTGTGTCACCCAGCATAGTACCTATGTTGGGTGACGGTAGCGCCTGAAGCCAAAGGCCCGACTCCCATTCACCCACAGCCAGCAGGCAGGCACGCTCCGCAGTATTGGTGGACGTATTAATGAGATTATTCCGTACCAACCTGCAGAGCGGCTCATCCCACTGTCTCTGGGAAAACGGGTTACCGGGCCGATCCGTATCTGGGCAAGCCACTTTCCAGGCGTCCTCGGCATCGGTCAAACACGGCACCTCAGGGTCGACCAGGGAGAAAGACAAAATTCTCCTGGTCAGCTTTTCAGTGCTGTGGACAGAGGACAAGAACGCCGGTAAGCTAACACTGGAAATTTTGCGGATACTGAGTCCACCAAAACGAATTGGAAGGGTGGCTTGAAGCCACGCTCGGTCATCCAGGGCCACATTAAGAATGGATGATAATGATTAATTTTGTCAATTTTGTCCAAGAGTTGTGGATGTTTGAAAAGAGGGGATGAACGAAGAAAATACATGAAATTTGGACCAAAACAACAATATCTAATTAGGGTGAAGGCCGAATGTATATTAATTTGGGAGAGTCTTTCCGAAATATCATTAAAACGTTTAATTTTGTTGTCAATAAATGATGGGAAACTTTCTGCCAAAATAGGGGAACCAAGGAGGTGCAGGGAGCTTTTATCTAAGATGGTGATATTTGGAGCTATTTCATTAAATTTATCTAAAATCGGCTGTCTGTCGGTCACGTCAGTTACAAAAATTTCACATTTGGATGAGTTTAATTAAAGGCCTATTAATTTAAATTCTTCTTTCAGAAGTTGTAGGTCAGCTAAAACGGTACTTACGTCACCTCCTAAGGTTCCATCGTCTAAGTACCACACGTTAAATTTTGAATTTAATTTTTGGATAATGGGATGAATACAAAAGCTGAAAATGACTGGCCCAAGGGGGTCACCTTGTTGGCAACCAACTGCAGATTCCAAAACGTTGTCCTTGTAAAGTAATTTTGAAGGATGTCTGTAACATTGCCAAATAAAACCATAAATTTCGGGTAGTTCCTTTTTGACTTCTGCCAACAAAGTGTCCCTGTTAACGGAATTGAAGGCGTTCTTCACGTCAACCTTGAGGATGACTTCAACTTTACCTGAATTAAAAAAAGAGGACAAGGAATGTACGGCAGCCTCACAGCCCCCTCTGGAACCAGGTCCAAGTTGTAGGGGCTGGAACGCCTGGAACTTAGTTGCAAGCATTTCACTAAACAACTTGCAACATATTTTGGCTGCCATACGCCTATAGGTGCAACCGACGGCAATGGGACGAATGCCGCCGTCCTTCTTGCGCAGGGCGCAGAGGTTAGCCCCGTACAGGACATAGACGACGGCATCGTTCACGCCGCCGGAAAGCATTAAGTTGACCAAAGCCGCAAGGTCCTTCATGAGCGACACACCGGCGTCTCCGGCGCCCGAACTCAACAGATCCTTCAGATGCTGTGGAGTCAGGCCGTCGAGGCCGCCGGCGGATCCGCTGCGGAAAGAGCTCACGGCTGCGATCAACTGCGGAGCGTTAATTTGAAAAAATGAGTCCTTTATTATTAAAACTATATACCAAATTTAAATCTAACACGCGCGTGGAACACAACGCGCCGCCGTCCCGGGCATGCTCAAGTAGGGTATAGATAGAATATCGTTCGCGGCAGACGACGGAGATGGGGGGAAGATCTAGAAAAGTTTCGTCAGAACAGGAAGAACAACGCGGTGGTTCGCAAAACAAGTAAGGAATAGAGGGAGGCTTTTGCCCAGGGGTAGGCCGGAACAGGCTAACAAAAAAAGAAGTTTATGGTGAACATCACGGGCATGGCTAAAAAAAAACATTGAGTGGAAAACGATATTTCTAATAAAATTAATCTAATCCTGGACAGAAAAGAAGCTGCAGTGAACCAGGAAATGAAAAAAATATACAACATTTACTCTTATATTGTATTCGAGGACTTACCTAGTACCTACCTACTACTTTTCTGTTGTTCCCATGCCGATCGGTTCAATTTTACTTAAAAGCATAAACTTCCGGTGCTGAACATTACCTGGGAACAAAATGATAATAATAATTAATTAAAAGCCACAAACTGTTGCAATTCCCTTTCTACATTTTAATTATGGCGTACAATGAACGAAATCTATTGCATAGGCACAAACCGCTCCTTATTATCTGTAATCGGTTGATAAAATTGAAGAAAAAAGTTCCGGGAGCATCGAGTTTCAATTAACAATCGAATCTGTGAAAGTAATTTAAGATGATCGTCTACCGAGCGCTCGTCCATACTAAAAGAGAAAACGTTTTCCTACCCCTAAATGTTATCCCATCTCAATGATTTTTTAGAATGCTTCCTACACAGTAAAAAACTAGGTTTACAGGTTTTCTTTTTTTCAAAATTTATAATAGCTTGAAAGTTACAGGCGCATAAGAGTTACTTTTGAAAAAAAGAAAACCTATAAACCTAGTTTGTTACTGTGTCAAAAGCATTCTAAAAAATCATTGAGATAGGATAACATTTAGGGGTAGGAAAACGTTTTCTCTTTTAGTATGGACGAGCGCTCGGTAGACGATCCACTTAAGAACCGTTTGTTTAGAAAATGATCTTCATAAATTACAGCTTAAAACTATCTCGATCATGACGCCTTAAAGCGAGAGTACCTACCTAATTACAGTGTGGGAGTGAGATGACACTAGACGACTTGTATAGCTCTGTCTCTTTTCCACACTGGAATTACTCCTGCTTTAAGACGTTATGGTAACCTTCCAGGTTAGCTTTCATATAATAATAAACCGCATCAAAACCGGTAAATTTACTTAAGCACCACGATGTCACAGACAGACAGTTAAACAGAGAAATATATCAAACTTACGAGTATAACCTCTTTTTACCCCACTGCGCGACGCAAAGGAGGGTAATGTGTTTATCAGTCTATTTATGTATGTATGTATGTATGTTTGTTTCTATGTGGCGTTCTAGAGAACAAATGCGTAAGCCGATTTTGATAAGGTAAAGTAAAAAAAAGTAAACTACTATTTTAAACCCTGATGTAAAAATAGTACATTATGATATTATAAGTGCGGTAATAGACCGGAAGCCAGACCAAAATATCGTTAGTGATTTCTTCTCAAGCCATAATTAGTAGACTACATAAGGGAGTCGGATCATAAAGATTTGTGGAAGTCAGCTGCTGTTCCGTTGGTGGGATAAGCAGCAATCGCCGTTCAAACACGTAGAAAAAATAATATTTTTTTGTCATTTCCTCTCAACTGAAACCTGGTTTATATTGAAGATTACCTTATATCACGAAGAATAAAACCAATCAGCTGTCTGTAACATGGTGGAATACACGTCTGCTGGTCACTCGAACATGTAATTTTTTATATTATTTTCAGTGATTTCCTCTCGACTCAAATTTTACCTGATGAAAGTTTACATGAAGATATGGATAAAAGCAAACGTCAGCTGGCTGTATCTCGGTGGAAAGATCGTAAAATAAAATATGAAGAAACAAATATTTTATTAAATCTGAATAACTAAACGTAATTTATTTGCAATATCAAAACGGACATAAGGGAAACGAGTGTCTGTCATAATGACACATAGAAGAAGCCATAAAAAAATATTATTTGGAAAAAAAACTTGTGTCATCCCTAATGTCTAATCTTGTCAAATCATTCTGCTGTCATAAGGTTTCAAATCAATATTAAATGATTTTGTTGTTGTATTTCGTTATTTTGTTCAAGTTATGGAACTGTTCTTACTGGAGTGAATAAGTAATTGACACCCTGATCAAGAAGGTCCGTTAACCGGTTCAACAGAATCAGAAGGATTCCCGCACGATCTTCAATGATGAGACAAGGCTCTCGCTTGGAGATTACGTGAAGAGCTTCTCGATCCGGCTTGCATTATGAAGAAATTCCTATCTTTGAGGTCCGAACTAGATATCCATTGATATATGTTTCATAACAACATGTTTATTTTGTATTTTTAATTGTTTTATATGTAATGTAAATGAAAAATGTAAATGACAATAACATCAAACAATGAATCAAGCAATGATTGGGGGTTTTCTTTATAGAAAAGCTTTTTATTTCTTATACTTTTCACTAATTGAGAAAATAAATCAATAGACCCATTTATACGTTTTTTCAAGAGTTCATTTTGATTGTTTTGCATATTCGTGCAAAGAATGGGCAGAGAACCTTAGGCCCATCGCATACGGCGTATTCTAAACGCGCAGAAGACGCGCGTTTCAGGAACGCGCCTCTTCGGCGCCGTAGACGCTGATTTGTTATTGCGTTTGGATTGATGATACAAGCGCGCGTATAAAGAAGCGGAGTAGAGGAGAGTCTTATATGTAAGAGTTATTAAGTAATCGTTCAGACATAACCGCGCGGTTAGTCAACCGCCAGAATAGAATCGCGCTGCTCCCGCGCGTTTCTATTACTATGGAGTCTTTACTTTGCGTTCAGTTGCGTGGCGGATACCGCGCGGTTAGCACATCACAGCTCGTGAGTTTGGCACGGTTCGTTTCGACACTGAACTGTTTATTGATGAAGTGGAGAAGAGAAATGCAATATGCGATATTCAGTGTGAGGATTACTCAAATAAAACTATCATAACCAAGCTTGGCAAGAGTTAGTGGAGATATTTGGAAATTGTGAAAATACGTTGGAAACTTGGTTGGTTACTTAATATTGGATGCACCCATTTGCATTGCATACCGCATTTTTCTTATCGTTTTTTTAAGGAGCAAAAACTACAGTAAATCGATTTTTCGCTGACCTCCTTTTTCAAACGGACGTTATCCCTGTACGATAATCACATATAACCGCCGGAGTCTGATTGCATAACAATTTTGCGGTTTCGAACCGCGCGATTCATGAACGCGCGGTTTCCGCAAGTCTGTACTAGCCCTTAGTCCTGCTTGTACAATAATTTTCAAAGTATCAGCTGAGGACCTTTCCACCGAGATACAGCCAGCTGACGTCTGTTTTTAGCCATATCTTCATGTAAACTTTCATCAGGCAAAATTTGGGTTGAGAGGAAATCACTGAAAATAAAATAAAAAATTACATGTTCGAGTGACCAGCTGACGTGTATTCCACCATGGTACCGTCGGCTGATTGGTTTTATTATTCGTGATACAAGGTAATCTTCAATATAAACCAGGTTTCAATTGAGAGGAAATGACTAAAAAAAAATATTTTTTCTACGTGTTTGAACGGCGATTGCTGCTTATCCCACCAACGGAATCGCAGCTGACTTCCACGAATGTTCATGATACGACTCCCTCATGTAGTCTGCTAATTATCGCTTGAGAGGAAATTGGTCACGGACATCTGTTACGGGCTCCCGCTCTATAAGTTGATAATTACAGCTGAGGCGATATTGGTAGCACGAGACGTAAGGCGAGTGCTATAAGAAAGCAGAGGCTGTAATTATCAAACCGCACGTATGTCATACGACGTTTTATAACACATTTGTGAGTAAATAAATAAAATCATTACAGCGAAAAGAAAAAGCAAGCGGAATAATTTTTACTTTTTCACAAATTAGCGATGCGCGCGCATGGCGTCTTTTGTTTATGGCAAAGGCACAAAAAACAGGCAGTATTACTAATAAAGTAAATTAATTCTTTTGTGGTTTTATTACAGATAAATGGTTGTAATTAATTGTCAAAATTAATTAAATTAAAGAATAAAATTTTATTTATTATATTTCATCTCCCAAATTTAATTTTAATAAAAAATGTTGACTGCTTTTCTGACATAAAAACTCTTTGCTAAGATTTAAAAAAGTACCGTTCGTTTTAGACGGAGCATCATAATAAACCGTGCGTTTTACTTTACCATTACGCACTAGTGCGTTTTACTTTACCATTACGCACTAGTGCGTAATAAGGTACATTACGATACTGAAATTGGTGCAGTAAGAGACCTTTTACGAGCAAATGTGTTATAATAGTACATTATGATATAAGTGCGGTAAGTTGATCATTACAGCTGAGGCGATATTGGTAGGACGAGCCGTAAGGCGAGTGCTATAAGAAAGCAGAGGCTGTAATTATCAAACCGCACGTATGTCATAAGACGTTTTATAACACATTTGTGAGTAAATAAATAAAATCATTACATCGAAAAGGAAAAGCAAGCGGAATAATTTTTACTTTTTCACAAATTAGCGATGCGCGCGCACCAGCATCTTTTGTTTATGGCAAAGGCACAAAAAACAGCCAGTATTACTAATAAAGTAAATTAATTCTTTTGTGGTTTTATTACAGATAAATGGTTGTAATTAATTGTCAAAATTAATTAAATTGAAGAATAAAATGTTTCATCTCCCAAATTTAATTTTAATAATAAAATGTTGACCGCTTTTCTGACTTAAAAACTCTTTGCTAAGATTTAAAAAAGTACCGTTCGTTTTAGACGGAGCATCTTGATAAACCGTGCGTTTTACTTTACAATTACCGCACTAGTGCGTTTTACTTTACCATTACGCACTAGTGCGTAATAAGATACATTACGATACTGAAATAGGTGCAGTAAGACACCTTTTACGAGCAAATGTGTTATAAATAATTTAACGAAAAACAAAAACCCGACTGCGTTAAAAAAAAAAAAAAGATAGAAACAAGCCCAGTAGTTTAGAATTCACTCATTGACACTCACAGTCGTCAAATTATACCAATCAAATCTTCTCAAGTGTAAGACCCCTCTTTGAGGAGTGGCTGGATAGGCGTCACGGCGTCCTGACCTACCGCATGACGCAGGTCCTCACCGCACACGGAAAGTTCGGGAGGTTCCTGTGTCTGATGGGGAAGGAAGAGACGCCTGGGTGTCACCACTGCGTGGATCGACCGAAGGACACGGTGGAGCATACGGTGCAGGACTGCCCAGCTTGGGCAGAGCACCGCCGTGTCCTCACTAAGGCGATAGGCGGAGAGCTCTCGCGCCCGGCATTGGTCGAGGCCATGCTGCGGGGCGAGACGGAGTGGGAAGCGATCGCCTCCTTCTGCGAAGCAGTTATGTTCGTGAAGGAGGAGGCGGGCCGCGAGAGGGAGACCGCAGTGGTGTCTACCACTGCGGTTGGGGCCGCTCTTCCCGAGTCGGCCCACAGCGTCGGACGTCGGCAGACGATCTCCGGCCACCGTAGGCGCGGGCATGCAGACAGCGAGTAAAGGGCAACTCGCTGTCCGACCATGGACCATGCCCGGGTCAACGGCGCGTCGTGTTTCACGCGCGCCTCAAAGAGCGTCAGCAAAAATGACGGGACCCCTCTCAAAGGGCCAAAGCCTGCCGGGGTCGCGGGACTTATTTCCTTACCGTGACCCCGGAACATAAAGGGCTATTGAAGGACACCGTGGATTTTAGTCAGTATAAGTCTGACAGTCCCTCCCGCTCTGCCCGGGGTGGGAGGACTCATTTGATGATTTTACCACGCTTAAAAAATTTAAAAAAAAACACCTCATAATTTAAATGAGTAAGTTTTACTAACTCCTCTTTATTTAAATTAGTATTTTTAGTAACACCTCATTATTAAAATAAGTTTTTTTTTAGTAACACCTCATAATTAAAATTAGTAATTTTAGTAACACCTCTCCCTCACTGCCCTGCCACTTTAAATGTTCGGAATACTCGTTGTCGTTGTATAATGATGGAGCTTTTCACACCATGCCTATTTTCATTTGGTCCTTATATTCTGTATTTATTTTGGCTCATTTTAATAGAAATTTTGTATCAAATTTTGGTTTCTTAGAAGTTGATCGTAAATCAGTATCTTCATATTTTGAGTATAATATTCTCGTGTTCTAATATTTATTTCACTGCTTTTCAATAGACTCGGGTGGATGTTTTTTCGCAGAAAACTACATTTAATTTTTACATGGAATAAAATTGCCAATCATATTATAATATTCCTAGAATGTTACTTTTCGACAAAGCCAAATTGATTGGCAAACTTGTACTATATCTATCACAGACCTTTCAAAATGGAGGTGGTAAGTAGTATTAGTTTGAATTCCTAAACGTCTGTAAGTCGGATTTTTACACCGTCGGCGTCGTGTTGGTTTTTGAAAGGGAGGAGGTATTACGATGCTCGGTTCCACACTGCCATTGCTCTAGGCCTAGCATTCTGTCAACACGGGCTTTTAAGTTTAATGCATTCCATTTGAAGCATCGACCATGCCTATTTGTGCAATTACAAGTACATATTACTGGATAAGTAGGTATTTTTATGACCCCAGATGATTGCCCCGGGCAATCATCTGGGGTCATAAATAATATAAAATTAATAAAAATTAA
This sequence comes from Agrotis clavis, assembly GCA_954870645.1. Taxonomy (NCBI): domain Eukaryota; kingdom Metazoa; phylum Arthropoda; class Insecta; order Lepidoptera; family Noctuidae; genus Agrotis; species Agrotis clavis. Next base: position 2,865,061 of record OX940917.1, read on the forward strand.
TTAAAATCGTTTCAGCCGTTTTGGCGCAAAAATGGAACATATACGATTATACGTAAAAATTTACAAATCTTCGCATTTATTTATTTTATTTATTTAAACTTTGGACAAGTTTCAAAAAACATGTACAAAGGCGGACTTAATGCCTTGGGCATTATCTCCCCGTCTACCTTAGGGTGATGCAGAGACAAAGACAAAGTAGGTGCAACATACAAGACAATTACTAAATAAGGAAATGAATATGAATTGGTACATATAAACAATACATACATACAATCCATACATATAATACATACATACATACACAGTTTAGAGAAATGAGGGAAACAAACAAACCAGTTAATTTAGAGATGAATCTGCCAGCTTCTTAGAAATATACTCACGAGCTTTCAACTTGAAACTGAACCGATTGGGTACCGTCCTGATATTCCGAGGAAGCGCATTTCATAAATTTATATCCATTAATTTATAATAGTAATAATTTTAATTCCATTTATTCTTAGTATAATAATAATCATTGTGAAGAGTTATAAAAATGTACCTACCTAATGAAAAAATATTGTATAGAAAATATTAGTCTTTGTGTTGTACCTATTTCTAAAGAAAACGGATATTGTTTTTATTTACTTTGTGTAATTTGTCATTACATGAAATTCAGTGGAAAACTTCATTGATTTGTTCGTGAGGTGTGCGCGCAGTCACCGCAGTCTTATTATGGATCTCGAAACATTTTCGAAATGAATAAAACGTCCTGTATTATAACTGGACGTAGGTAGGTATGCAATTGCGTCGATCATGCACACATAAATAAATCCACATTAGCCGCGTCGACGCGCCGCATTGCGTCTAGCCGGTAGTGCGTTGAAGGCCTTTGAGCGTCTATCTGCGCAAAACAAAGCATCCACTCGAAGCAACACAGTACAATGCCATGCTACACGGATTCGTAGCAGTACTACGCGGCATCTACGCGGCCTCGTAGCCTTGGCTAGAAGAACGTTCATAGCGCAGATACTTCCAGTTTCAGCAGCTCACAACCAAAAGCAGACAAACAAAAAAAACTTGTGAGGTGTCAAGGGACACCCGGATGGAACGAAGTCACTGTATACACTCAACAAAAATAATCGTCGCGACTCCACTCCAGTCCAGTCCAGTCCGGTCCGGTCCGGTCCGGTCCAGTCCAGTCCGGACCGGTCCGATCCGGTCCGGTCCGGTCCGATCCGGTCCGGTCCGGTCCGGTCCTGTCCGGTCCGGTCCGGTCCGGTCCTGTCCGGTCCGGTCCGGTCCGGTCCGGTCCGGTTCGGTCCGGTCCGGTCCAGTCCAGTCCAGTCCAGTCCAGTCCAGTCCAGTCCATTCCATTCCATTGTAATAAACACATTACCCTCCTTTGCGTCGCGCAGTCGGATAAAAGTGTCGTGCCAACGTCAAAATCATAACCCTCCTTTTGGCTTTGCCGTAGTCGGGTAAAAAAAACGTTCTTCCAGTGCTGCAAGCACGGCGATACGTCTCATCAATCATTACGGAGCTGCGACTACGGAGTACGTTGTCGCAACTAAAGCTCATCATCTAAACGGAGAAATTTTAGTAAGCACTTAGATTTTAATCTTCTGAAATGGTGCCATTTATCTTTGTTTAATTATATTTTTATTTTTCAATTTTTCAACAAGCATCAGTTTTGTGACTGGGTAATTAGTTCAGTCAACGAGGCATATGTGGTCCGAAAAATTCCTCCGGCACTAGGCATAAATGATGAAAGAAGGTGACACAGAATGTAGATGCACATAATAGTACGAGATCCGGTAGAAGAAATATATACCCTCATCTGTTATTTGAAAATGGCATATGATACACGCTAGATACTCTAAACGACAATATTTTGGTGATAGGTTGTCGGCCTGAATCGCGTACCGTCAATGTTAATTCATAAAAATTGTCCTCAAAAATTTTCGTTCTTCTTCCCTCATCTGTTATTTAGAAAAATCAAGTATTAGCTGATAGAATATACCTCAAGAAATCTAAAAAATATAGGTTGTCGGTGTCTAACCCTGTCCTTCTAATTAGTTGTCGGGTTTAAACAGGTGAGTTACCGTAGATAATATACCCTCATCTGTTATTTAATCGAATCAGATATCAAATGATAGATTATTTTATTCTGAATCCAACAGTATTTAGTTGTCGAAGCAAAACTGTGGCTGAATTTCGGTTGTCTAAATTGTAATCGTAAAATTTGTTCCATAAGCGTTGAAGAACAAAAGACAAGAATATAATGATGCAGGTGTGCAGTTCTGCACCTAGACAGGTCGAAAAGTGTTTGGAAGACTAGTTTCACTTCCTACTAAGGTCGCGGCAATAGTGTGAAGTGTTGTGCGCGAAACTGTATGCGGCAGACAAAGATATATGAAATCAATTCGTTTTAAATAATTTTCCGACTAAGTAAGCACGTGCCATTGACCAAACACTGGATTCAACTCAGACTAGATCTTCTATCTTCTATAATATAAAAATGGATCGCTAAATGTGTTGCTAAGCGCAAAACTTGAAAACGGCTCGATTGATTCGGATAATTCTTTTTTTTTGTTGTGTTTGTAACCATCAGGACTATGTTATAGAGGACGAAAATCATCATGTCCACATGTGACGGGCCGCTAGTTAATAATAATGATACATGTTCATTTATTATCGGCAAGTAATTTAACTACATTTAATTATGAAACCGGGTGGTTTCCTTATTACTTCTGACTGGTTTTAAAAATAAATCCACGAAGAAGATAGCGGGGTCTGAAAGACCCCGCCATTCTCTTCTAATCTAAATTGTCCGAGTCGAGGTACCAACAAGTCCCGAGGCTGCACCTAGTTCTAACAGATAAAATTAATAATAATTAATAATTTCGTTTATTTACCAACAAAAATTACAAAATTAAACTTAAAATAATATGACTTTAAAAATAGGGTTATGTTCAGAAAATATAGGAAAACAAATAAAAGTATAATACATAGATGTTTTTTGCTTTTGACATTATGAAGTTGAATGCTTCGGAATAGGAACATTAGAGACAGAGTAGTTAGGAAATGTGATTGTTAGGATTAAAAATGTTAGGAAGAACATTTTCGGGTTTCCAATTATCAGAGTTTAAATAGGTGAACTTTGGCGCGTCCCTTCCAAACACTTTTCGACCTGTCTGTACAGTTTCGCGCACAACACTTCACACTATTGCCGCGACCTAAAACCCCTTCTACACGGTCAGACCTGTCCGCCTGACAGAGGTGAATTTGGTCGTGTCAACAGTACCCCACCGTCTGGAACGCTGTCGGCTGACGGTCGGGTCCCACCGCGGATGCAGCCTGTCGGGACGGCTGCGCTCCCGACTGACTCCGCCCATATTTGGTCGCACGACCAACGTCTACACGGTAGATTTTCATTCCCACCGGACCAAGGTCAGGCGGTCGGGTTGATCGTGTAGAAGGGGTTTTAGTAGGAAGTGAAACTAGTCTTCCAAACACTTTTCGACCTGTCTGGGTGCAGAACTGCACACCAGCATCATTATCTTGTCTTTTGTTCTTCAACGCTTAGGGAACAAATTTTACCATTAAAATTTAGACAACCGAAATTCAGCCACAGTTTTGATTCGACAACTAAATACTGTTGGATTCGGAATATAATAACCTATCATTTGATATCTGATTCGATTAAATAACAGATGAGGGTATATTATCTACGGTAACTCACCTGTTTAAACCCGACAACTAATTAGAAGGACAGGGTTAGACACCGACAACCTATATTTTTTAGATTTTTTGAGGTATATTCTATCAGCTAATACTTGATTTTTCTAAATAACAGATGAGGGAAGAAGAAAGAAAATTTTTGAGGACAATTTTTATGAATTAACATTGACGGTACGCGATTCAGGCCGACAACCTATCACCAAAATATTGTCGTTTAGAGTATCTAGCGTGTATCATATGCCATTTTCAAATAACAGATGAGGGTAAATATTTCTTCAATGTATCCTAGACTATAATAATCCAACTTTTTTTTTCGAGATGACAAAAACATGAAAATTGCTTAAAACTCTCTGTGAAAAATTCCTCAGCCTCAAAATCTTTTTGTATTTATTTAAATGTATTAGTTAGAATAGTTAATTATAAAAATCCAACAAATTTTCGATTTCAGTGTCACTCTAAATCAACTTTTTACATATCGCGCTCTAACTTCTAGTGAAAAATTGCTGTGCCGATTTTTATTTTTTATGTGATATCTTATCCTTAAATACATAGGTTTATTACATTTTTCATTGTTTGATTTCAAATAAATCAAATAATGTTGTTAAAAAAGGAAATAGTTTTGGATTACGTAACAAACCTAGGTATGTATTTAAGGATAAGAAATCACATAAAAAAATAAAAATTGGCAGAGCAGATTTTCAAAATTTGGATTATTGTGCATCTGTAATCTGTATCACCTACTCTCATCATGTGCCAAATTTCAGCGCCGGAGGAATTTTTCGAAAGTCTTCATACAAAAAAATCCTCGTTGATTGTCTAAATTATTATATATTGTCTAAATAAACATAAGGTAAGCAGGCTACAGTTGACCCACTCGTTAGTGTGTTTAATTTATGGCGTGGGATAGCTTCGGGCGACCCTAGTGGGGACCGGCGGGACACTCGACGCGACAGCAAACACGTCATCCACCCTGCCCGCCCACCGGCACGCCACTCGTCCCTACTTGCTCCCACTCGCCCCCGTTGACACCCGCCACGTTAAATTTTCCATTCAAAATACAAACTAGTAGAGATAGCGAACACGCGATAGTGCAATGAAGTGAGATATCACGTGTATTCAAAAATAAAGCGATGGTCGATTTATTTTAAATAAATTCAATGTTTGGTTTTACCGGCACTAGAAGTTTTTGGCAACTTGAATATTATAATCGTTTGATTTTGATATCAGTTCATTAGCTGAAACATCTTCACAGTAATTGGATAGTTTTAGATCGTTGGAGGATGTCGTCACTACGTCTAATTCTCAGCAGAATAGGGATCTCCATTTCAACCGCTCGGCCAACTCATGAAAGATGAAGCTTTGCCAGGAATTAGTGGCAATTTGTTACTATACACACCTCTTTTCCTGAATTTTACTTTATTTAAGGTGATTGCTTCGATGTAGCCCGCGAAATTCAAATTTTTTTACGTTTTTTGCAAAGGTGCATCGTAGTTAGATTTCGGAGATTTTAACATGATGCACCTTTTCTATGTGAGAGCTGATGGAGCGAGTTTTTTGATAATTTTTATATTTAAAATTATACTTGTTATTACCGCAACACATATATTTATAAAGTTACAACATGTCACTGGCCTGAAAATTGCAAAAAACGTAAAAAAAATTGAATTTCGCGGGCTGGTTGGAGCATCCCCCTTAATATAGTTATACTATAGTAAGTTTCTAGGTTATGGGAGGTGGTATCTAACCATGAGTATCGAATTAATAGAGACTTATGTGTATGTACAATTAGTTGCTAATTTATTGTAGCGAATAAACAAGAAAAAAAATACTTCAATAATTCAATACTTCAATGGTTCAATAATTCGCATTTCTCGACAATGCCAGATTCTAGAAATGTTACACGTAGGACCAGCTATTGTTGATAGAAAAACAAAATACTCAGCTCACCGCTTAGTAACAAATACGTGTAGTTATAACTAGTGTTTGCCCGTGGCTTCGCTTGCGTTAATTTGGAATTTGAGAAACAATACGGATCGTGCTTTCTCGGCAACAGCTCTCTTAATGTTATTCGGGATGAAAGATACCCTATATCCGTGTCTATACTCCTGACAACGTATATGCTAAATTTTGGGACGATCGATTCAGTAATAGGTAGTAATGCGTGAAAAGGTAAAAAACAAACATACTTGCATTTATAATATTAGTTTAAATCAATAATGTTATAGGTACATAGTTTGCATAGGAAACATCCTTTGACCATTTGAGCGACACTAATTTCAAAGATCCGTCATTTTTTGGTCAATTTACAGTATCGCTGCAATTTGTTAACGAAATTAAACGTACGATAGCATTGCTCTTCTCCCATTAGCATACCGCGTGATACTTAAAAATAGCTAATTATTTAGCTCGATGACTACAACTTGTCGTCGTTTAAAACAAAATCTATGCACTGGTTTGAGCACCAATTCAAAGCATAAATAAACTAGTGTCCGACCGAAACTGATTTTTCAGCCGAAACCGAAACCGAAACCGAACCTTCGGCCTTGCTCTCAGTTTCGGCCGAAACCGAAACCGAAACCGAAACTTTTTAAAACTTTTAACATTTCGATTTTTTTCTGTTTTTTTTTGTTTTTTTTTTTTTTTACATTTATTGACACAAGAAAAAGTGTCAAATACACAGAGCGAATTTTTCAACTGGGCGTGTACGGCTATATTTTTAACTATGAGGAATATCGAAAAACGTTGAATAGAGTCTCGAGACCGATTTTGCCGAAATCTAAATCTGTATCATTGGATTTTAGAAAAATCAATAATCGTGGCCAAAAATCGAACCCGCTAATTTTGAAAAAAAAGATCACAACCTATATTATTACACCATTTGATAGTGTTAATAGTAAGGATCAAATTCTGGGTAATAATGAAATACGGCAAACTTATGGATAGATAGATAGTAGTGATGTTGCGAATGTCTGATTTTTGACATTCGCGAATGCGAATGCGGATGCGAATATTCAATTTCAATATTCGCGAATGCGAATGCGAATATTGACTTTTAAAACGCACGTAAAATGATAGATAGGTTTGACATTTCATGTCAGACATAATATTTAAACTGAACATTGGCCAAGTTCATAATAGTTGAATGAATGTCACGATTATCACGACTTATAATAACATTTTTTTTTTCTTTTTTTTTTCTCTTTATTCTCATTATATTCAAAATTATGTAGTAGATTTTTAATATAACTGGGTGATAGGAATCAATTGATGATTTTATCACGATAAAAAGGAATTTTGTCATTTTTGTTGCGATTCTGTTAATATTTTAATACAACCGGACTAACAGAAATAGTTCAATTTAGGTGTCTACTTCAAGACTATTCCGTTACATGCAATTTCCATATTCAAATCATAGTAGTAAATTAAAAAATAGTGTTTCAAAAATATTCGCAAACATTCGCATCGATTTATGCGGATGCGAATGCGAATGCGAATATCAAAAAACTTGCGAATATTTGCGAATGCGAATATTCGCAACATCACTAATAGATAGATAGATGATCTTAAGAATTGCTATGTTTCTATGTTATTTAACTTCTACTGAGTCCATAATCTATTCGAAATTATAAAAAATTGTTTCCAATGTTTCACTAGATTTGAAGTCTCAACAATCGCACTATATTAATTTAGCAATACGAAATAACTGAGACATTAGACTAAAAAAATTGCATTATTTCAAAAAAGAAACCGTTAACTTAATTATGTTTCGAATACCGCCTAATCCTAATTCTAATCGCCTTGACGATTGATAAGTTTTTAATCATTAACGTACGTTACAAATATTTTTTATTATGACATGAATATATATACAAGACTTAGGTACTCTTGGCAGTAAACTCAAAAACATAACCTCGTCTCACGATTAAACGGACGGTGGCAAACTGAGCCGGGGCCCCGCCGGCGAGCAAGTACGTGTTAGCTACGAATTTTACCGAACGACGCACGAAAATGCAGGAACACTTGAGTTTCGGCGGGGCCGAAAGTTTCGGCTATATTTTGGCCGAAACCGAAACTAAGGCCGAAACTAGATATTTTGGCCGAAACCGGCCGAAACCGAAACCGAAACCGAAATTTCGGTCGGTCACTAAAATAAACACAAAATAATAGAATCACTGATTGTTTTCGAATCTTTAAAATTCTTACACCTCGAAACAATTACAATTTAAAAAAATATCTAACTTACTACCTACAATTTAAATCAGCGTCAAATATATCCTTTTTTTTTTTTTAGCGTGGTAAAATCATCAAATGAGTCCTCCCACCCCGGGCAGGGCGGGAGGGACTGTCAGACTTTTACTGACTAAAATCCACGGTGTCCTTCAATAGCCCTTTCTGTTCCGGGGTCACGGTAAGGAAATAATCCCGGCAGGCTTTGGCCCTCTGAGAGGCGGGCCCCGTAATTATGCTGACGCTCTTTGAGGCGCGCGTGGGACACAACGCGCCGTCGACCCGGGCATGGTCCATGGTCGGGAAGCGAGTTGCCCTTTACTCGCTGCCCGCATGCCCGCGCCTACGGTGGCCGGAGATCATCTAGCGACGACGTCCGTCGCCGTGGGCGTCTACCACCGCGGGTGGGGCGGAGGGAGGACACTGTCCTCTCTCGCTCGCGGCCCGCCTCCTCCTTCGCGAGCATTACTGCTTCGCAGAAGGAGGCAACCGCTTCCCACTCCGTCTCGCCCCGCAGCATTGCCGCGACCAATGCTGGGCGTGAGAGGTCTCCGCCTATCGCAGCCGTGAGGACACGTCGGTGCTCTGCCCAAGCTGGGCAGTCTTGCACCGTATGCTCCACCGTGTCCTCCGTCAAATACACACATCAAAAGTGTCTAGGGATCAACATATATTTTTGCAATAACTTTTCTCCTGATTGATATTAATTAAAATGTTCTTTAAGGATTCATCAAATAAAGTGTTATCGTTTGTCACAGTAACGATAAACCAAGTCACCTTTGCATTCATAAAGAAATTTGCCATTTTCCTAATAAAGGGATTTTTGACATTTGAACCACTAACATTAAAGTTCGAATAAAAGACTGAAATAACAGTTTTCTTTAAAATTTTATTGGGTAACTTAAACAATTAATAATCCGTGTTTCTACCGCGAACACTAACAACACAAGAACATCGGTTTGGCATACTCAAAATGAGTTCATCCAAATCACGCTGTGGAATGGCCGCCCATGTTCGTTGCAACAACAAAAAAAGGTCTTCTTGCGACTGGATACCCTCCATATTCGGCAGAGCTCTTCTCTGTAGCATATCCCATGCATGCTCAATCGGGTTCAAGTCTGGCGACTGAGCAGGCCAGGGCAGGACATTGATGTTAGCTGCGGCGAGAGTCTATCTTACAACTCTTGCGGTGTGCGGTCGTGCATTATCATGCATTAACTGAAAATAAATAAGGGACCGATTTGCACTTGTAGAGGAACGATGACGTCTGATACAATCGTCTCAGCATAAATTTGAGCGTTGAGGTTGCCTCTGATCCAAATCAACTCAGTTCTTCCGCCGATCCAAATACCCGCCCATACCATGATGGTTCCACCACTATAAGGATGGACTTCCTGGCAGGATTTTAATCGCTGTTGGCGTCCAGGGGTTCTCCAGTGTCGTATACGTCTTGTATCCGGTCTCATACCAAAACGAGACTCATCAGAAAAGCACACGAAACGCCATTGTTCTTCTGCCCAATTTCTGTGTTCAAGAGCCCATTGATATCGAATCCTACGATTGTGCATTGCTATAGGTGGTACCCGTAGCGGTCTTCGGGAATGAAGGTTCACTTCATGCAAGCGGTTTCTGCTGTTTGGTCGCTAATTAAGTTTCCTGAAGAGTGATGAAGCCTCACGGCTAACATCATGGCGGTTATTGTTGGAGCTCTTCGAGTTAAGATTTGAATGTATCGGTCTTGTCTCCGTGTGGTGCAGCGATACCGTCCTCCATGGCGCTCAGCCACGGTACCAGTGCTTCGGTAACGTGTCCAAAGTCGACTGATAACACTCTGACTTGTATTCAGAGCTAAAGCCACAGTACGTTGCCGGGAACCAGCTTCTATCATTCCCACGGCTCTGAGCATTTCTTCCCTGCTTAAATGACGTCGCCGCTCCATAATAACGTTGGTTTTAATCAGTAGTAGGGAAACAGTAGCACTAATAATGTCTTCAATGCGTTGTATGTTTTTATAGGGAAAATATTGACAGCTGATTTTCATCTTTTACTCGAATTTGATTTACAGTTCCTGATTCAAATTATGAAATGCACCAAAAAGGATCCATATAAATTTATAAAATCATAAATTTATTACAAAGCCACATCTCAATCTCAAGAAATCCGCATAAAAATGCTTGATCCCTAGACACTTTTGATGTGTGTATATCCTAGAGAACTATTTAAAAAGATTAGTAATAAATTAAAATTGCGAATAATATTGAAAAAAAGTATGCATATTTTTTTTTATTATTTGAAACTGTCAGGATAAACAAAAACAAAAAAAAAAGAAACAAAAAGTGAAAAAGAAAATTTCAAGATTTGATCTTGAGACCTATTGCACGAATGTCAAGCGGGTTACCAACCAGACTGGCTGGTTCGCTGACACTAGCTTTCAAATAGCGGTTCTTATACAAACGTCAACAATGACTGAAAATCAACATATTATCACATTTCTAATCAATCCCCCAAGGGGAATAGCGTAATTATACATATCCTATTAATTGAAGAGCAGTTTAAGGAATATTTGAGGAAAAATTTAATAAATAATATCCAGTGGTTTAGATTCCAACTCCCAAGATACATAAAAAACAACATAATTCAAAATTGCTTATCTCCCAGGGCAAATAGCGTAATAATACATAGCCTATTAACAGAAGCATATTATTAGGAATATTTGAGGAAAATTTGATCGACAACTTTACAGTAGTTTCGGAGATAGATCAACTCAAAAAAACATAAAAAAGTTCGAAAAAAAAAAGGTGATTTGGCATCAAAATCGATCCCTCATCTCGAAAAAAATACAAAAAGAAAAAAATATTCAATGTACAGGAATGACAGCTCTACGATTTTATTATATGTAAAGAAAATAAGTATACTCGTATTTAGACCAGAGCAATACTTTGTACGTGTAATCCTACTATTATTATTGTTAGAGAGAGCAGTGGTGGCCCAGTGGTATCGGTCCCGACTTACGAAATGTACTATTCTATTCTATTCTAGAACCAAAAATTCGGAGACATGTGACATCTACCAACCCGCACTGTGCCCGCGTGGTGGATTATGGCCCACTCCGGAGGCCTGTGTCCCAGAAGTGGGAACATTATAGGCTGATAACTCAAAGGATACTTTTTTTATTACGGGGTGAATTATTGAAATTCACTCGAGCAAAGTAGTAAGCAGCTAATTATTCATAACTACGCAATGCTAAATGTATAAAAAGAACTATATTTTTAAAGGTGCTAAGCAGAAATAATTAACTACTAGCTGTTGCCAGCGGCTTCACCTGCTGCAACTCGAAAATTATCCCACGGGACCATAAAATCGGGATAAAAACTATCCTATGTGTGAATCCAGGTTATAAACTATCTGTGTACTAAATTTTAGCCAAATCTGTTCAGTGGTTTTTGCGTGAAAGAGAAACAAACATACCTACTTACACACATACATCCTCACAAACTTTCGCATTTATAATATTAGTAGGATTTGTAGAGTCTAAAGTTGTGATGCGTTTTAGTTTAGACCACATTTTAAAATGACTTTAACCAGTTAAAATAGTGCAATTAAAAAAGTATTTAACAACCGAAGTAGCAAAATGACTGTCCAGTACGTATCGAATCAAACGAGCACCAGAAACTACATAATATTAACAGAGCAGTGAAAAAAAGTGTCTTATCTATAGCATTTTCAAGAAAATAACTAGGTACCTAACGTTTTCAAAAATACCACAAAGAAGTGTAAAATGACTTTTCTTTCGGAAGAAAAAGGAGGCTTTTCGATTTTTTTTACATGTGCATTTGAAATTAGTAATCTGTGGCAACGGTATTAACATCGTGCATGGACGCAATAAGCAAAAAATGCTCATAAAATGAAAACTACTGAACCAAATTGAATGAAATTGTCATGGGACCAAGTGGAAGGTATACAGCATCGAACAAAAAACGAATTACCCAAATCGGACCAGAAACCCCGGAGTAATCGGTGTACCGTCACGAGCAATAGTATGTATACACTAAGCAGTATTCAAAACCTATATCTGCTACCATAATATATTGATTAAATTTTTGCCTTTTTATTAGACTTCTATTTTGGAAGCCATCAGACTAATGCGAAATAGGTCTTATTTTAAAGTGGAAACCAGTATTTCACGAGTAATTTGCAATTGAATTTTGTTAAGTGTATACATGTAATTGCTCGTGACTGTACATACTACTACTCCTTTTTTGAATTCGGTTTATCTTGCAGTATTATATTAATACCAACATCAGTAGAAGCATAACACGAACTAAAGAGGAGCATTAACAAACAAACCAACTACCAAGTCACTCTAAACTATTCAATTTCTAATCGAATATTAGAACGGGGTTTGAAAGCACTCTTGGAAACCGTAAACTTGGAAATTAATCGACTCATCAAAATTCTATTATAAGTTTAAGCCTTGACTCGGTTTTCAGAGCTTACATTGGGCGTTTTTCCATTAGACGGTACGGCACCGGCACCGGCGACGGCGACGGCGCCGTGCCGGTGCCGGGGAAGCAAAAATGTATGAAAACGTATGGCTCGCTTTTGCACTTACCGGCGCCGGCGCCGGCCCGGCGTTCATACATTTTTGCTTCTCCGCACCGGCACTGCGCCGGCGCCGGTGCCGTGCCGTCTAATGGTAAAACGCCCATTCAGTGGCTTTCACTGAGATCGAAGAGCAATTTCCGTCGAATAAGTCCTGCATTATCTGTGGTTCGATAGACACGAAGGCAAAATTACAGTTCGCTGAAAAATTTCTAGTTCAAATAGTGTGTAGTGTTCAAACATTGGTGCTATTACAGACGGTTAGACGAGTACCTATATGTAAAAGTACAATAAAACGAATATCATTTTATAATTCCAATATGTCCGCCTGTACGATATGATGATAAAAGGTAGCATGGATACAACGACGATATACTTTCATATATTAATGACCTTACTAACATAATTCTGCCTCAGGGCAAAGTCATTTCTTTTGCAGACGATACGGCTCTTTTATTTTCAGCTGAAAGTTGGGATGAAGTATTTGGAGCTGCTCAGTCCGGTTTCGATACTGTGAGAAAATGGTTACATGATAATTTCTTAACTTTAAATACCACTAAAACGAAATACATTTCCTTTAGTATAAGATCAGACATGGGTATCACTCATGAACATTCCATTTTTTCACATGACTGTGCATCGCATGATCTCTGCGCTTGTACTAAACTGGAACAGGTTGACTCCATCAAATACTTGGGTGTCATTATTGATAAAAACCTTAACTTCAAGGAACACATAAGAATTTTATCCGGACGGGTTCGTAAACTTATTTATATCTTTAAGAATCTCAGACACATCGCTGATCCTCATATCTTGAAACGAATATACTATGCTCTGTGTCAGTCACTTATTACATACTGCATATCTGCCTGGGGAGGTGCTCCGAAAACCACACTCAAATCAATTGAGGTTGCCCAACGGGCTATTTTAAAAGTCAGTACTTTTAAAACTATACTTTTCCCTACGACTTTACTTTACCAGGTTTGCGGTGTACTATCTGTGAGACAGTTATTTATATTGAAAATTATTATTATGCAACACACTTCTACAATTTATGATCCCCAGTTTTTGAGTACACGCAGAAATTATATGGTTTGTACACAAAATAGGTTTTGCAGCACTAAATTCTGTACTAAATTTTTTAACTTCATCGGTCCCTATATCTACAATAAGCTTAATAAAAAACTAAATATTTATCCGCTCAGTACAGGTTGTTGTAAGAAAAAGGTATTAGAATACCTACAAGGCCTTACATATGATGAAACTGAGCAACTTCTAGATGTACCAAGTTAGACTAAATGTTTCTATTTCATTGTACAGAATCAAAGTATACTATATTTATATAAGTATTATATTAACTCTTTTCGTGTAAGTATCTCGCAAATATACCTATTTAAATAATTATATAATAATAATTAATAAAAATCACAAACACACTCACTTATAAACACACCCTCTCACACTCACTCATTCACCATCACATAATTAACTCAAAGGGAGGTGCAGATTATTATTACAACTAGAATTAGTATTCATTTTTATTTTTGTAAAATGCTAGCTTTAAGAACTAAAACTTTACTAAACTTGAAGGGATTGGCGCTGTTGGCCGAAATACAGGTTCCTCCTAGTTTGGCTTCAGATGCTAAAACTTTTTGTAATGTTTATTATACCTTAGCATTTAACTATATCCTAACTTAAGTACTGTATTTATGAAATAAAATTATTATTATTCCGTTTATTCATTTTTCATACATACTATTACATTTTTAAATATTTCTTTAAAAAAATACAAAACAATAAAAAAACATTTAAAAATATAAAAATAGTAGTCCGCCGGTGTGGGAGCAGGGTCCAAGCTACCGGTGGTTAGGGTTCCAGAGACAGGAACCTCCTCACAATACGAGCCGTATCAAGAAGTACTGCCTTCTGAATCTGGCCCTTGATCCAACTCCCTAAGGAGAGCCTCGAAAGGTGTTCGTCGAGGCTCTTTGCCATCAGGCCATTGGCAGTCACGACGATCGGTACAATGATAGCCGAGCTCACATTCCACATGTCGACAACCTCGCGTGCCAGATCAAGATATTTGATTTGTTTATCTTTCTCTGCCTTCACGAGGTTCTCGTCATGCGGGATGGTAACATCGATTATCATTGCGCGGCGCGCTGATCTGTCTATCACTACTATGTCAGGCTTATTGGCCACAATAGTCCTGTCAGTAATGATAGGCAGATCCCAGTACAACGTGACATGGTCTTTCTCGAGAACTGGGTCGGGCACATACCTGTAATACGGTACCTCAGATTCCACAAGTTTGTATTTCAACGCAAGTTGCTGGTGGATGATTCTGGCTACTAGGTTGTGCCTGTGCAAGTACTCGCCGTTAGCAAGACGAGAACAACCAGAGATAATATCGCCGTTAGCAAGACGAGAACAACCAGAGATAATATGTCTTTATTATTATTATTATATATTACTAGACTCCTAATAACAGGCGACCGATGTATGTCAACACATTAGGCAAAAAAAACTTTTTAAAAAAAAGGGAACCGACTTCAAAACCAAACACAAAAAAACGATAAAATAACTTTTCTTTCGGAAGTCGGTGGCTTTGTTTTTTTTATTTCATTGAGTTCTGGCCACCGACTTCCGAAAGAAAAGTTATTTTATCGTTTTTTTGTGTTTGGTTTTGAAGTCGGTTCCCTTTTTTTTAAAAAGTTTTTTATTTTTCCCTTTTTAGTTGCGATATTCAACAAAAATCTTCATAAAATCGGCTCCTTTGAAAACAAAAACGGATCTATGCGAGCAACTTCACGAGATATCCATTATTGTTATATACTCAAACCTTCCCCAGAATGTAACAAACACTTTCCTGAAAACTGCATCAAAATCGGTTCAGCCAAACGCGAGATAATCGCGGACAAAAATGCAATCGTCCCTGAAAATCTACGATCCAAGTAAGCAAAACGGATCCACGCGGGCAACGTCACGGGATATCTATTAGTGTTATATACTAAAACTTTCTCCAGAACGTAACAAACACTTTCCTGAAAACTGCATCAAAATCGGTTCAGCTAAACGCGAGATAATCGCGGACAAACATGCAATCGTCCCTGAAAATCTACGATCCAAGTAAGCAAAACGGATCCACGCAGGCAACGTCACGGGATATCTATTAGTGTTATATACTAAAACCTTCTCCAGAATGTAGAGAACACTTTCCTGAAAACTGCATCAAAATCCGTTCAGCCAAACGCGAGATAATTGCGGACAAACATACATACATACATACATACATACATACATACATAGATACATACATACATACATACATACATAGATACATACATACATACATACATACATACATACATACATACATACAGGTCGAACTGAGAACCTACTTTTTTTTTTGAAGTCGGTTAAAAAAGTCCAATATCCGTCTCATTTCGACCACTCCTGTGAGCCGTAAGCATACGTTGAGACAGAACAGACCTTGAGTTAGCCAATCACAACGCAGTACCCCGTCCCCCTCGCTTACGTAGTACCTCAGCGAGTTGACAGAATAGTTTTTGTCCTTTTTTTTTTTTTTGGAACGAAGTTCCTTATCGCGCGTTGTGAAAGGGGGCTAGACGGAAAAAATTCTTACGAAAAGTTGGCTCGACACTTTTTGGAACGAAGTTCCTTATCGCGCGTTGCGTAAGAGTGCTAGAGCTCAAAGAGTGGAGTGGAGTGGAGTGGAGTGGAGTGGAGTGGAGTGGAGTGGAGTGGAGCGGAGCGGAGCGGAGTGGAGTGGAGTGGAGTCGCGACGATTATTTTTGTTGAGTGTATACAGTAACTTCGTTCCATCCGGGTGTCCCTTGACATCTCTCAAGTTTTTTTTTTTACGTGGCAAAATCATCAAATGAGTCCTCCAACCCCGGGCAGGGCGGGAGGGACTGTCAGACTTGTACTGACTAAAATCCACGGTGTCCTTCGGTAGCCCTTTGTGTGCCGGTGTCGCGGTATACGTATGTCCCGCAACCCCGGCAGGACTGTGGCCCTTTATAGGGGGGCCCCGTCACTATGCTGACACTCCTTGAGGCGCGCGTGGAACACAACGCGCCGTCGACCCGGGCATGGTCCATGGTCGGGCAGCGAGTTGCCCTTTACTCGCCGCCCGCATGCCCGAGCCTACGGTGGCCGGAGATCGTCCCGCGACATCCGTCGCCGTGGGTGTCTACCACTGCGTCTCGGGCGGAGGGAGGACGGTATCCTCTCCCTCAAGCGGCCCGCCTCCTCCTTCGCGAGCATGACTGCTTCGCAGAAGGAGGCGACCGCCTCCCACTCCGTCTCGCCCCGCAGCATGGCCGCAACCAATGCCGGGCGCGAGAGGTCTCCGCCTATCGCCGCAGTGAGGACACGGCGGTGCTCCGCCCAAGCTGGGCAGTCCTGCACCGTATGCTCCACCGTGTCCTCCGGGCGTTTCCTCCTTTTTTATCATGCACAGGTACCTCCCGAAGCTGCCATGTCCGGAGAGGACATGTATGACACATGTGGTAGGTGAGGACGCCGTGGGACCTATCCAGCCACTCCTCAAAGAGGGGTCTTACAGCCGTGATTGCGGCTAGCGCGAGCCCGTAACCATGTGCATGTGAAAAACAAAAAACATCCTTGTTTTCAGCTTCATCCGGTTTGACAAGAAGAACAACCCCAACACAATTGGGAAAAGGGAAGACCGATGATGATGAGGGGAGCGACAGCCACCACCTCAGGAACATCGAAGCTTAATCTCTGTCCTTTTAAAACATTAAAAGCTTAAACGTTAGTCCGTTAATACTTAAAGCTTTTCAATGTTTTAAAAGGCCAGTGGTGCACTACAACGGGCGTGCTGTAGTTGTCGGACGCAGCGTGAACTGGTAATACTTATTCGCTATGTTATTCGCCTTAACACTCTCTTTTGACATATTTCTTTATTGATAGTTGTTACATCCATCTAATAGGAACCTTTACTAAGTTCTGAGACCTTATTATGCATGTACTCCTTTGTGTGTATAACGCATCACGGGGATGTTCTCACTGAAAAGTAAATGTCATAGAAGTTTCAGAACAACTTTTATAAGATCCAGACTCAAGAAGACTTCTAATAAGGGAATCTACACTGTGATCAAAGAAGAAATGAATAATTTAGCTTATTAAAAGGTTTTAGGTAAGGTATGTGAAATACCATAAAGATATACATGTAAAGGGAGCAGTGCCAGATGTAACGTTCAGAAGAAATCTCAAAGCACTGTCCTGTAGAGCAAAACAAACGAAACAACGTTATTTAAAAATCGTGCTTCGTGTGCTTTTGCCGTATGGGCTAGTGATACTCATCAGCATCAGTGCATCAGAGTTGAAGCTAAGTATCGTTATTCGGCTCGGTCGCCATGCCTCGTGAAATCTCTGATTGTGGCTCAGACATATCTACTTTACAAGGCACGGCGACCGTCCGTAACCATATGCATGTGTAAAACAAAAAACATCCTTGTTTTCAGCTTCATCCGGTTTCACAAGAAGAACAACCCCAACACAATTGGGAAAAGGGAAGACCGATGATGATGAGGGGAGCGACAGCCACCACCTCAGGAACATCGAAGCTTAATCTCTGTCCTTTTAAAACATTAAAAGCTTAAACGTTAGTCCGTTAATACTAAAGCTTTTCAGTGTTTTAAAAGGCCAGTGGTGCACTACAACGGGCGTGCTGTAGTAGTCGGACGCAGCGTGAACTGGTAATACTTATTCGCTATGTTATTCGCCAACGCAACACTCTCTTTTGACATATTTCTTTATTGATAATTGTAACATCCATCTAATAGAAACCTTGACTAAGCTCTGAGACCTTTTTATGCATGTACTCCTTTGTGTGTAAAGTTTGTGGAATAAGTACGATAAAAGATAAATACATGTAAAGGGAGCAGTGCCACATAGAACATTCAGAAAACATCTCAAAGTACAGTACTGTCCTGTTGAGCAAAACAAACGAAACAACGTTATTTAAAAATCGTTTTTCGTTTGCTATTGCCTTATTTATAGGCTAGTGATACTCATCAGCACCAGTGCATCAAAATTTGCGGTGAGCTAAGTATCATTATTTTACTAAATAAAAATCTGAATGTTTTGTATTTACAGCACCTTTTTATTCCATCATCTTGCGATCGGCTTATTAACAAGCCGATCGCAAGATGATGGAAGGCGCCACGCCGCTCGCCGGCGACGGCGCCGCTCACCGGCGGGCGGCACCGTGGTTCGGCACGGCGCCGCGCCGCTCGCCGGCGCCGGCGCCGTAGCTCGGCACGGGCGGCGCCGCGCCGCCGCACGGCACACGGTGCCGCGCCGGAGACATGGGGCCACGCCCTCAGCCGTGCACATCGTTAGACAATTTAATTTTCAAAGTGTAAAAAAATTGAAAAAAAATGACAGGCGATTACAAGGTGCACAAGTATGTGACAGGCGAATTGAAAAGTGCAAAGTTGATGAAGAAAAATAAACTTTCTCCTGTAAGATCAAAATTATCTCGCGTTTGGCTGAACTGATTTTGATGCCGTTTTCAGAAAAGTGTGCGTTACATTCCGAGAAAGGTTTTAATATACAGGGTGAATTTTTCAACTGGGCGTGGATGGCTATCTCCGAAACAATGAGGAATATCGAAAAACGTTGAAAGGAATTTCAAGGCCGATTTTGACGAAAATAAAACTGCATCGTTGGATTTTAGAAAAATCAATAATCCTAGCCAGGAATCGAACCCGCTGATTTTGGAAAAAAAATCAAAGCTCGTATTATTACACCATTCGATAGTGTTGTAAATGAACTACATCCTGTTAAATTTTTAAGCTTACAGGAACAAGTTTTTTTTTTTTCAATTTTTTTACACTTTGAAAATTAAATTGTCTAATGATGTGCACGGCTG
The DNA here is from genome assembly GCA_954870645.1 of Agrotis clavis. NCBI lineage: Eukaryota > Metazoa > Arthropoda > Insecta > Lepidoptera > Noctuidae > Agrotis > Agrotis clavis. The sequence goes on from OX940917.1 coordinate 2,884,535, forward strand.
ACGCCTGCCAGGTCGTCGCTATTGCTCTTAGCATGCTATAAATATTACGTGTACAAATTTCTAAACTTACAGGAAGACCGTTAGTCGCAGGGTTCAGTAGCTCTCCAGCTAATAGTGTGATTTGTCGGAAATTTGTATGTTCCATCATTTTTACAGCCTATTACACAACATCTAGTCATTTTACTTCAATAAATCGTTTTTTTTTCCCAGAATTCCTTTGATTTGACAGTTCTTTTGGGACCATCTTGTCACTTGTCACTTTGACACTTGCCTTCCCCATTAGTATCTTCTTTTTAGAAATATACGTATTTTTATGAATCACAAAAACTCTTTCGTAAAAACTTCACAGTTGGCTTTTCTTTTTAATAGACATTATTTTGACAGTTGGGTAAGAGAACGCACGAGTTCGAGAAAGGTAAAAAAAAGAGCTATAGTATGTACCATTTAACATGGCAATAGAGGTCATTCACTCCCTCCTACCAAGTTTTTCATCACTAAGCGATAATGACACTTATTGTTACCTAAAACTACTAATAAGCGATAGTTGCTTCTATCGCTACAGTATCGTGGTACCAGCCTGCTTGACACACAGGGGTTGTGAATCTTGTGTTGCTCTAATTCAAAATTATTATTTTTTATTTCTAGAAATCAAATTGTGTGCTTATAAATTTACGCGTGACGTAAAAAATGTTCCACTGTGTGTGACGGATTTAATGGATGTAGTGATAGGTAACGGCCCTTTTCCCGTCATATGTATTTTCGTCCGCGCGCGGATCATAGTAGATTTTCAAAGTCGATTGTATGTTTGTTCACGATTATCTCGCGTTTGTCTGAACCGATTTTCATGCGGTTTACGGAAAAATGTTAATTACAGTCTAGCGATATCTTCCAGACAATTATGATGGACTTGAAGAACCTTAAAAAAAAATGAGGGTAGACAGTAATGCACATCAAATAATAGATAACCGATAATATAAATACAATACACACAAACATTAATAATAAAATAAAATACACATACATACATAAATATAAATATGTATTATTAGAAAGAAAGGAAATGATTTAAGACTAAGCTTCTAAAAGAAACCAGTGACTTGGCTTGTCTTACTGATACAAGCAATGCATTCCACAAACGACAGCCTGGACTGTGAAAGAATCATCATAAAAAAATGTGGAATGCGCAGGCATCAAAAGAATCAAATGTATATACAACGTGTAACGTTAATAGCGCAAAACCTCTCGTGGAGTAACTCAGCCCATGTTACTGAACAATGTTTGTTCAAAAACTTTTGGGAAAAATGATTTTTCATACTGATGGGCTCGATCATTTTCTCATTTTGTATGAAAAATCTTTTTTTTTTCCAAAGTTTTAGTAATTGCCGATTTATCAAAATCATCAACTTTTTGGAGAACGTTTGGTCTACTGCTTTTACCTTCAGGTTGCGTTATTTTATGAGTATTTCTGTATTCACGTAATACCCGATATATCGATCTCTCACTCACCCCACATATTTCTGACGTACGTTTGACAAGATCATGGTTAGTTCAATATTTATCCTCGGGCTTTGTGTTTTGGACATATTTAAAAATATTAATAATCATAAGACGTTCTCCGCTGGTGAGAATCGCCTTCTGTCTTTTTGCTGGCGGCGATGTGAACGGAATCGATTCCGAACCTTCTTGAGGTTGGAATATGTTTGGACGACGACGGCGTTTACTAGTTTCACCAGTAGATGTTCCAGCTTCTGGTTCCATGCTTCTTTACAAGCAACAAATGAAGTAACAATAACAACACAGAACACAAAAACAAAACTAACAAACTCAACAACGATAACAATAAAAGCAAAGAAATTATAGCACAGACCCAAAGAGATTTAAAAGAACCTATAGAGCGGGCATTGGGAAAATTGTCATACAAAATTATTGATGCCGTGTGTCAGTAGCACAATCTAGCGTACTATACCGAGCGACTTTTTACCTAGTGGTAAAAAGTTTTGGATCACAAGATTCTTCGTGATGTCCCGTCTATTGCTCGTATTTAGTTTAATGTTGCACAGACCGAACGCAAGCGAACTTCCACACGAAATGTCAAATCTAAATGGTGGCTGCTGCCGGGGGTGCTGCACCCCTGACGCGATGACCTCGTAAAACAAAAACGACATAAGATCAAAATTAGCATTTTCTGTGATGAAATAGTTTTTGTAATTTGTTTTAGAAAAAATAAGGTGTTTTTACCATCCTGATATCAAAAGAATATTAATACACTTATATCCACACAATATGCACTAACTTTATATTTACTCAGTATTGTATTATAGGTTAATGCAAAATTATATGATGCATAATAATATATTTACTTTTTTTAAATTGTCTCAGTGTGATAAACTTGTGTAAAAACGAAAATACAATATTAAAAAAAAATATTTCGTAGGGTACGTTTGCTAGATTTTCTATTGTTTTGGGTTGTGCATTGTGTTCTTTTTGTGGTAATTTTTTATGTATTATGAGATTCAAGCGATGTCAGTTTTGCGACTGTTTGCGACAGATTTGTACGGGTGAAGAGGAAGTATCGCTAATATTGAGATATCGGGATGAAAGTCGGAGCAATGACCGCTATTGCCGTGTTAAATGGCACATACTATAGTATGTAATAGCCCACATCCCGAACGCTATACGTCCCTGCAATACGCCACTTTTTGAGCAACTGTATTAAAATAGTACATTATGCAACTAGTGAATAAAGAGCGGATTTAAAGCGAGGGCCATATTTATGAATCAAGAGCAAGCGAAGGATTTAAATGACTGAATCACGACCGTAGGGAGTGATCCATGATGATTGAATCACGAGCGAAGCGAGTGATTCAAGTATTTAAATCCTGAGCGACGCGAGTGATTCAGGCCCTCGGTTTAAATCCGTTTTATTCACGAGTTGCATACGATACTTTATACCATGACCACGAGAAAAATAATAATTAAGCGATAATAGTTATTTAACGAAGAAAAAACAGACAAACGTGCGTTTACAAACATCTAAATTCACATACACAAACACCCAGACCCGAAACAAATAATTGTAGATCATACGAATATTTGCTCCGTGCGGGAATCGAACCCACTGCACGCGACGAAGTAGTCCAATCACTCGGTCACAGCGACAACAAATTGACATTAAAATCGGAACAATATGTTTTAAATTAAGAGTAACATTATCCTAACAACACGGGGGCTGACGGGGGTCGACAGCATCAATGTGTTCTAAATTCAAACACCAAAACAGTGAGTAATAGTACAATCGACAAAGTGGAATTATGACCCACTATAAGCTTATTTTCCTACAGACATTCAAATACAATTAGGTCCACATTCGCGTAAACAGTCATATCCATGGTTACGACCTTGATCTTTGTCAATTTGACGGGTTCAAACGATTTATATTAAAAATGGGTCATGATTCCATTTGGTCGATTGTACATTATGGTACAAGTGTGTAATGTTGGTGATTACCGCTGAGGCGCCATTGAGACCCGAGCCGTTAGGTGAGGGTCTTAGGAGAGCTGAGGACGGTAATCGTCAATACACACGTGTATCATACGACGTTTTTCAACACACTTGTTAGGAAAATAATACTAAAAAGCCATTTTATTTAGCAAGTAACTAGTATAATTTAAATAACTATAATTTCAACAGTGAAAACGAGTTGTTACATTTTTTTCGCAATGGCGAAAAAAATTAATCAGTTTTCCTATGCGCGCGCATCTAACAGCTATCGGCGATAGACTAAAAGAATGAGGTTTCTTTTTTTTTGGCTTTTGTCGGATAGCGTTTTAGCCACGTACAAAATGGGTAATTCAAAGTTTTCTTTATCACAGAAAAAACAAAAGTTATATTTGAGTGAAAGTTGTATTTATTAAAAACGTACAAGTTGTTTATCTATTTAAATACGAAGTTGCATGAAACTAGCAAGCAATCGGTAGGTACAATCGACAAAGTGGAATCATGACCCATTTTGACAATAAGGCCTTTGTCAAACAGACAGGCGATAGCGAACCGAACCGAATCATGTCATATAAAAATGCGAAAGCGATCCGATACTCTATGTGACAGGCTTCTAACAATTCCATACATTACAAACAAAAACGCTACGCCACGCATTCGGTTCGTCTGTCAGTTTGACAATAGCTTAAATCGTTTGAATCCGTCAAATACAGTTAGGTCCACATTCGCGTAAACCTACATATCCATGGTAACGTCTTTGATCTTTGTCAATTTGACGGATTCAAACGATTTATTGTCAAAATGGGTCATGATTCAACTTTGTCGATTGTACATTAATTTATTTGAACTTTTGAACACGTTTTTTTTTGTTTCGAAACTTTTTTAAAAACAAAGCAAATCAACCAATAAAAAAAAACTATAACTCACTTGTGAATAAATAGATGACCACACGATGAAAAATGTTATATAACTTTTAGAGCTTCTGACGAATAGTAACGACTGTGAAAGATCTACAAAATGACAGCCGGGACCAACGGCTTTACTTGCTTTCCGAGGCACGGAGGAAACTCGCTATGAAATTAAAAATAAACATGAGTATTTAAAGAATAATTTAAAATGATCGTTAAGAAAAACTGTGATTGTTGGTTTGGAATTTTGTATGTTTATGCCTAAACAGCTTTGAGATTTTAATGCAGTGTTGATTTTTTAAGAACCAGACGCCAACATATCAACCTACCCCAATCTGCTAAAAGTTCCCAAACCAATTTGAAGCTTCTTCTATTATGATATAGGTGAAAATCTATTAAAAAAATACCGATTGGAAAATTGACAGGTTGATATTATGTGTGATCTGCACGTTGTAATATATGATAAAGGAGACAATGTTCTTGTACGGATATTATATGAGAAAGTCTTGGAGATATTATACATACAGGTGTAATCGAAGATATCCATGAAGATTCTATGAAAGTTGAAAAATTGTACAACATATCTTTCTTTAAAACTCTTAATTCAGTGAATGCACCCAAATTTCGTAAACTGCTCCGAGAAGATAAAGACACAGTTCCAGAAAATTCAGTTGTAAAACTTGTGCAATTACTACAAATATCGGAAAAACCTGAAGAATATGTTCTATACCATGATGAAGATCTGGTATATTTTAGGTAGAAATATAAAACTCCAACAACAATAATGTTGATTTTTCTTTTTAATAATAAAGTTGATTTTTCTCAAAATATTTTATTTATTTCTTTGTTTGTGTAATCTCACCCTATCATTATCAGTTTCGTAACAATCTATCAGTTTGGTTACATTCTCAGATTTGTTACGATTTCGTTACGGTACATCTATTTTGCATTTCACCCTAATAGTAAAGAGAAAGTCACAGTTTGATTACAGGTGTCATTCAAATTAGAGCCATTTTATGAGCAAGTGTGTTGATAAGGTTTTTTGCAACAGAGCATCACGATCAGCATCAAGATCGGTGAAGACAAAGCACTGTCTTTTTGAAAACTGGTATAGTTTTATATTATGCTCACAATCATACGAATGCTACATGGTTCAAAAGGTTAGTGCTAACGAAACGTGCAAGAACATGGTGAGTTATTAACTTAATTTCATGGTGTCAGGTAGACCAACACTGTCCTTTTACCTGTTTCTTTATAGTAATAGTGATTGAATTTCTTGTAACGACGAGATGCGTTAACTGTACCATAGAAGTAGGTACTTGTAATTTGGGACGAAACGCAACTTCATTCGTGATATGGGCCGAAACTTAGGTCCGAATCTAAAAGAAAGAAATTGTACTATACCCTATTGATGAATAATGTCCTCTTGTCTCGAAAGTATGACTATAGTAGTAAGTATAAACAAATAATAAGGCAGTTTAGGTCTTTCTTACATGACATGTCGAAAACATTATTGTGGTACCCATTATTAGCAAAGTAAACCTGATCATCAAACGCTTGCAAATCAAGTCTGCAGCGGTGCGAGAGAAATGGCTGCACGTTGTGAAACAAGTCACCCCCTCTGCCACACAGGGGTTGAATTTTACAAAAAACCTACTCAATCAGAATATACATTAGGTTTAAAGTTTAATCAGAAAACGAGATGACGTCAAGATAATAGCATAATATGCAACACGTCTATTGCATCAAAATGTAAATAGGGAAGCCGATATTCTGTATAATATTTATGTGAATATACAGGGTGAACTTTTCAACTGGGCATGGATGGCTATATCCGAAACTATGAGGAATATCGGAAAATACTGGAAGGAGTCTCGAGGTCGATTTTAACGAAAACTCAAACTGCCTCATTTTAGAAAAAAACAAAAATCCTGGCCAGGAATCGAACCCGTGCGAAGTGGCCTGAATTTGGATTTAACTTAAATATACATAATATACACCCAACTGTACCTATGATATCAGAAAATATCGTCCAAATACATATATTCGATATTTTACTCTAACTTCAGAACAATGTGGGTATACAGGGTATTTCTTCTAACTAAAACGTATACCTACATTAATTATGTCTCATTAATTGTCAATCGTATGTCTTATTAATTGTCACTTCAGCGTTGAATATCACTTATAATTAAGCTCATAGCGCTTTTCACCGCTCGGCCTACACTCGAAATTAAATGGCGTTTCTGATTTCCGTAATTTATTTCGGAATCGAGTAGATACGATTAAATTGCAGCTGCTCTATTTTTCTTTTTAGACTTTTATTTATAGGCTGTGATACATATACGCCCCGCGCACCGGGGCTCCTATTTCCACATGCAAGGTTTAAAGGAACCTAACCAAACCGAACCTCGGGGTGCTCAAGAATTGTTGGTGCTTTTGAAAGTAGACGTCAGGGACACCCCGAGGGCACGCCGCAATTGGTCGAAGCCATGCTGCGGGGCGAGACGGAGTGGGAAGCGGCCGCCTCCTTCTGCGAAGCAGTCATGCTAACAAAGGAGGAGGCGAGGACGTGTGAGGGAGAGGACAGCGGCCACCTCACAACCCAGCCGCCGTGGGAGATGCCTACGGCAACGGACGTCACAGGACGATCTCCGGCCACCGTAGGTGCGGGCATGTGGACGGCGAGTAATGGGCGACTCGCTGTCGCTCGTAAACGGCGCGTCATGTTCCATGCGCGCCACAAAGAGCTGTGAGCATAATGACGGGGCCCCCTTAGAGGGCCAAAACCTGCCGGGGTTGCGGGAACAACGAGCTACTGTGACCCCTCGTTGGTAGGATACATTCGATGATTTAAAAAAAAAACACGTTTCACGCCTTCCGTCTGCATCCTCAGACCCTCGATGACAATTTTATACCTCAGCTTGATCTTAAGTTCTCATCAAGACTAGTGAACTGAAAACATCTGTTGGACGCTTGTCAAAAAAGTGTAACTGAAAACGAACTTCATATCAACGTGAAATGTCGTTTTGGTGTGGACAGTTTAGACAAATGTTCAACAGACGTTTATCTTTCTTGTGTCTGGCGCTCCGGGAGCTGTTCTTGTAACGAGACGTTTGTTCTTTACTGTAATTTTCTTTGAATTGAGCCCCTATTGTTTAAATTGCTTTGCCATTATGTAGATACTTTGGATTTGGTTTCAGTAATTGCCTGACAGTCTGCCACGTCGAATGATCCTATACCTACTTTTATTTTATTTACCTGAGTATCTGAAGCCTGTTCCTAATCATGAGGGCGTGTTTTAGGGTTCCGTAGCCAAATGGCAGAAAACGGAACCCTTATAGATTCGTCATGTCTGTCTGTCTGTCTGCCTGTCCGTCCGTATGTCACAGCCACTTTTTGACGAAAGTATAAGAGCTATCCTGTTGAAACTTGGTAAGTAGATGTATTATGTGAACCGCATTAGGATTTTCACACAAAAATAAAACAAAAACCAATTTTGGGCGTACCCCCCATACTTAGAATTGAAAACACAGAATATATAATAGTACTAAACGTTGAAACTCAAAAAAAAAATTTCGTCTGACCCATACGTGTGTGGTATCTATGAATAGGTCTTGAAAAATGATATTGAGGTTACTTTACATCATTTTTTTCTAAACTGAACAGTTTGTGCGAGAGACACTTCCAAAGTGGTAAAAAGTGTGTGTGTCCCCCCCTGTAACTTCGAAAATAAGAGAATGATAAAACTAAAAAAAATATGTGATGTACATTGCCATGCAAACTTCAATTGATAATTGGTTTGAACGAGATCGAGTAATTAGTTTTTTTTTTTTAATACGTTATAAATCGTAAACCGCAATTTACCTTGCAAAGTTATAACCAACTACAAGAACTTTTTTATTATGTTACTTGCTGCTACGGAACCCTTTATGGGCGAGTCCGACTCGCACTTGGCCGGTTTTTATATCAAGGGTGTACAGTGACTCTAAACTTAACTTCAGGGGTTATTCCCCAACTCAACACAAGATACTGGACCAATAGCTAGTGTCCAGGTGGTGAAAATCAGAATCAATACAGTTACTTATTTCGTCAACTCTCAACGACAGGCTCCTCAAAGGTCCGGATCTGCTTCAATCGCTGCCGGGTGTCGTCATGCGCTTCCGACAGCATCTCATCGGGGTGAATAGCCCAACTTCAAGGGAATTTAGTACTAGTTGAATAAATAATTGTGTTTATTTTAACTAGGCGGGTTCATAATTTTTACTAATTGGGTGTAATATCTGAGCAGTGGTGGCCCAGTGGTGGTATATTAAAATGACACTTCCAGGTACAACATAGTTCTGTGTAAATTGTATTTTTACGATCGAACAGACATTGCGGCATCTTGAGGTACCCAAGATAATTGAATTTTCCTGTAGGAAAGTAGGTAATTTTGGCGATCTTTTATTTTCCGACTCCGCTAGTCTGCCACCTTTCCGTAATATTTCAGAAAATAAGTTGAGACAGGAGCATTGTTTTTTTTAATTCTACTACCTTCGTTTTTATAACCTAATTTCTCCGAACTAGTCCATCTTGAATAAAGAAGATATTTCGAAAATATTCGAACCATACCGCATCTACAAAAACTGTCTTATATTACAGTCGTCGAGCAAAGCCCGTTCAGTATTTAATAAGTTCTTTGGTATTTGTAATTGGAATACTTGGCAATAACAAAGTGGAATACTTCTGGACAAAATTCCGATAACGCTCCTTATATTCTTCGGATCGAGGAGAGATTTGAGACACATGTACATACATTGATAGTGGTACCTAATATACGCGACCTGTGTATAAAAATATACGGATACATAGGTCGCACTTTAGGGAAACCTAGAAACGTCAAATTGGAGCTTCAATACATACCTAAACTGTAACTACGGAAAAGCCTAAATACTTATACGACTGAAAAACTAAAAACTCAAAAATGGAACGGTATATTTATGAAAATAAAACCTTCATAGATAAAAAACAATACATATACTTATTTATAGGAACGCTACAAAAGACGCTGTTTACAACTTTGTCAAAGGTTACAAAAGAAAAACGACTTAGTCAAAAGTTGGAAAACAGAACCCCGTTGTAACGAACAATGTTCTTCTTAGAAAATCTTCAGATGTGTTTCCTTCCGTTTCGTTGATTAAATTAGCAAAGCTTTTTTTAACTGTTTATATCTACATCAGATGTAACTTTACTGTAAATATTTTTGTTCTTACTACAAAATGGAATTCATAATTATGTTAAGTCATAATGCGTCATAATGCGCCTGCAATAAAATTTGTTGTTGTAAAAGTACAACTTGCATCTGGCGCTTGTTAAGAATATAAGATGCAGAATAGACGTCAAATACAAATACAAAATTTTTATTTGCTAAAACATGTGTGTACATACAGATGCATGCAAGATGGTACATTGCTCGTTATTATTTTGGTGCTACATGTTTGTCATATTAATGACGTGCTCATTTTACAGTCACAGGTTCTAACATTAACTTAACACAACTTACAGTTTTTCTCATTAAGTTAGATTATGATCCCGATTAATCATTACAATTACACAAATAATCAAAAAATATAATTAACACATGTACATTTCAATAATTCAATGTGTTTAATGTCATCAGATAGAAAATAAAATGATTTAAAAGAAAAATTGGTAATGTCAAAACTACGTCACGTAGATTATAGAAACTAATAGAAAGTTCATAAAACTATTAAAGGGTGTGCAGCAATATCTAAAACGAATTTTGGTAAAGAACATTGTGAAACAAAAAGTCAAATTTAAGTACCTAAATAAGTTACGAAAATTAAATATTTCACATTATGAAAGGTGAATTTTACTAAAAACTACAAAGAATAGTGTAAAATGCTTAAAGAAGTCACTATAGGCTGATTTTGATGAAAACTAAAAATGGATCATTGGATTATTTAATATATCAATAAAAAATTTAAAACATGTTGTAATGCCTCTGGTAGGATTTTTTATGTACCATTGAGTAAGTGTCCGCACTATCCAACATTTGATACCTATATTATTTTTCCCATGCACACAGCTACGAGTAAAAGTCAAGATTGGAAACAGAAAAAAAAACAACAACAATATGTGCCAAATAATTTCAGCTTTAGTTTGTACTGCTTTATGTTTGTTTAATCAATTGGCTCTTTTGAAACCGATTTCCGAAGTTAGTTGTTTTAGAAATAGAGTTTGATATTGCTTTAAAATAAAACTATTATAATTGTTATTATTTGCTTTACTACCATGTCATACGCACTATGCAGTTCTGATAACACACAAATTCAACTGATGAAAAGTTCTTGGTCAATGTATAGAAAATGATGTGTGGGTGGGGTTGTATTTGGAACGTCGGCGTCGTCTGTACGGTTAAGCAACCGCACATTGTACTTTACTTTGGCCTAGTTAGAATACTGCAAATTTTGTTAATTTATAAAATGTAATATAGTCACGTACTCAAGAACGTCAGTCTTCGATGTAATATCGAGCTCGCGCAACATTTAACATTTTAAACATTTTTTTAACATTTTTTATTATTTTCTTATTACATTATTACAAAAACCATATACCTGGCTCTATGTCTGCTGCACGGATTGTCAACTGCAAATCATCTGTGAAGGTCGTATGACCACGAAAGCAATATGGTCAACGGGAATTTTAGAAGCCAAAGAAGGATGTATAATTAGAAACAACGAAGAAACATAATATTATACACAAGTTTACTACACAAACAAAATTTATGTCAACCCGGAAATACCGCTGATAGACCTGGATGACATCAACAATTTAACATCGGTACAACCGCTTGACTTATCAACAAGCCAACATAACACGCATTTTGTGAAAAACGATTATGAAAAACTTCATAATTCGTTGAAAGAATTGGAAGATCAGACCAAACAGACTGAAATGTCGCAACACGATGTCCATCAATACATCATTTCGTACTCTACGATGGGACTTCTGATCCTATCAATGTTCGTCGCGGGAGGAGCCTACGTGTACTGCAAACAATGATAAAATATTTTAGTAAACAGGTTTATGTTATGAGCGCCCAAAACGTGAAGACCAGAAAATGTCCTACGTGGGACAATTTGCTAGAGTCTATGATGCCGACGTGCGGGGGGATTGATGACGCGTGGCGCTGTTCGTTTATCTAGCTGTCACTTTTTTTCTTATTGCGTTTTATCAAGGTATCCTTTTTACTTGTAGTGAAATGTAATGTGTGAATAAAAAAGTGTGTATGTGTGCTGCCGCTCGGCGCGGACCAGTTTTTTCTGTTGTTTTGTAAGTGTATAGCATATCTTTATATTAGAATATCATTGACTGCAAACGCTGTGGCTAGCTCGCCGTCAGCGCCGCCGACCGACGCGCCAACGAGATTACCGCCACAGAAGCCACCAAGAGCTACAGCATCCACCTACGCGACACCTCATTCTTTTAACATTTAACTTTATTTACATTTTAATCATTTTATTGATATTTTTTTTCCATGAATTTATATTGATAGAATATTCTTTAATATGTTATCTTAATGATTACTTTTTGCCCGCCAAGATGTACGGTAAAGCAACCGCACATTGTACTTTACTTTGTTAGAATACTGCAAATTTTGTTAATTTATAAAATGTAATATAGTCACGTACTCAAGACAGTCAGTCTTCGATGTAATATCGAGTTCGCGCAACATTTAACATTTTAAACATTTTTATAACATTTTTATTATTTTCTTATTATATTATTTTAGTGCATTTTCGTATTAATACTCAATACTCAATACGTTTATTGCATTCCACAATGTGAACTTAGGTGGTAGGTACATACATAAAGATACATACAATAGTTTTGGAGCATTGTGGGCCCTGTCGGGCATAACAACATAAAAATTAGGAGGAGGGCTATTATAAATATTTGTTCACAACTTCAATTTTAATATTTTCTTTATAATAATATCTATGATTAATATACTCTTTCGTTTTGTGTAGGTAGGTGGGCTTATAATTAAATGTATCACATAATTTTTGCGACTTATATATTATTATTGAATTTATGCAGCAATATTTATTTAATTTATACATGTAGGTATTATTATTATTTATACATATTATAGATTATATTATTATTGCGTTTTTCGGTATTATTATTTATTTATTAAATTTATCATTTAAATATTAAAATACCTTTTTGAACATTAACATTCATTTTATTAACATTCCACATTAACTGTAAGGGTTGCCCTTACATCGTCATTAAGAGTCCTCTTACTGAGTGTTGTCCTACGCCAATAAACTGTGAAAATGGAACACTACAAAATGACTCACATGGTAAGCAGGCGCCAAGTTGAAACTTACTGAGACGCGTGTGCGTCATTATAATACAGCGCTCTTTTAGGCGCGGGCCACATAGAAAAGACGTAAGACGACTTGTCTCTTCTGTATGTTTTACGTCGCGACGCTTTTATACATTTTGTATGAAAGAGACACCGAAGAGACATATGTCTCCGCCCAGTCTGCGTCTTACGTCTTTTCTATGTGGCCCGCGCCTTATATGTATACTAGCAGTTACCAGCGGCTTCGGTCACGTGCAACTCCGAAAATCCCACTTGAATGAAATACCAGGATAAACGGTATCAATGTGTTTAAAATCTAGATTATATCCTATCTCTGATCCAATTTTGTAAATGTGGCTCAATTCAATGAGGTTGGAATATATTCCTGCCGTAACAGCCCTATTCGAAACAATTTATAGATAAAACGATTCTTTTTAAATACGGTCAGCAACAGAAACCCATTAACTATGCCATAAGTACTTTCTTACACAAAAAAAAATAATTCGATCCATTGCGATGTAAGTGTATTACTTACTAACAATTTATCGATAGATCACGGTCCGAAATAAATGAATAATAATAATAATAATAATTGCTTTTCCAAAGAACATCTAAGACCAAATAAAAAATCTTATTGCACCGTGGAATAAAGTTGAATTTTATTTTTGTTACCAAATGAGCACCACGTTAAAATACTGATTGGTGCTCAATCTGTAAATAGGTCTGTAATAAAATCTTGCAAGTTATTGGCAGTTTCCGATATCCGATTGTGCTGAAATTATAACACGCATACCTACGTATGATTTGATGTAGACCTGCAAAGTGGCCAAATGAACTCTGTGTTGAAACGACGCAACCCCATCTAGTTCGAACCCATTTGATTTGTCTTGACGAGTTCTTTATTGGTAGATACTCGTATTATTTCTTTTAATCAACAAGTGACAAATTTTTTAATAAAAATTAAACTATCGCCTGATTTTTTTAAACATTTTCTTTCATACAATTCCTGCCAATTACCAACACAATAAAAATCTTGTTTCAAGTGATGCGTACGTTGATTTTAATTCAATACAGATTTTGTTCATTTTTTAAGACCTTAAAAACTGAAGACTGATTCAATATGCTGATCGTACATCATCGGTTGTCCGTTTCAATAACCGACATTCGATTTAACATCGTTGACGATAACCGTTCCCATTGAATCAGAAATGTCAATTATCCGAAGCTCGAACACATGGGTGACTATAATTTCCGGGGAAATCTTTTTATGCAACGATTTACTTCGACTGCTGTCATATCATAACACAAAATTCACGTTATATTGAATCTCGCCGAAGCATATTATACTCGTCGGGCACGCCGCAATCGCGGCGGTAAGACCCCTCTTTGAGGAGTGGCTGGATAGGCGTCACGACGTCCTGACCTACCGCATGACGCAGGTCTTCACCGGACACGGAAGTTTCGGGAGGTACCTGTGTCTGATGAGAAAGGAGGAAACGCCTGGGTGTCACCACTGCGAAGATCGCCCGGAGGACACAGTAGAGCATATGGTGCAAGACTGCCCCGCTTGGGCAGAGCACCGACGTGTCCTCACGGCGGCGATAGGCGGAGACCTCTCGCACCCGGGATTGGTCGCGGCCATGCTGCGGGGCGAGACGGAGTGGGAAGCAGTCGCCTCCTTCTGCGAAGCAGTCATGCTCGCGAAGGAGGAGGCGGGCCGCGTGAGGGAGAGGACAATGTCCTCCCTCCGCCCCAACCGCGGTGGTGGGCGCCCACGGCGACAGACGTCGCAAGACGATCAACTCGCTGTCCGACCATGGACCATGCCCGGGTCGACGGCGCGTTGTGTTCCACGCGCGCCTCAAAGAGCGTCATCATAATGACGGGGCCCCCCTCTAGAGGGCCAAAGCCTGCGGGGTCAAGGGACTTATCTCATTACCGTGACTCCGGCACATAAAGGGCTATTGAAGGACACCGTGGATTTTAGTCAGTACGAGTCTGACAGTCCCTCCCGCCCTGCCCGGGGTGGGAGGACTCACTTCATGATTCTACCACGCTATAAAAAAAAAACATACATACTCATACTAGTTTGTTTCGTGTATTAAAACCCTACCCCAAGGTAGGGTTTCTTAATATTTGGTGTACTTACAATATATTACGGTAGGTTCGGTTTGATATTCGAATATTCAATTTTATTAAACGAGAATAGTCGAATACTTCGGATATTTGTTTAACATTAGTTAGATATTTTGTAACGTCAAGACACTCGAGTAACATAATTTAATTTTTTTTCACAATGTAAGTTATTTAAAAAAAAAAGCTTTTCAGTACTGTTTACGCATGACTGTCCCTCACATCTTCTTCAATATTTTTATGCGCAACGTTTATTCGTTTTAGTCCTAGCTATAAGAGTTTTATTAGGCGTTTCACAATGATTTGCCAATTTTGAATGTCATCTTCACTTACTAAATTATACTTGTTCACTACGCACTGCTGAAAAAGTTTTATTCCCTGAAATCCTCTGGAAGTCCCCATCAAATTTATACAAATACATTTAAGGTTGCCTAACTCATAGAAATATCGGGCACACCGCAATCGCGGCGGCAAGACCTCTCTTTGAGGAGTGGCTGGATAGGCGGCACGGCGTCCTGAAGAGTGTCAGCACAATGACGGGGCCCCCTTCAGAGGGCTAAAGCCTTTAATGTCTCAGTAACCAAATGAGACTACCATATTTCGATAAGGTATATAGTTCCCGCAAGGAGTAAATTTTTGTATGATCTACAAATAGTTGTTCCGAATCTGGGCGTTTGTGTATGTGACTTTATACGTTTGTAAACGCACCTACGATACATGGGAAATTCCTAGTGTGGGGCAACGTTTCAATCTCTCGTCTAGTGCAGCTTAAGGCGTCTAATATACCATCTTTGAAGGACCTGCTAGTCAGCTGATACTCAACAACCTCCGTACATGTTCATACTCATCATTCGTTTGGGGTTGTTTTGTATGCTAGAACTAGCGATGATTACAATTTCAAAATATATTCGAATAACCGAAGACAATATTCGAATAGTGAAATAGGGCGAATAATCGAAGTAATCGAATATTTGCTTTAGAAACCCTAGTTTGGGGTTTGAAATCATACAACTGAAATGTGGAAATTTGCCAAGAGAAAAGACCAAACCTGACAAGTTTCCGTTAAAAGCTAAACGATTTAGATTGTGACCATTATTAGCCCATGATTTAATAAGCAAAGTTTTTTTTTCTTTACACTTGTAAATTAGTCGTATCATGTTAATTAATTTCATAAAACTAATTCCCTACTTTTCCCCGTTGAAATGAAAGCAAAGCGTTAATGTTTACATTCCTTGTTGACAACAATCCTTTATCCTATTCCCCTTGCAGACCTTTTCATCCCATTTTCCATTTCCAACTCATTGTATAACTTCCTTATTTGAGTACAATTTGTAGATTTTTTCTCTTTTATTTAACTTGGACCAACATGTCCGTATTCATTCATTCGCCACCGACCAGCCTGCAGCCACACACGGACATTCAAATGAAACCATTGCATTTACAAATGGGTAACACAATTAGAGTGCTTTTTCGTGTTCCATTCCTTTTTAGTTCCAATTAGCAAGTTTAACTTTTAGAATTGTTTCCTTTCAGACTTTAAATCAAGTTTTACTAAGTCTTCTTTTTTTTTATTTGTTAGTCAAACACTACGGTGGGGAATTTTAAAAGGAATCTATAAAGGCAGAGTTTTAAATTAAATAGCAGTCCGAGTATTGAAATTACATGTTACTGGTCTTTATTTCTACCAGCTGAGGAGTAGCACATGATAGTCTACGATCTAGTACATGCGTCTGATGTGGAGCCTAGTGTGCGTGTCGAATAGCAAAGGCAGCTAAAGCCAACCCCACTCGATAAGCTCTGCCCACTGGCAAGAATTCTATTCCCGATAACCGATTAGTATCGGTTAGCCTCGAATTTAGGAATGCTGCCTCGAGGTAATACGAAAATTTTAACATGTTGTATGACCAGGGGGTGTCGACTTTGTTCTACGAACAAGATGTAGGTGGGCTAGAAAACAAGAAAGAGACATCAACATAAGAGTAAAAGAGATGAATTACATAATGTTGCCAACAAAAATCATTGACAAAAATACTATTTCACATTCAATCTAATAATAGGCTTATTAATTGATTTTAAAGTATGTTATCCTTAAAATTAATTTTTGCTTTTATTCTGATGCGAGAAAATGTTTGTTATGAAATTTTTAACATTTAAATTGATGAATACACAAAACAAAAAGGAGATAATAATATGACAACATGACAACACTGGAACGCCATATTGTCTATTGGCTATTTGACGTCATAGGAAAAAATGTCTGCCATCGCTTGCGCACCATTATTTACATCTTGTTCTTGTGTTTATTTGTAATAAATAAAACAGTTGCATTTAATTCTACATACAATATTGTTAATGTGAGTCGAGCTTGTTCCTCTGTGTCTATGTTTTGGTGAAATCAAGTGCGTATTTGTGAGATATAGACCCGGTGTTGAGACAGTGACTCTTGTTTGATTTTGTGCCTTATTCCCGATGAGTTCGTAGGAAGAAAACACTAGAATCTGTGCTATGTGTGGAACTTCACCTTCTAAAGATACCAGCATCACTTTACATCGGTTTCCGAACCTTAGTAAAATAAGACATTGTAGCTTATATGAATAAAGAAGTCAAATGAAATCGTTTGTTTTACTAAACTGCTCCTTACTTATTATCTTTCAGCATTTTATGCACAAGTACATTGTGTTTCTCGATAGTAATTTGAAAGAAACTATCGAGAAGCGCAATGTACTTGTACATAAAATGCAATACAAAGAACCTGTAATGTACTTGTAGTATTTGAAATTCCCGCCCTGGATTCTACTGCCATGTTTTCGTGGGCTAAACATAGATGGCGCTGGTCGGTAAGAAAAATTTTCCTCACAAAATTAGTACGGAGTCGTCATTCTTCCCCTGGGTAATATGTTCTGTGTGTATGACAAATATAACTAACAAAGCTTTTACGTAATAGATATAATATTAAACACACCATAATAATTATGTATTACGGAAACTACTTACTAAAAAAATTAAAGCCACAGTAGGTCTTAGCGCTAAAATGTTTTCCAAACGGCCCGTTTGAAATAAAACATAAAAATGCAACGGTCACGTAAATTATACTAAAATACGTGCAAAAAGTTCGACGTGCGTCAGGACCTTTACTTTTTATTAACACTTGATTTTCGTGATAATCTGTTAAACCAATCGTACTCGTAAAAAAATAGTAGAAAAGTAACTAGTAAAATACTATAGGTTTACGAGCAATAATTCATGAACTAGAAAATACTGTGTTATGTGTGTAAAGTAAGGAAATTTCACTGTTCGACAACTCTAGACGGCAAAATCTCGCAACACGCGACCTACTTTCTTTACAAAATCAAATTAGTATATTTCGCAACGGCAACATAAAAAAAAACTCTTACCTTTTAGTGCATTGTCTTTCATTATCCTCTGTATTTCACCAGCTTCGGAACCACTTTCCGACTCAGACCACAACGAATGTCCAGCACTTGTTACATGAGCAATGTTTTTACTATGTCCCGTTTTTTTCCCTCCGCCCACACTAGTTGTTCGAACAGGGGGTCGTGGAGGCACTCTCGATGTTAATTCACTAACTTTATTGTTAATCGGTGGCTGTCGGTTCTGCACTTTATAGTCACTGACTTTTAATTCACTATTTTTACCATCACTTGAAGTTTTTCCATATCGTTCTTCAAAACTGACACGTTTTGACTGACCTGTCATGTTATCTTGAGGCATAGTCCCTTGATAGTGTACTGGCATTTTTCGGTCTTGGAACACGGGTGACATTGTCCTTGCAATAAGTTTCTCCGGATGGCGATAAATTATTTCGGGATCATCAAACGAAGTCCGAGATTTAATGAATGTATCAGTTCGCCTCTCAGGAGCACCTCTTGTAAACGGCATCGAAGTGTAAATTGGCTGATTCATAGAGTAACTTTTGAGGTCATTGCCTCGCGGCAAACTGCAACTCCTTGGCTCCATGACGTATGAGAAAGAATTAGGAGTGCTGCAATTGGAGTTTGCGGAAGTTTTTAATCTCACAGGACTTTTCAAAGAAGAGTTTAGCGACTGCCTGATTAAATATTCATCTTCTTTTTGTTTCAATTCTTTTAATTTCTGCCAGTAGAACGCTTCAACTTTTTGCCTGGTTTTTTCTTTTTCAACCGAATCTTGTTTTGAAGTCTCCTGTAAGGTTGGCGTCATTCTCTGACTATACTCTGATCTAGGCGAAGGTGTCGATTTATTCCGGAGACTTGTTCTACTCAACGAATTGCGTTTCTCCTCTGTCTCGATCATAGTTTTTCTTACGTGTTCATAGGGAGAAACAGTTTTTGGCATGTTCGGTATTTTGTGACTTATTGGCATTGGTGATGTGGGAGCTGAGTAGTTGTATGGTTTTGTGATACTTTCTTGTTTTTTATAGGAATTAGGTTTCTTGTCGTCTTGCTCATTTTCTTTGTTATTATCAAAAGACAAACTGCGAGCTCTAGTAGGTTGGATGGTTCGTACTTCTGCTTCCTTTTTAGGTGATATTAAAAATTTTGTACTCACTCGTTTTATCTCCGCTCCGACTGAAGCTGGGTTAGCTTGTGCTTGCGATGCTCTATAAATTTCAATTTCATCGAATGGCGATATTTTATCAGTCAGTTTCTCCAAAGAATGAAAGTAGACGTCCGGAAATTGAGTGTTATCATAATTATTTACTTGGTTACTTCGACTTGGTGAGTGTGCCATTTCGTTGAAAGGTTTCGGTGGTACTTGTGGTCTTGCTGCGTAGTTTGTGTAAGCAAAACTTTCTGCTTCAGATATTTGGTTGGTGTCGATCGATTTGTTTTTCGTACTCTCCGAAACAAGTGTGCTGCTGGACGAGTGATGACTTGAAATATCGTTGCTTTGCGTTTCGTTATCACTCTGAGGACGGTGTGTTGTTAAATTTTCATATATACGTTCACTATCTCCCAATCCTTGACCATTTTTATCAGACCTTATCGAACGAGGATTCTGATATTGATTACCTTTAGATGATTCTGTGGTTCGTTTTGCATTTGAATCTTTATTTACATTTTTCTCTTTGGATTTATGAGAAAAAAATAGATTCGGAAATAATTTTCGAAAACTACCAGCTCGTTTCTTATTATTTTCTGACATTGTGTCAAATCTCGGCCGTACTTCGTTGTCTCGGCTGAAAGTCCTAATTCCTTTAAGTATACCTGAAAAAATAAACAAATAAACATTATATTCTGGAAAGTTATAATTCTATACATTATCATGGTATATTATTACAAGTCAAACCCTTGTAGTTAGTTTGAAACTACATAATGTAACCTAAAGTTTCAAACTAGTTACTGAACAAGGGTTGTGTTTGTGTTTTCAGCTTTGCTCTTGGCATTTAAATGCTACGTTCTGTAATAAAACAGAATTAATTTGGAACACCTATAAAATAAGTTCAATTTAAGTATAACAACCGAAATGATTTTTCTCTTTGCAACATTCTTCATTTCAATATTAAATACAAATGAATTCTATTGGCATTGGTTACAGAAAAGTCAAAGTGTTTCCTTGCCACTTTAGGAGTCCATAACCCTGAATTTCTGACCCGTTATCATATTCTGTTTTAATCTTATACATATAGTTATTGGTAGCTTTCTGTGTATCACCGACAGCGTTTAATAGAGAATTCATAAAAATTGAGCGGACGTAAATCTTTGAAAATTAATCGTATAGGTACTTTATTGGTTAACCCAATTATGAATCACTAGCTGTTGCCAGTGGCTTCACCCGCTACAACTTGAAAATTATCCCACAGGAACATAAAATCGGGATAAAAACTATCCTATGTGTTAATCCAGGTTATAAACTATCTGTGTACCAAATTTTAGCCAAATCCGTTGAGTGGTTTTTGCATGAAAGAGTAACAAACATACCTACATACACATACACATACAAACTTTCCCATTTATAATATTAGTAGGATAATTACACCTTGCTCGTGGTTAACCGTTGGTTTGAATTTGATCTTTTTTTTAAAATCTACATGCTCTATTTCTTCATACATAAAAGTAGACTTTTCTTAATCTCACAGTTTTTCATGGGCACAG
This sequence comes from Agrotis clavis, assembly GCA_954870645.1. Lineage (NCBI taxonomy): Eukaryota > Metazoa > Arthropoda > Insecta > Lepidoptera > Noctuidae > Agrotis > Agrotis clavis. Next base: position 2,905,549 of record OX940917.1, read on the forward strand.
TGTTTAAAACGGGGACATTTTTATGTACCTTGTAATGCACCTAATAATACACTTCAACTGTATTGTAACACCTAAAACCGAGCGTTTTTGAAACACAAACCAGTAATAGAAATATAGATAGTAAGAGTATCTACCTACATAAATCGATGTCCAATCATGGTTTGGAACCTTGCCAAGTTAGATATACCATTAAAATCTTGCTTGGATGTGCCGGAATCCGGCACATCATCTATTATTTTACATTATAGATATCTTTTTTTTTTCGTTTACGTTACTTTTGATACCTATGTTATCACGACAGCCAATTACCGTCGATTGCTGAAGCCTTCCCAAAGAGCGCCAACCATCCCGGTTTAAGGCAGTACCTACAGTTCCATCCGCTGCCAGACACCTTTTTAACATTATCGATCCAATTTGCCGCAGCGCGTCCCACACTCGTTTGGCCAATCATGGTCTTCGATTCCCCAAGTTTTGGTCTCGTCGTCGCAAGCATTATTACTGAGCTGGGGATATTTAGTGGCTTTGATTCCCAAGTCGGATAAAAAGTGCTATTGGGATTTTCGATTCGGATTATCAGTGAACACGCAACTCTTTTCTGGCTGTCTTTTAGTAAAATACTGCGAAAAGAGCGTGCTAGATTTTGATCCCATTTGTATTTTTAATTGGTTATATCTGGGCTAGTGACTTAACCAGCGAATTTCCTAATACTTCTACCCCATCTGGGTAGCATTGAGATTGAATTGAAAAGGGACTAATATACCGCTTACAGTGAAATACCTAATATCGGACGGAAACTTAATTAATCTGGCTGGTTAATTAGTAGATCGCGTCCGCCTTGTTGCCAGATGTTGTGAGTTAAATTGTTAAATTGATTGCACTCCGAAATCCGTTTCACGAGCTCTAATCACGATACGTCTAGGTTAGGTACTAATACTATACAACTAAAAAGTTTGTTTGGCTGAACACGCTAATCTCCGGAGCTAATGAATACTTATTGATAATTTTGTTTTTGAATTGTCTTTGTTTTAATTTTTACTATGGACACTTTTAATTAAACTTGTGACATCGTTCTCACATAATGTACCACCTCAAAATGAATGATGTATCAAAGGTTCTGTAATAATTCTGGCGATCTAAAAAGAGTGTCCATGGAGTTTCTCGCTCGTTCTTCTCCATAGAGATCTACTTCTTGGAATGGGCATCTACGGTACTTTCACGGTTTTAACGTCTTGTGACTGGGACTGCAGTAGCACCATAACTTTTTAGTGTTTGATTACATTTTTATTTATTTGTCTATGACAATTCAAAAGTGCCGTAACTGGCCTACTTAAAATAAATGCTTTGATTTAGATTTTTTTTTATTTGGACTGGTCCGAATTGAATTGAATTATTTTTTTGTTGAATAGTCCATTTATCGAGGAAAGCTGAGGAAGGCTGCTTAACATCATACTATGATCATTAGGAGCCGAGGAGCGGGTGTGACACAACGGGTAACAGCTATTCAACATAGTATTTTATTAGAATAAAGAACAATTTTAAACACTCATTACAAGAATACACGTGTATTAAAGAAAAAAATAATTGGCAAATTAAGCTCTTGCTAATTATTTTTTCTTTTTCATACACAGTCCTTTCTGCGAAATCTCTTCGCAACGATGAAATAAAACTAGATGTGAAAATGATCAAAGCTAGTTGGTTGTTAGTGTACGTTTTTGCAGCAATTAACTAGTCGCAAAAAATACGAAGTATTCTTATTAAAATGTAACAAAGAAGTGGAGTACCTTTGCCTACTACAAAAATAAATAAAAACCGGCCAAGTGCGTGTCGGGCCACGCGCAGTGTAGGGTTCCGTAGTTGCCCATCAAAATACTTATGCGAACTAACTAAACTGATTCGCTGAATTTAATTTAAAAAAGAAGAATTTTCAAAATCGGTCTAGGCGTCTTTGAGAAATCGGGGAAAATACATAAAAAAAAAGTTTACGGCGACTTGAGAACCTCCTCCTTTTTTTGAAGTTAGTTAAAAATAGTTGACAATTAAAACCTACCTATCTAATCCCCAAAACACACCTATTATTGAGAACGTGCACGATGGCGGCGGCGGTGGGAGTAGTACTATTCGATTGCAGCGCTCATGGTGGCGAATAGTAGAACTAATGTGGGATTATCTCAGAGGACATTCAGTTTTGCCAACTGCTAAAAACGCGCTAATCTCAGGAACTTCTGGTTCGAATTGAATAATTCTTTTTGTGTTAGATAGTTCATTTATCGAGGAATTATATTTAGCATCACGCTATGACCAATAGGAGCAGAGCAGCAATGTAAAATGGTTGTCAAATCGGGAAATTCTTCTTGAGAGCTTCCCTTGCGTACGCTGCGTAAACGGTTTATATTACGCAATAAAAACCGGCCAAGTGCGTGTCGGGCCACGCACAGTGTAGGGTTCCGTAGTTGCCCATCAAAATACTTATGCGAATTAACTAAACTGATTCGCTGAATTTAATTTTAAAAAGAAGAATTTTCAAAATCGGTCCAGGAGTCTTTGAGAAATCGAGGAAAATACATAAAAAAAAGACTATGACGAATTTAGAACCTCCCCCTTTTTTGAAGTAAGTTAAAAATAGTTGACGATAAAAACCTACCTATCCCCAAAAAACCTACCGTAAAAACATACCTATTACAGCTGTAAAAATAAAGTTGACAAACTTACATTTGCAGTTGAAGAGCATGTTCTCCGATACATTTTGTTTAGGAAAATATGTTATCCAAGTACATTTTATAAGTTGGTCGACTATTACTCGTAAAGTTGTAAAGCCTACTTAGTCATGATAATTTTCTTTTAAACTTCGTTATATATACTACTATTGTGAATTTTTTCACACCTCTAAACATAACCGTTTAGCTGGTAGAGGGGGGGGACACTCGAGTCGAGCAAAATTTAGCACTTTAAAGCTTAATATTTCACAAACGAATTTTTTCATCAAAAAATTGTTAATGGAAACTATCAATATTTTTTAAAGACCTATTTAATGATACCCCACACTAAGGGGTACGCGAGAAAAAAAAAAAACATCCCCTCTTTACGTGTACAGGAGGTACCCTAAAAAAAAATGTTTTACGAGATTTTATTTTACCACTTTTTCGGCACAACAAATCCGTATATTTACACCAAATTACAGCTCTCTAGTACTGTGCGTCTCTGAGCTAAACTGCGGACAGACGGACGGACGGACGGACGGACGGACGGACGGACATGGCGAAACTATAAGGGTTCCTTGTTGACTACGGAACCCTAAAAATGATGTATGACGGAATTGTTCCTCATAAAACTTTCTAAAATAAAGTCCGCGACAGCATATGTCTGTCTTTTAAGATTAACTCACCATAACCTTTCTTTTGGAAATCAATTTGTTTTTAAAATAATACATTTCTTGCGACAATGTTTTAATGAATATAGTATTAATCCACATCCAAAAAAATGCGTTAGTCATTACAAGCATTTAATTTTAAACAAAATGCCCTTGACATCATTTGATTTCAATGAATATCTGATATGATACGTAGTTTCTTCAACGGCAGGTGTTGGGGCGCAGTCGGAATACGACGGCTCTGACATTCAGCTCTGTCGTCTGTACGTTATTTTTTATAATCGCATTATTCCGCTGGAAAAAATAGTTGTTGTGTTGTAAACTGCAAGAATCTAGCAGAAAAAGTAAATTCAAGTTTTATTGATTCCCAAGCGGTTCTTGGAAAGATGAACAATGCAGGAGATGGTTAGCTGCCGTGAAGAGAAAAAGTGAATAACATCATAACCCTAATTTTAATCCTTTATTTGATATTTTTCTTATAGAATACAGTTTGCCTATGCTTATTTAATTTTGTTCAGTGCCAATGAATCGCCATGGAATCCAAAACCAAGTGATTTATTAAAGAATCTGATTTCAATTAGAACGGTCAGAGCCCTAAAGTTGCGAACGCTAGGTGGCGCTGATGTCGTGCACGTTCTCATAAAGTTGACAAACTTACATTTGCAGTTGAAGAACATGTTCTCCGATACATTTTGTATAGGAAAATATGTTATCCAAGTACGTTTTATAAGTTGGTCGACTATTACTCGTAAACTTACAAAGCTTACTTAGTCATAATAATTTTCTTTTCAACTTCGTTATATATACTTCTATTGCGAATTTTTTCAGTCCCCCAAACATAACCGTTTAGCTGGTGGAGGGGAACACTCGAGTCGAGCAAAAATTAGCACTTTAAAACTTAATATTTCACAAACGAATCTATTTATCAAAAAATTGTTAATGGAAACTATCAATATTTTTTAAAGGCCTATTTAATGATACCCCACACTAAGGAGTACGCGAGAAAAAAAAAACATCCCCACTTTACGTGTACAGGAGGTACCCTAAAAAAAATATTTTACGAGATTTTATTTTACCACTTTTTCGGCGCAACAAATCCGTATATTTACAACAAATTACAGCTTTCTAGTGCTGGGCGTCTCTGAGCTAAGCTGCGGACAGACGGACGGACGAACGAACGGACATGGCGAAACTATAAGGGTTCCTTGTTGACTACGGAACCCTAAAAATGTCAATAACACATTGAAAAAACCCAAATGAACCAAACTGAGGAAGACCGAAATGAAAATTGGTAGTTTACTGCGAAAAGAAATTGAAAATCTGTTTAGTCCACCAGTTAGAGTATTGAAACATAACGAGCATGTATTTTTTTTTTTTTAATACAGTGATCAAAGATAAAACGCTCCGAAATTCAGAAGTGGGGGCTTGTGCCTGTAAAACTATTCGCTGGGTGCGAAGTACTAGGTAGGGGTAGTACTGTTCGATGGCAGCGCTCATGGTGGCGAATAGTAGAAGTTCTGACAGCTTTGCCTCAGAGTACATTCAGCTTTGTCAACCAACAAAAATGCGCTAAACTCAGGAACTACAGGTTCGAATTGAAAAAATATTTTTGTGTTGGATAGCCCATTAATCGAAGAAGGCTATAGGCTATATAACATTACGCTTTGACTAATAGGAGCAGAACAGCAATGAAAAATGTTGCAAAATCGGGAAAATCTTATTGAGAGCTTGCATTGCGTGCGCTGCGTAAACGGTTTACATTACGCAAAAATGATGTATGACGGAATTGTTCCTCATGAAACGTTCTAAAATAAAGTCCGCGACAGCATATGTCTATCTTTTAAGATTAATTCACCATAACCCTTTTTATGGAAAACAAATTGGTTTTAAAATAATACATTTCTTGCGACGATGTTTCTAAGAACATAATATTAATCCTTACCCAAATAAATACGTTAATCATTACAAGCATTTAGTTCTTAACAAAATTGCCCTTGACATAATTTGATTTCAATGAATATTTCACGAGATATTGTAGTTTTTTCAACGGCAGGTGTTGGGGCGCAGTCGGAATACGACGGCTCTGTCAGCTGTCACATTCAGCTCTGTAATCTGTACGTAATTTTTTATAATCGCATTATTCCGCCACAAAAAAAATAGTTCACAGCAGTTGCTGTGTTGTAAACTGCAAGAATACTAGCAGAAATAGTGAAATTAAGTTTTATTGATTCCCAAGCGGTTCTTAGAAAGATGAACAATGCAGGAGATGGTTAGCTGTCGTGAAGAGAAAAACTAAATAACATCATAAACCTTGTTTTAATCCTGTATTTGATATTTTTCTTATAGATAACAATTTGCTTATGTTTATTTAATTTTGTTCATTGCCAATGGATCGCCATGGAATCCAAATCCAAGTGATTTGTTAAAGAATCTGATTTAAATTAGAACGGTCAGACCCGTCAAAGTTGCAAACGCTAGGTGGCGCTAAAGTCGTGCACGGTGCCAATACCGACCGAGTGACATTTTGTAAAGAAGTGTTTTCTCTTCCTCTGCTTTGGTTTACGTTACAAAAGAAAAAAATATGGGTAAAATATTTTTTGATAATCTGTTTCGAGAAAATTAAATTTTTGAGTAAAATAGACTACCTATAAAAAATAATTATATTATAAATACTTAAGGCTCCATAGTACTTCAATATAATCTTACTCCCTCGCACTTGCACGTACCACGCACTATTGCTTGCACTTTCTTTTAGCTGTCTACACGCAAATCTATTTATTTTACGGCGAAAAAAAAGAAAATTCAAAAAAATAAATAACATAAGACCTGCTGTATAGTTAGTTCAGTTAGTATAAAAAGTTTCATGATCTAATTTTAAGTATTTTATGATTGTCAGCGATTTATTGTTCAATTTAGAGGTAACTTTGGGATTTTATTCTATCGAGAAAATTTTATGGAATCATGTTTTCGCCAAACATAAGACCTAACACTAATCCTCAACTTTACCATATATTTATTTCAAAATTAATGCTGCAGTATTTTCGACGTATCACAGGATTCTGCTAAGCCATTTGAGGTACCTAGTATGGTTGATTTTTATTGGTCAACAAAAGGAATATTGATGCAGGCTTACTTTTAGTAATTATTCACTTACTTAGTTGTTACATAACGTGACATAATTATTGTTTTTATAACTACACGATAAAAGTTATGGCATTGCATTGATAAAAAAAAAACATGATAACCTAACAAGCCGTATTTGTCACTCATGATTTCATAATATTTTTATCAAACAAACTTTAGAGAACTTCTCGTAGACTTGAAAGAGAATTATGTGCACCAATGCACTATAAAGAGTGATTTTTTTAGGTTGGCGAACATGGAAAATCCAAATCCATAGAAGGTACCGGAAATCTATCTTGGTAAACATTACCTTTTTTCGTAAACAATTTCTTGCGTACCACTACCTACATAATTTCTTGGTCAAGTGTGAATGGCTCACAAAAAACTGTGAAATTGTTCAAAACAATATTCGTACATTTTGTACATAGTATAATATAACCTGGGACTGGGAGTACAGGATCAGTGTACACACGGCTACACATCAAGCTATACAAAACCAGTTTGTCTTGGACTCGCTTTATATGATCTTTCCGCACATGGTGTAGCTGTGTGTATGTACGTGTCCTTCAAGACACCGGTAACATTTTCCCTTTATTATTTTTGTGCATAACTTACTTTTATGTATAGGTAATTAGAGATGTTACGAATATTCGCATTCGCATTCGCATCATGCGGATATTCGCATATTTTTAGACATTCGCATTCGCATTCGCATTCGCAAAATTCATGCGAATATTTTGCGAATACGAAAGACTGAAAAAATACCAATATTTGGTACTCCTTCTTCTACTCCATTCATTCTTATCTTTTGTCGTCCTCTCCATTCATCTTTTGTTTAATCTGCCTTTATCTCGCCATTCATCAATATTAATGTTCATCAAATCAATCACAATAATTAATCATAAATATGACCATGCTAAGATAAACGTGTTTCTGTCTGTTTTTCTTTCACTGACGCCATTCTTAGAGCCACTCTTGTACAGGGTGAATTGTTCAACGGGGTGTGAATGGCTAAATCCGAAACTATGAGGAATATCGAAAAACATTGAAAGGAGTCTCGAGGCCAATTTTGACGGAAACTAAAAATGCATCAAGGGATTTTATCAGAATCAGTAATCCTGACCAGAATCGAACCAACTGGAGCAAGGATCAAATTCTGGTGAAGTAAAAATGCAGTTTTAGTTTTCGTCAAAATCGGCCTCGAGACTCCTTTCATAGTTTTTCGACATTCCTTTTTAAGGTCAACCACGCCCAGTTAAAAAAATCACCCTGCATACTTTTTCAATTCTCGTTACAGACAGGAAGTAAAAAATTTAATAAAAATAAGTTAAAAAGTTACATTAGAAAGTGTTTCTTTTTGTATTTTCTAAATTATCAAACATAATTGATTTAAAACTGAATATTCGCATTCGCATTCGCATTCGCGAATATTGGAATTGAATATTCGCATCCGCATTCGCATTCGCGAATGTCAAAAATCAGATATTCGCAACATCACTAGGTATCACAGAAAGAAATATTACAATAATTTCTATAAGTTTCTAAAACCGCAGACAAACCGCAACTGGCATTCGAACTAAATAAAAGGTTTGACAATGTTATCTAGTCGTGTTGGTCGAGTAGTTACAGCCCAGAATATACAAGGGCCTGTGAGACCGTGACGTCACAAGAAGAGCAATAAATAGTGTAAACTCACGTTGGCAATTACGCTTTAATAATATTCTTCTATAGGTACTTATAATAAATCTGTAGAGAGGTCAATTCTGTACATGAAATATATTTCCAAAATAACTATCAGGGGGTGATTAGGGATCGATACTGATGCCAAATAAAATTATTGTCTGTCGACTACTCGACGGATTTTGATGAAACTTGGTACAATTATTTTTCATACTCCTGCGCTGGTTATTACTGATATTCAGCTGAATCTGGTTCGACTGGAAGCCGACCTCAAATTAGTTGGGAAAAGGCTAGGCAGATGATGACTCCTGCGCTGGTTATGGTATACTTTTCATCACGCTACAATCAATAGGAGCAGAGCAGTGAAATGAAATGTTAGGAAAACGGGAGAAGTTACTTCATACATGCTAATCTTCGGAACTACTGGACGGATTTGTTTTTTTTTTTTTTTTTTTGTATGGCTACTAAGTCTGGGCAACATATAGGCTATAATTTATCTTGGAAACTTGAACACGTGATGCGGAACTGCAATAGATCAGCTAAACTATAAGAGATACAAAAATAGCGCCGAGGCAAAAATTGTTCCGCGTGATGAGCATTTTCTGCTTAGAAAATAAATTTGAAGATCTGGAACACCTGTTGTGGAACTCCAAGAGCCCAGCTACATTATAACCGTCATATACATAAAACATACATACGTATATGAATAACATCTTAGCAAGAGTTGTTTAGTCTGATGGGCATTTCCTGTTGACTTACAAAAATGAAAGATCTGATGGAACGTCTGGAATCGTCATGCGCGTCCCGTTGTTTTCCCGTCCCCAGGCTCTAAGAATTCGACATCAGACGTTTCAGATCTTCGATTTTGACGACCCCATTGTCGCTGGCATAAGCAACAGGATCCGCGTGCGAAGTCGCTGGCAGAAGCTAGTGTTTAAAAAAATTATAGGTCTAACATCGAATACGAAAAAAGCATGATGAGTCTTGTTATTTTATCCCAAAAAACAGAAATGTCATGAAAACTTTAGTAGAAGTCCAACAATAAAGTTTTATTGTGCTCACATGAAATCAATGCCTTTAATTAGATGAGTATGAAAAACGCTCTAGGTCAATTTTTTGCTTGCATTTGTGCTCATATTGCCACAATCTGGTCATAACATGCACTGATAAGAACTATATCTACGGTATTATCTATGTCCAAGGTGTGGCAGATATTCTGATCAAATAAGGTCACCACTGTTACAAAATTGTATCGGTTTTTTTTTGTCGAGAAGTTAAGCCGGTATCCAGTCCGCAGTTTCGCATATTATGTATTTTAAATTCAGAAGTAAAACAATTTTTTCAGTTTGCTACTATTTTTCGTAGAAGATATTTGGGTGCTAGCTTGTTTTGACATTGCCAACCCATTTAGCCATTTTTAGGAACATGACCTAACAGTGACGTCGCCTAGGGCACGGTAATCTGTGGTAATGCCTTTTGCTGGCCTGGGTTATGCTTTAAATGCCTTAGGCCACACTTGGCCGCGGGCTAGCCACCACAAAACAGATAAAAGAGGTTTACCTCTGCTCATTACCTCTTTTATCTATTCTGTGATGGGTACAATGAGCTTATAATTCAGAGATTCCAAAACTTTTCAGTTCGAGGCGCACTAGCAAGTTTAATATTTTTTAGATTTAGTTTAGTATTTTTCCCAAAGAGCTGTCAGCAATCTGACGGCCAAAACCTGCCGGGGTCGCGGGACTGTCTCATGAGGTAACAGTGACCATGCAGAGTAAGGGCTATTGAAGGATCACCGTGGATTTTAGTCAGTACAAGTCTGAAGTCTAGGGACTCATTTGATGATATTACTACGATAAAAAAGCATACGGCCTAATGGCATTTAATTAAAGTAGAATTGATTACTTATACTTAATTTGAAACACAGAATCAGAATCCATTAGACATCTGTGGTTAATTAAGCAGTATTAAACAAGCAATAATAACTTTTTAATAGTCTAGTCGGTCTACGTACGTGATCTTACAAGAAACTTACTTGCGTCTTTATTGAAACCGCTGTTGTTCAGTTTAAATTATTAAACAGGTTTACAGGACAAGACACAGGACGTGAATCATTATAATTAAAATACTGTTGCTAACTTAACTTATTATCTCAATTATCTGCACCAAGACTCGCTCGTAGCTATTGCCCGGGACTACACTTCTCTTTAATATCGTAAAGGTTAACAAGGGGATTATTTTACGGTTTAAATAAAGTTATTGATAACGCTCACCACTCTTGCTCAAAATTAAATAACTGATAACAAGTGTTGTGTGTGATCAATTGATCGTGATAATATTTCGAACGTTAAACGTGGAGCAAGTGCTTATAAAGTTTAGGAAAATGTCATGTCCCTCAAGCCTTATTTCATTAGTTGGCTGTCAGAGATACTGACATTTTCGAGGGGTAAATCTCTCGCTCTCCCGATTCTTGTTGGGTAGGCGAAATTCAAACCTTCAGTTTTATATCGACGCAAGAAAGCAATCTTGTAGTATCGTAAACTAGCTGAAATCGAGAGGTAATTTTAGGAACATACATTTCTTATAATGAAAATTAGATAACACTAAAGTTAGTGTTCTAAAGTTGGTATAACATGAGTTTTTGCGAGATACAGCAATTGGTTTTTCAATTTGAGTCATCAATATTGCTGTATCTTGGTCATAGACATAGTTATCAATTGAATTCCACGGAACCTAATTATGTGATTATTGTCATTGCTTTGGAGTACCTAGCTGGACAGGAGACAGGAGCTGTTTAAAGTGGTGTTGACAATACTGGTCACATACAGTTTAATTAGTAAAATCCCAGAATACCTAATAGTACTAGTAAAATTCATTCTAACTCGGCCGGAGCATTGTTATTGGTATTAATCACTTTTTTTTATATAAGTAGTGATAAGTGATAACATTTACAATTTACAGAAATACAAATTCAAACTACAGCTTGGCAAAAAACAGTAAAAAACCGGAAGTCGCCACTGTGCTCTCGCTACCAGCACTTTGAATGATTTTATTTTATTTATTTTCACTTAGTGCGTTAGTTTTATGGCACAATAATAAATCTAACAAACCTGCGTCTTTTTTTACATCAAATATCAAAGATTTTAAAACGTTGTCAGCAAACAAAAAGATTAGGTCCGTTTCAAGACGTTCTGGTCTTCTGTAACCTTTGATTCTACGTTTATTTATGATTCATCGACTTTGACTGGCAGAATGCTACGAATATTTTCATGTTATTATCTTTATCAGTCAACTAATGGGGCTCTAAGCCAGGACAACGCTGCAACTTGGAAGAACTGACAACGTTAGAAAGTAGGAATTCCGCAAATAAATTATTGAATGATTACCTACTTATTGTGCGAATAGTAGCATAGTACTGTGTATTAGTATTCTGAAGCACAATTTGCCACACAGATTATGTTCAGGATAATTTACAAAGCGCGCTTCGATATGCGCCGTGATATTGGTTTCAGTGGAGAGACCGCCGCTCAATAGGGTTCATAATCTGTTGACCACAGATATGAACCCTATTGAAAATCTGTGAAACGTAACTACGTATGAACAATGTTTGGGAGGCGAGTGGGCACACGAACGATTTCATCAATATCATCATCAGCCTATTAATGTTCCCACTGCTGGGACACAGGCCTCCTCTCTGTGAGAGGGAGTGGGCCATAATCCACCACGCGGGCCCAGTGCGGATTTGTGGATGTCACATGTCTTCGAATTTTTGGTTCTAGGACATGCCGGTTTCCTCACGATGTTTTCCTTCACCGTTTTGAAAGCAGTGGCGATGAAATAAATTACACAAAGTAATGCGCCTGGCTGGATTCGAACCATCGAGCTACAACTCGTAAGTCGGGGCCGATACCACTGGGCCACCACTGCTCGACGAACGATTTACCTAGGTAGGTATTGGTAAATCCAGGAATTGGGTGCAGTAATTGCAGTACTGCAGGATAGCCAGGTGAAGCAATATTGTGATTTAACATTCATCACAAGTCACGTTGCAATTATAAGTAGGGTGAGCTCTTTTTTTTTTACGTGGTCAAAACATCAACTGAGTCTTCCCACCCCGGGCAGGGCGGGAGGCACTGTCAGACATGTACTGACTAAAATTCACGGTGTCCTTCATTAGCCCTTTACGTTCCGGGGTCACGGTTATGAGATAAGTCCCGCGACCCCGGCAGGCTTTTGGCCCTCTAGAGGGGGGCCCCGTCATCTTGCTGACGCTCTTTGAGGCGCGCGTGGAACACAACGTGCCCGCATGCCTGCGCTTAAACGGTGGCTGGAGATCGTCTGCCGACGTCCGTCTCGCCGTGGGCGTCTACCACTGCTGCTGGGGGAGAGGGAGGACGCTGTCCTCTCCCTCGCGCGGCCCGCTTCCTACTTTGATGGGTTGGTACCTTGGTACTAATTAAAGACGATAACTGAGACTGAGACCATAGACGATTACAGTCAACATTCTGTGTACATGTTGACTTAGAAAAAGTGGTTCTATGGGACATGGTAGGTGGTAGTCTTTTGCGACGTTTCTCACTCCTGACTTCATGAGCCATCACACATAACATCGATGGGATCATGGGAGGATAATGTTAATGCTACATTGACTGAAACTAAAACTGTTTGACAAATATTTAGCTGAATGGTTTTTGAAAAAGTATTTAATTTTTTTCGCGAAAGATGAATATTAACGCCGCCGTGTGCAGTTAAACTGAAACACTGCATGAGAGAATAGTCTCTCAATAGTCATTAGCACAATACACACAAATATTTATTAAAGTGATCCCTTTGCAGAGTAAAGGGATCATATTATACCAGCCAGTGGCGCATTTACCCTTAGGCCAAAAGGGGCATGGATGGCCCGGGGCGCCGGGCGGCAGGCTGCGAGGGGCGGCCCAAGCCGCACCTCATTTTTATCTTCGTGCGCAGAAGAAATTAAAAAAACTACAAAAACCTAGGTTTTAGACATCTTGATGTCTAACCGTTACTACTGTTTTTGTAGTTTTTTACGCTGGACTATTGTATTAGAATAATGTTGGTGCGGTGGGAGGCAGCGACTCGAAACTAATAGGGATGTTGCGACGCGTTGCTTGTATCACCAGGGCCGTTGCTAGCGGGCGTTCAAGATGTGCGGCGTACTTAGGCGACACGTTCAGGGGGCGGCAAATCGGACGACCACATACTACCTTGTATAAGTAACATTTGCAACAGTGGCGTTGCAACATAAGGTGAGGTCACTGTCATCTAATCAGATAACTACATACTATCGTGATATGTATTAATATAATGTCAAGAACAGCCAAGCGTAAATTTTTAACGTTCTATACGACACTGGTTAGGGCCGAGCGTGGTAGACTGCGCGAGGCCCTCCCTTCCATACTAGCCCTAGGTGTATTCTGATATGCCGCCCACATCTTTAACCCTAGTTTAAAACCTTACATGTGTCCAAAAAATCTAAAAAAAATTGCGCTCTCTTCCCTAGCGCTTCAAATTAACTTAGAATTGGTTTCATGACCTCGATTTTAATAGCTCATTTTTTAATAAAACATTTCTTCTTGTGTTTGTTAGTCTTGTCGTGGTCTAGAAATCCCAACATTTTAAGTTTGTTAACACAAGGTGGTATGGAACTTTGGGTGCGAAGTTTGAGTAGCACTTGACTTTTGTTTTGGGTTTAAGTTCCGGGGCGGCAAGCTTTACAGGCCCAGGGCGCTGAATTTTAAAATACGCCACTGATACCAGCATCGCAACTGTACAGCTGCAGCACGGCGTCGTCACCTCGATTTTAGGCTACGGCTAGCCGTTAGCGAGCTAAATGCGCGTTGTCCGCTTACGTGTATTTGTGCAAGTCTGGACTTGAGCAAGTTTACTGTGCACCAACTCCCCGCCGCCGCGCCGTTGGCTTTTTCATATTGACATTATAATCTATATCTATAATATATATAAAATTCAAAACTGACTGACTGATCTGACAACGCACAGCCCAAACCGCTGGGCCAAGAAACTTCAAATTTGGCATAAGCCCTCCTTATACCACGTAGGTGAGCACTAAGAACGGATTTTGCGAAATTCGGCCCCTAAGGGGTTGTTTTTGGGGTTGATAGTTTGTATGAAACTTCGCTACTACAGGTGCTAGGAATTCCAAATTTTGCATGGGGTGTCTTTTTAGAACGTAGATGCTCACTATGACGGGATTTTGCGAAATCCGACCCCTGAGGGGTTTGTTTTTGGGGTCGATAGTTTGTATGAAACTTTGTTACTACAAGTGCTAGGCGTCTCAAATCTTGCATGCCGGTTCTTTTTAAGACGTAAATGCTCAACAAGGTAGAAATTTTGTGAAACTCGACCCCTAAGGGGTTGTTTTTGGGCTTGATACTTTTTAGAATTAAATTTTACATATGGCTTTTTTTTTGGACGTAAATGATACTAAAGACGGGATTTTGTGAAATTCGACACCTAAGGGGTTGTTTTTGGGGTTGATAGTTTGTATGAAACTCTATTATTATAAGTGCGAGGAGCCTCAAATTTTGCACCGGGTTCCTTTATAAGACTTAGATGCACACCATGGCGGGATTTTGCGAAATTCGACCCCAAAGGGGTTTGTTTTTGTGTTTGATAGTTTGTATGAAACTTTGTTAATACAAGTGCTAGGCGTCTCGAATTTTGCGACCTAAATATTCACTAAGACGGTTTTGCGAAATTCGACCCCTAAGGGGCTTTTTCGGGGTTGATAGTTTGGAGACTCAAATTTTGCATAGAGATTCTTTTTTGGACGTAGTTGCGGGTGTTTTGTGAAAATAGACCCCAAGGGGTTGATTTAGGGGTTGATATTTTATATGAAACTTCGTTTCTACAAATGCTAGGAGTATTAAATTTTGCAAGGTTGTTCTTTTATTTCTGAAATTCTACCCCTAAGGGGCTGTTTATGGGGTTGACAGATTTTATGAAACTTTGTTACTACAAATGCTAGGAGTTTCAGCATGGGGTTGTTTTAAGACCTAGGTTCTCACTAAGACGGCATTTTACAAAATTCGACCCCTTAGGGGTTGTCTTTGTTGTTTGTAATTAGAGGACTCAACATTGCAGGGGGGTTCTATTTAGGATACAGGTTCTCAATCAGAGAGGATGATACGAAATTCGAAATCCCTAAAAATTTGTATTGGGGTTGATAGTTAGGAGTCTTAAATTTTTAGGACCTAGGTGTTACCTAAGACGGAATATTGCGGATGGATATAATTTTTGTTGAATATTGTTTTTTTCCAACAGTATCATATATAGAGGGTGGCCGGGACTAGAAATTCACAAACGCAAAGTTCGAAAATCACGCGGACGAAGTCGCGGGCGTAGTGCTAGTGAAATATAATTTTATTATACGACAGTATGATTTAAGCCGACCTATGAAATATATTATAGTTATCGAACAGGTCACAATCCCACATAGATCTGTATGCCAATTCAATGTTTTTTTTTTTTAATAGTGGTAAAAACGTCAAATGTTTCCGTCGTACTGACCGTACTGACTAAAATCCAGGATGTCCTGCAGTAGCCCTTTACGTTCCAGGGTCATGGTTACCTGATGAGACAGTCCCGTAACCCCGGCAGGCTTTGGCTCTTTAAGAGGGCCAGATAGCTGACAGCTCTTTGAGCCGCGCGTGGAACAAACCGCACAGGTGGCAAGTCGGCCATTAGGCCGGTACTCCACCAGACCTGAGCGATTCGGCAGATGCGGTGTGCTGTGTGCTGTGCGAGAAGAGATGTTTTTCAGCTCGGGTGACTCCACCAAAGCGGAGATGTTTGCGGTGTGCTGTGTACTGCGTGTGCTCGCGTGCACGGTACTAGCAATAGCAAGATGGACAGCAGGCGCGCGCAGGTCTCTGCGGGTTGCTGGCGAGCGAGAGAGGCAAGGGTGACATTGCTGGATCGTGAGGTGGAGCCTGTCCTCTCCTCCTTGGCAGGCATGAATGCTTCGCAAAAGAAGGCGACCGCTTCCCATTCCTTCTCATCCCCAGCATGGCCTCGACAAACGCCGGGCGGGAGAGGTCGCCACCACCTACCGCCTCCTTGAGGACACGGCGGAGCTCCGCCCAAGACCGGACACTCGCATCACACCCACACCGTATGATCAATCAGACAAGGAACCTCCGTGTCCGGTCCTTACCGACCTCGGAGGTTCCTTTGTCTGATTGATCATACATCACCGCCAATTTAAGGTGGAGTTAAAAAAGTGCTAATGTTGGTACATTGTCGTTATTTGCACTCTCGCTAGATGCAAAACCACAAACCGCAGATGTCTTGACCTTTATCCACTGTCGGCACCTACTGAGTAAGATTTTCTTTAAGCAATCTTCTAAAAAGTTACGATAGTTGTAAGTACCCAGTCCGTAATTTAACTTCTAGAGTCTTAAGTTCAGTTAACGGAAAGACGACTGAACGATTGTTCGAATGAAAATTGCTAGCATCCTTATCCAAACGTTACTTTGACTGAACGATTCATTAATTCATAGAATATTAATTGATAGACTGCACTTTGCAGAGAAGGCACCCCGGTTTGGTCAGGATAGGTTAGAAGAGCCCTTTTCGTGGTTATGTTTTGTTCCCAGAAATAGGACGTCGAATAAATAGGTATTCGATGAATCATTCAGTCGAAGTAGCGTTTGGCGATAGAAGGTTGGTTGTTTCGCAATAAATTCCATTCGAACTAGGTATCGTTCAGTCGACTTTCCATCAATTGAAAATATGACTTGAAGTTAATTTACGGACCCAGTTAGACGTAAGTAGGTACTTCCATAAATCTCTATGTACCTACTTTTCAGATCTCTGCTGATAACAGACTGAAGTTAGTGCTTAGTGGTAGACACCACTTACCTACATAGATACTTAGTAAACCATTAAACCTACCTACTTATTTACATAAGACGCCACTCGTCATTTTAAATAGGTAGATAGGTCGGTTTGTCACGCGATTAACTAACGAACGGCTAGGTATTTAACTAAGTAGGTACATGTGTTAATTATATTTTAAAAGAACCATTCGAGGTTGTTTGAAACCCTATTTATACACATCTTTGAAGAATAAGACAAATATGAATAACAGTACGTAATAATCTTTCAAGGTTTATGGTTTACTAAAACTTTGACTTACTTTTAAAAACTTTGTAGAGTTTAGTGTTTCGTTACCGATAGAAACCATTCGGAAAACTTGTGCAACAAATACAAGATGTAGTAATTTTAACACAAGTTCATAAAACAACAGAAACCATTGTTATCCGGATCATGAGTCATACTAGAAAATTATTCCTGTAACGACCACTCGCAAACACTTGAATTTGCCGCAATTATGTCATGCAAAGAATTATCACTTAGAACATTAACCTATGGTTAAACTTACTGCAATTCACAGCAATTATCACTTTGTCAGTACGTTAATACCAATAATCCAAATTATCTTTGAAACTCAAACGAAACAACACTGAACACAAGTAAATCACAACTTGAACTAAACTTTACTAACTTACATTAAAGTTTATAACTTCCAACAGCAATAGAAGAACTTTGTAATATCATCTTAGTCAAATAATTTAAATATTAAGTACGTAATATTATGTTCAACTTTTGGCCGGAAATCGTCTGTCTACTGTGTAACAATAAAAAATAACCTTTTACGTTTACATATTCTACATCGTAGCTAGAGCATTTTTTGTAAAATTGAAGGTCATAACTCGAACTGTAGAGTAAGCCTTTGTGCCACCAGCACAGAACATATATACCCCTAAAGGGGAAGAATGACGACTCCGTACTAATTTTGTGAGGAAAATTTTCCTTACCGACCAGCGCCATCTATGTTTAGCCCACGAAAACATGGCAGTAGAATCGGGCGGGAATTTCAAATACTACAAGTACTTTACAGGTTCTTTGTATTGCATTTTATGCACAAGTACATTGCGCTTCTCGATAGTTTCTTTCAAATTACTATCGAGAAACACAATGTACTTGTGCATAAAATGCTGAAAGATAATGAGTAGGGAGCAGTTTAGTAAAACAAACGATTTCATTTGACTTCTTTATTCATTTATGCTACAATGACTTATTGTACTAAGGTTCGGAAACCGATGTAAAGTGATGCTGGGATCTTTAGAAGGTGAAGTTCCACACATAGCACAGATTCTAGTGTTTTCTTCCTACGAACTCATCGGGAATAAGGCACAAAAACAAACAAGAGTCACTGTCTCAACACCGGGTCTATATCTCACAAATACGCACTTAATTTCACCAAAACACAGACACAGAGGAGCAAGCTCGACTCACATTAACAATATTGTATGTAGAATTAAATGCAACTGTTTTATTTATTACAAATAAACACAAGAACAAGATATAAATAATGGTGCGCAAGCGATGGCAGACATTTTTTCCTTTGACGTCAAATAGCCAATAGACAATATGGCGTTCCAGTGTTGTCATGTTGTCATATTATTATCTCCTTTTTGTTTTGTGTATTCATCAATTTAAATGTTAAAAAATTCATAACAAACATTTTCTCGCATCAGAATAAAAGCAAAAATAAATTTTAAGGATAACATACTTTAAAATCAATTAATAAGCCTATTATTAGATTGAATGTGATTGAATGTGAAATAGTATTTTTGTTGGCAACATTATGTAATTCATCTCTTTTACTCTAATGTTGATGTCTCTTTCTTGTTTTCTAGCCCACCTACATCTTGTTCGTAGAACATAGTCGACACCCCCTGGCCACCAGATAGAGTTGCTTTTGGTATTTCTGTCGACACGTTTTGCTCCGTTCCGTTTTACCAAGTTCCAATTGGAATCCAGCGGTTACAGATAACAAAATAAATATGATTGGTTGAGGTAATTAAATAAAAAAATAACAATAAATATCAAGTTCTGTTTCTGAATGGAATTGAATGAAATTTTGATTTATGTTCAACACAGCACAGAAGAGTTAATTGTAAGTATTTACACAATTTTCTCTGCTTAGCTCTGGTTAGCAAGGTTGTAGAATAGAACAGAATAGAATAGATTTTTATTTTATTATAGTTATTTAAATAGTTAATACTTTGAATAAATTATTTTAAAGTCCATGTTATTTGAAAGCGTATTATTTCTGTAACCGACATGTGCATCCCTCTTGTGTACAAGAGAGTAACAAACCCTAACTTACGAAGTATGCTTAGGTAATGGCAGATGGCGCTAAATTTTATAGGTGATGAAAGTCTTGCAGAATGTTCATAATTATCTCTGTTATTATTGTTTTTCTAAAAAAAATAAAAAAATCCCAATGCAAAATTTAAGGCTCCTAACTATCAACCCCAATACAACCTTTTAGGGGTCGAATTTCGTATCATCCTCTCTTAATAAGAACCTGTATCCTTAATAGAACCCCCCTGCAATATTGAGTCCTCTAATTACAAACACCAAAAACAACTAATGGGTCGAATTTTGTAAAATTCCGCCTTAGTGAGAACCTAGGTCCTAAAACAACCCCCATGCTGAAACTCCTAGCATTTGTAGCAACAAAGTTTACAAACTGTCAACCCCATAAATAGCCCCTAAGGGGTAGAATTTCAGAAAACAGTGCCTTGGTGTGCATTTACAACAACCTTGCAAAATTTAGTACTCCTAGCACTTGTAGAAACGAAGTTTCATACAAAATATCAACCCCTTGAGGTCTATTTTCAAAAATACCCGCAACTACGTCCAAAAAAGATCCTCTATGCAAAATTTGAGTCTCCAAACTATCAACCCTGAAAAAGCCCCTTAGCGGTCGAAATTCGCAAATACCGTCTTAGTGAACAAAAAGAATCCCCTCGTAAAATTCGAGACGCCTAGCACTTGTAGTAACAAAGTTTCATACAAACTATCGAACACAAAAGAAAACCCCTTTGGGGTCGAATTTCGCAAAATTCCGTCTCATACAAACTATCAACCCCAAAAACAAACCCCTTAGGGGTCGAATTTCGCAAAATCCCGTCATGGTGACCATCTAGGTCCTAAAAAGAAACCTCATGCAAAACTTGAAATTCCTAGCACCTGTAGCAGCGAAGTTTCATACAAACTATCAACCCCAGAAACAACCCCTTAGGGGCCGAATTTCGCAAAATCCGTTCTTAGTGCTCACCGTCATATAACGAACGCTTGTGCAAAATTCATGCTTCTAGGTCCAGCGGTTTCGGCTGTGCGTTGATCGATCAGTCAGTCAGTTTTGAATTATATATAATAGACTTATTGAGGTCTTATCATGGAGGTACTGGAGTTAGTGCTTCTTACTAGAAAAACGAGCCCAAATCGGTGACCTTGAAACGAATGAAAGGCACACAGCTTGGGAATCTGTTTCTTTCTAATAGTGTGTCCATGATACAGTATTTTGGGGATAATATTATTATTATAGTGTTACAGAAAGTAGGTACTTATAGTATTACGAAATGTGTATTTTTCTCTTTAAATATGGGCAGACAAGATTTTCACAATCTGACTGTATTTTTTTAATGCTTGGTACCTGATATTCATACTTTACGACTGGGTTGTACCGTTTTTGATGATTCTCTTTTTGTTCCATGAAGTATACCTGCCATTTGGTACGATGAGTATTTCTTTAATTTTTGATGAATGAGCATTTCTTATTGTGTACTTGGACGATGTTTTTTACCAGTAGTATTACGGATTACGTACTTATTTGACAAGAATTTGGGTTGAATATTTGAACTAAAAATGGTAAAATAAAAAGTTTTCAAAAAATGAAGTAACCGCCTTCAAAAACCACCACCACAGAATACTTAATGGTACTATAAAACATCAGCTTCTAAAACGAGAGCAAATATTGCAGAATGGTGCCCGAGTATGCAAGGGGAAGTTCTGTGGGTTAAGCTCGCCTTTGTGCATAACTTACCCTTAAGTGAAATGTTATTTTAATTATAATATGACGTGTGTACAATAAAGAATAATTAAGTTTTCTATAAGGAAGTTGAATACCTACAGAAAAACGGTAAGAAAAATGTGACATTCGTATTTACAGTGTACAGTACAGTAAGCTGGCCTAGTCCTTCATAAATATCTTATAATAAAGATACTCACTATAAATCGAAATAAAACTATTCCTCTGATAAGTTAATTAACAATACTTTTTCTTTAAAAACGATTAATCCCAGAAGCCACATCACAGGGTTGCCATTTTAAACGTTAAATACACCTCCTAATTTTTCGGGAAATATCATTGGAGTTTTGTGATCTTTTTTTTCATTTTACTTAAAAGTATGAGTAACTAAAATACATTACAGAATATAAAAACTATCACAAGCTATAAAAATTGTAATATAATTGTACAAGTATCCATTTTAAAAAAATCTTTAACTCAATAACTATGTAAATGTTGGTAATGTTTTTATTTTTTGTAAACACTTATCAATGCCAGAAGGAGAAAAATCCCAAGATGTGGGCCTCTCTTTCTTAAAAAATAAGGCACGGTTTTAATGTTACAAGCCTTTCATCCCTTATTATTTATAAATCTATGGTGTAGGTATTTCCAGTCCATAAAGGTGAACGCAGAGCTAGCCGCACCGCAGTCTCCGCAGTCCTCGCATTACGAATTCTTTGTATGAAGTTCTATGAAACCTCGCACACTCACCCGCATCGCAGTAGCCGCAGAAGCGGTAAGAAAACGATGACTGCGGGGACTGCGGAGACTGCGGTACGGCTAGGTCTGCGTTCACCTTAATTTGTCATGTTGTCTTATTTAAGTGGCCTACACACGGCCCTAAAATCAGAGGCGATGTGGTTGTGTCGCCGGATCCACACATTGGCCCTGTTGGCCGAATAGAAGGAGACGGCGCTATACTAAGAAACGAGATAGAATTATTTGCGTCTTGCTTTCTGGTATAGCGCCGTCTCCGTTGGTACGAGCGTTGGGGCCAACGTGTGGAGCCGGTGTGTGTGGTTGCGATTTGCCTACACACGATAAGATTAAAGGTAAACGCAGACCTAGCCGCACCGCAGTCTCCACAGTCCCCGCATTACGAATTCTTTGTATGAAGTTCTATGAAACCTCGCACACTCACCCGCATCGCAGTAGCCGCAGAAGTGGTAAGAAAACGATGAAGCGGGGACTGCGGAGACTGCGGTGCGGCTAGGTCTGCGTTCACCTTTAGGGAACGATCTAGGGCGCTCCCCCACCACTTCCCCGATATCGCCTCTGATTTTAGGGCCGTGTGTAGGCCACTTTAGATTATAGAAACATGTTGTCAATATTGTCAAGAACACGTGGACGAATGACAGCTTTACTAGTTCTCTCTTTCTATTGGGTATTGAGTAAAGGGGACAGATAGCCGTATCAAATCTGTCCGTGGCTTGATTTAATTTTGAATGGGGAAGGCAAGTGTCAAAGTGAAAATGACAGTTTGGTCCCCAAAGAACTGTAAAATCAAAGGAATTTTCAGAAAAAAAAAACATTGATTGATGTAAAATGACTAGATGTTGTGTATTAAGCTGTAAAAATGATGGAATACACTTTTCAAAATAATATCTACTTTTCTTTTGGAGGTTATGTACCAGTATTGCATCGCTCGAAAATCGAAGAATTATCACCTGGAACGAGTTTTGTAATAGTTGTGGTGTTAAGAAATTAAATATATTGTGATATTTCTCGAATCTAAATAGAAAAAAAGGTTAAAATTACTGACTTAAAACATTATGATATTTTATCAAAATAGAAAGTCAAAAGCAGCATTATATTCTTGATAAAGGAGAGGACAGGTAAAACATACCTAAACTCAAAAATTGAAACCTCAACTACAAGTAATTGTGGATTTATTACGGTAAAATCAAATGTATAACCACTCAATTAAATCACTTTTTTTCTCTTGTAGATGCGCCGCGGCGTCTTAATTCTTCTTTTAGTATATAGTACTTGCATGGACGAATAATTTTCCATATTTGTTTTGTATTTATACTCAATTTTTATAACAAATAATCTTGTTTGTTTTTTTGTACAAGGTAGACGTGGGGACCAACTATCGCAGCGCCATCTACGATTAGCTTTGAGTTGCCATCCCCATTGATTGAAATTCGGTTCGGCAAACTCAGCAGTTCGGCTGTCCGGTCTTCGGTTTCGAATTCGGATTTTTTTACTTGCTTGTGCTTATGTCAAGTGTACTAGTGGACATTGGGGTTTCTCAAAATCAAATTAATAAAGATTTGCAAACATTGATTCCTTCCACAAATAAAGGTATTGTAGTTTTTAGATAACACAAGCCAATGAGGACCTATTTTGTGATTATTGTATCACTTTTTCGTTAGTTTCATTAAAAAAACTTATCTTTATTACAGTCTCTGCGTGGCACAATTCTTTCGGCGTAATGTCTAAAAGCCGCAGCGAATTTAGGTTTCTGTTTTATGCCGGTGCAATATTTGTATGTTATTTCATTTATGGAATGTTACAAGAGAAAATAACTCGGGGCAAATATGGTGAAAATAATGAGAAGTTCACGTGTTCACTTTCGCTGGTCCTAATACAGTGTGTAGTGAATTATGTCTTCGTTCAACTTCTGATGGTAAGTCTTTATCAACATACTTAGTTATAATATTTAGTCTAGTTAGATTCTTCTATTTTAAAATGTAAATTCACAGCAAACTAAACAAAATCTTAGTAATGTAAGATTCCTGACACTGTAGGTGTCAATCACTGAGAAGTAGGTATTGTGTTGACCATTCTATTCTGATATTTTTATTAAATATCACCCTACTACCTCAATTCATAAAAAAACTGTATGGTATGAAGACTGATAGGTCACACTATTTACTAAAAAGGCAAACCTCCCCTCTGTTTCACAAATTACAACTGCCTAGAGTTTCATCTCTATATAATCAGTGTTTACTGCCTTTTGCTGGATGCTTTCAAAGGAGTCTGTACCTGCATACAGCCAACAGACAGTTACCCATATTGAGCCATAGAGTGTTTTATGCTTGATTTTGGAACTCCAATAGAGTTGAGCAGGACAACTAGCATGGCTTAACAAAGCATAGTTAATTCATAGAACTGTGACCAAGCAGCATCCTAGAAATAGAGAAGTGCTGGTTGACTAGCGGTAAGTTAGGCAGATCATAAAATGTAGCTGTCTTTATGGATAAGACCTAGAGCAAAGGAGTGTTGAGATTGCCATAAAGAAACAGAAGCCAATACTCTTATTCATAAACAAGTTGTCAGCTTTATTCATTTTTGGCTAGGTCTTATTGCAAATAAAATAAGTGTATACATTTCTAATTTGTGAAACTTAGGTATATCATTATTATTACCACTGACATTGTAATTATTAACATAATAGTATGGGTTGAAAAAGTCAAGTAAGAAATTAGCCGATGATCACTAAATCAAAACAGATCTTCATCAATAATAGCTAGGAACCATCATAATCACATAAACACTAAGACATGCAGATAAACAGACAGACACATCAATCATAAAGCACCTCTCATTTAACAATTAAGTATTATTAAAGTAGGCCTGTAGTATTTTACCTAAAATATTTCATAAGCTGTGGCTATGGTAATAATATGATGCATTTGGGTATATCTCTTTTAACCCTTTAACGCACACCCTAACTTTTTTTTGAATTCTTAGTATTTTGTGATTAATACATATTCCTTGCCGTAAATCATAATGACATGTTTTTGAAAAAAGTCCTGAAAATCTTTGTTTTTCGAGAAAATCATGAAAATCATATGGCCAGTAAACTGGCCACTGAACGTCCTGCGTCACTAACTATCACAGCAATATCACTGGCCAGTAAAATGGACACTAATGAAATCTATTTAATTTTTACGAAAAGATGATAATAATATTAAAATAAATGTAATTCCTCATCAATCTTTAATAATAGAACATCAATTGACAGTCAGTTTTAATTACAGATAGAATTAACATTACATTTTCTTCTAAAAGAAAACTTCATTTTTAATTTGTAGGTACTGTTCTTGTATACTGGTGATTCTCGAAATCTTTTATTACTCATCTTACTTTTCTGTCTCCTCTATCTCCATGCATTATTTTCTCTCGAGGAGCTGCGTCTTCGGGAGAAATTATCTCGTGATACTTGGTGTTTGGTGATAGCAGCTGTGGCCGTAGAGATGGCGGCGGCTGCAGAGGTGGGAATGATGGTAGAAAATATAACTCCTGTGGTGGTTGCGATGAAGACGATGTTCCAGAACATGAGCCTTGATTTCAAATACGTGTGATCAGTGTTCTGGTACTAAAACTTTCGTCAAAGCAATCATCAGTATCGGAATCACCACCGATGTCTGATTGTGTGGACTGGTCTTCAGTCATACCCACGAAGTCATTCCATTAGACCTTGTTTAGTGACTCCAACTCTCGCTAAGTGTATGTGTGTCTAAAACAATGAGAAAATTACAATGCAAAACTAATAAATTACGATTTTCATAAGTACCCACACATTCGCAAAAAAAACGGCAATAAAAACCGAAAATTTTCATAATAATCGGTTATAACTTCCGAACAAGATTGTTTATCTCAAATTTATTATTACATTACAAAACATGGTTATATACTTGTTGTAAAACTAAATGTTTCATAAGGATTACTCGAAAATAAATACTCAACACAACATCTCAAAGTTAGGTAGGCAATGCTTAGGTAATCATTTTTCAGCAAGCCGGTTTATATTCAATCCCAAATAATGTATATTTTTCTTATTATCCTCGATTAGATTTTCACATAACATCGTAGTATATACTATAAAATAATAGTTTCACTTACCTTTTCCAAGAAGACATGATTTGATATCACCATAAAACTTATAAACACATAACGTAAACACGCGATGAATGCAAATGTTCCTGCACGGGTGCACGGTGGCCAGTTCACTGGCCATCTTGAAAAAAGGCGCGAATTTAAAATGTCGCGCTGCGAACTGGAATGCTGGCCTGTTGACGGGCCAGTGTGCTCTATTGCGGGTCGTAAATGTTCATAAGGTTCAATATATAAACAAAAATCTATGAGATACCGACCTTGAAGTGACTGTCCAGTTTACTGGCCACTTTGTATGAGCCGTCCTATAAAGGGTTAATTAAATATTCTGTTTTTTTATTTTCTTTTACTAATCAATCACCTTAATACTGACTTTATGCAACCCTGTTGCTAGATAACACTAACTAAACCCCTTGGAAAAGTGCTTTTCTCTCTTTATCCAAATGTTAATATTATTGTTTGCTTCATTTCAGTTATCATGGAAAAGGGAAGTGGATACAACCAGAACAATGTATTATTTCTCTTCGGCCTTGACATACCTCCTCGCAATGGTCTGTTCAAACATGGCTCTGCAATGGATTAACTACCCTACACAGGTCTATTATTTTAAAGATAAATTCATATATTATAATTATATTACATAATATATGTCGCTGGATAACTTATCCGTGTTTTCGCGACATCACCAGAATTTTTGAGAAAATTCGGTTTAACAAATTATCCTACGACACATACAAAACTATTATTCTAGGGTTTACTAAGTGGCATGCACATGTTTTGCCATGTCTTCCTTTAGATCTCGAAAGTAGGTGCAGACTATAAATTAGTTACTGAAAAGTGAAAGTATCGGAAAAAACATTATTTTTAAATACTTAGCCATAAGTATTTTGCTAGTCCTTGGTGTGGCCGTGTGGCTTTACCCATATTGTGTTGAAATTAGATGAATTGAATGTAGTTGGTTTAACTTTCAGAACTATCTTAAGACGCATAATTATAATGTTTAGGTATAAAAGATCAAAATACTATTCAAGCATTTCCAGACTTGCGGGCAAATATTTACAAATTAAGCCAGGAAATGTATGAATTTACATGCCAGCAATGGCTTATGATGATACGAGATGTGGAGTAATCTTAATAATTATGTCACGGTCAGTCATTCAGTAATAGGCAGATGTGGCTTAGCTTTCAATCAATGAAGCTGCTATTACTTACTGACAAGCAAATTCAATACTTTACATATAGAAGAAGTTTCCCTTAGTAGATTGTAGTAGGTCACAAGTGGTCACACTCCATCTTAAATAATAGTGAAAGCTGATTGCTAACCCCAACATAATATGAGGTGGTAAAAGGCTGTGCAAATGGTATTACTTATATTTGTATAATGCAACAAACTGTACATCTTTAATTTAGTAATTATTTCTTTTATAATATGTTCAGGTTGTTGGCAAAGCAGCAAAGCCGATACCTGTGATGATACTTGGTGTTCTCATCGGACACAAGTCCTACCCACTAAAGAAGTATTTCTTCGTCTTGCTAATAGTTCTTGGCGTAGTCCTGTTTATGTACAAAGACCAAGGCAAGAAAACTGTGGATGAGTCGTCTGGTTTGGGGATTGGTGAAATGCTACTGTTTCTGTCTCTGACTATGGATGGACTCACTGGTGCTGTACAGGTGAGACTTATTTTCTTTTGATTGTGATGTCAGTGGGTCATATTACTAAGCGAACTTAACATAATTCTCACCAATATTACGATAAAGTCAATTTAAATTATGTCTGTGAACAGACTCCAGTGCCTACCCCATTTGTCAAATTGCTCTCATAGATTTTTAACTTCATCACAAGAAGAATTAATTAATTATTTAATGTGAGGGTGATTGTACATTATTTTGTAAGTATGTATTCAATTTGTAAAGCAAATGGAATCAGTAATGGGTGTAAAAGGTAGAAAATGTGTGAAATTATATTTTTATGAATTACCTAGTTACGTGCAGACTTGCAGAGCCTGTGATATGCATCTATGCACACTTGAAAACTTACATGTCCAATTTAATCTTTCCATAATAAAATTTCCAAGCTCACAGAATAAAATACAGAAAGAGAAACATTTAATTACACTCTACTAGGTTCACTACAAACTTTCACTGCAAGTGCTAGACCGTTGATCTCTATTTTGAGAACACAATTATGTCATTGGGTTTCTGAACTTTCTTGCCCTTGGCTTCCCTCGCTTAATCGACTGGGAACTTTTCGATATATAATTGCATAAAAATGTACCACAGGAATTATAGCACCATATGTGGCAAGCAACTCAGATCATGCCATGAGTGCCTT
The DNA here is from genome assembly GCA_954870645.1 of Agrotis clavis. Lineage (NCBI taxonomy): Eukaryota > Metazoa > Arthropoda > Insecta > Lepidoptera > Noctuidae > Agrotis > Agrotis clavis. The sequence continues at coordinate 2,933,863 of OX940917.1, forward strand.
TCAACCAAATCCATTGATGCCAAGAGTAATAAAAATGTTAGTCGTTAATTTTTTAATCTTTCTTACTAATATTAAAGTCTGTGAGGATGGATGTATGTTTGTTGTTACTCTTTCACTAACTTTCGAAAAAAACTATTGAATGGATTAAGATGTAATTTGGTACACAGATAGTTTATAACCTGGATTAACACATGGGAAAGTTTTTTTATCCCAAGTTTATAATCCCGTGGCATACACAGCAACTTTTTTACAGCCACGCAGTACTGAATCGTAGAAATTAAAGACTTCTTCTATCCACTAATATTTGTAAGAACATTTTTCTAATATTTAATATCAAACTGTTTTCAGGAGCGCATTAAGAGCGAATCTTCACCTTCTGCATATGCAATGATGATGAATACTAACTGGTGGTACGTTGTCTCATATTAATATTAATGAAATAACTGCTATTTGCCTGAGCGAAGCAAAAGCAAAGTTTTAAATGTCTACATGTGTCAGTTTTTTTGTACTTGCATATTGCGAAATGCCCATGCAGTCATGCTTGCTGTGCTCATATGCCCAGGATCCGCTTGCGTACTTGCGTCCTACTTACTTACTTAAAATAACATTCTATCAGCGATAGTGTTGATTAAAAGTCAAAATATTTGTTACTCAAATACTCTGTGTTTTGATTTTCTATTAATTTAAGGAAAAAGCGAATAAGATTCTACAAAAGACATTATCAATCAGTGTGGGTGTTCGGAGTAGGTACGACTACAAACCTTAACCGGTAACCCGCACCCTGAAAAGTTCATGAAATGATGTGAAAGTATTATATTTCACATCATAAAAGATTGTTACATTTCAGGTCGTCGCTGATTCTATCGGTCGGCGTCTTCTTGAGCGGTGAAATATTCAAGTTCATCGTTTTTGTGTCGGCGTATCCCGAAGTAATAATATACCTAGTTGGACTAGCACTTGTCGGCGCTTTGGGACAAATGTTCATATTCTATATGGTAAGAATACCTATAATTCTGGTTTATAACAAACCATAATACCTACTTACATCATGTCTGTATCTTCCGTTTCTTGTAGATAGGCATTGTTATTCGGTTTTCCATTATTTGAAATCCTCATTGCAAATATAAATATAAAGCTCATGTCTATTGCTACTAAATATGCAATAATTTAGTAGCAATAGACATGAGCTTCATTATTTTACAGGCAAAATGTTGAATAATTGATGGCACAGAAAGAACTGACATTTGCAATTGACCAAACAAAAATCTTTAAAAAAATGTTCCATCGGTTCCTCAGGTGACTAGCGACCGAATGAAATGAAAATCGACCGTCTATGTGGCAATTCGACTAGTAAAAGACTGGTGACTAGTCGAACGGGAAGTCGTACAGCACTGCGCAGATCGACTGAAAAGTCGACCCATGTAAATGCCCCATTAGGCAGGTCTGATCAGTGCTGTGGCGTTTTAGATATGGTCCTCTAGGAAGTCCTGTCTTAGTATCCCATCTTTTTGTAACTGCACTAAATCAATACATATTTCATGAGTGCTGTCTTTTTCTGTTGTTGCATTCGTCAGTACGCCAGGATTTTCACATGTTTTTCATGTGTTGTTCGCTCAAAATTATTGACTTTTGTTCCGTGCCAATTATTGCTTTCACTATTATTCCAGTAAGTTTAATTTACTTGAGACAAATCCGGTAGTTCTGAGTTTTAGCAGACTTGTTTATTTTGATGTTGGTTCAATGGATAATCCAAGTCTGGGAAATCGCGTGCCGAACGCAAGTATGCAAAAACTTATTTTTTATAAAGATAAGGTCAAGAGCAAACCCATTTCACATAAAAAAAAGATAGGTTCGCATTTGCGAAGATGTGGTCAAAATATAAAAAAATAAAATAAAAGTTGACTAATAACCCAGACTAGTTATTGATAGTAACTTCTCAAGATGTTTTAATGATGACTATATTTGCCATAATATGAGACTAGAATTGTATCTGAAGATCCAATAGTTTCTGATAAAGCTTCTAAATTCATAATATTTTAAATCTCGCAATTTCCTGCAATTTTTTAGACGTTACTCGAAATTCAATCCAAGTATTTTGATTTAAAGAAAGTATTCAATACAGACATTAAAAAAAAAAACACTATTTTATTTTTTATTTATTTATTTACATCAGACATAGTCCATAACACAATTTACCTAATAAAAATAATCACGAATAAATAAACAATAAATAAACAATAAAATTAGAAATAATAATTTGCTACTATGCCGTAGTTGTTGCACATGTTTTCCGAATTCGTTTTCCTAATTTGGAATTCCGATTCGAAATTCCGGGCGACTAGCTCCATTTCGAAAATAAACGAACGTCTGCGCCACTTTGTCTGAAATATGTGCAGCGCATACGGCCGCAAGCCAGCCTTATATGTAAAATGAGAGTTTATTATGGCATGTAGTGGTTAGTTCGTTTTTATATGATTCTAGGTGGCAGAATATGGTCCACTTCCGTGCTCCGTGGTGACGACAACGAGAAAATTCTTCACAGTGCTGATGTCTGTCATCATATTCGGCAACGTGCTGCTGCCGCGCCAGTGGTTCGGGGCGGTCCTAGTATTCTCAGGTATGACTTTAAATAAGATGTTCTTCCTCGCACTTTGAGATGAAACTTGAAAGGTTATTTAATAATTAATGACTAACGATAACGGACATGCCAAAACAATAAAAATATGGCTACAACCAAACGCCATAACATACATCATATCCATGGTAACGACTTTATTGACAAAATGGGTCATAATTCAACTTTGTCGATTGTATTAAGAAGAAATAAGAAATAATACTGCCGTTTCATTCTCCTCTAAAAGGTCATGATTCTTATGACTACCATGTACCATGTTAGATCTGAAGAACTGAAACATAACCACCAGTGTATACTGATGCAGTTTGAAACTTCGGACTGAGTTGATAGCTTACAAAATTGTGTTTATGTTATTTTCTGTTATATTATGCATTCTGTTTAGTTTTCATTGCATTTCGTTAGTTCTAATACACCATTGCTTCATATATTTTAGACGTTGGCTTTTCTTAAAACTGCTATGTATAGGTCTTCTGCGAGCCTCTGAATTATGTTATTTCATCTTGTACTTTTAATTAGTGTTTTTTCGTGCCATAACATAGATTTTTCTTCTGTTTTCAGGCTTATTCCTCGACATGTTCTACAGCAAAGGCAAGCAGTCACAGAAGAGAGTGGCGGGTAAATGATGGCTGATTAAACATAGTATAGAGGCTAGCAAAATTACATTAAGATATAAATAATGACATCAGAAGTTACTTAATGAATTCCAATAATATCAGGAGCTCCAAACACTTTTGGATGATCCAAAACAATACAGGTGTTAGTTAAATGAACTTTAAGAGCTTGGTTCCCAATATGTAGGAATACTAATGTATTTCTCTTGCTTTTATTTTTATGTTTTGGGGTATCGCGACAGTAGGTGAAATGACTGCAGTAGAGTTGGATAAAAAATGTTATCAGTCAATTTCATGCTTCCATTCCATCCAATTCAAGGCAATTTGGTAATAGTAGCTCTATAATTATTATGTAGAAACGGAAATATTAAGATAGCTAAGTTTGTGAATTAAATTACACAAGTTTTTTATTCATTGTACGATTGAGATTTTTCATCATCATCATCATCATCAGCCAGAAGTCGTCCACTGTATAACATAGGCCTCCCCCTTAGACCGCCACGCCGAACGACAATTCGCCACTTGCATCCATCGGCTGCCCGCGACCCTCACGATGTCGTCGGTCCACCTAGTGGGAGGCCTGCCTACGCTGCGTCTTCCGGTCCGTGGTCGCCATGAGAGAACTTTTCTTCCCCATCGGTTGTCAGTTCTACGAGCGATGTGGCCTGCCCATTGCCACTTTAACTTGCAAATTTTATGAGCTATGTCGGTGACTGGTTCTTCGCCGAATATCCATGTTCCGGATTTTATCCCGCAAAGAAACTCCGAGCATAGCTCTTTCCATTGCTCGTTGAGTGACTCTTAGTCTCTCTAAAAGGCGAGCAGTCAGTTCGGGAGTCAGGAAATCAACAAACCTGCGTTTGAGACGGTTCGTAATGACTCTTGAGAACAGCTTGTATACATAGCTCAGAAGTGAGATTGGCCTGTAGTTCTTCAACAAGGTGTTGTCACCCTTTTTGAAGAAGAGAACAACCACACTCCTGTGCCATGCTTCTGGCGTAGTAAATTCAAGTATGATGGAATCAAATAACTTCTGGAGGACTAGAAGTACCAGTTTTCCACCCGTTGCCAGAAGTTCTTTTGTGATTCCTTCCTCACCCGGCACCTTATGGTTCTTGAGCTGTTTAAGAGCCATTCTAATCTCGTACAGGCTGATATCCTCAGTGTAGTGTCCAGTCAGTTTAGCTCTGGCGTCTCGAGCTGTACTGACACTGTGTTGTTGTGTATAACTGTCCGTAAAACCTCTCAAGCTTTCTCAGGTTCTCCGGTTTCGTCGGAATGATACTGCCATCGTTAATCTTAAACTTTGTCATTTGGCTTTGCCCAATAGACAAATTATTTGCGAAGACGTTTGAGCTCTGGTTCCGCTCGATTGCCTCTTTGATCCGTGCCGCACTATAGGCACGCAGGTCATGTCGCATTGATTTAGAGATTCGTCTATTGAGTTTGCCTGCTGTTTGTCAGCTGAAGATTGCAGTCTCATCTCGGTCCGATCTTGGATCAACGTGATGGTTCCGTTCGAGAGCTTTTGAGGCTTATTTGCCTAAATTTGCGAAACGAACTGTAGATAAAAATCTAAAATGACTTCTAGTTTTCCCATTTATTGTTTTTGAAAAATCTTGTTTCTCATGAATTTTAAGAAAACTTGAAGAAGTTCTAAGTGGGGAATACAGATTTTTCCTATTTCGGAATTATAGCCCATACAAACAGTTGTTTTTCTATGAGTACAATATTATTTAAAAAAAAAACACAAACTTATCCGTACAGTATATTGTACGTTGACTCATATATCTACTTAGGACAAGTAGTCCAGTTAGGTAGGTCCAACTTCGAGAAAGAGGTCAAACGCCGAATCCAACTCGGTTGGGCAGCGTTCGGGAAACTGCGCAATGTCTTTTCGTCCGACATACCTCAGTGCCTCAAGACGAAAGTCTTCAACCAATGTGTGTTACCAGTGATGTGTTACGGCACCGAAACGTGGTCTTTCACTATCGGCCTCATCTCAAAGCTCAAAGTCGCTCAACGAGCTATGGAGAGGGCTATGCTAGGTGTTTCTCTACGTGATCGAATCCGAAATGAGGAGATCCGTAGACGAACTAAAGTCACCGATATAGCCCACCGGATTAGTAAGCTGAAGTGGCAATGGGCAGGCCATATTGCTCGCAGAGCAGATGGCCGATGGGGTCGAAAAGTACTAGAGTGGAGATCACGGACTAGCAAGCGCAGCGTAGGACGTCCACCAGCAAGGTGGACAGACGACCTTATAAAGGTCGCCGGAAGACGCTGGATGCAGGTCGCTTCCAACCGGTATCTGTGGAGATCTAAAGGGGAGGCCTATGTTCAGCAGTGGACGTCCTATGGCTGAGATGATGATGATATTGTACGTATAAATATACTTTTGAATTCTTATTTAGAAAGATCGTTGCGTTCAACACACACAAGTCTTCTGATGTAATTCCGGTAGTAATAAACTAAACAGCGTTAACCGTAGTGGTAGGTTTTTTGGATATTGACTATAACTCAGCTTCATGTATAATATCTTGTAGTTATTGAAATATTAATTATATTTACATAATCTAAAAACGTACCGACATAATTATGATTGTGGTTCAATTCATAGAATGTATGCATAATCAGTGTATAAATGATATATATAAAAAAATAGATTTTATCTACTCTCATATCGTTAAATTCGAAATACAAAACTCAAAACGAGTTATATAGAAGACTAGACGTACTTTACAAAATATAGTAGGTATATCGAAATGAAATTAAAAAAATTAAATAGGATACTATTTCTCTAACAAAATAATGTTATAATATTTTTTTTTTCATTACGATTCAGTTTACAGATCATAGATACATCTAATAATTTTTTTTATCTGTGGCTGCGCGCGCTTTGAAAGGAACGCTTCATTAGAATTTTGAAAAAAGAACACAATAACGAATAAATAAACTGTGTCAATCTTTATCTTTTATTTGATACGTTCGATTGTTCGTGTTCAATGAGAGTAGATAAGTGTCGATGATCGTGTGATAGTGTATGAAACTGCACATAACTAGGTATTATACACTCGTGTGTTACTTTAAAAAAAATCGCTTATACATGTGGCTTTATGAGCACATTAGATATAAAAGCGTTAGAATCAACATACTCTTCGGTAGCTGTAGGAAGTTCGGGAGTAGTAGAATCTATACCTAAGTTTTTTTTTATTTGACAAAAAGGTAAGTGCTGACTCGGATATTTGTGTTTTCTTAAAAAAAAAATTGCTTTGTCCCATAAATTTCGAGGTTCCAAAGTTGCACGAGATTCCAGTCATATCTATACATATACTTGTAATTTATTAATATTTTTAAATTGATTTAGCTAGATATTGGGAATTGAGCTCCTTTATACAACTATTTTACTTATTTTACTATTATACTGTACAAGATGTTATAATAGGGTTTCTTAAAACAGTAGTATTAAAACCGCTGATCTGCCCTTTGTTCACATTCACGAAAAGTACAAAAATATTCTTGCGACCATAAACACCTTGTTTATTGTTGTTATCATAGGCAAGTTGACTGTACACAATTATGACTCATGAACTATAATTTTAATGAACATTATAATAATTATCGTAAAGACAACAGACCACAAAACCTTTCTCAACGTCTTCCAAAATACTGCCAATAACATCTGTTTTAAGAAGACCACAGATAATAACTTCTGTTTTAAGAAGACCCATTCCAAGTTCTTCTTCGTATTTTATGTAGAAAATGATTTATTTGAATTTCTAAGTTGATTTTATACAAATATCTTTTTAAATAAGATTCTTGACAGCTTACATAACAAAAAGTTTAGACGCTAATGCATAAATTAAGGGAATTTTAAATTCTACTATTTTAAGTTAGGTTAACGCAGACGTCGGAATATATTTTTGATTCTCTACGTCGGACATAGAATTTAGTTATTTATAAGACGGCAGACATTTCGTCTGCAAAATGTTAGCTTCTATTTAGCCCAATAGTTTACTGGTACCGACTGCCTAATATCATTTATTCCAAAAAAATAATAAAGGATCCTAATAATATCTGTCCTCTGCGTAAGTCCTAACATTATGTAACTTTTGTATGAAATATATTTTATACAACTTTATTTATACAATGGATAGTATTTTTTATTGAAAATGTGGTGTCCAAGTGTGGTGACGATAGTGCAATATTTTCTAAGTATTCACGGTATAAAGTTTAATATGACAATTCATAAACTTATTTCATTCTTATAAGATAATCTAAGAATACGATTATTATGTATTTTAACTTGTAAGTACTAAAAATGATATAAATTTTTCTTTTTCGGAAATTGAACTGAACAGTGTTGTCTCTTGACATTTTACAGCTTTTTTTACGTTTTTTGTATTCGATGCTCTCTCGAAGTTAGGGTTTATTAGGGATTAAAAAAAACCATACCTGATTGAATGAAAAACATGAGACACTACAGTAAATAAATGTTAAACAAGTGTATATCGATTAGTGTTTGTAAATCAATAATCTTAGTCTCATTTACAATATAACTCGGCTCTAATAGACATATATTATGTCACATATAGTTTCAGAAAGTGTATAGTTGTAGAACATTTTTTTAATTTTTTTTTCATCAGTCTCCCTAGCCATTTTGATACCCCAGCATTCCTTGGTCTTGAATTTTGTGACATTGGGCTATAAAAAAGAATGGTAATCCAGGAATTTATGTACCTAATTTTAAAGTACGGCGTAACATTCCATTTTTAAGTATTTTTTATGCCGCTTTGCGGGTCTACTTCAAGCAATATTCCTAAGCATTTTTTTCGTGCATTCCCAGCAACGTCATTGACTATTCTTTCACGAAGCGAATCATTATGACTTGCCAAGTGGCTGTTTAAGACCCGCTGTGCGGCACATAGACATACTAGCATGGTCTTGTGAAAAACAATTAAAGGAACATGTATCTCTTGCCTGTAAATTACTTTACACAGTTTCTATTTGTTTCAAAAAAGAGATAGATGGTCAAATAATTTTATTGTTTTTGTTTCTTTCTAGTGAGCTAATTATTTTAGGAAGATTATGCTAGGTTCACGCAATGGTCCAGCAGAGCTATAGCTATATCGATTGGGCCCTTTCACAACCTTGCCGCTGTGTACGGTAATATCAAACGTTGAAATGTTTGAAACACGCCACGAGGTGCCATCAAATTCGCGCACTTAAAAAGTAAGTAATGTCTTTTTCGCGCCGCCCGCCGCAACTTTCACAGCTTAGAGCAAAGTTGAGAACGGGCCGTTATAGGTCGCGTATGCAATTTGTACAGCATTTTTATGAAAGGTGTTTTCATATTGAATACTGTGGTCCATATCACCAAGCAACTAATTTCTCCATGCAATCAACACCGCAGTTGTTAACATCTGCGTTAACTTTATCAACCGTCTTGAGCTAGTTATGGTCTGGGCCCCCACACCTTTTTTATATATTATGTAACTATTTGTGAACGACAAAGAATTAAATGAGGTTACGTGATATGTTTTTGTGATGTCCTTTCTCCCATCACTCTAAGGGACTTTACCCATGGCGCGACGCGATATCGAATTGCATCGTTTGACGATATCGGTCAGATATCACACAAGCGTCCGGCCGAAGAAAATGTATGGACAATTGCTAGTGTTTGCTAATGGAGTCGCACGTATTGACGATATCCCTCACAGATCTGCTCGATATCGATTTGCATGTACGTACTAATGACTTGTGCTTTAAAGTATAGCAAAGAAGTACCTAATGTTAGCAAGCCAATAATATATTTTACTCAAAAATACATGTAATGTGGTCATTATTTTGACAATCTTGTTTGAGCAAAGTAGACTTTGCCGGTCTGTTTCAAGTAGCGGCCAGCAATGTTTTTGCTGGCCGCTCTACCAGGCCGGCAAAACATTGCCGGCCGCTATTTTGACGTTTCAACGTTTTAAAAAAACAAATGCAAAAAGATTTTATTTAAAACACAGCTGTTTGTATGTAAAGAGGTTGGCACAAAAAGATTGTATTCCATATTTAAAAAAAATACAAAGAAGGAACAAAAGCGCGGTTCAGCGAATTTTTTATTTTTATTTAGTGACTTTTTTGCTATAAGTAAATGAAGTAATAAATGAAGAAAATATAGCAGTCAAACATCGCATTAAAATTATTGCAAACTATTAGTAAGTAATATGAAACCAGGAAAGTCGGTGTTGAATTTTAGTTACTGTATTTTTCATTGTTATTTAAATTAAATTTCTAGTTAATTAATATATATTTTATTTAAATCACTTGCTGGTTTTATGTAGGTTAGGTACTTGCATTTTTGAGTAAAGCACTATACAAGCCTTGGCCCACTATGTCTGCTTCGCTGGTCACGCTATGATTGCCTCGAGCTAGCCTAGCTACGCTCTAGGCCTTCCAGCTTGGCCATCATTGCAGCCCTTGCTGTCCTCGCTGTAAAGGCCTCGGCCTACGGCCTCGGCCTTTATCTCAGCTCGTCCATCCAGTGCTGCATGCTGACCGCGCTGTGTCGGCCTGGAGCTGCGCTACGCTGCGCTGTCGGCCATCATCAGTGAGACCAGCAAAGTAGCCATTATAGGCCGCGGCAGTAATGTACTAATAGTACAGTACAATGTGAACGTGTCCATAACAATGTATGGAGCGTAATATTGTTGTGCTATGAGCTATTAGACTAAGCTATTATTTTATAGCGTAGTCTGACATCAGCTTGAATCTCGAAAAGTGTTGTTGTTCGAAATTCGATTGCGCAACTACTCGTCACTGGCTACATCTTTTGTCTTTGGTTTGCAGCGCCTTTATGTCGTAGTAGTAAAGTGGATTTTGAAGTGCACGGTCGAATTGCGTCGCATCGCTCCATTATTAAATACGTGCGACTTAAATCGGCAATCGACTCGATATCGCACGAATCGCGTCGCGTCGCATCGCGCTATGGGTAAAGTCCCTCACGTCTCCAAAGAATCCAGTTGGAGATGAAAGCAAACTATTGGTAGTTTACCAGCAGTTAGCAGTAGAAGTATAATGTCATTTTTGTAAATAAATTGAATATTATTGGAAACATATTTTATCAAAAAGTGGAAATAAACGTATTCACGATTATGTTATGTATTTAGTATTACTTTTTTGTTTTCCTTATGGCGCTCCCTCACCGCGAGCATTCACCTGTAATGTAACACAAAAGTGCGCAATTTGATGCTCTATTGTCTTCGAATGTTCGAATCTGTAACGTTACATTACAGGTGAATGCTCGCGGTGATTGAGCGCCCTTACATTACCTAGATTTGATATGATGTGTCAATTTACCAGCAGTGAACGAAGACACTGTCAAGTCAATGTTGAAGACTAAGCTGATATTACTTCTCAGCTTTTTTTTTTCGTGATAAAATCATCAAATTTCGAGTAGTTCTCCCAGGGTAGAGCGGGAGGGACTGTCAGACTCGTAATGACTAAAATCCACGGTGTCCTTCAATAGCCCTTTACGTTCCGGGGTCACGGTAATTCGTGAGTCCCGCAACCCCGGTAGGCTTTGGGCCTTTAACGGGGGGGCCCCGTCATAATGCTGACTCTCTTTGAGGCGAGTGTGGAACACAAGGCGCCGTCGACCCGGGCATGGTCTATGGTCGGACAGCGAGTCGCCCATTACTCGCCGCACGCATGCCCGCGTCTACGGTGGCCGACAGTAAAGTATTACTTTCGCTTGAACTACGACGCCGTTACTATGCCAACCAATTTTATTATGCTCAAAGAAAAGTTTATTTATCCCGAATCAGATATTTGGCTTCGCTTAGCCGAAGTAGTACTTCCTGAAGTAATACTTTTGACAGATGCGTAGCAACAACTATTTATCTCGGCCTAATATTTAGGTAGGTAAAGATTAGATTGTTTGTATTGAATTGGCTCCGAAAAACTGAACCGATTTCAAAAATTCTTTCACCAGTTGAAAGATGTTACCTAGTTTATTTATATGCCAGTATCATCAATAGATAAAATCGTTTTTTAATGTCTGAAACCAATATACGAGTATCATTCAAAATACACACTGTGCTGCAATCACGCCCTAAATGGTAAACTAAATAAAAGTTTTTTTATAGGTTTGGCCAAGGCCTGGTTTTTACCAATAATTTAGATCTTTTATGCAAGGCCATGCAAATATACTCATTCATAGAGGTACCTTTTATAAAAAATAAAATGCAAAACGCATTACTGATACCAACTTGCCAAATACAGATCGAAATGTAAATAGGGTAAAGTACCCAACTGCTGACCTCCCACCAACTATTGACCGCATAACAGTTTTTATCAAAAATAATAATAAATCTTCTTGCAGTGCTGCATAAAGAATACAGAAAATGAAATATAATTTATCTTGTAATATATTGGCGTCACAGAAAATTTAAATAAAGCAATATTGCGTCCGTAAACCTATGATAACAAAATACCCTCCTAAAATCATCAAGAAATTTAACAATCTGCTAAGCTGACGGTTGTTTTCAGTCATTTTATTTCAGTTTTACACTATAGATTCCTTTGAGTTTGGTATTTTTTGGTTATTTAAGACAGACACAATGCTTTTCCACATGATTTTCAAGTTTTAATGAGCGTTAACTTGTTAAAATGATGAGGTCAATATCTGGTACACTCAAATGTATGAATAACCATTTTTTTAACATGGCATGTCAATAGCTGGTAATTAACCAAATGTACGAGAATACCAGTTACTGACACCACGGTGTGTACGTATAGTTCATTTTTAATGGTGAGGTAGCTTAACTTTAATACATCTGTATTAAGCCCATGGGCGTTGGCACCCCTAAAGGTGTGTATCTGCGTAATCACAAACATAAAAAATACCTTACGTAGTAACCTGACTACCTAGCATAATTTGAGTGAGGTACTTAAATTTTCGGTCTACTGTCACATTCTGGATCCTCCTGAATATTTTACGCTGCTTTCACATTTGGGCGACAGTCGCGCGACAGACGCTGCTTATGCGCGGCTGTTCATATAAAATGTGAAGAAATGTGCTTCTGCCGCGCTACTGTCGCGCTGCTAACGCCCTAATGTGAAAGCGGCCTTAGACTTTTAGACTTACTAACCTATAGGAAAAGTGAACGGCTGAATGGATTTTGACACAATTTGGCAAGCAGATTATTTTAAAACCTGGTTAAGTGGGTGTACCTGGGCGCAGGATACTTTTTATGTCGGTATATGATCCCGTGGGACAATTGCAGAATATAACACGAGCAATGCCTCAGCCACAGGTTGGTTTAATGCATAAAATCACAGAATATACCCTAACCTGCATGTTTGAACAAACTGACTTAAATCATTTCCGAGGCAAAGTGTGAGCTAGTTTTTTATTTGTATCTATGTTCTCTTCATTTGTGAGGTCTTTTACACAAGTTTAAAAAGTTAAAACCGTCTTATGTAATTAGGAAAATATTAATTCAAAGGTTTTTAAACTGACTTCGTAGAACTAAAGCCGTGTTATTTCAATTTATATTTTGCCGTCGAGTATTTTTATATCTGCTGCATAATACAGAACAGTGAAATAACTACTAATAAAGAAGACAAATTGGACAAAAAGTGATAAAAACTACAACAAAAAGTGATAAAAACTACAAAATTTCAAAAATAAGTGCAAGAATATTATTGACGGCGTTTGAAGACTGAAGACCTAAATAGTGTGAAAAAAGAAAATGAGAAGGGCTATAAGACTAGCTTTGTTTGATTTTTATCAAATAAAACCTCGTATCACATTCATAATAAATAATATTTGAGTTTATTCTTATACTACAGGAGGTCAAAAAATTGGTCATTTGCATGATGAAAATTTGGTACAAGCATGTTGATAACTGGTCAAATGGCCTGTTCTTGCTAAACTCGAGAAAAAAAACACTTTTTACCTTTGTATGACTGGAAATAATGTTTTAGTTACATTCTCCAATGTTTATTTTATCTTCCGAAAACATTCATTTCCACTTGCAACTCGTATATTAGTTTATTTTGCGAAAGAAGCAAGGAAAACCGCTTAAGGGGTCAATAGTTGGGTGTTTTACCCTATGTATTTATATAACTGCACTATTTTTTATCACTGCCTATAGCGACCGCCCGCCGCAGCCTCCGCGCCGGGTCTTCCCGACCGGAAGAGGTATTTTTTACGTATCTTACTATATTATAATTGTTTGGATGGACTCTTTAAAAAACTACTGAACGGATTTAGATAAAATTTGGTGCACAGATAGGTAATAAATATAACCCAGATGAACACAGGATTCGCTACAACTCAAAAATTATCCCACGGAAAGATAAAATCGGGATAAAAACTTCCCGATTTTATCTTTCCGTGGGATAATTTTTGAGTTGTAGCGGACGAAGACTGGCAACAGCTAGTAGACGATATTTCATAATACCCGTGCGCAATAAGTTGAGACCTGCATAGATTACTAAAAGGTTATTTTTAGCCTTCTATAAAAAAAATGGAATTAGTTTTACAATAATTTGATTGCTTATTATTTAATCTAAATTAGTTTGAAAGCTTTTTTCTATCATATTTTTACTATGTCTTTATCGCGCTCTGAGGCTCTAGCACGTTTGTTCATGAGTTCACGTTCGTTGAACGCTAATTTGATGGATGAAACCTAAAACTAATTTCTCGTTAGTAGGTTCCTACACTAGAGGCCCTTTTTTATTTTCTACTTGAAGTACTCGATGATAAAGAATAGTTAAATATGTAGAATTATTGCTAGGGCCGAATTAAATTATAAATTATTATAAAATTATTATGAGTTTTGTAACATACCTACTTGTATTCACTAGATTCAGTCGTTCATATTCTATCAGAAAAGTATGAATTCTAAGTGGAAACTATCGTTATTTTTGTAACACTAACCACAAAAATCTTGTTGTCAAATGGGTTCAAATTGTTGCAAAAAAGGTCTAGTATCACCCATTTCAAGGAATACATCGAATTACAAATCACCCTGTATGACAAGACTGGCGTACGTTAGTGAAGAATCTACCAGAATTTTACATTACAAGGCAAAGTAAAAAAAAATATTTAACAAAAACAAAAAACCCGACTGCGTTAAAAAAAACTAAAAAGAAAGAAACAAGCCCAGTAGTTTAGAATTCACTCATTCACACTCACAGTCGGGGCTCCTTGGGAAGATTTGATTAGTATAATTTGAAGGGGCCCCGACTGTGAGTTTGAATGAGTGAATTCTAAACTACTGGGCTTGTTTCTTTCTTTTTAGTTTTAGTTACTATTCATTGAGTTCGTTATAAGACGATTTTCGCAATCTATTCATTTCATTTAGGGAGTTAATCTCGTGGGGATTCTTAAGCAACCTGCGGTACTCTAAACTATTGATGACTAGCTTCGGCCCGCGACTTCGTACGCGGATCCAATTGCTTATGCCAGCGACAACGGGATCGTCAAAGTCGAAAGTCTGAAACGTCTGATGACGAATTCTAAGAGCCCCGGGACGGGAAAACAACGGAATATGCGAGAAGATTCGAGACGTTCGAGATCATTCATTTTTAACCGACTTCTTGTGAGACTAAATAACTTTTAAATATCATTCTGTTATAGTGCCGCAGTCGCAGCTAGGGCTTTGGAGTTCCACAAAGGTGTTTCAGATCTTAGATTTTATAAGTCAACAGAAAGTGTTCATCAGACTGAACAACTTTTGCTAAAACGCCATCCCTAATTATGTTATAGTGTCGCTTGGAATTCCACAACAGGTGTTCCAGATCTTCAGTTTTAATGCTCATCAGGCTGAACAAGTCGAGCTAAGATGTCATTCCTATATCATGTAGCTGGGCTCTTGTAGTTCCACATCAGGTGTTCCAGATCTTCTATTTTTATATTTCAACAGAGAATGCTCATCAGGCTGAGCAACTCATGCTGAAACGCCATCCCTAATTATGTTATAGTGTCGCTGGGCGCTTGGTATTCTACATCAGGTGTTCCAAATCTTCAATTTTTATACGTCAACAGAGAATGCTCATCAGGCTAAACAACTCGTGCTAAAACGCCATCCCTATTAATTATTTTATAGTGTCGCTGAATGCTTGGAATCCCGCAACAGGTGTTCCAGATCTTCAGTTTTTATACTCCAACAGAGAATGCTCATCAGGTTGAACAACTCGTGCTAAGACGTCAATGTTATAGTGCAGCTGGGCTGTTGGAGATCCACATCAGGTGTTCCAGATCTAAAATTTTCACACGTCAAAAGAGAATGCTCAGCAGGCTGAATAACTCCATAGACGTCATGTTAAAGTTTCATCATTCTAGCTTTAAAAATGCCAATACTTCCATACAACCTTTCACCCCCCCCCCCTTTCAACCCCTTCAAACCCCCTTTCCGCAATAAAAAGCCTATGTCCTTTTTCGGGCTCTAAACTATCTGTGTACCAAATTTCATTGAAATCGGTTCAGTAGTTTTAGCAGGAAAGCGAAACAGACAGACAGACAGACAGCTACTTTCACATTAAATTTATAATTAGTGTGGATTAGTCTCTCTAGAGACCTAACTCGGCCCAAAGTAAATGCTTCACGTATTTTTGCTAAAGGTCATACTATGACCTTTAGCAAAAATGCGTGAACTTAAGTCAACCACAGCTCGGTCCAAAGTAGTTCCTTGGAGCTTGTGTACAGATTATTTTTACCAAAAATATTTGTTCGTCATGCTTATTCACTGTTTTTTTTTTGCATGTATATCGTATAAATACGAGTACTAGAAAAAAAACTTAAATCAATAAGTAAGAAAATTAGCGAGAATTATTGTTTTGTTAAACAACTATAAATCGTTATATATCCTAAACTATTATTTAAAATGATAAAGGGAACCTACAGATGATTTTAAAATACCTATTCAACGATACCCCACATGACATAGTTCATCGACTTTTTTTTTCATTTTGACAATATGGCGTCTGGTTGTCGCTGTGGTGAATTTTTACTTTCATGTCTTTAGTGACACTCGCAAGGTTATGACGAATCGATTGATGTAAGAATTATCAAAATCGGCCTACGCATTTGGTCTCTAGAAAGCCACAATAGAAACAAACATACATACATACATACATAGACTGATAAACACATTACCCTCCTTTGCGTCGCGCAGTCGGGTAAAAATGCACGTGCAGCGCCCTAGGCCCGTAAACCTTGCCGCCCCGGAAGAAGAAAAAAAAAGGTGAAGTGGAGCCGAAATTGCGCACCGAGAGTTCCGTGCCAACTTGTAGAAGACAAACTTAGTTTTCGGGCGTGTGTACTAATAATTTTGTATGAAATGTACTACAATAAGATTAGAAACTGTGAACGACACGCAGGGTCCCCCGCTAGCAGTTTGAGCACCCGCATACAATACACTTTATGCAGCGCCTGAGCTCCCAGATGGCATACCTAGCTTGTCAAAGTTCTGGCTCAGAACGGGTCCCCGAAACAAATACTTGTACCTACATCATACAAATATTCATTGCGTGCGGGGATCGAACCCGCGAAATACTTCACTGCAGTCGATCGCACAGCCACTGCGCCAACCATGCCGTCGAAAAAATAAATATCACCGTTATACTTAATTAAAATTTTTAGTCACACATAAAATCTGTATTGATCTGTGTAGATAGCGGATTAAAAAAAGTGTTTTTCTGGATCACGACAAGACATTTTGCTATTGAAAAATGAGCTATAAAAACCGAGGACGAAGCGAGCTCGAAAATTTTAAGGTTTCTGGACTACGATAAGCCAAATCTTCACGCAAGAGCGAAAGCAGCGAGTTGTAAAATCGCATCGCATCTTTTTCGCACCAATGCACAAAAGCAATCGTCGCGCATTTCCGCAAACATCCGAGATGCGCTACAGAAGCGAGCCAGCCCTTTATTATCTATATCTATGAGCCAGCCCCATCAGCACCCTAAAAGCATTAATAAACTGAACGCGAAGGGGGCTGTACGATTTTAGCGTAAAATTAATCCTCAGGCTGCAGGCGTAAAATGAGGTGTAGAAGGCCCTGTTCAGAGTCTTTTTAACCCCCGCAGAAACACGTGGAAACCTGCGGGCAATCATATTCGCTCTGACCGACAACATCCTTCGCTCACTCTCAATATAATCATCATCCCTGAGGCTAGTGGTCAACAGGTGCCTAAGGAAAGTCTTTCTTTTGGGCCTTAAGGTAAGGCCCAAAAAAGATACACAAGCAAAATATGTTTCATGATATCGCCGCCAGGGCCGTTGTCGGCGTAGGTATCTGATTTGTGCTGATGACTACAGGTTCTATCCAAGTTTATGTTTTCGTTTTGTCAGTTTGCTATTTGATCCCGAGCAGAACTCAGTCTACCAGCTAGTGTTGTCAATAAATAAGCTACTAGCGACATCTATGGAGCAATATAATACCTTAAATAAATTCTGAGGCCCTAGCTTTTTTCACGTTTAAAAATTAGTTCCTCTTTCCTTTCCTTCATCTCAATTATGTTCTTTCGAATTGCAATACCTATAGACCACAGGCCCATGTCAAAAAATGGTGGGTATAAGATATAATAAGATTCAGCACTATGCCGTAACTTGCTGTCCAACTGAGTGCTGGTGAGGATTCAAAAGTGCAGGTAGAGTGACTACATTTTGTTCATATTTTTGTACGGCATTTTTACCATCGATAGATCCATGAAAAATAATAAGAAATCGCGCAGTGCCGTAAAAAAATGGTACGCCACAAAATCGTTTTTTTCAAACAAATTCCAGGGTAAATTTGGTCATCTCATCAGTTTCATTCTGTTTCAATACAGCTTCTAATCCATTATTCCGCAACGCCGTAGAAAAATCAAGCGACAAGGGGAAAAAGTCGAGGAAAAACGCTCGGATCACGGAAAGAGAGGGGGTTACAACCCTCGATTTTTGATATGATCAACTGTCCAACTGATTGTGCACACAGTTGGACAGCTTACGAGTGACAGCATAAGTGCTGAATCTTATTATTTTATGCTCTTAATCGTCTTATACATAATTATACGTCCCCTGGTGGTTCATATGACCCACCAATTTCTGGACATGTGATGTGCTTGTAGTCTACCACCTATGTAACAGATTGCCAAATGAAGGGGTCGTTTGGCACAACTATTTAATAACAAATCCGGAGTTTCCTTCAACATAAGAATACGCTTGGTAAACTAGAAGATACATACAAAATAAACTAAAAGAGTTTTCCACTAAGAAGTAACCTGCAACGTCAATTTCCGACGATCTCAGAGAAACCTGTTGAATTTAAAAGTCGACGTCAAAAGTTGCCAATAGTTTGCGAAACAAAACTTACTGTGAGAACGTGCACGACATCAGCGCCACCTAGCGTTCGCAACTTTAGGGGCTCTGATCAGATTCTTAAACAAATCACTTGGTTTTGGATTCCATGGCGATTCATTGGCACTGAACAAAATTAAATAAGCATAGGCAAACTGTATTCTATAAGAAAAATATCAATTAAAGGATTAAAATTAGGGTTATGATGTTATTCACTTTTTCTCTTCACGGCAGCTACCATCTCTTGCATTGTTCATCTTTCCAAGAACCGCTTGGGAATCAATAAAACTTAAATTTACTATTTCTGCTAGTATTCTTGCAGTTTACAACAAAACAACTATTTTTTCCAGCGGAATAATGCGATTATAAAAAAATATGTACAGACGATAGAGCTGAATGTCAGAGCCGTCGTATTCCGACTGCGCCCCAACACCTGCCGTTGAAGAAATTACGATATCACGTCAGATATTCATTGAAATCAAATGATGTAAAGGGCATTTTGTTCAAAATTAAATGCTTGTAATGATTAACGCATTTTTTTTGGATATGGATTAATACTATAGATATTCATTAAAACATTGTCGCAAGAAATGTATTATTTTAATATCAATTTGATTTCCAAAAGAAAGGTCATGGTGAGTTAATCTTAAAAGATAGACATGCTGTCGCGGACTTTATTTTAGAAGGAACGTTTCATGAGGAACAATTCCGTCATACATCATTTTTGCGTAATATAAACCGTTTACGCAGCGTACGCAAGGGAAGCTCTCAAGAAGAATTTTCCGATTTGACAACATTTTTCATTGCTGCTCTGCTCCTGTTAGTCATAGCGTGATGCTAAATAGGCTATAGCCTTCCTCGATAAATGAACTATCTAACACAAAAAGAATTTTTCAATTCGAACCAGAAGTTCCTGAGATTAGCGCGTTTTTAGCAGTTGGCAGAACTGAATGTCCTCGATGAGATAATTCCCCATTAGTTCTACTATTCGCCACCTTGAGCGCTGCAATCGAATAGTACTACTCCCACCGTCGTGCACGTTCTCATATCACATTTCTAAAAATTAATAGATTTAAAAAAGTCTAAAAACCCACGTTTTTAAATGTCTTAAAAATAAGAAAATAACCCTACGGGGCTGAGAGAGGGGCCACTCAAAACGTGGAATATGGTTTAAGAATAGAAAAGAATTCTACAAATTCTCGAAACTTACTTAATAAAACACATTTATTAACGATGCTTCTTAATTTTAATAGAAGCAAATTTATAACCAAATGTAGAAAATTTATTAAAAAAAGGAAAAAAATATATCTCCGGAACCCTTGGGTAAAAATGGTTAAAATTTTAGCTAAGTTATAGTAAATTATCTAGTTAATCGAACCCTTAACGGTGGACCACTATTTACGACACACCCCAGTAATGACGTCTTAGCAAGAGTTGTTCAGCCTGATAAGCACTCTCTGTTGTCATATAAAAATTGAAGATCTGGAACAACTGATGTGGAACTCCAAGAGCCTAGCTACAATATAACATATACAGGAATGACGTCTTAGCCAAAGTTGTTCAGCCTAATGAGCACTCTCTGTTGTCGTATAAAAATTGAAGATCTGGAACACCTGATGTGGAACTCCAGCAGCCCACAGCTACACTATAACATATACATATAGGAATGACGTCTTAGCAAGAGTTGTTCAGCCTAATGAACAATCACTGTTGACGTATAAAACTTGAAGATCTGGAACACCTAATGTGGAACTCCAAGGGCCCAACTACACTATAATATAAAGGGTGTTTCTTTAAAATGGGACAAAAGGGAGAAATCCGAATCTATAAGATATACGGGAAAACTTTCTTAGAAACCTTTAGCTCTTTTTAACCGACTTCAAAAAAAGGAGGAGGTTCTCAATTCGTCGGAATCTTTTTTTTTTTTTTTTTTATGTATGTTCCCCGATTTCTCGAAGACGCCTGGACCGATTTGGAAAATTTTTCTTTTGTTTGAAAGGGTATACTTTCCAATTGGTCCCATGATCACCAGGTCAGGATCTGATGATGGGATCCTAGGGAAATCGAAGGCAACCTTCAAATTTTATAGGCACATAGGACCATTTTCATATATTTTCTAAAGCTTTTCAAGTATTTGCATCTGATAATCATCATCTCAGGTGGACGACCTGATGATGGAAGGTACAACTCCTTAACAGTAAGGAGTAGGCATCGATTGATTTACTTTGTGTTTGCATATCTCCGGAACTATAAGTCCGATTTAAGTAAAATTCTTTTTTTGTTGTACTAGGTATCATTTAACTTAAAGAAAACTGCAAGTTTCATCAAAATCGGTTCAGTAATTTTTGAGATATGGAATTTTATTAGCTTATTGACCTTATTGTGTACATGAGTGATGTAAGTACCGGTGCGAAGGATTACAAAATTTTAGTGCACATGTAAGAGAATAATGTTCTTGACAAGAATTTGGGTTGAATATTTAAAAAGAGTAAAATAAAAACTTTTTCAAAAAAAATGTAACCGCCTTCAAAAACAACCACAAAAAAGTGTAAAATAATCTACAAAATAACTTTTCTTTCGGAAGTCGGTGGCTAAAAAGACAATGAAAAGAAAAAAAACAAAGGCACCGACTTCCGAAAGAAAAGTTATTTTGTAGATTATTTTACACTTTTTTGTGGTTGTTTTTGAAGGCGGTTACATTTTTTTTGAAAAAGTTTTTTGATGTTTACAATTTTGGCGTTTTTATTTTTTTGGTCAAGTGTGAGTTGTCCACAGAAATGAGTGAAATTGGGCAACATTTTTTTTAGTGCCGTTCGACTCTGTTATGAAACAGAGTCGAACGGCATTGTGATACAATGAAATGATCCTTACATGAGTAAGGATCATTTCATTGTATCACAAGAAAAAAAACGGGACGGCGGAAGTTGGTCAAAGAAGAATGGGCAAAACGTCCCATTCCTTGTAACACTTCCAGCTATATATCAAATGAAAGCACTTGAAAAGTGTATCATTTCATTGTATGTCAGCAAACTTGTAAACCATGGGAGAAAAAATTTATTGAGACTTGAAAGTCAAAATACCAACGATACATAATGTTAGGTAGAACTCGTGTACCTATGTCTTAAATTATATTAATCCATACTCAATGCTGTCCTTGTGCCAATGCATCGTTGACGTTTCTCTAATTAAAAAATGCCAGGACGGGGCGCTTTTTGATTTGACCAATGAGCGCAATGGTAGAGTTTGCCGTCAAATAAAGAAGAAAAGAAAGAAAAAACGTTTATTTGAGAGCCGGTACACACAACAATCAAAGAAAAAAAAAATAAAAAAAAAACATGATATCAAATGATGATGATGTCAGCATGACAAATGTCACATAATATGCAAAAAAATAAAACTTGCTAGTTTCTTAAACCGATTCTCGGACTACCTTCAGCTCGTTCATGGTTTCTGTGCCTTTACGATTGGGTTTGTCGACTATGTAAATAGAAGAAAGGCGTCAACTATGTGTTACGTATTCGCGATCTTAACTTCGAGTCAAAATTCGTCATAGTGTGTTATTACGAGAATAGATCGGCCGGGATTCACAGAGTTTATAATGGAACACATTGATTTCAAACATGTCAGTTGTAATATTCTATTATAGCTACTATCTCTAAAAGCGGGAGAATCGCGGCGATATTATCGTCGTGACACATATTTCCATATACTCTATATGAACGTGTCTCCACACGGCGATGTATGAGTTTTTTCTCATGGTAATGATGGGTACAAGCGTTGCCGCTGGTACGCATCATTATCATGAGAAAAACTATTCAGACACTGTTAGCACTTCGGACACTAATGAACGAAACCGAAAAATGACTCCAACGACGATCCATAGTACACTGGTGATTTTTTTGACTCCTTTGCTTCCTCGTTAGTCAGTTGAGTAACGTTTTGGTTGTGGCGGCATGTGACGGTCTTAGCCATGTTCTTCTAAGTAGGGGCTGTGGTAGGAGATTGAGCCTCTAAAGCCCCAATCTAGTTTAAATTCATTATTTTCATACAATTATCACTTCATTCGACACTAATGCGTATGATTTTCTTTTAAAGAGTCAGAAGTGGGTGCCGCTTGAGGTCCGGTTATGTCAACAATGTTGCTCTTTCTCATGATCTTTACACATATTATCATAAGAAAAAGCTAAAAGCAATGTTTTCTTCCGAAAATCGAAATTATCTTTTGACATAAAAGTCTCAATAACTTTTTTCTCCCATAGTTTACAGGTTTGCTGTCATACAATGAAATGATACACTTTTCACGTACTTTCATTTGATATATGGATGGGAGTGTTACAAGGAAAGGGACGGGGTCCATACATTTCTGCCCATTCTTCTTTTGCAAAATATTTTTTCATACAAATTGTTTGAACGAAAAAAATATCACTTTTTTATGATGTTATTTGATTTAATGTCTATTAAACATCATTTCATTGTATGGGAAGGAAAATGTCTGGGCAACAGAAGTGGGTCAAATCTTATGAAATACTGACTACTGCTGATGAACTTTATGCTGTTAGAAGAAACTTTACTGTTCTTTTGACCCACTTCTGCTGCCTAGACATTTTCCTTCCCATACAATGAAATGATCCTTAATAGACACTAAATCAAATAACATCATAAAAAAAGTGATAATTTTTTCGTTCAAACAATTTTATGAAAAAATATTTTGTAGACCAACTTCCGCCGTCCAGATTTTTTTCTTGTGATACAATGAAATGATCCTTATATGAAACAGAGTCGAACAGCACTAAAAAAAAATTTGCCCAATTTCACTCGTTTCTGTGGACAACTCACACTTGACCAAAAAAATAAAAACGCCGAAATTGTCAACATCAAAAAAGAGCTAAAGGTTTCTAAGAAAGTTTTCCCTTATCTCTTATGGATTCGGATATCTCCCTTTTGTCCCATTTTAAAGAAACACCCTGTATACAGGAATGACGTCTTAGCAAGAGTTGGTTGGTCTGATGGGCATTTTCTGTTGACTTACAAAAATGAAAGATCTGGAATGTCTGGAATCGTCACGCACATCCCGTTGTTTTCCCGTCCCCAGGCTCTTAGAATTCGACATGAGACGTTTCAGATCTTCGATTTTGACGACCCCGTTGAAGCTGGCATAAGCAGGATAAAACAGGATCCGCGTACGAAGTCGCGGGTAGAAGCTAGTTGCAAATAAAAAGATTTTAAACTTATATGGACATATTACGGACTGACTGCGGACACTGCATTTAGCAGACTTTTCATTTAGGTAATTAACTTTCGAAGTCCGGTGCACGGAGTTTGGCCCATGCTGTGCTGTCCTGTCCAAACGAATTTGAACAAACATTTCAGAGCTTCTAACAACTTATTTTCCAGTTAATAGAACACCTACAACACTATCGGTAGCCCCATTCCACCCACTACATAGTATTTCTTAGGCCTCCTCCCGCTTGTGCCATAATTCCCGGAGCTGTCCAAGTTTAAACCAAGTTTTACTCACGATCTTTTTAATATTCTCCCCCTATTTGGCCGTTGGTCTTGGTCTCTTGGTCTTCTCCTGATCTTGGTCTTGGTAACACTTCTTCTACCGCTCTCGGTTACCATTCAGTCCTCACTGAATTCACTACTCACTCCACCTATCACCTCACCTTGCCAAGTACCCGCTTAATAAAGTACACGATTCACTACACTGTCAATTTGTTTACACAATTGCGGCAGCTGCGGATGGCCCTTGCTGAAAACTTTCGTGCAAAATCGAGCGGCTGAGATTCACGAAATAGCCATGGAAATTCCGTGGTGTCACGTAAGCGGTAAAGACAATCTTGCGGTCCTGGTATATCGTGGAGTCAGGCTAAAAGATCTCCAAACTTCCACGTTTTGGTGGGAGGGCCCAGCATTTTTGGGTAAACCTGAATTTAATTGCAGTCAAGCCATTTCAAATAAGGCTTGTGTAGCACATTCCGATTTGCCTTTGCAATTGACTTGGTTTTTTTTTGTTCATAAAATCAACAAATTAGTCCTCAAACCCCGTAGGTGGAGCGGAAGGAACTGTCAGACGCTTACTGGCTAAAAGTCCACCCTATTCTTTCGGTTGCCCTTTGCGTTCCAGAGCCACGGAGTAGTGGTTAGTACAGCGACCCCGGCACGCTGACATAGAATTTTGACTCAATGTTCTTCTCAAGTAGATATTCAGCTATTAGATGGATGATGATTAATGCTCTATATTTGTTTGGTTTCTATAGGTCGAGAGGGACATCGATGAAGTGATACTTGCGGTTATCGACCTCATAAAGAAGTAGGTAATTAATTCATAATAGAAATAAACTTACTTATGTTGAAATAGATAACAGCTGCTAATCTTTACATTATTTAAGTACCTAGGTATTATTTTTAACAAAAAAATGTTCATGATGCTTTACTGAAAAAGTTAGAGCCTGCTGCTGAATCAAGTGTCCAAATATTGTCTTAAAATTATCTAATATTCGACAAAAAAGATAACATCAAATTTATTCAGTAGGTAGTATACCGCGAAAACACCAAAAAACGCGTAAAACGAACCGATTTTAAAATTTATAAAATACCTACCTAACTTAGAATTTAAGATTTGTGAATGAATACTGTATTTTGTTTTGATAAAGTTTAGAGTAGGTAACCAAGGTTTTTGTGATACTATCATTGTTTTTTGTTTTTATTTTAAGATAAGATAATTCTTGCTTCTTTGCAGTATATTTAAGACAAAGTTCAGACTAATTATTTTTAATTATAAGCTTATTGAGTATCATGGTAGATAATTCCATCCAGTTACTGGGTACTAAGAGAGCTCATGGTAGGATTGGTTGTCTGAAATAAGAGGAATCTGTAAAATGAGTGTGTAATCATAAATAAAGGTTAAATTAAAGGGGGTACATTATGCAAAATCGCACATTTTGACTTTGTCGTCGCGAGCTAAACAGGGCCGTAACTAGGGATGTCATATGGTGCCCTTCCTTATTACATCCCTAGTAGCCCTACCTTATTACTGGTCGTTGCTGTCAAGTGTGGAGCATTGGCATGTTTAAATTTTACTTGACATGATCTATCAATAGATTTCGCTGTAGGTTCCTATTTCCCTTGTCCAGGCGGCCGCCGTCTTGGACAATGTGGTACTGATGGTATTTATCTGGCACTCTATTGATCGCATGAAGTTGAGACATTTCGTTTTGCAAATTAAATTACCTACAACTTTGGCCATATGTTAATCAGTAGCGCGTAGGGCGTAGCGACAAAAAAAAAGTTATAAATGAAATAGGCAGGAATTTTTGTAGCTCAGGGTGGTTCCTCAACTGTATCCATCCCAAACGCATGACATATCTACAAGCTTTCCCTCCTTTAAATAACTCACTCCTGTAGTCCTAAAATGGGGAAATGTAAGAGACCAAGAGTGAATGATTGTGACAAACCGAGGTTCGCAAGGACAATATTTAAAATAAAATATTGTAAAATGTGCCTTTTGGCACATTTAGGGTAGGATATTATCATATAGCCGGGCCACACTTGCGGCATTTCCCGGTAGCGTGGCCCTAGTGTTATAAAATGTCCCTCCTAGCTTCGGCTCTGTTACTATAGGCGAACCACATTTTTTGTATGACATTGAAATCAATCGTAAAATAAAACGTATACTTAGGCTGGGTTGCACCATCTTACTTTAACATTAACAAACATCGAAACTTCAGTTAAAGTAACGGTTAGGCCAAAAATGAGTTGCACCATTTGACAAATAGTTAAATGACGTCATAACTTTAACCGTTACGGTAACCGCTCACTTTTCGCTGGTTAGTGCTATTGTTTGTGTTAAATTAACCGTCAACTGTCAAACGCGTTGATTATAACCTCTAAACACTCGTAAATACTCATTTATAACACATTTGCTCGTAAAAGGTCTCTTACTGCACCTATTTCAGTATCGTAATATATCTTATTACGCACTAGTGCGTAATGGTAAAGTAAAACGCACTAGTGCGGTAATGGTAAAGTAAAACGCACGGTTTATCAAGATGCTCCGTCTAAAACGAACGGTACTTTTTTAAATCTTAGCAAAGAGTTTTTATGTCAGAAAAGCGGTCAACATTTTATTATTAAAATTAAATTTGGGAGATGAAATATAATAAATAAACATTTTATTCTTTAATTTAATTAATTTTGACAATTAATTACAACCATTTATCTGTAATAAAACCACAAAAGAATTAATTTACTTTATTAGTAATACTGGCTGTTTTTTGTGCCTTTGCCTTAAACAAAAGACGCTGGTGCGCGCGCATCGCTAATTTGTGAAAAAGATTATTCCGCTTGCTTTTCCTTTTCGATGTAATGATTTTAATTATTTACTCACAAATGTGTTATAAAACGTCGTATGACATACGTGCGGTTTGATAATTACAGCCTCTGCTTTCTTATAGCACTCGCCTCGGCTTGTGCAACCAATATCGCCTCAGCTGTAATTATCAACTTACCGCAGGGTAGTTCTTCGAAATTTGATTCTTTGACTGATTCATATGGTCAAATTTTAATTTCACTTTCAGCTCAGTAACACATGTTCATATGAAAATAGATATTCCAAATAACATTTATTTGTTTGAGGGACTCCTTTTTACAAAGTAGTTTTTAAGATATCGACGTTTAAAAATTTTGTGCCCAGATGAATCAGAATTTTTTACAGATGAATCAGGAACAGAAATAAAAATGGGCTTTGTATTAAGAAAATACTCATAATATTATAACAACAATAATATTTTTTTATAAAACAATATTATCAGTGATCATATCAAGGAAAAAATGTGGTCAATTCAACAATTTTTTTTTTTTCAAAGTAACATTTACAGAAATAAATACTTACAGAAAAGCGAGAATTTTGTTATAAATAGGTACCAGATACTTATTTTAATGCTACGTTATAATATTCTCTCTGTTTACTTTTGTTTTTTCTCTTTCTTTTCAAATATAATTCTTTCATATTTAATTTCCACGCAGCATACTTGTCTGGATTTTTTTTTATTTTCCATCTTAGAAGGATGCAAAATTCGTATATTCTGTGAGTCTCTTTTTCTCATAGATATATTTTTTCCATCTTTTCTACTATTGTTAGTGGCATTGTTGTGAACAGCAATATAAAATAAAATAAAATATATAGAGTTTGACTTATGAATAAATACCGAAGAATAATGTCAAAATTGTCTCACACACACTCCACTGACATGGCAAAGTAAAATAACATATCAAAAGTTCTCCTTTCTGGCTGGAAAAGGTAAAAACTAATTTATTTTCAGATTCATATGGGTTTTTGAACATATGAATCAGGCACAGATGAATCATGATTTTGCCTAAAATCATGCTTAACTCATCATTCATACAGACTTCAGTATTATCATTTTTCTACACGAATCTGTAACCCAAAAGCATCACACGAAACTCAGATTAAAGTCTTAAAACAGCAAAATAAAATTAATAAATTAGGCATTGTAATCAGCAAGGTACCTAAACCAAGCACAGATGAATCAGACATTTACCTGTGTTTCACCAGGTTCTAAGCCAACCAGCCTCACGTCCGCCTTCTAGCACGTCCGTTGTACGACAGGTTTCCCCCCACGTGGGATCCCAGACTCTCATCATTATTCCTCGACCAAGTACAGTCAAGCAAAGCTTACTCCACATGAATCAGTATTATACGCCGGACACTTCTTATTTACTTAATTAAAAACACACTAACGTAGTTATATCTAAAAACATATTTTTTTTGTAAGAGGTCAATTAATTACCTTTCGATGTAACTTTAATTTATATTGATGAATCAAAGGGAAAATGCGACATCGACCATTTTGTTCCGGAAAATGGGAAACGGACGCCCTATATGAATCAGGAGAACAGACTTCAAAATTTTTTATTTTGTATCTAGATAGCTACTATTAAAAAAATATAATTTATACCATTCCCACTTTAAAAAGTTACTTTTTCTCACTGAAAACAGTGAGTAAAAAGCTCTTTTACTCACTGTTTTGGTGTTTGAATTTAGAACACATTGCTGCGGTCCACCCCCGTCAGCCCTCGTGTTGTTAGGATAATGTTACTCATAATTTAAAACATTGTTCCGAGTTTAATGTCAATTTGTTGGCGCAGTGACCGAGCGATTGGACTACTTCGTCGCGTGCAGTGGGTTCGATTCCCGCACAGAGCAAATATTCGTATGATCTATACAATTATTTGTTTCGGGTCTGGGTGTTTGTGTATGTGAATTTAGATGTTTGTAAACACACGTTTGTCTTTTTTTTTCTTCGTTAAATATCTAATTATCGCTTTATTATTATTTTTCTCGTGGTCATGGTATAAAGTATCGTATGCAACTCGTGAATAAAACGGATTTAAATCGAGGGCCTGAATCACTCGCGTCGCTCAGGATTTAAATACTTGAATCACTCGCTTCGCTCGTGATTCAATCATCATGAATCACTCCCTGCGGTCGTGATTCAGTCATTAAAATCCTTCGCTTGCTCTTGATTCATATATATGGCCCTCGCTTTAAATCCGCTCTTTATTCACTCGTTGCATAATGTACTATTGTCCCAGGTAGAGCTAAAGCTAAACTGTACAGAAAAAAATATTACATGCCGTTTTGTTAGTTGGTTACAGAAATATACCCACAGACATCGAAAATTTTGTCTCTGAAGAACTACCCACTTATATCATAATGTACTATTACAAATTGGCTGTGACAAGCTCAGCTTAAATTCAGTAATTGTCTGATCGCTGTGTCTTGTTACTTTATGGATCTTTGATGTGTGGCCAAAATCAGAACTAACGCCACCCACTTAACATTTGGAGAACAAATATTTTCTAGTTTCTCAGGAGTTTTCCTCAATAAGAACACGAAGAATTTTAAAAACATGCCCAACTTAACATATTTATTTTTGTCAATAGCGGTGTAGAAGCACGTCGCAACCTCGGCTGTTTGACCCTAATATGGGAAGCAGTCACCTCCTGCTGTGAAGCAGTAATGGTAGTGAAGGAGGAGGTACGGTGTGTAAGGAAGAGGACATCCTCCATCCGTTGGACCGTAGGCAGGGGCTGGCAGTCGGCGAGTAGTGGGTAGCTCGTCGACGGTCGATCAAACTGGTCCCGGTGCGTCGTGCACCGTGTTGCACTCGCGTCTCAAGCAGCTGTGGTTGTTGGCAAACTGATACCACCCCCCCCCCCTCCATAGGGTCAAACGCCTGCCAGGGTTGCAGGACTGTTTAAACTGGTTACAGCGGCCCTGGAACGCAAAAAATATTTGAAGGAACAGGGTGGATTTTTAATCAGTAAGAGTCTCACAGTCAAAACAACCAAAACTTATGAAAATCAACGATTTTAGCGCAGAAGAATAATAAATAAGCAAACAAATTCTTCACTTTCGCTTACAACTTTCGGATTTAAAGTACTTAATAGCTTTTTTGTGACGTAACGTAAACTGGAAATTAGACGTTAATTTGGTGAAAAAATAATTAGTTCATCGGTCGCACTCGAGGCGCTTTTTCATATTCCATACAACAACCGCCTTACATACTTCAAGTTCCCTATCCGTAAAGTACGGATATTACTCGTATCTTGTGCTAAGGCCTCAGCCTCAGGTGTTTGAATGTGGACGACACGAAAGGGTCAGTTCACACCAAGATGCGATGGAAGTGTGTAACTTTCTGTGTAGTAAATAAAGTTAGAATTTGAGTCGCTCTATTGAAATGTGGTCGCAGCGTCGCGCCACGGTATTTTGACCCTATGAAGTATTTAAGAATCGCAGTAAATGTGAGTTTATGTATGTTTATGTATGACAGGATGCATGAAATTATCATCAAGGATGCCTAATTATTTAGTATCGTCAAAATATTGATAGCAATTTTTCGAATTATATACTAATTGCTCCACTAAATCTGTCAGTTATTGCTAAAACTGACTCCAATGTTGACGGATATAAATTTGATGTGATATAAATTTTTAACCGACTTCCAAAAAGAGGAGGTTATAAATTCGAATCTTTATAATATATTTGAATTCGAATCTTTATATGTTTGTTCGCGCATGACTCCTTCGCTTACCAACCGATTTCATAAGTAGGTACTCTTTCCAACAAAAAATCTTTCCTGTTGGAAAGAGGGATACTTTCTAACAAGTCCCATGAAAATTTTATCGAAATAATACAAGCGGTTTTTTAAAATCAACAAAATCCTAAAAAAAAAATCAACATTGTCTACACCGATTACTCCGAGGTTTCTGGTCCGATTTTGATGTTTTTTTTATTCGATGCAGTTTAACTAACATTTGGTCCCTTAACATTTTTTTCTAATACCTATTGTTCAGTCGTTTTTATTTTATTATCTAGTATTTTTAGCTTATTGTATACATGGTCGATGTTATTACCGTAGCTACGGATTACAAAATTCTAGTGCACATGTTAGAAAATTATGAATTTGACAATAATTTGTGTGGAGGTTTTAAACAAAAAAAGATAAAATAAAATCTTTAAAAAAAATGTAACCGATTCAAAAACAGTCACAATAAAGTGTGACAAAAAGTCAATGAAATAAAAAACAAAGTCACCGACTTTGGAAAGAAAGTTATTTTGTAGATTATTTTCAACTTTTTTTGTGGTTGTTTTTGAAGTCGGTTTTTTTTAGTTTTTCCTTGAACATATTGTTCGGTTTGTTTAAAAGTCGATGTTGTTTAAAAACGTCACACAAAAACTACATGGTTGCATTAATAACAAAGGTTATGCACAAAACATCACGGCCGTATTCTCACTTGGAGTGTAGGCAGGGGTATAAAGTACACCCACATGTAGCCAGCCGTCGCATGTGATAGGGGGTAGCGTATTACGTACCATAGGTAATAGACACCACATTTTTTTTTTCGTTGTAATATCACCAAATGAGTCCTCCCACCCCGGGCAGGGCGGGAGGGACTGTCAGACTCGTACTGACTAAAATCCACGGTGTGCTTCAGTAGCCCTTAATGTTCCGGAATCACGGTAATGAAAAAAGTCCCGCGACCCCGGCAGGAGTCAGGAAAACATCTACCTTGATAAATTCAGAGTGTTCCCAAATAATAGCAATGTTCCCAGAAATATTAAGAAATTCATACAACTATAAAGGCACTTATTTTCAATATATTTATTTAAGAAACGTCCTAATGTAATGCTTGAAGTTAAGTAACCAATGACGTCTAAGTACTAAACGTAGATGTTAGTCAAAACGGACAGAATGAATCTTCGGTTCACGTTCATCCAAACCTGAAATAGAAAATTATGAGAATGAGTATTGCTCCGAGCGGCAATCGAATCCACACCGCGACCTAGATAAGGAAAAGGTAACTGTCCAACCATTGCACACCAATGAGTCGCCTAATTTCAGTGCTAACATCCCTAAACTAAAGTTTATCGTGACGAGAAGATGGCTCTAGATAGCCTAACCTAACCTTTTATAACCTAACCCAATTTTGAAGAACTCTTATCTACCACTTATAAACTAGCTAAGTTATTTCTGTTTAAAGTATTATGACACGAGAATTACACATTTGAGAATTTTTCATTGCTTCCGTTCTTACTTTGGAAATAAACTATTTACCTTACATCTGAGTATAAAAAGCATGATGTTTTCATTAAATTTTATTGCAATTTGAGAACATAATAAACTATAATTAAATGGGAGTAGGCACAGCTTACTGTGCGAAGGAATTGGGCGCGACGAGTAAGTAAATAACGATATCACTTTGAATCACTGCGTCTCATCTAGTATTACAATTCAAACTCTACTCTTAAGAAATAACGAATATTTTTCTTTCCACAACGCGATAAAACATAAGGCATTTTTGATTTATGATTGCTACATTGTGATAAGCGCAAGAGAGGGGTCATAGAACTTTGCAGGGCTCACACGCGGGATCGAGTCGTAGATTTTTTTATTCATTCTGAGCAGGATTATAATAATTACTTCACCTTTCAATACCAATGCCTAAGGGAAGTAATCGCCGGTTAAGGATCTCAGTAAAATAAAATAAACATCATTAAATAAGATAAATATGATATAAGAATGCACATTATAGAACTGGTATCGGAGTGGGACGAAGTGAGCGCATCGCAGGCTGCGTAGGAAGTATTGCAGGCTGCAGTGTGGAGCGGCGGCGGCAACTTCGTTGCGTGCGCTTCTGGACTTGGGACGAAAAGCTAACGTAGGAGAGGAGCGGAGGAGCCGAGCGGAGCGGCCACGGGCATCATTCGCGGTCCGACAGTGGTGCGGCGCGGACGA
The DNA here is from genome assembly GCA_954870645.1 of Agrotis clavis. Taxonomy (NCBI): domain Eukaryota; kingdom Metazoa; phylum Arthropoda; class Insecta; order Lepidoptera; family Noctuidae; genus Agrotis; species Agrotis clavis. Next base: position 2,966,773 of record OX940917.1, read on the forward strand.
CGACGCGCGCCTACCGGTCAACGGACTAACTTTCCAACATTCGTCTTCCAACTCTTTTGGACCACCATGAGGACCGGAAGGGTCCCGCTTGCGGCCCTTCTGCTAGTCCTCGTCTCCGTTGTACTACAGGTAAGTCTTTTCTCAAACTTTGCCAAAAAAGCCGGCACGCAACCAGTCCGCGACGATTCTGAAAAGTAACTTTGCAAAAACTTTTTTGACTTCGCGCAGTCTAGACCTCGCGATTTTGTATTTATTATACGCCTGAGTCATTTTAAAGTGGACAAAAGATTTGTGTTTGAGTATTGGCTAACTTAAAGTAACAACTAGGTATCGGTGACAAAGCCGGTTTCTGCAACAGAACTACAGAATATATTTTAACTTAACGATGTTCAATTAGTGTGCTTGTTTGAATAAAATGTGAATTAATATGTCCACGCACAATTTGGAAGGACATCCTACTGTAACTTGCCTACAATTTTATCTATGAATTTATTCAATGAGTTTTCCCTTGTTCGTTATACAGTAGTTACTACATGATTTGTAATGCACGAAAAATTGTCTCTTGTATCTAAGTATCAACCGATAAAACAGATTATTTGACGTAGATAAAGTTAAAGGTAACCTAGATACAAAATAAATATAAGCATTATATTCTTTGATTAAAAATAAAGTACAATACAACTCATAATTTATTAATTGTCAATTTTACATGGGAAATAGGTGGCGTGTTGAATTGCACAATAATGTAATTTTCAGTAAAATATCAATGAAACGCTTATTGTCTCATTGCCTTTTTTACAACTGCTAAGTATTACCTACGGGTGTATTGTTACAGCTGTTTGATTGCCTAGGCTAATTCTATTCAAGTCGAGTCTGCATTTAAGTTTAGCAATGTAATTATTTCATAAAATGTGCAAACACTAAATGAGGTCAATACACTAAATAAAATCAATCACGATTCGTATTTTCGGAATCTAAATTGTTGTTGTCAGTCGCACACGCGTTTTATACAAAAAAAAGTATCATAAAACAGGTTTTATTCTATTAGATTCGATCAAAGCGAATAATTATTGGTTTATTTTAGTCAAATTTTAGTACTAGTATCATAATTGACTGTAGGAGCAGGAGGTTTGGTTGAAGGCTTTTAGTTAGCTTAGGCTTAGATACTGTCTGAGCTTCACTTTGTGTAATACATAGCTCTGTCCCACACGGCCTGGGCGCCATCTCCAACTATGTGTACCTAGCTCGTAGACAACTTATTAGTTCCAAACAGATGAAGTAAACGACAGATTTTCTTCCCATTTCTATTCATTTTCTTAAAGTCAATCAAATCATAAACTATATATTCGTATCCATTGATCTATTTGGAAATAAAAATCAAAACTGTATTCTAGAAAAATCTGTAGGTAGCTACAGCCAAAAAACATCGTCGGAAAAAAATTAAACTGAATGAAAAAGACACGAAAAAGTAACTAGTCTTTCTAGCAAAGGATAGTTTCAATTAGTAATGTTGCGAATATTCGCATTCGCATTCGCATTCGCAAATATTCGCATGTTTTTAGATATTCGCATTCGCATTCGCATCCGCATAAATCGATGCGAATGTTTGCGAATATTTCTGAAAAACCAATTTTTAATTTATTACTACGATTTGAATGTGGAAAATATAATTATGTAACTTCAAGACTATTAAGTCTTGAAGTAGACAACTAACTTGAAATAGTTCTGTTGTCCAATTCTATTAAAATATTAATCGCAACAAAAATGACAAAATTCCTTTTTATCGTAATAAAATCATCAAATGAGTCCTACCACACATAACTGCTTGCTACGTCATTATTCATTAAATGACCGGTTTTATTCGTATAATAAGAGGTTATTTTTTTTTCCTAGCCTGCTCTGTCCCACTCCTGAGCAAAGGCCTCCCTCCACTCCTTCCATCCTTCACGACTCTGTGCCTCCTCCTTCCAATCCGGGCAGAATCTGTCTAGTTCGTCCCGCCATTCTCCTGCGTGGTCTGCCGCGACCTCGCTTCACTATCTCAGGGCACCAGTATTGTGTTATTTTGGCCCACATTTCGTCTGGCATGCGGCAGACATGTCTTGCCCAGTCCCACTTCAGTTGGTCAGCCTTCTGAGCCACGTCAGCTATATTTGTTTTGGAGCGCAATATTGTGTTTCGTACTCGGTCCGTTAATTTAACACCTAGTATACTGCGCTCCATTGCTCGTTGGCAAACCTTGAGTTTGGACTTCTGGATGTCAGTCAAAGACCAAGTTGTATAAGAGTTTATCTACAATTTTTTTGAATCAACGTTCTGTAATGGAGATACAAGACATAATTATTGTCATATTATGTTTTTTTTACCTTTTAGTCGTAACAAGTTTCAAACACTACATTTCAGTTACTTGGAAATTCCTTTCCAGTCAAATTATTATTAGGAAATACTTTGCAAATATAAATTGAAAAATAAATTAATAATGAGAATTGATTTAAGAGTAAAGGGAGTAAGAAAGGAGGTGATTACTGATAAGTCTAGAAAAATAAGTGTAGACCATAGGGACGGTACCTGGCCCCAGTGGGCGCTGGAGCTGTTCGAAGAACCTGTAGCGGCCCCAAAAGAAAATGGAATCATTATGATCTACCGTTATTTTTATCTAGTAGTCTCCTAACTCGGGGGAACCGAAACTAATTTACGAAATGGTTGCTGCATCGCTATATCCCTCTCTTACGCAATAATATTAGGATATACCTATATTGTTATTTAAACTCGTGTGCTTAACTATTTAAAAATATAAGGTTATGATGAGGCTGACATATCTTTGTAAGATAAAAGCCTTTAAATTAATATAGAGAAAAAAAAATATCTAGTAGTCTATTTTTTATGATGAGAGAACAGGATGAAAGACGGAGAGAGAGAATACATTTTTTAATTTGTGGTTATCAACAGATAGAAAGAAATAAGAAAGAAAGAAACGTACGTACCTAACAACAGACACATAAATAATTGGTAAATGTTTAGTTATTGCATTATTGCTGCTGTTTCTGTCAAGGGGGCGGTAGGCCGTAACAGGGTTAGAACCTATGGTAGACGTATATAATAAGAGAAGGAAGATGATAGTCAAGTCCATAGCTGGGAAAACAAGCGCCAAATAACTTCTTCGCTGGATGCTTGGGACTGTATAAACAAGACCAAATGTCAGAAATAGATATTCCTCACAACATCTGGAAGTTCAACTATTCCTCGTCAGTAATTGAATTAAGGAGTTGGACGTCTTTGCCCTAGAATCAAGAATAAACATGGACTTAGGATTTTACTTTTACTGATCGGCTGCAGTATTCACTTTCTCGAGCATTAGGACTTTTCAAACTTATGATGCAACGGATTATGGTTTTCCTTTGAAATCCCTGAGATTGTGTAAGAAAAAGTAAAGCTGTTTTACGAGTTTGAGGTGCTTCATCTGAAAATACAAACACCTGTACTATTTTTTGAGTAATCTTAACTGTGATTCAGAATAGCTAATTATAGGTAAATCTCTAGAACCCAGGTGTTTGACTATTGTGGCCACAGTCTAAGAGCTGAGCGACAAAGTGTTCGCCAATCGAGTGTACTGGTGCCGGGTGCGTCATCTACAACTCAATTTGCCAAAGGAGTATACACCTTAAAAGCTTTTCTCTTTTCGCCACTAAACATCCAACTAAACAATTTTCACTATATAATTTGTTACAAATGATTTATATAAAGTAAATAGTAATTTGTAGATCAAAACATTAGTATGAGTAGGTATTTTTATAATATCCTTTACTGACTGTCAAGAAAAGGTTTTGTTATTTTTACCCTGACTTATGAATTTCGATGTCGTTTGCACTAGTATTTCCATAATTGATTCAGTAGTATTATTATACTACTGAATCAATTATGGAAATACTTTAAAATTAATTAACAGGTAAAATTTTAATAATTTACGTATTTTTTCAAGTTCGTAAACGGTGATCAATCAAATGCAGATTGCTAGACATTTTTTTTGTTCAGATCCAGAAAATCCAGGATCCACCATGTTGTTTTGAATATACGCGGGAAATAGTAAAGGTGCTTTTCTGTTTCTTCAGAGAAAACACCGATTATTTTAACACAAACACTTCTTTCAGTATTTTCCTGTAAAGAACAGTTTTGTAGTTATCACTTTAACCATAGTGAAAAAATATACTATACGTATACTACTATACGAGAATTAAGATACGAGTATTTTCAATAAGATTCCCGTCGGGTGATTTGTGCCGAATTCGCAGCATATGAATTTGTAGCACGTATACCACTATATTTAACAATTTTCGTTCTTTTATTTAGACGTGACATTTTTAAATTATTATTGACGCAATCGTTCACATTTTGAGCTCTAAAGTAGATAGCCAATAGTGGTTATCAGCAAAGGCTATCATTAACAGTTTTAACCAAATAAAATATTTAATACCGTTTGCCGATTTCGGCACGTCAGATTATTTTGGTTAACACCCCCGGTCTGTCACCTGAAAGTCCCCTGTGATTTAAAATTTAGGTCTACATGATACATTTGCGGGTCAAAACCATAAGGGTCTAATGAGAGACTTTAGCCCTTGTCTTTCGCTGTACACGCCCAGCTCTTACTATGTGTGCACTAAGCCATTGTTTGTTTGAAGCAGAACTAAGCTTCCCAAAATCACCCGTTGATTCTTTTCAAAAGTAAGGCTAGGCGTCCACGAGTGCTGCAGGTTATAAGCGTGATTTCAATACGTCCATTCCAGTAAATTCAAATTTGAATCGAAATGAGACCGGTTTGGTCGTTACAGAAGCATACAGTTAGCAAACGAAACAACTGTGTCATTAGAACGTTCACTAAATATTGGTACTACGCAGTTCGATGAAAGCCCTTTGACAAGTGCGTGTGTTCAGGCTTTACTGCTAAACCTCGACACTCTGGTTTCTCTATATTTCTATGAATGCCTTAATTTATATGGTAACAGTGCCGACTGCTGCTGTAGCTTTGAGTGGCATAACAGTAACAAATTAATATTGTTTTTGATGGACGCATGCGTTTCGCGAATCTGAGGATGACCCTCAACTTGCACTTGATGCACACGTGATAGTCCAGACGTCACCAATGTTCAAGTGTAGTGACTGAAAGATGATACCCGATAGGCGTTTAAAACAGTTATGAATCGATCAATAAAATTCAGGAACGAGTACTAAGTATGTAGTAGATTATGTTATGACGTTGATCTCGTATCCATGGTGATTTTGCAAAATTTCTTTCGAATAGTATTCAAGTCCTTTCGTTAACGTTACTCAACTATGATATAGAATTTCATTGATGTACTGTTAATAGTAAACTGAACGATTCTGCAACTTTAGGATGGACACACCGACAAACACAACAAAAAATAATTGCCGTTTTTTGCTAAAGCCGATACCTGAGACGATAAATGAGGCATTAATACTTAAATCAAGAATACGATATACAACTCCTTGTGTTACGAGAATGACAACGAAACCCCTGAAGTCAGTGAGCATCTGCGCAGTCTGCGCGTACGCATGCCTTGACGATATTCCGATTAAAGAACTGGTTTTAAAGTTCACTGAGCGCTTTGGTGGACATGGATAATTTAAAGGCTTTCGACATTAAAATGATTAATTGAAGTGAGGCTGAATCCTACAAGGGGATCGGTCTCACAGTTTTAGAAATTGCTACGAGTATACGAATCAGATACAAGTAGACACACAAAAACCTGGAAGTGTCCCGTGTCTCCCATTTGTCCGTATTGGTTTGTGGCCAAGATAGTTACATTTAATAAAATTCACCGCTTCGATGATTCAACAGGTGACGAGCTTGTTAGTTCTCAACGCAAGCTTCTAGGAATTCTGTGAACTGATATGCAAGATTTTAATAATTGTACCTAGAATAGTTGTTTGTTTTGACAGTGTTATTTAGAGAATCTCTCACTTAGTCAACAAAACATAAATGATGAAACATGTCTGAATAATTCATCGACTGTTCACGAAATTAGACCACAGAGTACCTTCTGCGCTGTGGTTTTAATTGATCTATGAACGAATTACCGTGACCCCGGAACGTAAATGGTTATTGAAGGACACCGTGGATTTTACTGCCCTGGGTAGGAGGACTCATTTTGATGATTTTACCACGCTAAAAAAAATGTTATATTTTAGCTCAGTGATGCAACTGAAAAGTAGTAAAACCAAATAATCATAAATCCAGCTTCATTTAAAAAAAAAAAAAGAGTTCTTTTGACCCCGTCGAACACGCGACAGTTTTTATCAAGGTTATCTCATATCGTGATATGCTATGCCTAAATTTAGTGTTAAAGTTTAACATACGTATAGGCCAAGAACTCACGTTAGGTTTCCGTTTCCAATTGGTAAATAAGATAAAAATGATCTTTAGAGGCGCGTTCTAATCTGAAATATTCTCTTCCTGCTCAAGGAGTATCTAAGTTTTTTTTAATTATTTTATTTAAGGTGATTGCTTCGATGTAGCCCGCGAAATTCAATTTTTTTTACGTTTTTTGCAATTTGCAGGCCAGTGACATGTTGTAACTTTATAAATGTATTATCGTAGTTAGATTTCGGAGATTTTAACATGATGCACCTTTTCTATGTGAGAGCTGATGGAGCGAGTTTTTTGATAATTTTTATATTTAAAATTATACTTGTTATTACCGCAACACATATATTTATAAAGTTACAACATGTCACTGGCCTGCAAATTGCAAAAAACGTAAAAAATTTGAATTTCGCGGGCTTGTTGGAGCATCCCCCTTAACCATTGAACGGTTTTTTTGTAATAACAACAATATTATAAATGTTTATAGAATATCATTACTATGTACATAAATATCAGCTAATAATGTTAACAAAAACATATCAAACGACGCCTACCGGTCAATTTTAGTTAAGTACCTACTGATTTTAAGGTGTCAGTAGCCGTGGCAAGCTCCCTGAAAAACATCGATATTTCTGTGATATGTGCGCTTTAAGTAGGTATGTACAGATTATGAAAATAAACTATTCAGAATAATTTTTGGTGGGTGTCCACCAAACCACATCAACCTACATTGTAGAGTTAAGAAGATCCATAAAGATTTAGATGCGGCATATACTTAAATACATAATGTACCTTGAAGTAGCTTCCTTCAAGAACTATGTGAACTACTGGACGCAGTTCGAAGCAGAACTGCGTTCATTCAGCAATTTATATAACTTGGCAACAAAGTTAATTAGCTTACTATATGTGTAAAGGTGAAAAGTTTATCAAGCTTCTGCTTAGCTAATATGCAGAGTGTAAGTGTAAGTACTATTAAGTACATAGTTCCTATGAATGAGTTGAAGAAGTGAATCGTTTGAACTATCTCATAAACTTAATGACACGGAGGATCTCTTTCTGCGAAAATCTCTGTAACGTATTGATACGATAACTAAGCTGCTGCTTGCTGCTTCGGAACGATAATAGTAGATTAGTAGCCAAGGGCTGTAAGGCATCAATTGCAGCCCGAGATATTTAGGCGCACGAGTGCAGCGAGGGCGCTTGTAGTTCGAGGGTGCAATTGATGCTTACATCCGAGCTAACTCCTCTGCTTTACATCTCGATTGTGAGGTAAGTAGAAAAAAACCGGCATTACAAGAATAAACAATATGTAAAGTAAAAGTATTCCCGCCTTTTTTCATATTTTTTTTTTTCAAGAACGAAATTGAGCTTCGCCGTTCGATATTTAAAATTGATGACTATAATAATCATACGAAGACAAGGCTGAATAGCGAAGCGACCTCTTTTGTCATTGGGCTGAATGTATGATGTCTATTGAGTATGATGGTTAGATGTATGTACGCGAACTTTTTGAAAGAGTGAAGAGTGTTTTTTTAAATTACTTACCGCCCTATGGCTTTTCTAGCTACATTATTACCCTAGAGCGCTAATTGGTTACCTACAAGCCCCATTTGGGGGTAATAAGGACCTACATACCGAACATGAGAGATGTAAAATTGTTTTAAAAGCTTGTGAGAATTTTTAACGTGCTTTTAATTATTGGCAATTCATTTTTGGGGACATTTTTATTCGTAGAGGATGATAAAAAAGAAAACATGGATGCCAAGATGCTGGCGACCTAAAAATTCTCAAAATTTATCAACCGTAGATTAGAATGATATGATATTATTACACTTCAGAAAATCGACAATTACTCATTTTTACATGACAAGATAGTGTGATGACAGATGTTTGTCGGTCATACATTACTTAACTGGCGCGAAATGATTATTATTAAATAATAATAATAAAAAATAAATTAATACAAGGATAAAATCAATACTGAGTAGTATATCAGTTTAAATAAAGATAATGTGGGTCACTTCCCACTAAGAATTGTATCGTGTGAAAGGTCAAGAATGCATCAACTATTTGTATGACAATGTTTTTGTACAATTTATCGGTAACCGATAAGGAAACGAAAGGATTGCGCAAATTGCGCAACTTCTAAATAAAATTAATTAAACAATCAAATTATATATTATATATATTTTTTTTTGTATAAAGAACTTCAACACCTATTGTTCATGACATTGACCGCAAGTTACTCATTTAAATAGTTAAAAAACCAACAAACAATAAAAAATCATTTCGCATTTATAATATTAGGTACCTAGACTACTTAGTAAGTAATTTAAAGTATGTTTGCCAGTAATGTCCGATGTTGTAGATTAGGTATCTACCTAATCTACCAACGGTCATTTCTTCGAAGTAATTAGAATAATCTCCGGGGTACGTTATCAACCCACCGGTGTTTGTATAAATATAATCATGTGCATGCGCACGATTTCAAGCACAATAGCCTGGAGATAGTCGTTTATCGAGGTTATCCAATATGTTATCAAGAAGTTCTTCACATATATTCATCATCTCGCTATTTCTGTAACGCAAGATAAATTAAAGAAAAATATATTAATATTTTGTGATTTTTTTTCTTGTTTTTATCGTCTCATGCCAGTTTATCAAACACACTGACCTCATGACGCCTTGCACAATAAGTATACTTAAACGTTGATATAACGATGTCAATTTCCTTGTAATAATATACAATATAAGTATATTTAGTTTAATTACTTAATTGAGATTTTGGAACACGTTGTCGAGTAAAAAACGAGCGTGTATTGTCTTCAGCTACAATTTTGTTCCAAATTCCGTATTTTTATAATTTGCCGACTTATATGCTTAGAGCACATTGAAATGAGTACGTATACGTACCTTATAAAATATGTTCAAACAATTTTGAGTGCATTTTGCTGTGAATTATGTAAAAATAAGCATGTATGAGGTGTATGAGGTAATATTTGGGGATCACACAGATTATTGCGAAAAACTTACATCGTATCGCCCCTCATTATTTCAACATGAAGTTTTTGGTTCCAATAGATATTTGATTAATAATTTCGATAAAACCGTCAGTAACAATGGATAATTATGTAATTTTGCACTAAAAGGGAGGTGCTCACAGTATTCTCATTATAATGTGAACATATATTTTTAAGTAACAACGATCGTTGCTGTTCTCTCAAAAATAAGTTAAATTCATAATAAATGATATTTATTTTGTAAGTTGGTCATAAAAACACTTAAACATGTCACAACCAATATTTTTCCGCGTTTCCAGTTCGGGATACCGAGTAAAAAGTTGAATCTTTAGTTTGATTTAAACAGTGGTCATGAAATAAAATAAAAAAAGTAACGATCTTGTTTGGCTACTACAGTTCCTATACGACTTGACGATTTGGTACATTAAGCCCAGATTACCTCACCATGATAGATTGATCTTAAAATCCTAATTCAATAATGTATTAGAACCAACCTACTTCCACTTTAGCTGCCTATGATTTGTCCTTACCAACTTGGAACATGACATGACGACTAGAACCATGACCAAAAAGTCACTCTTTGTCATTCGCACATGAAAACTTTTTTAATTGACCCTTAGGGTTAATACACACGTACCACAACCACACCACAGCCACAACCACACCACAACGACGCGATGTGGTCGGGCGTAGGTATATTTTGTATTGAAAATGAATAAGTACCTATTATAATTTACACGTACCACATTTTGCCGTTGTTATCGACCACCTGTGTAATACGACCACATCGCAACCACATCGCGACGGCAACGCCACCACCGGCGGCGGCACCGCGGCCACATCGACCACCGCGACAACAATCTTTCCTCCTTGACTACGTTCAATCAAGCCGTGTTTCCTCTACGAAAGCCGGAGTATAACTGCACATGACAACGTGGTTACCACATCGCAACGACAGCAACAACGCAACCACATCGACATTTTGTCGGTACCACAACGCAACTGCAAAAAGCCGCTGCGACACTATTCACACGTAACCACAGCTTGACCACATTTTGTCGCTGCGACGTGGTGTGGTTGTGGTACGTGTGAATAGACGCTAAATTACTTTATTGCGCAACCAATACCGAGCGTCAAGTGCAAGTTACTGACTTAGAAACCCCAGTATATAAACATAAATTTACTTTACAGTCTAATGCTCTGATTACAAAGAAAATGTTTCAGTATGTGGGAACTATGAGGAATTATGATAACAATAAGGTGATAACGCATTCGACCTACATCTTGCATTCTGTGTTGCTTAACCTGGATGCAACGGATGTGCGTGCTTGCGTTGCAACGTGCACCTTATTTGCACACAAATAGATTTCAAAATAAACTGTTGGTGTCGAAAGGTAGGTTTTTCTTACTTATGTGGAGACATGTCTGAAACCTGATTGTGTTTCGTTTGCTTGAAAACGTGCATTGATCTGTAACTTGACGCCGAAAGTTTATTTTTAGCAAAGTAGGTACGTAGATATAAACTGACGCTGACGTAAGTGCATGAAGGCAAAAATAACAGATATTATGATCATAAATTAATAATTATGAATGATAGAAATCTTAAAATTTTCCTATTTTTGAAATGCACGATACAGTATACAATGATTTTTTTTACCCTTGCCGAGCAAAAAGCTGCGTTTTAGAAGCTGGTTTTAAATAGTCCATATTATCATTGAAATTGACACCTCATATTATTTGCTGTGACATTTATTATATTTAACTGTAAAAGATTTTTTTTGTAGCGAAACACAGATTATTATGTAGTACAGGATTAACTTCTGCACTAATTGAAAGTGGTGTTCAATTTTCGAACGTATTTCTCAACGGAGCGCTTTGTTGATGTTTGACCAATTCCATCTAGTTGAATCACTGACTAGAAAATTTGGACATGTCACTTGATCCCGAATAAACAAGCGTGCATTACTAGGTTATCATAAGATATTTACATAGATATTTAATGGCGCAAAGGAACTTTTTTTTTAGTCCGTGGTAATATCATCAAATGAGTCCTCCCGAACCCAGGGCAGGGCAGGAGGGACTGTCAGATTTGTACTGACTAAAATCCACGCTGTCCTTCGATTGCCCTTTACGTTCCGGGGTCACGGTAGCTTGTAAGTCCCGCGGCCCTGGCAGGTTTTGGCCCTCTAAGGGAGGAGCGCACGGAACATAACGAGCCGTCGACCCGGGCATGGTCTATGATCGGACGGCCTGCGATACTCGCCGCCCGCATGCCCGCGCCTACGGTTGCCGGAGATCATCCTGTGACGTCTGTCGCCGTGGGCGTCTACCACTGCGGCTGGGTCGTGAGATGGACGTTGTCTTCTCCCGCACTCGTCCCGCTTTCTCCTTGGCGCAAAGGGGCTGGAATATTTGAAGAAAGAAAAAACATGCTTATTTGAAACTAATACAGAACGCACGAAACATAGTCATTACAATAACGCATCTAATTGGAATTGAGACTTCCTTTTCTTTTGTCAGATAATATACAGGATGGATAGGTGATAAGGTATATAAATTCACATCTACTAGAACCTCAAAAGTCGAGTTGCAATAGGTCGAGGACCGAAAGATTAATGAATTTGAATCCCGTCGGTGCAGGTGGGCGGCACTAAAAATATGCAGCGCTGAAGAATTAGAAATCCCTGAACTTAACATTTTCAAGTTAAAGTGGCAATGGGCAGGCCATATCGTTCGTAGAACTGATAGCCGATATCGTAGAAAAGCGCTCAAGTGCGACCACAAACCAAAAAACGCAGCGTAGGCAGGCCCACTAGTCGCGGGCAACCGATAGATGCAAGTACATAGATAATTGTCGTTCGGCGCGGGCGCCGGCCGCGGCGGTCAGAGTGCTTTTGTTCAGCAGTGGACGTCTTTCGGCTGATCTTGACAACAACCCTTTTTATTTCAAATTAGGACTAAACCTAGAAAACGATATAGTTCATCTGAAGTTGGTATACTTCTCGGTTAATAAGGTGGTAACAATGTGATCGAGCATCTGTACTAACAAACATCGTCTAACGCACGATGGAAGATGCGGCGCCGGCGCAGTTACCAACAAATTGTTTTCACAGATTCGAAATTCTGGCATCATGACATAATATCAAACATTACTGCATTGTAACAGGACCATAATATAATAATGAATTTATTACCAGACATGCCATATAGAAATGTCTAATCTAATCTTATGACAAACTCATTACACCATAAAGACTAGATTTCTGCTTCATTTTGGTGCTCATCCGGTACCTAACTTTATACATAAACATTTCATGTTTTTTCATTGTCTTAATTCACACGTTTAAAAGGATTGTATTTAAATTTTAATGACTGGTTTATCATAACACCGCTATACGTAGACGTGATGTGAATTAATTAGGTTAAGTTGAATGCAATTTAGACTGATACATGTTCTTTGGGAAGATTCGCATTCTAGACACTTTAATGTCTTATGACATTACGTATATGTAATGTATAATGCATTAATTATCATAATTTATTAACCAAGTGTCTTTGTACAATGTAAATTGATTTAAGAATATACTCCAGTGAATACGTTTATTATTTTTACAAGTCTAAACAATTGTTCAGCACACAGCAGTTATCTGGTAGCCTTGGAAGGCTACCTGATGAGTAACGTTTTTAAAGTCGTCTATCCTTCTTAATTAGGGCTGTTTATAAAAGCGTTTTTGATTAAAATTAAGTAATCTAGGTTAGTACCTACATAGTGCAAAGAAACAATCAATTTTCTCGATGACGCGTTGAAAGTGAATTAATGATAATAATCCACTATCAGCGCCTCGACGAGACGCATGAGTTGATTTTGTTTATATTTCGTTGACCCTAATTGACTGATTGTAATATATTAATAACATATTAGTAATCATGCAAAAATGTCATTCATATTCTAGGTGATTAATTAGTGCCTAGAATTAGCACAGATTTAATAATAAAATATTACGACTGTAATCTCTGAAGGTTTTATTTATATCGTGGTAAAATCTCGTACTGACTAAAATCCACGGTCTCCTACAATAGCCCTTTACGTTCCTGGATCACGGTTACATGATAGGACAGTCCCGCGGCCCGGCAGGCTTTGGCCCTCCAACGCCTACGGTGGCCGGAAACAGCTTCGCGACGTCTGTTGCCTTGGGCGTCTCCCGCGGGGTTTGGGTCTTGAGGTGGAGTCTCTCCCTCACGCGTGCCGTCTTTTCCATCGCTAGCATGACTGCTTCGCAGAAGGAAATGACTGCTTCCCATTCGGTCGGTTTAAAAGTAAATTATTTTCCTTCAAGCTTGTACCCTCGCCTCTCTGTCAATGTTCAACATCAGATTGTGAATATGAACAATCAGCACATCATATTCTATGGGAGTGTATTCTTTGGCAGAACGAACGCAATATTATGTTAGATACTGTACAGACTACATATTCTGGAGTCATTTATTATACCTACGGACCTTGTGGAAACTCGAACAAACTTCCGTGCGTTCAAGCGTTTTTGCTATGCCTATTATTGGAATCAAATAATTATAGCAGCTCACAATTTAGGACCCATTAATATTAGTAGTAATATTTTCTCGTGGTGCTCCCGACACGGCGCTCTGCTTTGCCCAAGCGGCGAAGACCTACGCCGCATCGTATGGTCCGCTGGAGCTCTTCTCTCAGTTAGTTTTGCTTTTAAGTCATAAGTAAGGAGCGAAAGAAATGCCATCAGCGCCACCTCGGGAAAAGTCAATGATATTTTGCCCTGTTTGGAAACCATACCCTAGATCAGCACTTAATTTGGTGAGTAAGTATTGTCATAAAATAAAGAAGGAATTCTTTGACCATAAGCACTTGAAACTTTAAATATTGTGTAGGTACTTATTCCAGAGTCTAAGAATTGAGATAGATCAAAAACAGTATCATCTAAGATTAAATTGTTCTATCTTAAATAATGTTCGTTTAATTGTAACCTAGTTTCATTTTTTTTTAAACGTTGCTCCCACTAGCAATATCTCCTGTATCGTGGGTGCGTTTATAAACATAGAAACTCACATACACAAACACCCATACCCGAAAAAGTCCAAAGGTGAAAGAGTCTATCGGTGAAACGGTAACAAATGAATCGTCCTGACGGCGAAACGTCCAATGACGAACCGGTCGTCGGTGAATTGGGGCAGAATCGAAACAAAAACTTGCAGATCATACAAATATTTGTTCCGTGCGGAGATCGAACCCGCGACACGCTGCACAGCAGTCGATTGCTCAGCCACTGCGCCAACCGTGTCGTCGAACTGTTTTATTTAGATGAAGATAACTCTTATCTCGTCTATATAATGCGCATACATTATAGTAGTAAATGCAGTCTTATTCTAACCAGTCATAGATCTTAGATTATCTAGCAATATCTTTTATTCCTTTGTCATTACATTATAAGGAGCCTCTGAATTTTAATCGTAGCAGAAATAAATACCGGAAGTCAGATAACCGGTATCGGCTTAACTATAGCTGTACAATATTTCTGATTTTTAGCAGACGTAGTTTATTGAGTGAGGAAGGCATTTATGGCAGTGATTCTAAAGTCACAGACATAATTAAATCATGAATGATATCATAAAACACGTAGCAAAAAGAATATTTTTACCGCTTCCCAGATGCGAATAAAAATGAAAACTGTTTTGTAACTACAAACAGACGGAGGTTTTTATTTTGAATGGAATGGATTTAGTGCACCGGGAAATTGATATCGTAGGTGCATCAGATATAACACGCACCCGAACAGGAAATACAAAAAAAAAATAACACCGAGGGTGTTACATTTTTCCGTTTCCTGCTTTCATTAATAGAAAAAAAGAAATCGTGTTTGGAAACAAATGCAACAGTAGATTTTTTTCTGTAGATAACTTTTATCAATTAATTTTAAGAACAACATTTATTTAAGTTTAAAGTATTTCAAAATAAAATGTTGTTGGGTGGTCAGTGCATCACTTTTGAAAGGCAGAACTTTAAGGTCGGAATAAATATTTATTGGCTTTATAAATAACTTTTAGAGTCAGCTAGTAAAATAAAGGTAAAGTGAAATCTTTACCTTTTTAAACTACAACTTCGTACGTACTAAAACATGCTTATTGTACCAATAAAAGTATGACAGCACCGCGGTAGGTAGCCAAAAATAATGTAAATGAGTAAATGCAAGTTTTTTTGTGTGCTCATACGATTATATACATTCGTAAGATGTTTTCATGGAACTTTGACACTTACGTAAGTAGTTTTTATGTCATGCGATTAAAACTGTGTAAGAAATACGAGACCTTGCGCGGGCGCATAGCTTGTTTTCGGCGAGTGATTTGAGAATATTGATATTAACTTAGTTCTGTCTGCTTTGACATTTTAATGGTTAGGTATGCTCTATTTATTGATTTTTTTAGTATATCATTCTTGTTTTTGAACAGACAATGTTCTTTATACGATAATTTGAAGTTAGAAGTAAATTAAAGAACTTACAAATTTAATGTTGCCGTGCCCAAGGTTCCGATATTTTTTGTAGAGTATTAATACTGACCTGGCTAAAGCGGCTACAGCCAGGATGGCAAATGAAATTGTATTAATTTATAACACTTCAGAAGCCTGTCTTCAAAGGCTTCCCGTCGCACTCTCATGTTTTATATTTAAGACTTTTCAGTACTTATATTTTTTGCAAGATCTATAATATTGAACGCGACCATAATGGGCGTTATGGCGAGTTTTCACGTTTTTTTGGACGTAAAGTAACAGTTCCCCGTTCGTGCACTAGAGGCGCTTTTTAATTTCCATACAAATACGCTGTACAATAAAATTCAGCGATCTTGTGCTAAGGCCTCAGCAAATGAGCAGCGGCGGCGGCGGCGGCGACGTGCCTTTAAAAAATCTAATAGTTTCTGTGAACTGTCGCCATGTGATTAGATTTCGTCACTTACCCATAAATTAAAGTGCGCTCTTCTCAAAGACATTTACGATGCACAAGCGCCGAATTGCTGAACACTGAACAGGCTGTAATAATAAACAATATGTCATTTGGTTATTCGGTGATTCTTCCAATCCTTGGGACGGTGACGTCACTGGCTTCTGATTGGCTCTCAGCTCATTCGGCTAAGAGTATAAACTAAACGAGGATTGCTTAAGTTTGGAATTATGAACGACAGATAGGTACCTACTAGTGATGTTGCGAATGTCTGATTTTTGACATTCGCGAATGCGAATGCGGATGCGAATATTCAATTTCAATATTCGCGAATGCGAATGCGAATGCGAATATTGACTTTTAAATAAAAATGCACGCAAAATGATAGATGGGTTTGACATTTCATGTCAGACATATAATTTAACCGAACATTGGCCAAGTCGATATAGTTAAATGAATGTAAATTTATACCTTTTACCGGAACAGGCATGGATTTTTTTTTGTTTTTCTCTTGTTTCTCTTATATAACATGTAACATAATTAACGCACATCCTGAAATTAGTTTGTTCAGAATCGTTTACTGAATCGATTTCTATCATTTTTAATATAGGTATTTTTTATCAAAAATAATTAAAACTACGGAAATTATAGTCACATCACCCCTGTACAGTCAAAACAAACTAAAATAGACCGTAAATCAAGGCAACAAGACTTAAAAGTGCTATTTTATTTGTATTAATACAAATTCCGTCATTCAATACAAAATAAAGAAAAATTAACCTTACTGCAAAATAACTAAATTAGTTAATAACAATGCATTTTCATGTTAAATTAAAAATTCAATAGGTATATTATGTATTATGATTATAACATAATATTCTAATTGGGGTGTCTGAGGGTGTGCGTTAATTACGTTACATGTTGTATATATGCAAAATGATGTGGTAGATTTTTTAATATAACTGGGTGGTAGGACTCATTTGATGATTTTATCACGATAAAAAGGAATTTTGTCATTTTTGTTGCGATTCTGTTATTTTAATACAATTGGACTAACAGAACTATTTCAATTTAGTTGATTACTTCAAGACTATTCCGTTACATATAGTTTCCATATTCAAATCATAGTAGCAAATTAAAAAATCGTTTTTCAGAAATATTCGCAAACATTCGCATCAATTTATGCGGATGCGAATGCGAATGCGAATATCAAAAAACATGCGAATATTTGCGAATGCGAATGCGAATGCGAATATTCGCAACATCACTAGTACCTACTATTAAAGTTTATGTTGATGGAAAATGACACAAAAATATAAAATATTTTGTACATGAGTTCTGAGCTGTCTGAATACTATGACATCCCTGGATAGTTTCTTTTCTGGAAAATCCCAAGCGATCGAGATTGGAGATACTACAATTTTCACTACTCTTGAACAATGTGATTTATTAAGCAAATTGGTACCTAAATTAATTTCTGTATTATATGTAGGTATATTCATTTCTAATCACTGTCTTCAAACTATTGCATTTTTATAGAAAATATGATAAGTTTTCTTCTTGAGAGCCACATCTATATCTTCTAATACTTATAATAAATCTGTAGAGAGGCCAATTCTGTACATGAAATATATTTCCAAAATAACTATCAGGGGGTGATTAGGGATCGATACTGATGCCAAAAATGCAATTAATAAAATTATTGTCTGTCTGTCTGTCTGTCTGTATAACCGTTATAGAAACAAAAACTACTCGACAGATTTTGACGAAACTTGGTACAATTATTTTTCATACTCCTGCGCTGGTTATAGTGTACTTTTCATCACGCTACAATCAATAGGAGCAGAGCAGTGAAGGGAAATGTTAGGAAAACGGGAGAAGTTACTCCCATACACGCTAATCTTCGGAACTACTGGACGGATTTGATTGTTTTTTTTTTCTTGTATAGCTTATTAGGTCTGGGTAACATATAGGCTATAATTTATCTTGGAAACTTGAACACCTGATGCAGAACTGCAAAAGATCAGCTAAACTATAAGAGATACAAAAATTGCGCCATAGCAAAAATTGTTCCGCGGGATGAGTACTTTCTGCTGAGAAAATAAATTTGAAGATATGGAACACCTGATGTGGAACTCCAAGAGCCCAGCTACACTATTACATATACAGTAATGACGTCTTAGCAAGAGTTGATCAGCCTGATGAGCACTCCCTGTTGTCGTATAAAAACTGAAGATCTGGAACACCTGATGTGGAACTCCAAGAGCCCCCTACACTGTAATAACATATATAGGAATGACGTCTTAGCAAGAGTTGTTCAGCCTAATGAGCACTCTCTGTTGACGTATGTAAATTGAGATCTGGAACAACTGATGTGGAATTCCAAGAGCCCAGCTACACTATAACATATATGAATAAAATCTTAGCAAGAGTTGTTTAGTCTGATGGGCATTTCCTGTTGACTTACAAAAATGAAAGATCTGGAACGTCTGGAATCGTCATGCGCGTCCCGTTTTTTTCCCGTCCACAGGCTCTAAGAATTCGACATCAGACGTTTGAGATCTTCGATTTTGACGACCCCATTGTCGCTGGCATAAGAAACAGGATCCGCGTAAGAAGTCGCTGGAAGAAGCTAGTTGCTAATAATTTATTGTTCTGACTTAACATCAAATACATGTTCTGAACCACCTGTATTAACAGTAAATAATATCCTATTGTATTGTAACGTTAATTTTAGCAATTACTTCATAACGAATTAGACACCAAATGTTTTTGTTAATTTTGACACCGTTTAGCATCATGCCAATTGTGTTCAATCATTGCAACATTCGTAGATTGTCTTGTAGGTGTTTCAAGGTGTGATATTCGTTGTTACGATAACTCCTTCGCCTCGACCTATCATGCTTCCGATTTATCATCCTTCCGACATTTAATAACCGACTTCAAAAAAAAAGTAGGTTCTCAGTTCGACCTGTATGTATGTATGTATGTATGTATGTATGTATGTATGTATGTTTGTCCGCGATTATCTCTCGTTTGGCTTAACGGATTTTGATGCAGTTTTCAGGAAAGTGTTCATTACATTCTGGAGAAAGTTTTAGTATATAACACTAATAGATATCCCGTGACGTTGCCCGCGTGGATCCGTTTTGCTTACATGAATCGTAGATTTTCAGGGATGATTGCATGTTTGTCCGCCATTATCTCGCGTTTGGCTGAACCGATTTTGATGCAGTTTTCAGAAAAGTGTTTGTTACATTCTGGGGAAGGTTTTAGTATATAACAATAACGGATATCTCGTGAAGTTGCTCACATAGATCCGTTTTTCTTAATAAGATTGTAGATTTTCAAAGACGCCGATTTTATGAAGATTTTTGTTGATTATCTCAACTAAAAAGGGAAAAACTTTTTTAAAAAAAGGGAACCGACTTCAAAACCAAACACAAAAAACGATACAATAACTTTTCTTTCGGAAGTCGGTGGCCATAACTCAATGAAATAAAAAAAAAAACAAAGCCACCGACTTCCGAAAGAAAAGTTATTTTATAGTTTTTTGTGTTTGGTTTTGAAGTCGGTTCCCTTTTTTTCAAAAAGTTTTTTATTTTTCCCTTTTTTAGGTGAGACAACAAAAAACTTCATAAAATCGGCGTCTTTGAAAATCTACATTCCTACATATTAAGCAAAACGGATCTATGTGAGCAACTTCACGAGATATTCATTATTGTTATATACAAAAACCTTTCCCAGAATGTATAACACTTTTCTGAAAACTGCATCAAAATCGGTTCAGCCAAACGCGAGATTATTGCGGACAAACATGCAATCGTCCCTTAAAATCTACGATCCAAGTAAGCAAAATGGATCCACGCGGGCAACGTCACGGGATATCTATTAGTGTTATATACTAAAACCTTCCCCAGAATGTAACAAACACTTTACTGAAAACTGCATCAAAATCGGTTCAGCTAAACGCGAGATAATTGCGGACAAACATGCAATCGTCCCTTAAAATCTACGATCCAAGTAAGCAAAATGGATCCACGCGGGCAACGTCACGGGATATCTATTAGTGTTATGTACTAAAACCTTCTCCAGAAAGTAATCAACACTTTCCTGAAAACTGCATCAAAATCCGTTCAGCCAAACGCGAGATAATCGCGGACAAACATACATACATACATACATACATACAGGTCGAACTGAGAACCTACTTTTTTTTTTGAAGTCGGTTAAAAATAAAAAACTTTTTTTAAAAAAGGGAACCGACTTCAAAACCATACACAAAAAAACTATAAAATAACTTTTCTTTCGGAAGTCGGTGGCCATATCTCAATGAAATAAAATAAAACAAAGCCACCGACTTCCGAAAAAAAAGTTATTTTATAGTTTTTTTGTGTTTGGTTTGAAGTCGGTTCCCTTTTTTAAAAAAGTTTTTTATTTTTGATTCCTGATTTTAACGACATTGTCAAATGTTTCTGATCCCTCTAATTACAGATGGAGTTGTACTATAAGGAGCGTTCCTCTACTTCTTCTCTTGTTTCCTCTTACTCCAATCAAAAAAAGGTGTGATATCAAATGATTGACTCACAGAAATGAAATGGCTTTTGTCATGTTTTCTAATACAATTTGATCTCTTTTCTTGTCCTGACATAATAAATGCCCATTGATTTGCTTGCAGGTAGCCTTATTTCCCAAAGCATTCCGTATTCTACCAATGATAAGATAATCATGATTATCAGTATTATCACAGGCAGTAGGTTGAATATTCTGCTATTTTGATACCTACATTCATCATCATCATCATCATCATCATCATCTCAGCCGTAGGACGTCCACTGCTGAACATAGGCCTCCCCTTTTGATTTCCACTTATACCGGTTGGAAGCGACCTGCATCCAGCGTCTTCCGGCGACCTTTATAAGGTCGTCTGTCCACCTTGCTGGTGGACGTCCTACGCTGCGCTTGCTAGTCCGTGGTCTCCACTCTAGTACTTTTCGACCCCATCGGCCATCTGCTCTGCGAGCAATATGGCCTGCCCATTGCCACTTCAGCTTGCTAATCCGGTGGGCTATATCGGTGACTTTAGTTCGTCTACGGATCTCCTCATTTCGGATTCGATCACGTAGAGAAACACCTAGCATAGCCCTCTCCATAGGTCGTTGAGCGACTTTGAGCTTTGAGATGAGGCCGATAGTGAAAGACCACGTTTCGGTGCCGTAACTCATCACTGGCAACACACATTGGTTGAAGACTTTCGTCTTGAGGCACTGAGGTATGTCGGACGAAAAGACGTTGCGTAGTTTCCCGAACGCTGCCCAACCGAGTTGGATTCGGCGGTTGACCTCTTTCTCGAAGTTGGACCTACCTAACTGGACTACTTGTCCTAAGTAGATATATGAGTCAACAACTTCGAGTACCGAGTTTCCAACAGAGACTGGGGTGGGCACAACATTGGCATTTGACATAATTTTCGTCTTGTCCATGTTCATTTTCAAGCCCACCCGTTGTGAAACTCGGTCGAGGCCATCGAGCATCATGCTGAGTTCCTCCATCGACTTTGCCATGACTACGATGTCGTCGGCAAACCGAAGGTGAGTGATGTATTCGCCGTTGATGTTGATGCCAAGTCCTTGCCATTCCAGGAGCTTGAAGGCGTCTTCCATTGCGGCAGTAAACAGTTTCGGGGAGATAACGTTCCCCTGTCTTACGCCTCTTCTCAATGGAATCGCCTTCGTGCTCTGCTCCTGTACTCGGACCGACATGGTGGCGTTATTATACAAGCACTTCAACACCTCGATGTACCGATAGTCAATACGGCATCGCTGGAGTGACTCAAGTACCGCCCATGTTTCCACCGAATCGAAGGCTTTCTCATAGTCCACAAACGCTAAGCATAATGGCAAGTTATACTC
Source organism: Agrotis clavis (assembly GCA_954870645.1). Lineage (NCBI taxonomy): Eukaryota > Metazoa > Arthropoda > Insecta > Lepidoptera > Noctuidae > Agrotis > Agrotis clavis. The sequence goes on from OX940917.1 coordinate 2,989,049, forward strand.
TTCGGTCTTCTGTATAACTTGCCGCAGCGTATGGATGTGGTCTATGGTACTATAGCCTCTTCGGAAACCGGCTTGTTCGGGAGGCTGGAAGTCATCAAGTCTGTGTTCGAGACGGTTCGTGATAACCCTTGAAAACAGCTTATAAACATGACTTAGAAGCGTGATGGGTCTGTAGTTCTTCAATAGGCTGTTATCACCTTTTTTGAAGAACAGCACCACCTCACCTCTACTCCATGTTTCAGGCGTTTTGCCCTCAGAGAGGACGGAATTAAAGAGCTTCTGGAGGACTTTAAGTACCGGTGTTCCACCCGCTCTCAGAAGCTCTGAAGTGATTCCGTCCTCGCCCGGCGCCTTGTTGTTCTTAAGCTGCTTCAGGGCCATCCTAATCTCGTACAGACTGATGTCCGGGATATCTTCGGTATAATGTCGGGACAGCTTGGCTCTGGGATCTCCTACCAAGCGGTCAACGGGCTTTGCGACCGAAGTGTATAACTGTCCATAGAACCTCTCGATCTCGCCTAAAACCTCTGCTTTGGTCGACGCTATGCTGCCATCCTCCCGTTTCAGCTTTGTCATCTGGCTCTGCCCAATAGACTTGTCCTTTGCCAACACTTTAGAGCCTTGGTTTCGCTGTATGGTCTCTTTAACACGATTCGTATTAAAGAGACGCAGATCATGTCGCAAGGACTTAGATATCCGTCTATTGAGCTGCCTATATGACTTCGCGTCATCGGAAGACTGCAACTGTAGCAAACGTCGTTCAGCCATGAGGTTTAAGGTTTGCTCGGTCAATTTCTGAGGTCTATCTTTACGACAGGGTCTAAAAAAACTTAGACCCTACCGTGCGGACAGTTTCCACTAGCCCGTCGTTGATCTCGTCCACTGACACTAAGTTCTCAAGGCAAGCAAAGCGATTAGAGAGCTCGAGTTGAAAGCTTTCGGGGTTTTGAATATGGGGCCGAGTAGGTCGGAGCGTAGACTTCATCAGGCTGGACCTTTCAAGTTTAACATTGATATTCAGCGAGCCTCTTACGATTCGGTGATCGCTACCGGTTTTTACCCTGTTGATCACAGAGACATCGCTGAATATCCGTTTCTTGTCGGTCATGAAGAAGTCTATCTCGTTTCTCGTGAAACCATCGGGACTCAGCCAGGTCCATTTCCTGTGAGGCGGCTTCTGGAAGAAAGAGTTCATCATAAAGAGTTCCTCTTTCTCCAGAAAGTCGGCCAGCCTCTGTCCCCTAGGGTTCCGTTGCCCATACCCAAATTGCCCCACTCTCAACTCATCACCGCTTTTCTTGCCCAACTTTGCGTTAAAGTGAAGTGGGTTTTGGAGCTATGTATGGCCCTACTAACGTCCTCATACATAGTCTCCACTTCATCATCGGAGTGTGACGAGGTCGGTGCGTATACCTGAATGACCTTCAGCGAATATCTTTTGGATATTCTGAGTATTAGGTATACCACCCTGCTCGACACACTGTCGATGGTTATTATGTTGTTTACGAGGGACTTGTGAACGAGAAACCCGACACCACCTTGGGACTGTTTGTCGCCCTCCCGGTAGTAGAGCAAGTTACCAGACTTCAGGGTTACGGTGTCCTCCCCCTCTCTTCGGACTTCGCATAACCCCATAATGTCCCATTGTAACTTGCTCAGCTCCTCTTCCAGCTCGCAGATCTTTTCGTCAGTCCTCAATGTGCGTATGTTGTGTGTTACCAGGGCCAGTCGTCGTGGGGGTGGGTAGCCGGATCTCTTCCGGAGATTCTTAGCACCCCCTGCTCCGCCGTTACCTTGACCGCTACCCGCGCCAGGGATAGCGGAGCTGCCGGGGACTGGGGGCCTGGTTTTTGTGGTCGTCATTTGGGGGTAATTTGCCTTAATCGCCACGCTTGGCAGGCGGGTTGGCGATCGCAGTAAGGATGTGCAGTACACGGAGGACGCTGCTGCCCGACCTCCGGTTTGTCCCTTAGTCGCCTCTTACGACACCCACGGGATGATTTGGGGGAGCGCAATTCTAAGCCGGCGCCCCACGGCAAACCTACATTCAAAATAGCCAAATTGTTCAATCAATGCTTTCTAACATAATATCAGCATATCCGTAATTCCGTAGGTCTGCATTCTATGAAAATATCAATCCCACCAAAAACATTTCATGTAAAATGTTGCCAATTCGAGCACATAAGGTTTGCCCTACCAAAAAGATATCAGATCTCATGTAGAACCAAGCTTCTGAATCTACGCGGCCTAACTCTACCAACCCTAACTTCACAAATTCTACACATCAGTAAAAATGTATGGCTTCACCGTTTCGCTACCGTCATGGAGGTAATGTTTAGTTTCTGAAGTAAGTAACGAAACAGCCAAGCAATACATTTTTACTGATGTGTAGAATTTGTGAAGTTAGGGTTGGTAGAGTTAGGCCGCGTAGATTCAGAAGCTTGGTTCTACATGAGATCTGATATCTTTTTGGTAGGGCAAACCTTATGTGCTCGAATTGGCAACATTTTACATGAAATGTTTTTGGTGGGATTTCAGTTCTTTTTGTAGGTTGCTAGCATCTTGGATTTATAATGACGTCACGTTATTCTTCGAGTTGCTCTCAACGAGCCCTTTCATTTGGCATACCTATTGCAAAAGTGCATTAAAAATAACTATTTCGCCATCTTGGATTTAGAATGACGTCACATTATGCATCGAGTTGCTCTCAACGAGGCCTTTCATTTGATACCCATATTGTAGAAGTGCATTAAAAATAAACTATACCGACATCTTAGATGGTCCGCCATCTTGGATTTAGAATAACGTCACATTATTCTTCTAGTTGCTCTCAACAAGCCCTTTCATTTGATACCACAGAATATATAATAGTACCTAAAGTTGATACCCATATTGTAGAAGTTCATTGGAAATAACTACTACCCCTCCCCCCGCCCAATTTTAGGGGATGGGGGGATGGGGGATGTTTTTTGTATACTGAACTTTGTATAAATACCGAATTTCGGCTTTCTAGCACTTCAGGAAGTACCCTAACATTTTAAGGTCTCATACTAACTTCTACCCCCATTTTAGGGGGATGGGGGGCGAAAGTTATAAGTTTATGAATTTTTTTGTTGGTTGTATACTAAACTAAGACTACATACCGAATTTCAGCTCTCTAGCACTTCAGGAAGTAGCCAAACATTTTGATGATCATCAGTGTGTCAGTGTGTCAGTGACGAAATCCGTGTATTTTAGATATCAATAAAATCTAAAGTATTATAGCTATTCTATTGATACTTTGTATGCCTAATAAGTCTATTATTGGCATCATATCCTGCGAATATGAACTTTCTGGTACATCGGAAACCAACTCTATGATGGTTCAAAAAAACGACGAAACACTTCGAGAAAAGGTAGGTAGTGCCCTTGCGCTTCGCTTGGCTCGTCTTGGCGGGGGCACTACCGTGCCCCCAGATAGCATGTGACATAGAGACAAAAATTCCTACATTTTATTTATTAAACTCAGCAGCTATTTATAATTTGTCGCTCAGGTTAATGCAGTAAATGGAACTGTGGATTAATATCGTGTCAAAAGTGGTATTAAAATTTTATCTTCTATCGTGCAATGCGAAACATCTATAATCCACCATGCGGGTCCGGTGCGGGAGAACTAATAATATGACAAGTTGCATAAGTGGCCCTATTATATGATAATATAGTCTAAAGGGCCACATGAAGGGCCACATGTTTAAATGGCTACGTGTTTACATTGTTGTCTCACAGTGTAGTTAGCGTGGCCCCATTACGGCTTCCGTTCAATTATCTCGATGTATTTCATCTTTCTTGCATTGCTTACGATTTTGTTTGAAAGCATCACACATGCACAGGATAGTAGTAAAGTAGAAGGTGGCGGCAGAAGTCTATTTCGACTAGTTCCTTGTATTAACTTCTTTGTATATCGTGTGAGGAATTAAAGATGTCGCCATGATGCTTCTCATCATCATCTGCCTAGCTTTTTCCCAACTTTATTGGGGTCGGCTTCCAGTCAAACCAGATGCAGCTGGATATCAGTATTTTACATGGAGCGACTGCCTGTCGGACTTCCACAACCCAGTAATTGGGTAATACGATACCCAGTAACTGATTAATACGATGCCTTCGATGTCAGATTTATTTAAGACGAGACTATATACATTTAAATTGATTACATAAGGCCAGTACCCTTAGCACGAGTTTACAGTATTTGAGACGTAAAGTAAACTGGAACTTTGACAATTTCAAATTGACAATTTTCAAGGAAAAACTTTGTGCCTTCTTCGCACACCAGAGGCGCTGTTCCATTTTTTCATACAAGAAACGCTGTAAATACTGGAAAGACGCTGTAAAGTAAAAGAGTGAAAACTCGTGCTAAGGGTACAGGTTTCCCGTGTAGTTTTTTCTCACCGTCAGTGATGTCCAAGATATACTTAGAAAATATACATAATATCTGCTTTAAAAAGACACATTATGGCACTCGCCCGGGTTTGAACTCACGTCGTGTGTGAGAGACGATGCGATATGTTAACCTGTCTAATGAATTCAACACACGGTTCTAGACACTTCGTCAGAAACTTTTTGTATTTCATTAAAAGACTTGTACATTTTGGTTTTGGTTTAATAGTTTTTGTTTAATGAGCATTTTTGGCTTTGTTTCAATTATTTTTTATTATTTCGTTGACTATAAGCCACCGGCTTTCGAAAGAAAAGTAAAATTACACTTATTTGTGGTTGGTTTTGAAGTACCTTTTTTTTATTTATTTTTTATAGTTTTTTGCGTAGTTCAGAGTAATATGCTGAGTTCATTGGAATAGTTGGCACTTCGATGTTTCTTATATACCCAGTTCATCTGACACCAATGTATGACTTCATACAAGCTCTAAGTTTCCTGTTAGGTACATTTTAATGTTATCCTGTATCTCATCGCATGAATATTTTATCGATTCCCATAAATAACAACCGTGATTTTTGCAATTGAATGTCTCTGCTTGATGCAGTTACTTCATCATTATAATGTACGGCGACGGTTGAAGATCTTATCATAGCAATAAGTACTTCCATGCAAAATTTTGTCCTGTTTTTTGACCCCTTTAGGGGATTCCTTTAAAAAGTCTACCGCAACGTTTGCCTCCGTTAGAAGGAGCCAGATGTGACTATTTTTCCGCTTTTTTTCCGTCTCTTTTCATCAAACACATCCGAGTAATCCGCTTTATCATGAAGTCTGACGTGAGCCCATCGCTTTTACAGCCTGTGTCCAGTCCAGGCTAGACCCAATTGATCTGAGCAGCCTTTGCAACACGTTAACGATCTCACATTTAGAAAGCAGTTAAGTATTTCATTATTGATATGCCAGTTTAACACATAGACTATGCCCCAGCACTTTTAATAATTCTGAAATAATTAATGAGAAATCACGTTTTTTTCAAATCAAATCAAATCAAAATCATTTATTTGCATAGAATATAGGTTACATTAAATTATAGGTGGAATACATAGAATTGAGCCATGTACCTACATTCTGCCTGGGAATAGGCACGCAAAATTTATATTACATACGATTTTAACTTATCTACAAAATTAAATAATACTAAAAATGAAAATGTCATAAAAATAATGAATGGAACATGCATACAAAAATTTAAATTTGTAAAGCAGGTGTTGAAGTTTTAATTATTTTCTAATTACTTTGTAATATTTTTTTAAAGAAATAGTCACTTTTAATAAAGTCGATCAGGATAGGTACAAAGAAAATAAAGGTTACTCCTAACAAGCACATTGGATCTAACGGAGGATTAATGCAACAGAATTTATTTCTTGTAAATTATAATCAAGTTTTCCTCAAGCTTCATATTTTTTGTACTGTTTAATCAGAAAACAGTAATTTTACTGTTTACTTCTTATTTTGCTATGCACCGATATCTCAAGTAGATGATTGTGATGAATGTGTATCTTTTACGATTTCGTAGTACCTAGTTCGTTATATTTTATACATTTTAAAAGAAAATAAAAGCCCTTCGCTGATGAAAACCTCTTTATCGCAGTGAATAAAAAAATTGAGAAAGAGGTTATAGTGCTTCAGAGGCCTTCGTTTAGTATTGCAGTGCGAATAAAGAAACCATTTCACTTAACACATTAACGGTATAATAAGGCATACAAAGTGACCGAAAACTATAAATAAGTCTCCGCTACGCACAAACCAGTTTCGCTGGTGCATATATCGGATAAAGGAACGTTTTCCGACGGCTGCCATCCAATGCTGTGTTTGTGCGAACTGTTCGAAGTTGGAGAGAACCCGTCACTCGATGATTATCGAATAAGTGTTACATTCGTCGTCGCAAGGAAAGACCTCTGAGTCATAACGTGTTCGCAACGAGTCAAAATTCTGGATCTCGGATCATCCTATAAGGCGTGTTCACATAGATCGAAGAAAGAATTTATATTTTTTTTACTTTTTATTTTTTTTATTGTAGTATATATTTTTTTTTATAATTTGCAATTATTATATACGTTACTAAAACTAGAAATTAAAATAAATAAAACTAAATATTAAGTCTAACAATGCCTCGAACATTGTTAAACCTGACACTTGTTGTGATTGCTTTGAATTTTGACTATTAATAGACAAGTGATGTGACTTTTATGTTAATTGATTCTTTAATAACCTGACAACAGACTGTACTATTTAACTTGCAGATCTAATATTCGTAGCTAAATAGATTTTAATTTCCGTCCATTTATTTTGCTGTGTCAGTGCAGTATCGCTGTGAAATAGGTTTACGTCTAGGTTCTTATATGAAATCCGTATTAAAATCAACACGTTTAAAGAGATGAGAAATATTTTTTAAATTCTTTTTCAATTTATTCTTCCAAATCAATTACATCCCCTTCAAAGTAATCCCCTCCCGATGCAATTCACTTATGCCAACGGATTCACTGATTGTAGTCACTTTCCGGGATGTTCCGTCTTCGCTGCGGCTTGAATCTCTTCTATCGTATCAAAATGGTGTCCTCGGAGCGGTCTTTTGAGCTTGCTGAACAGCCAGAAGTCGCACGGCGCCATATCAGGTGAATCCGGTGGTTGCGGAACGATATGGGTTGAGTTTTAGGCGAAATGATCACGAATTACGAGTGCAGTATGGGATGGTGCATTGTCGTGGTATAAAAACCACGAATTGTCTTTCCACAATTCCGACCTTTTTAGGCGGATAGCGTTACGCAAACGACGCATAACGTTTAAATCATATTCACTGACAGTAGGTACAATCAATCTAAAAAAAAAAAACACGCAGTTAAATGCAAATGTCACCTTATTTTTTGGACACAGTAGTAGGTGTAGGTATTATCATGGCTATTGCTTTTTTTTTAAGTTTTACCTGGAACTACTATATCGTCACGAGAAGGAATTTTATTATACAAAAATATGTGCATATCGATCAAAAGTCAACGGTCGTTCAAGGCTAATGTTTTATTTATTCAAAGTGATCTAGCATTTATTTAGCCAAATAAAACAACACACTCAGCTTAACAAAACAAATTCAATTTAATGGAATCCGGTTTAGCTAGCTCGCGTGGACCATTTTTATTTATAAAAAAATGCATATCTATAGCCAGCCCAATCAGAATTATTACCTACCTCTATGTTATTTATTTGTTTCACTAACTCTGCTTGCGACTTCCTCTGATCCACCGTGATATGTTCCATCGCCCGTTCGTATTTTTTTTTTCGACTTGTAGACAAAAATTGTAATAGCTCTGCGCTAATATGCATCATATGAATACCTATAATAAAAAATAAATTAATTTGATTATTAGTTCCGGGGATTACCCCCTAAAAACAGATGTCACCTCTTCCTCCTTTTCCTATATCAGTATACACATAGATAGATAAGTTTGTGTCCCTGTGATGGTGATAACAGCGCTCAGTTTCTCAATTCCCTTAAAATGGCAAGCACCTTTTAAAATAAAACTGGAAATATTAGAATGAATTAGATACACCTCTGCTTAACCATACCCTGGATGATTAAATTATGATGATGACGGTTCATCATCATCTGCCTAGCCTTTTGCCAACTATATTGGAGTCGGCTTCCAGTCGAACCAGATGCAGCTGAATATCAGTATTTTAGATGAAGCGACTGCCTATCGGACCTCCACAACCCAGTAACTGGGTAATACGATACCCCATGGTAAGACTGGTTGTCAGACTTATGAGCTTCTGACTAACACAGATTTACAAATGATAGCCGGCACCAACGGCTTTACGTGCTTTCCGAGGCATGGTGGAAACTCGTTATGTCAGATGGTCACCCATTCACAGACCAACCTCGGCAAGCGCGGCTTAACCCGGAAGATCGGCCTGTGCGGCTGTAATTATTTAGCCACGAGCTCCTCATTATGATGATGACGGTTATGGGTTAATATTACGAAAATGTTACACGTTAACATGTTTCGCGTATCTAAAGAATCATACAAACAGACCGCACTATATTTACGCGGGATTAGATTAGATAACGTGTTGCATCATTAGCATTAGACACTCTTTCACGCATGTTTTACACGAAATTGTTACCGAAGTTTTTTTTCTAAACTCATGAAACTAAATCAGTAAGAAAAACGACTTAGGTACCGCAAACGTATTTTTGAAGTGAAAACTTCTTTAGCGGCGTTGTACACTTTTTCTGTAATGGGTAAAAAATTTAAAACTCGCGTCAGGGTCACGTGACCGTCAGGGTCACGTGACCGTCAGGGTCACGTGACCCTGATCGAAAATGAGTAAGACGTCATTCAAATTAAAAATAAAACATAGTAACAAAAAAGTTTTCACTTCTACCGGCACTCCTGGAGTGCAACCTTTTTTTTTTGAAGTGAAAACTTCTTTAGCGGCGTTGTACACTTTTTCTGTAATGGGTAAAAAATTTAAAACTCGCGTCAGGGTCACGTGACCGTCAGGGTCACGTGACCGTCAGGGTCACGTGACCCTGATCGAAAATGAGTAAGACGTCATTCAAATTAAAAATAAAACATAGTAACAAAAAAGTTTTCACTTCTACCGGCACTCCTGGAGTGCAACCTTTTTTTTTATAGTGAACTTTTGGTTAGTTGGTTTAGGCGTAAAAAGCGGAATTCGCAAAATGGCAACCGAGACGCAAAAGGACTCTCTCTTAAATTCTCAAAATAGCCAATTTCCAATTTTATCATTTGCCATTTTGAGGATTAAGGTTTTCGAGAATTGGCCATATTGAGCATTAGCCTTTTAGACAATTTGCGCCTCGGTTGACATTTTGCGAATTAGGCTATTTGCGCCAAAACCGATTAGTTGTAGTAAGTAGAAAATACTGAAAGTGACTATCAATCTAAATGGTCCATGTTAAATGCCAACAAGGCTACCGCCACTTTCTTGGCCGCTTTACCAGCTGACAGCGTTTTGAGGAGTTTTCGATTGTTTTGTAATAGTTTAGTATTACGAGTACTTTAATTTAGTAATGTACTCGTATGGTAGGACAGATGTAAAAATTTATAGATAAAAAAAAAACTAAAAACCTTTTTTTTCACCAGATCCCTAAAAATAAGAAAATAACCCTACGGGGCTGAGAGAAGGGCCACTCAAAACGTGGGGGCGTATATTATTTATGGGATATATTTACATGACGTGTATAGATCGTGGGTGTAACTTGCAAAGATACGCCCCCACGTTTTGAGTGGCCCCTCTCTCAGCCCCGTAGGGTTATTTTCTTATTTTTAGGACATTTAAAAACGTGAGTATTTAGATTTTTTTTAAATCTATTAATTATTTTATTATTTTTATCTTTGTTCATCGGGTTTGAAGCTACCCTGAAAATTTCAGCCTGCTAACTTATCGGGAAGTGCCTCAAAGCCTGTCCGCCATCTTGGACGTCCGCCATATTAGATTAAAGTCATGTGACTATTTTTTTCGCATTCCTGACAGCAAACCCTTTCATTTGATACCCATATCATGGGGGTGGATTTCAAACAGCCAATCTTGGGCAGGCCGCCATATTGGATTTGTTATGAAGTTTCTTAGCTAGTCATGTATTGTCATCAGAACTCAGAGCGTGTGCAAAATTTCAGTCTGCTAGCTTATCGGGAAGTGCCTCAAAATTGAGTTGCAAAAGTCCAACCGGAACGACAAACAAACAAACAAACAAGAAAAGTGAGTGTATAAAAACGTGGGAAAAAACATGGGAAAATGAAAGATGAGTGTGGAACGGAACGCAGAGGAATGAATGAAAGGGAAGAATAAAAAAAAACAGAGACAGAAGACGGAAGGAAGACATATTGGTCGAATGCAGGAGAGAGCGATTGGGTCAAAATCTTTAGTAATATTTATTGATATTGTAAACCAAAGGAGTTGAAGAAAAACCTACTGCTGGCATAATATTCCATACCTACATTTATTACGTTAATTTGATAAACTATTATTTAATCTACGTAACAAGCGGTTTCTAACGATTCCGGGATATCGTTAAAATTAACAATTCCAGAAACACGTAGTGTGCATTGTGTAACTTTACTACGCATGCCCTGACATTAGAAGTATCGGGAAGTGATAAACCTAAATAAAATTAATTATTGTTGTTCTTAGATAAATCTTCTTCAACAGCATCTGGAGTAATCTGATTCATAAGTTTCGATATTTGGTTACTCTATAATATATTTCTCTTCTTTTTAACCGACGAAAAAAAGGAGGACGGACTACAACCAATTAAAAAATAATACTGTAATCATGCGGTTGTTTGACAATTAGTCGAGGAAAATCACTTGAAAAACTAAAAAGTCCGTAAAATGTTTAAAAAATAAAATTCCTCTTTCAGCCCTCAGGGGTTGAATGTGGAAACGTTTAGGGGTCGAACGCGGAAGAGGGTAGAATTATTGGGGGTTGAATGTGGAATAAACCATTTTTTTCAATATCACGTTCTTCGTATGTTTATACAATATTCTCATAGAGTTAATAAAAAAAATTACATCAAAATTTTACAGTTACTGAAACGATTTTTTTTTTAAATGCACCAAGGTCACGAGAATCTGTTAAGAGATTTCCGCGTCCCTAGAACACAGTTACTGAAGGAACTGTGTGGTTTTTAGTTATTGACAACTCTTTCCACTCCACGCAAGACAGGAAGATAAAATGATGGCATTCTAAAAAAAAAAACAACAAAAAAAGAGTGGTACCAAAAAAAAAAAACAAAAACTGTGTGTGACATAAAAAATTCAAAAATTTCGCAAGAAAAAAAAGTTATTCGGCAAACGACCACAGGAAAAATCCTCCATCTTGATTAATCTGCGGCCTTCAAAACCGTTGTATATTTTCAATTCTTGTTGTGGTTGCCTGATTTACTTCTGTTGACCTGAAGCTTTTCAGTTTGCATTTCTTGGTATTCAGAGGAAAATCTCCTCCAAAGTCCAAACTCTACAGTTTAAATTTGGGTGCAGATGCTTTCGGATTTCACCCTGTCTAGCAATTGCATCATGTTGAACAATAGTTACTGTCATAATATAGTTGAAATAAAAGTTTACTTGGAGTAAACTAAATGCTATTATAACTACGGGTATAGCCCTTCCAAACTGCTCTGTCTAATAATAAAAGTGGAAATTTAAACCAATTCCGCTGTTAAACGTAGTTTACTGTCTAAAAACAGATCTACTTAGTCACAATCTCAATTTCTTTTCAGTAACAATATAATTTATTATTATATTATAGAATAAAAATTAAAACATTAATAACAAAGGGGTCTCTAAAAGATTGCCACTATGGACGCAGGCGTACGTCATCAGACATGCAAATCGTTCGTAAGTTCGAGGGCCGGGCGGGTATCGTCTCGGGTGCGCCGGCGCCGCCGATCACGTCGGCTGTGCCCGACGCGAAATGCGGTGCTTTTTATGCAAGAGTAATCACATACACGGTTTGTAGTGTAAGTAATCACATTGGTACACGGAAACTGAAAAAATAGTTAATTGAACGTGACTAACAGCCAGACAGAATGAAAATATAATAGACTCGTGTCGCGGGGTATTTGGGAGAGTGACAGTGTAAAAACGGGTTATCTAGTGCATCCCTTATTTCGGATTGATACGATCGCCGGATGCGCCATGCATCACCTGTCTTTTTTAAAATTGAATAGCAAATAGTGTACATTTTTACTTACGAAGTAACCTTTGGCTTTGTCTTTCTAAATAATTCTTGTTAGTGTATCATTTTGATGATATGAAAGGTTACAAAACTGTGTGAATCCATATCATAGGATAGAAAGAATTGACTTCTGACAAGATGTAATAAGACTAATGTAATGGAAACATAATAAAGAAGACATTAAAAAAAAAACGTATACCGAACTTATCAGCTTTTAAGATATTTAAACAATATATTTTTATTAAATCATGCCTCTTACACAGCCCACCTTCACATTATTTACTTCTTTTGCCTCTTCTACCTCCGCTACCATACATATTTAAAAAAAAGAGAAATCAACCTAAATTGTCTATCGAGTAAGACAGATTGTCCTGTAATATTATTATTATTATTTATTGATTTTTCAGACATGTTACGTCCAAAAATACATTCCATTAAAATATCACAATAAAATAAAATCATAATTTAAAATTAAAATAAAATGTTACATCAAAATTAGAATAAAAATTAACATGAAAATTACAATAAAATAGTATAGTAATATAATTAAATAAATCAATAGTAGTATTGTAATATAATTTATAGATCAGTGATGATTACGACCGACACATTTTTTGATGATTGCTGACTTTATTTTATTTTTGTTGCAGGTAACATCAACGAAATACTTCTAAAAGCACAGAAGCATGCCTAGATCAAGCAGAGCACCATCTATCAGGAAAGATCAGAATTTGTTTTAACAACTTGACCAATTGAATTGAAAGCTTACACATGCATCATTGTCAATTTATTTCTGGACGTCGTCGTTAATCTAAAAATCATATTTCGTCGGGTCAGTTACTGAGAATCCATTCGATGAGATTCGCTTTATAAGTCGATGGCAAACATGTCAGTGACGTACGAATGGCGGGCTAATTTGTCGGCGCAAGCTATAGGCGACGGCGGGCGGGTAGAAACAGGGGAACTATTTCCTTCTTTTTACAAGTGAGTGCCCCTGAGTTGTGCAGGGTTTCGAAAATAACAGAATGTAGAAAAATATCTACCATTTAAATCGAACACTACAACAAGGCAATGTTTAAAACGTCGCGTCGCCGCGTCGTTTGCGGATCGTACAATACTCAGGTAAAAAATTATTAACTGTTATTATCTGAGAAGGGAGTTTTTCTATTCATGATAGAACTTAAATATAATGTGGTCATGCTATGCGGGGTATTGCAATGATAGGTTCATTTTGATTTAAGCCACAATTATATCTGTTTTTAAACGACTTCAAAAAAAGGAGGAGGTTCTCAATTCGGTCGGTATTTTTTTTTATGTATGTACATCGATTACTCCGAGGTTTCTAGTCCGATTAGTGTGATTCTTTTTTTGTTCAATGCAGTATACTTGCAGTGTGGTCCCATAAAAATTCATCCAATTTGGTTCAGTACTTTTTATTTTGTGAGCATTTTTATTGATTTCGGCTACTTGGATCACATGATGATTTTAAGTTTTTGCGTGTTTGTTACGCGATTACTCCGCCAATTGGGAACCGATTTTCAAAATTCCTTTTTTGTTGTATTAGGGATCGTTCACCTTAGGGAATATTGCAAGTTTCATCAAAATCTGTTCAGCGGTTTTTGAGATAGGGAATTTTATTAGCATGTGTACATGAGCGATGTTAATACCGGTGCCACGGATTACAAAATTCTAGTGCATACAAGGATTTGGGTTGAATATTTAAACTAAAAAGAGTAAAATAAAAACTTTTTTCAAAAAAAAAATAACCGCCTTCAAAAACAACCACAAAAAAAGGGTAAAATAACCTACAAAATAACTTTTCTTTCGGAAGTCGGTGGCAAAAAAGACAACGAAATAAAAAAACAAAGCCACCGACTTCCGAAAGAAAAGTTATTTTGTAGGTTATTTTACCCTTTTTTGTGGTTGTTTTTGAAGGGGGTTAAATTTTTTTTGAAAATTTTTTTATAGTTAAGAAACCATGTTACTTTAAACATAGAAATTCATAGTACACCACCGACCGCAGTCGGCTAGATAAACTAATAAAAAAATCGATAGCTAGTAAGCTAGTAACTAAGGAAAACAAATACACAAAGAATGATTTTTCTATGCTCGATATAACCGTTTCTATTATAAACTACATATCTGTGAACATTAGAAGCATGATATAACATTTTGTCACTTGCGACAGACGGTTGTCAATCGTCGACATATTTATTCTCAGCTCGCCTATTGAACTAATTTATAAACGGTCACAAATCATATTGATCAATTTAAAAGTCCCCCTAAATGATTTAAACACTTTTATCGTTCATGTGTGTGCAGTCGAGTCATCGTCGCTTATGACTTGAGAAAATTGTCTAATGTTAGACACGACCACTGTATGAAGTGAGGCCTTTGTCCAGCAGTGGGTCAGTGACAGGCTGGTATTAATATTTTATTTGTTTACTCAGTGTATGTGTTTTTATTGTTTCTAACATACGTGTATGTATGTATGTAGATGTTGGAGGAGAAAATGAATCTAATAGCAGTTATTATCCATTAATAAATTGTATAAACGATCGGTTCTCTGTCCAAATAATATGAAAATTCACCTAAAGCGTAGTGAAGAGCGGTGCGAGGGCGAATTACAACATCAGCTTTTAAGCTTTTGTCAAACAGACAGGCGTGGCGAACGCGAAGCGAGGCGTTTTTGTTTGTAATCTATGCAATTGTTTGAAGCCCGTCACATAAACTATCGGATCCTTTCGCTTTTCTATGTGACTGGATTCAAACAATTCCATACATTACAAATAAAAACGCTTCGGATCGCATTCGCTTCGCCTGTCTGATGAATGATACTAGTTTTCCTTCAGTAGTAAAATAAAAGTGACTTAATTTCGATCAGATTCATATCCAGATTTTTTTTAAATGCGTCATAGTATTTTTATAAATAAGTAGGTATTTCAAGAGTCACACAATTTTCAAGGGCGATTTATTCGAAAGGAAGAAAGAAAAAATTACATTAATTGGCATTCAATGTTGTAAATGTTTTTAGCGTCCAATTTAACGGACTTAACAAATTGTTTCATAGGGATAAACTAAAGCAGCACGCCATGATGAACAAATACTGTCTACTAAAACCATGGACTTAACAAATATAAAACACCAGAAATCCATTTTTCTGCTATAAAAGTGTGGTTAATGTCGAGTCTGTCAGGTAAGCAGCGCAGTACCTAATTTTGGTGTTTACCAATTTTTTATTTCTTCTTGACATAACACTTTTTGAGTATAATTGGGTTTACAATCATTATCAATAAAGTACATTTGTATTTTGTATAAAAAATTTAATTGTCATTTAGCTGGTCGATTTTCGCCTCACGGCAAGCCGCACGGCAAGTCATCAGACAAATCAACCCAAAAATAGATCCGTGTAATTGCCTTATTACATTGTAAATTTTGAACCTTGAAAAGTATGAAGTCCCTAGTTTACCCAGTTAAAATCAGTCAGTACTCTTCGCTTAAGAGTCTATCATAGCCAATATGACTTGAATAAGGTCTGATTGCCCGAGTATGCCAGCACAGATGTATGTCCTTCGTATTTGACAGATATAATTATTTGCTAATAGTATGCACTTATTTCTAGCATAAGTTACTTAGTAGTAACTTGCTTACCTAGTGCTTGCCTAGTGGCAAGCGTGCTTCACCGTCAACCACATAATTGCTTATCTTCAGGCGTGATTGTGGTCAAAAGCGAGCTTATCATAAATAAAAAAGTGTACTGAGTTTGAAGTAAATTAAATGAGGTATTCAAGTTGCCTATGTAAAATATGAAAATTGATACGTTAGATGCATAAAATGGATTTTTAACAACAAAAGCACATTCCAAAGTAACTCTTAAGTAACAAAACCGACTCGTACAATGACTTTTATTCGACTCTTGCCGATCGACGATCTCTATTTGAGATTTTCTATCGATGAATTATGTTCGAGATGGCTCGGTGTTAAGAGATGATCGATCTGAAAAAAAAAAACGTATTCATTTTTTATTAAAATGCGTAAATGTTCACAAATATTGTCTAGCAAAACGAGTATACCTATTCGTGTTAAGGACATTCATTGTTATGTGCAAGACGAAATACGTATAAAATACTTACGTTTCGTTTAAAACATTGCTATTTTTAATTTCGCAGCGCCAAATCACTCCGACCTCACACGAAGTAGCTCTAACTAAAAATGACATCACAAAATATATATCATCGCCACAGATAACATGATTTAAATCAACGCCAAAACATGGCTGAATGTTTTGTCGCCGGCCGTAATTTAGAGCAGTAGTATTTCTATTAGGCAGATGAGTAACGCCTGTGCACGACCCCACATGGTGCTACTTGCGAAGTTGCGACGCGACTTTGGTCAAAAGAAACGCGGACGCGCGTCCTTCGTGTGAGTACCATCACATCTTGTGGTGAAATGTGAAATATGCTAAATTACTTTCATTTATTTTTGCCATAGTCGCTGTAACTTGATCGAGTAACTTGGCTTGATCGAGTCGGTCGTGGCCAAGCCGTAAGGTTGTTCCACTAAGTGATGTAGATTCGACACTCGTTTGCGACAAGTCGCCACTCACACTTGTTTTATTATTTCTCTAATGACTAATTTAACCCGTGGTCTATTAAGAGCGCGTGGCATGTCGACTAGTTAACGCCCTATTTGAAAGCTATGGTAATTTTACACGTCTTTAACGAATAGGTGCTTTGTTGTTTTCTTTTCAGTAAAGTTGTAAGTGTTTTATGGTGTTAGGCGGAAGCACCGTTCATTATTTTTGTGTACTTGATTAGATTTACTTTGATTCAGTTATGTGTGTTGTATTAGAAAATATCTCTGCAAACACGTATGTATTTTTTTATTTTAAAAAAGTAATTCTGTAACTAGTAAGTAAATAAATACTTTGACTCGAGTATTCATTCCTAATATTGAATTAAAAAGAAAAAAAAAAACAAAAACAGCTCACCAAAATCTTGCAAAAAGCACCGTCGACCAAAGGCAGTAAAAAGAAGCTAGGCGCCGAACTCGAACGCTTAACAAAACTTGTGTCGTACTTTAATCGGGCAGGGCTTATATGAAAAATTATGACATCAGTTTAGTATGCGGGATGGTGCCCGTCTTGCTCCACGGCGGGGCTGCGGGACTGCGGGACAAACCCCGCTGGATCGGGGGCTAATTGGCGAAGAATGGTCCGCCGTTCTGTCCTCTTAGTATTCTGTTCGGGCTGGCTCTCGGTACTAACATCAATCTCAATATGAAGAGATGACGGGCGGCGGAAAAGCTCGGCGCGGACAAGAAATCCCTCTTAGCGCGTGTTCGCCGTGATGACCGGCACATTGATTGATCCAACGGTTTGATTGCTCGCGAAAAACTGATATGATACCCACTTGCTGCAATTTAATTTAATTCTTTAGTTGAAAATCTAAAGCAGTAGTAGTATCTATCTTCTTAAATAAAGAGTATCAAGAATAATTATATATATTATTATTTTTTATAAATTTTAGATAAAAAGAAAAAGAAATATTAAAAACAAAAAATATGATTTTAACAAATTAATTGAATTAAATAAATTATATAATAATAAATGATGAATAAATTAGTAACAATAAAAAAAAAACACAAAAACAGTAATGACCCGTTGGTATCAACCCAGCCGGGTGAATTTCTTTGTGCAATTAATTCGTCTCCATATACGATGAGAAAATGTATCCCAGCAGTGTTAACACTTATGCTGATGATGATTATGATGATAAATTAAAACATTATAGTTTATTGCTATAATAATGTTTTTTTAGGCAGAGTGAAGGCCTGAAAGATTTGTATACTTACATAGACTTAAATTTTTCAACATTTTAATTTGAAGTGATGAAAAGACTCGAGAATTTATTCAGTACGTGGTGGGAGCTCGTTTTACGCAACTTGTCGATAGCTGAAACTGAAAGGCGGTATACAGAGTTTTAAAGGATAATGCAGTATTTTTATGTAAATTTTTGTTTTAATAAAAAAATGCCATGAGGATGATGTATATTTAACTTATAATTATGTTCATTCAAAGTAACGAAGTCAGTCTCCGTTACTTGAGTAACGGGAGACTTGACTTTGTTACGTTTACCTTATACTAAATTGATATTTATAGCTGATGCTGTCGATATAATTCTTGGAACTAGGGTTTGCATAGACCACAAAGGGTTGTTAATTCCAGTGCCGGTTCAAAAGTTTAATTACATTTTAGAATAATACAGTTCAGCTGATGATAGATCAAGCTCGATAATTGAATATCGGTTTCGTCAAGTATCTACCACACTAGCTCTGTGAGGGTTTGACCATGTCTCATGTCTTCAAATTTAAGCAATCCCATCCAGGTTTGAACCCACTTCCGGCAACCTGTAAGTCGCAGCAATGACTGAATTAATAAATTATTATTGTCTACGTTTTTAAGTCTAGCCGTTTTAGATATAGGAAAAAATACAGGTATAAATATTGTACGTAATAAAATTTATTAGAGTATATTGGCCTATTTTTAATGATAATATTTTGTATTAAGTGATTAAAATATAAACAGAATTGAATCAAAATTTACAAATAGGTATTACGAACTAAATATTTACAAAAGAAACTAAATGAAAACTAAAATTAAAATTATTAAAAAAATACACAAAAAGGCAATACTTTGCAGATACTTTAGGCATTAAAGTACTCCAGTTCGCATCACTGCTCAGAAGACACTTAACGTGGCAATGCCAACTTTTTGACCAAAGAAAGAAAGAAAAGTCGTCCCTATTTTAGTACATAAGTAAAGAAAATAGAAACGTTCTAATTTTTGAATTCTGTACCCTTAGCACGAGTTTTCACTCTTTTACTTTACAGCGTCTTTCCAGTATTTACAGCGTTTCTTGTATGAAAAAATGGAACAGCGCCTCTGGTGTGCGAAGAAGGAACTAATTTTTTCCATGAAAATTGTCAATTTGAAATTGTCAAAGTTCTAATTTACTTTACGTCTCAAATAGTGAAAACTCGTGCTAAGAGTACAGTTCGGAAAAAGACTTTCAAGTCTGCAGTGGTAAACCGTGCATTAAAAATAAAAACTTTCAGTTCCTGGTTAGTTGATACATGTTTTATCCTTATAGCTCCGTTGACGGGCCGACAAAAGGAGGTTGGTGTTTTTTTGCGGATTTATTCCCTTTTTAAATAATATTGTAAATAATATTTACTGAAAAAAGTATTTTGATAGCTTTACCTATTTCATTAAAATACTTTAGATTCGGTTTGTTATATCATCAAAATGTTAATTATATCGCAAAAAAATTGATATTTTAAATGCTGCTGGTTCAAGTTACACAAGGCTGGCACTTTCGGGGTCGTGGGACTTACCGGGGTCGCGGGACTTATCTCATTACCGTGACCCCGGAACATAAAGGGCTATTGAAGGACACTGTGGATTTTGGTCAGTACGAGTCTGACCGCAGAAATATTAAAAACAGTCCTCCCGCCCTGTCCGGGGTGGGAGGACTCATTTGATGATTTTACCAGGCTGAAAAAAAAAGCTGGCTCTTTTCCTATTTATGTGGTGGTTATAATTTCTTTCATTACTCGCCTTGTTGTTTTTTGATAATTTTACATATTTTTTTTATATTATCTATTTATAGTTAATAAATAATGTACAGATGCAAGCACATCAACCTACACGATATCTGTCTTTCCGAATCGAACAAGAGTTAGGTATATGTTGTTGTGATAAAATTGAATATCGGCAGATAAAACGACAGTTAGGTTAATGTGCTAGTCTGTACCTACGTAAATGAAGCTTTCGCCCAAATCAATAATGTAGGTCCATTAATTGATTGAAAACCTGGCCAAAGAAACACAAGATTTTTCACAGATCAAGCGTCGATGTTTTTCAGTAAAGGATAAAAATTTCGCACATTCGCAGGCTAAATGTTACATTATACCGAATAAAACATCGTGATATCTCTCTTATCATACTTGCAAAGATCGGCGTAATGTATACGTGATATTATTATTGTAATGTTAAAATTCGTTGACCAGAGATCCTTGAGAGCCGTCGATGAATAACAATGGCAACACAATCCACGGATAAGGCTTGATTCAGACGACACGGAGCGACCATTACTGTATGAATTTATGTATGTGGACGCAACCCGGTTTTAGTGCTCTGACCGAGTTGTGGTTCTTATTTTAATAAAGATAATAGAGTTTTAAGTTTAAATATACTTTATTGCTAATGCTGGACCACAATCATCACAAAACCTTCAATCTATACACAAACAGACCAATTTCTGTTTCGTTGAGTAAAATGTGGGTAGTGTAACGTGGTGCTACGATGGACTTGCGAATTGTATCATATAATGTATAGTACAGGAAGATTGGAGGTATATAAAACTGAAATTATGTTTTTTATTATTTTAAAATCGTGATTTAATAATAAACCTTTATCATGTAAGAAATCATGAAACAAAAACTAGGTAAGTATTCTAAACACGAGTAGGTACCCACACTTTCTCGAAAAAAGTGGATACATAACGGCCTAAAAAGTTGTTTTATTCCTTGATATTTGGTCCCATTGTTTTTAGGATACCTGTTACATTTTTTGATCCATATACCTATCAAAAGTTTTACTCTTGTAGTTTCCTTGGTTGTTGTTGTTCAGTTTATTAGTTAAGACTTATTAAAATTAGTTAATGTATTATGTAAAATTACACTTTTTCTTTCTATACTTTTGGCCTACGTCATAACGGAAACTGGTTGTTTTCTAGTAGAACTCTTTGACGAGGATATTATGGGATTTATCACAGTCAAAACATCTATTTTTTCATTTGAAGAAAACTTTCAATCAGCTTAATTATTTTATTTCTTTTATATGATAATTATCTTGTCACATATTTTTCTTTATGTGAGGTGACTTACTGCACAGATTTTTGCAAAAATATAATTATGTCTTTTAATATAATTTATTGAATTTTTAACTTATTGTTGTATTTAAAAGAAAATAAGTAGGTATTTACTGCAAATAAAACTGATATTTAACCTGTAAATATTTATTATCTCCTAAAGTGTTCTCGCTGCTGAAGTGAAAAGTAAATGTGTGTTACACGAGAGCAAAGTTTTTTGCATCTCGTGCCTTTGAATCCCTCGCCACACTCAGGATTCAAAATCAGCACTCACAGCAAAAAACGACTTTGCTCTCTTGTTGCGCAAATAACTACATATTTTCTTTTTCTACTGCCTTGATCGGTAAAAATTCTGCATCTTTAAAATTAGCTTTCCCCGTTCATTATCAATCTTCTCCGACAGAGAAGATTTAAATGTTCATTTTATTCTCATGGCTATACGATGCAGAAAGGAAACAGAAAAATTAAGATTAGAGAGATTAATTCAAGCAGAAATACGGTTCATAATAAAAATATGAGGGGGTGTGTTTTGATCAGAGCTGTAACTTCATAAAGTGGAACAGGGATTATATTCTGGCTAACGAGACTGCATGCGATAATAGCACTACCAATGGATTAACTTATAGTCAACATATTAAGCTAGCGGATCTTTTAGTCCGCCTTTTTCGAAGGCATTACGTTTCAATCGGATTATAATGTTCTTTTAATAGAACTAACGACAGCGGCAAATGACAATTATTACATGAAACTGATGAAAGTAATATTGTTAAAATATTATTGATGAAACATACTAACTTTTTAAGAAACACTATCTATTGCAGACCTAGAGTTTCTAAAGATAGAAACCAAAAGAGGTTTTATTCAGAGACCGATTAAAAGATAATGGCCGTTCAAAGTGTCATTATACCTCTCTTCGGAAACGAAAAATATGACTTTATCTGTATCACTCAAAGGAATAGCGAGGGCCTTACACAATAACCCTCAGAGCTATAGGTAGGTGCTTTTTGCCAGTCCCACTCGACTGGCGACGTCCCCATCTTGCTTACATACATTTCATGAGCTATTAAATCCAACCCCTCTACAGATGTCACCGATAATTCTTAGAGTTGTTGAAACCACCCCTTTTAATCGTTCGAATTTTATGTAATTGCCTAGAAATGGTATTTTATAACAGAAGGAGTAGTAACACTAAAAATAAACTAACTTATACTGTTACCGTTTTTAGCTTGCGTTATCATATTCTACAAAGGGCCCAATACCAAGTTGTACCTAGAAAAAAATTCAATGGAAAAAAAATGCATGCCAAACTTAAAGTTCTGTATCAAAAGTAAGAATTAGGTAAGCGATAACTTTACTGTAAAAGAAGTCATAGCATTAACCAATTTATTTGCTATGGTGAACGATTTTTTATCAGTAAAGCGATTTGATAAGCATAGGGAAGGACCGGCGCGGGCGGCGCGCGGCGGTGGCGAGCGACGGCCGCGTCAGGCAGTGATAAAAAATGGTGCAAACTTAGGTATATACATATTTACATTTCGGTCTGTATTTGCGAAGTTGGTATCAGTAATGCGTTTTGCATTTTATTTTTTTATGAATGGTACCTCTCTGAATGAGTATATTTATTTGCATGGCCTTGCATTAAAGATCTAAATTATTGGGAAACACCAAGCCTTGGCCAAACCTATAAAAAACTTAAAAAAAAAAACTAACAACCTCAAAACAGCATTTGTCGTTGATTTAAGTAAGGGTCGTTTTGCAGTTACATTTTTTTGACAAGTGTTCAGAGGTGATTAACTTTTTACCGCACGGCACAAATATTTGTATTCACAGCAGTTTTTAGAGTAACAGCAGTGTTATAAGTACCTATATCTTCTTATTTTATTTCCATACTTAGTTATATTTTAACATATTTAATAAGTAACACGTAACTGTTAGCAACCAAAACCGATGACATAATAAAAATAATCACACATAAGTGATATCTGTCACACCGCGACCTCCACAAATAATGCCATCAGCTCTGGAACTTAACTGTGAATTCGTGAAATTAGTTGAGCTGTTAGCTATTTCTCGTTTGTAGATTCATTTGACTTCTCTTTTTTTTCAATTTTTATATCCATGTAAAAAATCACAATGGTAAATGTATAATGTCGCAGGATTTTCATATAATTAGGTTATTGATGAAACACCGGAAGAAATATTACCCCTGTGACCCTGTCGCTCGATTCCTACGTAAAACAAATGAATATCTCCAAGGAAAACATTTAAATGTGAGTTTCACTTAAAACGATATACCTACGAGTATTTTCTTTCGAACACGGAATCTGTGTGCTTAGTGCGAGTTTTTATACGTTGACGCAATAGTAACGTTTAACCGCGTTTGGCGCTCTCATTGGTTGAAAAAGTTCTCACAACCTTGGAGCGGGCCAATGAGAGCGCCAAACGCGGTTAAACGTTACTATTGCGTCAACGTAAAAAAACTCGCACTAAGCACACTGGACATATTCCTATATTTTTGTTATATATTCCTATATATTCCTTGGAGATATTCCTACGTAAAACAAATGAATATCTCAAAGGAAAACATTTAAATGTGTAAAAATTGGTTTCGCTAAAAACGATAATTATACGAGTATTTTGTTTCGAACACGGAATCTGGACATTTATTAATCTAAGTTTGATGGTTTCAACACGATAAAAAAAAAAGTTCGTTCTGCTCCAGGCAAAAGCGAACCCCGTCTGCGCTGTTTACCTATTCTAACTAGAACCCGTTTCTAAAGCATACATTTAGTATTTTTGGTTTGAAACTAACGCTTTGAATTCCGGTGAAGGTGTGCTTCAATTCAAATAAGCTGTGATCTGTTTTGACTGTCAATGCAATTTGCATTTTCTAGGAATTATTGTCGGCTGAATTGAATTGTTGTAAACCGCGTGCAATTGATTAGGTATTATCCATCCTGTCGAATTAGACAATCAAATTTAATTAATTACGAGAGATCGCCAGTTATCCAGTAAGTATTTAGTAATCTGTGTTTCGGGGTCGTTGTTGTATCTAGGCAGACATTTGACTGGTAGGTATTATTAGAAGAGGGAATAGAAACCCGGGACTCTTCTCACTAAGTTTTTTATAGACTCTACAGACTCTTCATTATGTTAAGTTGGGTTGTTGTACATTTGCCACAGTTTTATAAACCTCATACATTGAAAGTTAATTCGGCACAGCTTGATTTTGTAGTTGTAAATTTGTCACATGTCTTCATTTCACATAATTTTTCACATAAGACGGCAGCAGCGATACCTCCATGATCCTGTTCCACTGTAGTACTTTGTGTTCAGATTCCACATTTTTCGTTTTCTGTAGTTTTATATGGGATTTTATTATTTAATTGTTCTGTTATCCGTGCGGATAAAATAAATGAGGAGAAATTACATTAAACAATATAATCAAAAAACAAAAATTGTGACTAATATACACATACTTTTTTTCGTGGCGAATTAACTTTGTGGCATATTTACAACAACCCGTTTAGGGGGTTGTTAATAATGTGAAATTGATTAGGTTGTTGTTAATAATTATGAAATTGAAATTTAAAATAAAAGCTTTTTAACTATGAAGTTTCTTTGGCAATGTAATGAAGTTTATATATTTTGTTTTATTATTTTTCCACTCAATACTTTTATATAGGTGGACTATCCAACACAAAATAATTCGAATTCGAAGCAGTAGTTTCTGAGATTAATAAATAATATTAATTGCCTATACACACAAAAGCGTTTTGCATATACTATGCTGCTACGACACGATGTTATCCTCGCTTTGTCAAATCGTCAACCCTGGATAGTATTAAGATTTCACTCAAAAGGGATTTAGATTCGCAGCACCTGTACTTATACGTAATTAGAGGGAAGCTCCCCACGTCGTCGTGCTTGTGTTCTCACATCGTCTGACAGAAGCTATGATCTAACAGATATAGTAGATAGATGGATCTATGGCGCGTTTCCATTATGCAAGTCTTGCATTCAACTCTGACGTCACTTTAGTACACAAAAATAGTTCCAAATTCACAACAAAATGTTTTGTTCAATAATTTGTAATGATAAGTTCTGATCTCACTTTTGATCTCATTCATAATTTTATATCCTTTGGAGCTGATTTTTCAATAGCCAGTTAACCTCTAACTGAGGAATTAAAATAACGGTTTGACATAAATATTTTCTATAGATAAGCTGTCAAACCGCCATTTTTATTCCTCAGTTAGCGGTTATCTGGCAATTGAAAAATCAGCCCTTAGTATTTTAAGTTTGTAGTTAATTAATTGTTTTATGTGTTAAGTTCTTAGTTTTTGTAACATTTTAGTCATCATTTTTTAGCTAAGATTTCGATAACTCTCCAATTTCAGGAGTTTTAGTTGCTAATTTCGAAATTTGTATAATTCATAATTCATTATTAGGGTTCCGTAGCCAGATGGCAAAAAAAGGAACCCTTATAGATTCGTCATGACTGTCTGTCTGTCCCTCTGTATGTCACAGCCACTTTTCTTCGAAAGTGTAAGAGCTATCCTGTTGAAACTTAGTAAGTAAATGTAATAGTGAACCGCATTAGGATTTTCACACAAAAATAAGACAAAGACAAAGGGGTTGCCCCCCATACTTAGAATTGAAACTCAAATATTTTTTTTCGCCTGACCCATTCGTGTGGCGTATTTATGGTCTTAGGTCTTTAAAAATGATGTTGAGGTTACTAATATATTTTTTTTCTAAACTGAACAGTTTGCGCGAGAGACACTTCCAAAGGTGTAAAATGTGTGTCTCCCCCTGTAACTTCTAAAATAAGAGAAAGATAAAACTAAAAAAAATATGTGATGTACATTACCATGCAAACTTCAATTGAAAATTGGTTTGAACGAGATTATGTTATTAGTTTTTTTTAGTACGTCATAAATGTACACCGCAATTTACCTTTCAAAGTTACATCCAACTACAAGAACTTTTATATTATGTTACTTTGCTGCTACGGAACCCTTTATGGGCGAGTCCGGCTCGCACTTGGCCGGTTTAAAAAAAGTTTTGTAGTTTTTTTTTACTTGAAGTAAAAAAAAAACTACAAAATGAAATTAACAATTTGTAACTTGTATGCAGGTTTGTTCAAGTTGCATGCATTTTGCAACTTGTAGGTATATTAGAAACGCGGCCTCAGAGTTGTTTACGGCGTTTTATATAGTTTTTTTACAACGTTGAGTTTTTGATATTTCGGTACTGTTGCAAGCTCTATGTTTACGGATGAGCATGGTCAATATCCCATGTTAGTTTTAAATTTAATTTATTTTATAATATCAAAGTCTGGAGAAAATTAAAGTCTAACCCGCAGTGGGAATGGTTTCTTTTGGTCCGTGTCCTTTACGATGGTTTGTTTTTGTCGTTGCCATCATAATATAATTGTTCTGCACTAGCTAAAATGCTTTTCTGTATTCAATAGTTTACAGTTTTTTTTTTTTGATGAAATAATTAGCAATCAAATTATTGTGAAACTAATTTCATTATTTTTATTAATGGTATAACCTTTTATTAATCTTAACAGGTCCCAACTTATTGCGCACGAGTATTATTAAGGATGGAAATATTGTCTACTAGCTGTTGCCAGCGGCTTCGCCCGCTACAACTTAAAAATAATCCCACGGGACAATAAAATCGGGATAAAAACTATCCTATGTGTTAGTCTAGTTTATTAACTAACTGTGTACCAAGTTTTACGAGTATCTAAATCCGTTCAGTAGTTTTTTAAAGAGTAACTAACATCCATCCATCCACCCAAACAAACTTACACGTTTATGATGTAAGTAAGATACGTAAAGAATACCTCTTTCTGAAAAGATTCAAAGATCATTAATCACGGTTTATTATTGCGGCCCATTAACCGTAATGCAATCTAATCTGGGGAGCGGGAAACATTTTACAGTATTGATATTTGTGTCATTATTGCTTACTCCATCAACTCTGAAAATACCAGCCGTTATGAAGTACTAAGTTCTACTCGTATGTCAGGGATGTGTACAAGTACAAACAATGTCCAGACTTTATTTTTCGACCACCATTGTAAACTTAATTAAGTAAAGGTTTTCCCAAAGATTTAATAAATAATTGCAGCCGTACAGGCCGATCTTCCGGGTTAAGCCGCGCTTGCTGGTATTGGTCTGTGGATGGGTGACTATCTGTTACAGCGAGTCCTCCGTGGCTGTGAAAGCACGTTAATCCGTCATTTGTAAATCTTTGACAGTCGTTATTGTAGTTAGCAGCTCTAAAAGTCTGACAACCAGTCTTACCATGGGGTATCGCATTACCCAGTTACTGGGTTGTGGAGGTCCGATAGGCAGTCGCTCCATGTAAAATACTGATATTCAGCTGCATCTGGTTCGACTGGAAGCCGACTCCAATATAGTTGGGAAAAGGCAGGCAG
This sequence comes from Agrotis clavis, assembly GCA_954870645.1. Taxonomy (NCBI): domain Eukaryota; kingdom Metazoa; phylum Arthropoda; class Insecta; order Lepidoptera; family Noctuidae; genus Agrotis; species Agrotis clavis. The sequence goes on from OX940917.1 coordinate 3,016,602, forward strand.
ATGATGATGATAGAATAAAGTTTCAAGGAATCAATTGTTTATAGCCGAACATTACATCTTTTTTATTTTGCAGTTATTGACAAGGACTCATTAGGGTTCCGTAGCCAAATGGCAAAAAAACGGAACCCTTATAGATTCGTCATGTCTGTCTCTCTATGTCTGTCTGTCCGTCCGTATGTCACAGCCACTTTTCTTCGAAAGTATAAGAGCTATCCTGTTGAAACTTGGTAAGTAAATGTATTATGTGAACCGCATTAGGATTTTCACACAAAAATAAAACTAATTTTGGAGGTTGCCCCCATACTTACATACAATTCAAACTTAAATATATTTTTTTACACCGAACCCATTCCTACGTATGGGGTATTTGTGGATAGGTCTTTAAAAATGATGTTGAGGTTACTTACATCATTTTTTTCTAAACTGAACAGTTTCCGCGAGAGATACTTCCAAAGTGGTAAAATGTTGATCCCCCCCCCTGTAACTTCTAAAATAAGAGAATGATGAAACTAAAAAAATATATGATGTACGTTACCATGCAAACTTCAATTGAAAATTGGTTTGAACAAGATCAAGTTATTAGTTTTTTTTTAATACGTCATAAATCGTAAACCGCAATTTACCTTTCAAAGTTACAACCAACTACAAGAACTTTTATATTATGTTACTTGCTGCTATGGAACCCTTTATGGGCGAGTCCGACTTGCACTTGGCCGGTTTTTTTTTAAATATAGACTAATATTATAAGGCTCTTAATCGGCCACTTCGCAATATTCCTAATGATTTATTTCGTGAATAATTAAAAATAGAATCATTAGGAATATTGCTTGTAGTGATCGTTTAGAACCTCTAATGTTAAACAACGTCCGATCACGCCACTTTCAGACATGCATGCGTATGACTGTATGTTCCAATAAGAACATGGCTTCATTGTTTTACTATAGAAAAAGAATACTTAAAGCTAAGTTAGAAACGTTCGTTATTCATGTCGCGATGTATGCAGTCTGTTGAATGTTTAGCAATTGTTTGGAGGGAGGCGCAGGGTAGGTGACAAAGGACCCTTAGGGTGAAGACGCGCCGGCTCACACGTGTACACACGACTACACATCAGGCTATACAAAACCAGTACAAGTTGACCGGTGAATGTGCGGAAAGATCATACAAAATGAGACCACGATAGACCGGTTTATTACAGCTTGATCTGTAGCGATGTGTACAAGCCATGCCTGTATTAACACTCACAACTATAGTTTTGCGAAAAATGAGGCGACTGCAATATGCATGTTAAAGATTTGGTATTAGTGCTGCTGTGCTGCTATCTTAGACCCATTTACACGCTGCAAGTAATTGCGCACAAGTTGCATGTAAGTTTTACTACCTACATTTGCGGACTATGAATGGAAAACATCTGTGTGGTTCCTTCCTCAAAAGACCATTTATTAGACACCCGCATGGTGATCCCTCGTATGATCTGAGCAAGACAATGTCTGGACTGTAAAAGACTGACTGAGCAAAACAATGTCTGGACTGTTAGAGAATGTGACCTCTTAGTTTGTTTTGGCCAAAGAGATTTAAAAGAAACTATAGAGCGGGCATTGGGAAGATTGTCATACAAAATTGTTGATGCCATGCGTCAGTAGCACAATCTAAGCGTTGCATAGCAACGCGGCTACTAAACTGAGGGATTTTTTACCTATTGGTAAAAATTTTGGATCACAAATTTCTTCGTGATGTCCCGTCTATTGCTCGTATGTAGTTTAATGTCTTTGGTTTTGGCTGTTTTTTCTCAGAGCAGTCAGTTACAAAACACCGGCCTCATCTAGCTTTAAGAATGTTGGTTGTGACGTGTAAAAGAGCGCAAGTAATGTAGTCTTACAAAATAAATATCATATTTTTATCCTGCTAATATTAAAAACGTGAAAGTTTGCTTGGATGGATGGATGGATGTTTGTGCTCTTTCACGCAAAACGTCGAAACGGATTTGTATGTAATAATATGGTACACAGATAGTTTATAACCTGGATTAACATATAGGACAGATTTTATCCCGTTTTTATGTTCCCGTGGCAGATTTTTTTTGGGAGAAGAGAAATTAGAAGATTTTTTTTTCCATATATTTCCTTAATTCAGTCAGTCACTAAATACACAAACATCCAAAACAACTACTAGTAGGTCATAAAAATATTTGGTCCGTGAAGGAATTCAATCCGCGGCATCCTGCGCAGCAGTTGAATGCTAAGCCACTGTGCCGATTATGTAGCCAAACAACGTTAATTGATCCGTTTATAAATAGGGCATTATTTTAAGCCCCACAAATCGCAATATGGAGTGACCATTGTCCACTGACTAATGCTACTTTCACATTAGTTGGTTTAGCAAAACGAGTACCGAAACGTCAAAACTTGGTCCAGTTGTTTCAAACAACTGTCTCCAACTAAGCTAAATGCAGAATTGGTTTATCTTAATAATTTAATAGATTATGCAAACGTGAGTTTTTAAGGCTATTATGGAGATCCAAATTCATATTTGTGCCTTGTGTTTTTTTTAGATCTTAATCCAAAATATGAAATGATTAACTTAACCCTCCACCCGTCACGCTTTTTTTATTACGTGATCCGCCGCGTGGGGTCTTCAGAGACCCCAAAAATAAATATCAATCAATTAGTATTGTAACATTAATAAATTATTGACATTATATTGGCGTTTCGCATTTGGATAGGACTTCATTGAAACAAAAAGTAAAAGATATTGTAAATTAGACATTAAAAAAAAATCAAAGTAATAAGACCAACATTTTTTTTAAATATTTTTACTGAGTCATCTTAAAATTAACTTAAAAATAATAAACAGAACCAAAATTATTACAAAGAAAGACTATTAAGTTCCTAGTAATTTACTTACGCCAGTCGTCGCTAGGGGTCCCTGAGAGCCTTGTGTAGAAATACACGTCCGTACCTCGAAGGGCGCGCGCGCAGACTTAGTTTCGATGGCGGGAGGGTGAAGTATAATCCTTTTAGGAGGCTACCTAAACTATGGGATCCGTAAACGTATTGTAAGTTTACATATTTAGCAATTTTCTAAAACCTGGGCTTTGAAAGACCCCACGCGACCGCGACGGGTCGAGGTCTAATTAAAGTCTAGTCGCCTTTCCACGCCCCTTCGTACACTAGGCGACGCAAGTCTCCGATACCTTACGATTTTGGTATTCATTGACGCGTGATGCTAGTGTTCGAACCTTGGGTTTGTATTGCGATAGCCGCTTGGATACCGAAGTCGTAAGGTATCGGAAACTTGAGTCGCCTTGTGTACGAAGGGGCTAACTGCAAAACGACCGTTGTACCAACGTGAATTGTCGTTTTGACGTTGACAGTTTTTTTAGACAAGTGTTCAACACATGTTTATTTTTCTTGTGGTAAGACGGTAGCTATTTACCGTGGTTTTACCCTCGCTGCTCGGGACCTACTCGATAAAATTAATAGATATCTAATACAAAAAAGATTTTTTCAATTAGAATTAATAGCTCCTAAAATTAGTGCGTTTAACCAAACAAACAAAGCTTCTGTTTTTTAAGCCCTGATGCAAAACAGGGATGTTATAAATTGGACATGTCTGGCTGTGTGTCTGTTTATGTCATCTGTTGGGTGTACTTTTTATGAAATTGGCGTTATGGGTGGAACTGGTGGAGGGCTGGAAAAAAAATCGTGATAATACAAGACTTACTATTTTATACAATTAATAATCAAAAAATAAATACAAACATTAAATTGGTATAATCATTTCGGAGGATGGAATAACAAACAGACATACATGCATACAAAAAAAAAAACAAATTTTTCGGAGGATGGAACAACAAACAGACATACATGCATATAAAAAAAACCAATATGCATGTCGAATTGGGAACCTCAAAAGAAAAATACAAAGCTCGTTTCCACTTGGTACCTATGTAAGTACCTACCTTTAAATGGCGTAAGTTTTTGTTTAATAATTTGAATGTTGCCCTATGCACAAACTCAAAAAATCACAGCAGTAGATAGTTCAGTGTAGATTAGACTGATCTTAGCAGCCTCGGTCCTGTATTAAAGCTGGATGTCAGCGATGTGTCACGAACTGCACTTAGATAGTGATAACACTAACATAGCGTATAGCCTGTTGAAATGTCAGATATAGGAGAATATTATGCTCTAGCATCAATATTTTTCCTTTTAAGGTGCTGATAAACTTGAGCATTCACTGTCTTGTTTGTATTGCAAATGTTACATTACGAAAAAATAAATGAGAACGTTTTAGCGAGCATTTTAACGAGCGTTCTGCCGAGCTTCTTGCCAGGGCGACTGTCAAGTAAAAAAAAATTGACAAGAGAGTTTAAGGTAAAAAGGTCGTGAAAATGTTCGTAGCGATGTTTGGCTCTGTTCTTTGTTCAGTTCGACAAAATTAAAAACGGCGAATTCTCAATGTTTTATTACCATTCAATGCTCTAGTCAGAGAAAATCATAGTTTGTTCACAGTTTCACACTGTTCTGATAACCCTATTGCCTAGCAGCAAGGGCCTGTTACCACGTCTATGAAATGTCTATGAAATAAGAACCGCTAGGAATATGTATTCGTATTTGCGGTTAAATTAGTTATCGTGGTAGATACTAAATAGGTACCTTAACAAGTGTTCTTAAAAAAGATACAAGCAAATAATTTTATTAACTTGTATCGTTTTTGTGCGGTTTCATTTACCAAGACAAAAATTAAATTAAGTGACATCAAATTTATTTTGTGTCAAACACAGTAGTGTTTATTTAAAATATTTGTATTTTATATTTTAAATGATGTGTTGTTGAAGTTTTATTTTATAGTTCATAAACAACTTATTGTTTTACATTAATATTAGTGCTTTTTTATTGAAAACTTATCAAAGTATTAAACGTAGGTATTCGTTTTTTGGAAAAAGATGATAACTACAAAATCTTTCTCTTCTCGCACTTTTCACGACAACGATATTTAAGTCCTTTTATGAAGGTAAGATATTTTTATTTCGTTTACAACCTGATTCAGAGGGCCGTATGACAATCACTTCACTTGAATCATCAGATTTGTCTACGATCCGTATAAGGTATGAGATTACAATATTTCTCTGGCAATCGTAAGTTAAAAGACTTAGTTTATTTAATCCTCGTGAAACAAATACGAGTACATTGCTATTACATTATAGTTTCCAAGAATTTCTGACGATCGCAGATTTATTATTACATGAACATGACATCATAATATTCATAATGCAAGAGTTTGAACCTACTACAAATGTATTATACACCGTGACTTTTTGGTCGTCTTACAATGGCAGCCCAGTTCATGTATCCAATGATTAGTAAACGTACATAATAAAAAAAATAGGTATGGATGAGATTTGAATTACTTAAAATAAAAATTTAATTCGTTATTAAGACGCAAGGCATAGTTAGAAACACCCTTGTCTCATACAGAATGGAGATGAAATAATCTGCTCCACTCGTGTGCTGGGTAGGTATACTTTGCATCTTCTATCATTTTTAACGGGTGTTTCACATTTCTAATGTACTATTAATTAATCATCAAAAATATTATTAATGATAAACAAAAATAATAAACGCGCCTAGAAGTATTGTATGTCGGATGACCCGCCTTAAGCTGATTTTCTTATAGACATGCAAATACCGTATGTAGACTTTGATCTTCGTTATTTTGACGGCCAAACTGGGTTATGTTTCATATTTTGTCGATTCTAACTTAACACAAAATGGAACTTTGGAAAGTTTAAGCTAATACTTTATTCAAACAATTGCTTAAATAAAATAATAGTTGCAAAAGGATACAAAACTTGTATAATAAGAGACCCAGCATGAAGTATATTTTAAATTTTATGGATTACAGGATACGGTTTCTAAATCTCCAGATAGCATTGTTTATGACTATCTTGACATGGTATTTAAAATACTGGGCTCCCAATATAAACATCACAATTTATAAAAAAAAAATATTTCAGTTAGTAAGTTACTTTGGCAATTCTCGTAAAAACAGTTGTCTTGCAATTCAGAGTGTAGAGTACCTGACGTACTGTCGATTATATGCAAGAATATTTATTGAAATATGGTATGTTTAAATATATAAAAATATATTTCATAAGATACTAGATATATATTTGATCCAAGACAGGAAAGATTAAAGAGAGGACAATTTTAAGATATCTTATAGTATGAAAATCTGGAAGAAATTTTTTTTTTAAATGATTTTTTGCCCTAGCTATAGGTACTGCACACTCTTTAAAAAAGAAAAAAATGGATATCTACAAAATATTTTTAGGATATTCTCTGTACTTATCTAAATAAAATATGAATTTCTACTGTATTGTAGGTATCTATAATTGGGACATTTGATATAATAATAACATAATTTTATTAAATTTATTGACATAATTTAAGTAGGTACAACATATTATTTGTTGTAATATACAAGACTTTTACTTTAATAAATTGCATTTATAGTTCTGTTATTGAGTTTTTTACGATGCTGTCTTTCAAACAAACATACAACTTCCATTGTTTTGCCGTAGTCAGGTCAAAGGTTTTAGTAATCAGGATTCCATCGGTCATTCTTATTCCAAAGACATTATTACAAAGAGCATAAAAATAAAGTGGAAATAGAACGGCATTGATAACTAGTGTATCAAATGCTTATCTATTACGGAAGTCTTTGAACTGATTAAAATTATAGGTCAGTGACGCAATAAGTACTTAGCAAACTTTCTCTTATTTCTAAGATACTCGTATCATTTAGCTCTCTCTATCCGGGATTCTCATGACATTTGGGTTTCTGTTGAAGGAGGATCGGCCAATACCAAGTGTTAAAGAAAATTCCATCGAAACCCTGGTCATTTTTTATTGTTATCTTTCTGGATTTTCTATCGCAGGCAAGGACAAGCAGAGTAAAATGACTCTCAACACTTTTTGGTTTTAGAAGATTAATCAGCACGCTTATAGAGTGAGATCCCAAAGCCCCCAGACCTAATACGTCATTTTAGCAAAGCTGAAATTTTGAGGATTAATTAATAGTCTACTACGTAGTTAAGACAGTATGCGTACTTACTAGCTCGAAAGCGGGGTAGGTAGCGAGGTAGCACGAACTGCAGGTGCATAAAAACCTTACTCAACTACGTCATTTTAGCAAGCCTACATTTTACATGATGATTATTACTCATGGTACTATTTCAAGACCTTTTGTAAGCAGCCAGAACAATCCGATAGGCCAATCATTCTCCCAGAAACCTTAAAGTCCTTCCCTTAAACTTGAATACCCCTTTTCACCAACTTGAGGGGTGATTTTCGAAAAATCCAAAAACACGTGTTTGATTATTTTTGATCTAGTAGGTATGTAAATACCGATTTTCAAATAGATAGGACCGCGCGTTATGATTTTCCTATACAAATTTCAACATCGTCAAGATGACCAATGGAGGGTAGTTTTTTTTAGTTTTCTAAAAGTGCCTTTTTGTTTTTATTTACTTCTGTTTATATTCATGGCAATAAGTTTCAGAAGTATAAACCCAAGGAATAAAATTCTTCAAACAAAAGTTTTCACCCCTTTTCAGCCCCTTAGAGAAGGATTAACATAGTAGACTAGAAATCCTAAAAATTTCGGCTTTGCCAAAATGACGTGGTCTGGGGGCTTTGGGATCTTGGTCTATTAGAATGCTAGCGTAGAAACGGATTTTTGTCAATGTAAATGGAAGAATAGACAACATGACAGTATGTAAATGGAAGAATAGACAACATGACAGTATGTAAAAAAGTTCGATGTTTAAATTGTAGAAATATGTAATATTATTATTTCTCTAGACGTCTACTGGCCGTTTTTTTTATCTTGGTAAAATCATCAAATGAGCCCTCCCGCTCAGGGTGGGACGGGAGGGACTGTCAGACTCGTACTAACATCCACGGTGATCCTTCAATAGCTCTTAACGTACCAGGGCCACGGCTACCTGGTGAGACAGTCCCGCGACCCTGGGTCTACCGGCCGTGCCGCTAGTAAATAAATCACGAATTTGTAGATATCTTTTTTTAACTTTATCTATTCTTAGTACTAGAAATTTCGATGTGTATTCACACATTGGTAAAAGTACTAGATATAACTGCCAGGGCAGTCTAGCTTAATACCTTTGTCTTTTTGTCCCACCCTGTACAGATATGCAAACGCAGTGTAGTGTAAAGGCAAAACATCACCTGTTTCAGAACCTGTAAACAACTCGTTTTAATTCATGATCCGATTCCAGTATCATACAATGGTCTTTTCAAAAAGTTTATTATTGTTCTGCAGTTTAACAGAGGGACATGCATTTAACACTTTCACATTCGCCGGAAATTGTTTCATATGATCTGCATTTTTTACTTTATTTCGCTTACATCTCTCATTCCTGTACAAAATTGAAAATTCAGTGTTATTCAGACTATTATCTTTCGCTTATATCTCTCATTCCTGTACAAAATTGAAAATTCAGTGTTATTCAGACTATTATCACGCCTCTTGCTTTCATTCATGTTAACTCGAAAAGTTTTACATACCAAAATTAAGTTTGTACTTTGACGACGCGATTGGCACAGTGGCTGAGCTACGCACTCTCAGAGCTGCTACGCAGGGTGTCGGGGGTTCGAGTTTCTATGTTTGTAAACTCACCCAAGATACTGGATGAAATACCTAGTGTGGGGGGACTTTAAAAAAAATGTACTTCCCCAATAAAGAATTCAAATAACTCTTTGGAACATGAATCAACACTCTATATACTTTTTGCAAGTAGCATGATGTCTATCTATACAGGATGATTTGTAATTCGATGCGGTCCTTGAAATGCGTGATACTAAACCTTATTTGCAACATGACAGCAACAACATGCAGCTTGTGTCACTTTCCTCCATGCGTTGGATAATTTTGTGTGGACGTTCCTAAGATGTGCTTGTTTGGGGTTCTAGTGTAGGTATAAGTTTCACGCAATACAGGTCTAGTAACTGACGGAACAGTAGAGTAAACCCACTTGGACTGACTTCGGCGGCTCATTCTTGTTAATGCTTTTAACGCTGAAATACTCGTAACAGTCATCGTGGTTCGACGGTTCACGCCAAATCATAGGAGTAATGAGGTTAAAGGATCCCCCTTTATTTTTCCATAATCGTAAAGACTCCACACACGTTTTACACACCATATTCGGTACCTATATATCCAGGTCTTTTTGTTTGTTTCTAATGGATGTTGACCGTACTTCATGTAGACATTTCTCATTAAGCTCGTCGTATTAAAAAAAAAATGCAATGTATATTCGCTACAAATGCAACAGTCAGACAATCTATTTGGATTGTTTACACACGTCCTACTAGCCAAAATATCCTAAAAAAAAACAGAAAATAGTAAAAAGTTGACGATAGCGACTTCAACAGCCGCCTGGAGAGTAGATTTTGAGGGGGACCTGTATCTCCTAAACTAGAGCTGCTAGAAAAAACTAGCGAGAGATTCTGTTTTTTTTTTTTTAATAACCCGTTTGTGTTTCACTATGAACTCTTTCAGATCCAACTGATCGTAGCAATGTTTAACCGAATATCATTTAGAACATCGGAACACATAAATAAAACGTCAGTTTCAAAAAGATTCAATCCTTTCGATAATGTTGAAAAAAGTCATACAGTACACAGTGATTGAATAATATATTAGATTGTCTACCCCAGTCGATGCACGGGCGAGACATTCTAGGACATTGCATTACTGTGTAAGACATATCGTAAGAGTATGAGAACATGCATTGCATTGATTTTAGATATTATTCCTCAGAGGAAAAGTCATTGTGAAACACTGAATTAATAATTACATAAGAAAACTTTCCCTGTCAACCCTATGGTTTGATTTTTCTCAAATTGAGAAACAAATAACAATTTGGTTTCAGAGAAATTGAAAAGTTTATCAGCGTTCTTTGATTTTATTGCTCAAATGACGGATGAATAAATGAGTTCGGGGAAAACACTTTTAGAAACGGAAGGCAAAGAATAGAGGAATTTATATGGTATCCCGAAACTTGATCGGACGAGGTAGAAAAAAAAACATGATGTTTTCATAACCTGTTAAAGGTTTTATTAAAGGTATTGTTGACACGAAACATATAAAATCCAAACTAATATTATAAATGCGAAAGTAACTCTGTCTGTCTGTCTGTCTGTCTGTCTGTTACGCTTTCCCGCTTAAACCTCTCAACCGATTTTGATGAAATTTGGCACAGACAATCTTTAGACCCTGAGAAAGAACATAGGCTACCTTTTATTGCGAAAAAGGGGATGAAGAGGTTGAAATAGGGGTTGAAAGTTTGTATGGGATTTCTTAATTTTAAAAGATAAAACCATGAAACTTTATATTTAAGCACTTGATAAGATATATTTAAACATTTGTTCTAGCGTTTTTGAAATTTCGACCAGTGAGGGGGTGAAATAAGGGTTGAAAGTTTGTATAGGATTTTGTAATTTCTGGGGATAAAACCATGAAACTTTATATTTAGGAACTTGATAAGAAATAAATAACAATTTGTTCTAGCGTTTTTGAAATTTAAAATCGTTTGTTCTAGCATTTTGAAATTTTTACCACCGTGGGGGTGAAATTCTACAAACGGAATTCCCGAAATTCGAACGGAACGGAACGGATTCGGAACGGGAACTACGAAGCCAAAGTTTTTGTATACAAAATTTTAACCACTGAACCTAGGAACATCATGGCAATATTGGCACCGACCAATGAAATCGTGGGACAGATCAATGAACGAATGATGTCACATGTGCAAGGCGATGTTGTCGAATATTTGTCAGTAGATATTGTCATGGACAGTGAACAGGTGACATCTTATCCTACAGAGACTTTAGAGCTGTCAGGAGTGCCGTCTCATAAGCTGAGACTGAAAGTTGGGGTTCCAGTTTTGTTAATGAGAAATCTCGAAGCGCCGAGACTATGCAACGGGACCCGATTGCAAATTACGCAGCTAGGACGCAATATTATTAGAGCAGTTATAATGACAGGAATAGCTAAAGATGAAGAAGTTTTAATTCCCCGTATACCTACCCATGATCCCTACAGATTTACCTTTTCAGTTTAAAAGAATCCAGTTTCCCCTCAAACCAGCCTTCGCAATGACCATTAACAAAGCGCAAGGGCAAACACTTAAAGTAGCAGGTGTCCATTTAGAGAAAAACTGTTTTTCGCATGGCCAACTGTACGTGGCCTGCTCGCGAGTGTCGAGTCCAAACAATCTCTACATTTTAACAAATAATAACAAAACAGCAAACGTTGTGTACAAAAATGTTTTAAATTAGGTCATTTTAAAATATTTTTGTACACAACGTGATGCTGGCCCCTGGAAGTGTCTCTTGGACATAAGGGACCAATAAATTTTCTTGGGTACTTTCTGCCACTTAATGGAATACATAGGTACCATAAACCTACTGTAAACAGATATTTTATATTTTTTTTAAACGTACCTACTCTCTTTTAACCAAATGCTATACCCAAAATATTTTTTTTAAACGTACCTACTCTCTTTTAACCAAATGCTATACCCAAATCTATATGATCCCTAATATTCAAATTAATTTACTATAACTGTGTAAATGTTTGTTTCACGGCTAATTTGCTGAGCCGTTTGTTACAAAATTGGATATGGATAGTCTGAAATCTGAAAAACAACATAAGCTACTTTTTATCAAAACACCACGCGGGCGAAGCCGCGGGCGGAAGCTAGTAAAAAATAAATTAAAAACTACTATCCTAGGGTGCATCGGACATACATAAATTAAACAATTTTCGTCAATAGACAAAGCTGTTTAACAGATACTTAAAGTATAGATTATGTAACAAAATATCTATAGAGTTATTTATGGTAGCTCTTCAAATACTGTTCTTTGCATTTATTTCTTGTATATGAAAAAAATCAGTATGTTCGTTTCAGTAGTTTGGGCATGAAAGAGTGACAAACAAACAAAATAACTTACTTTACCATATAATATATATTATAAAATATTGTATTAATATATATTATTTTTGGAAACAGTCATGTTACTTTTGAACACAACAATCCCTTATTTATTTCATCCAAGCGAAATTCTGTAGAAATATCAACAATATTCATTTTTAACCAAGTTTAAAAAGGAGTAGGTTACAAAATTTGTAATTAACTTGAAAAACAACCACAATACAGTTTAATAGTTTTTTTATATATATATATTTGCAAATCATTTTATAGCAAAAGTTACTTGCAAATAATTTTCATGAAACGTAATGGTTTTTCACTATTATTTCCCTTCTAATGTTATTAAAAGTCAAACATGAGATTGTAATTGATGCACTATGGATCGTTTTCGTACGAAATACTAAACGGATTTTAACAGTTTTCAGGGTCCATATTTCATATCAATTTGGTCAATATATTATAGGTCATGTCATTTACCGCTGATCTTGGTAAATTCACAGGTGTTATGTGTTGTACTGTAGCACCATTATTTTTGTTTTTTTTTTTGTTTTCGATTATTCTAAAGTGCCTGTAAGCTCACTTGAATTAAATGCTTAGATTTTGATCGTTTTCAGTTTCAATAATGTGAGCTCGTGGCTAAATAATTACAGCCGCACAGGCCGATCTTCCGGGTTACGCCGCGTTTGACGAGGTTGTTCTGTGGATGGGTGACCATTTGTCATAGCGAGTTTCCTCCGTGCCTCGGAAAGCACGTAAATCCGTTGGTCCCGGCTGTCATTTGTAGATCTTTGACAGTCGTTAATATTAGTCAAAAGCTCTAAAAAGTCTGACAACAAGTCTCACCATGGGGTATCGTATTTCCCGGTTATTAGGTTGTGGAGGTCCGATAGGCAGTCGCTCCGTGTAAAATAACGATATTCAGCTGCATCTGGTTTGACTGGAAGCCGACCCCATTATAGTTGGGAAAAAGGCAGGCAGGTGATGATGCTACTTCAATGTTTTGTCATTCTACGATAAAACAGGTACTCGGATCAAAAAGATCAATGTATATCTTATCAAATGTTTGTGTTTGGGACGCTCTAATCTAACCATTTATGATTAGTTCGCTAAATGTGTTGTTATGTATACATAATTATATTATGTTATCGACCAAACCCGATTTCAGAACAAACTAGTTTGGCCTTGGCTAAACCTAGTTCTTCCTTCACAGGAGCAAGTCGAAGGAGCCCGCTCTGAACATCGCGGGGCTCCTACACCGGGTGGTTAAAAAAAAAGCACGAAGAGGATGGCGGGGTCTTCTAGATCCCGCCATCCTCTTCTAACCTTAATTGTCCAAGTCGGGTTGCCGGCAAGTCCCGAGCTCGCAAGAACTAGTTTAGCCTAGGCCAAACTAGTTTGTCTTGAAATCGGGTTTGGTCGTTAACATAATATATGTTTGCATTGACGCAAGGTAAAGGTATCTATTATGTGAGGTTCACCCTATAGTGCGAGAGCCGGCTGCAAAAATACCTACCTTATCGGCTACCCCAATAGGCTATGTATAGATCGTTAACCGACACCTAAACACGTAAAAAAAATCAGGTCTGCCAGAGCCGATCCTGCCGGGTCATAGAAATAATCGAGATTTTTTGACGTAATTTTTTAGTAAAAATTACGTCATAAGATACCCGAATGAAAGTGCTGGCAGCAGTTAACCATTGATTAGTTATGTAAAAAAAAGTGGGTCTGCCATTGCGCACCTTGCCGAAAGTACTTGGCAGACCCCTAAAATATGCCCTTCTGAAACACTAAACCTACCTCATCGAGTACCCGGATGGGACCAACGCTAAATAATAACCAAGATGCCTCTGATAATGGATCAAAAGGTCTGTCAGGTCTAAGCTTGCCGGAACGTAGTGTTCAAAGCATTTGAAGTTGATAGGGAGTATAATTTCACCTCAAATCAAAATAACATTAACATATAAAATAACATTTTTTTAAACATTATTTTGTTTCTAATTTTATACAAATTTATGAATATTAAATATTTTTTATCAAAACATTAAATAGAACAACAAGTGTAGAGATAAAAGATGTAGGTAGGTACATTCAAAATTTAGCAACAATCACTACGAGTTCAATATCATGCTTACAATGTATATACTTACAACTACGAGTATCAAAAATTAGTTTAAGTTGGCATTAAAATTACCTGAATTCTGTATATATTAGTGTCCGACCGAAACTGAGTTTTCAGCCGAAACCGAAACCGAACTTTCGGCCTCGCTCTCAGTTTCGGCCGAAACCGAAACCGAAACCGAAACTTTTTAAAACATTTAAAATTTCGATTCGATGTATTAACAAATAGGAAAAAGTGTTAAATAAACAGGGTGAATTTTTTAACCGTGCGTGGATGGCTATATTATTACCGATCTGAGGAATGTCGAAAAACGTTTAATGGAGTCTCGAGATCGATTTTGACAAAAACTAAGGGTCAGCGCAGACAGAGAGGAATAATCCCCGTGCGGTCTCGGGCATTTTCTTCACGGATCGCGTATGCTCGAGCTTGCGCGCGACCTCGCGAGCCGTCGTCGTCCTCTCTCTTTAAAACTCAGTGACATAGAGTCCATTGTATTACTCAGTGACAACACCGAAAGTACGCGTACGACGCAGGCGCCGACTCGACACCGCGCGGGAATGAATGGGAAGGGCGCATATCTTCGAGGATGCGGGAGCATTTTTTGTCAGGTTCAAGCATTTATGCACTTTATTTTAATAATTTTAAAGTTTATTTTCAAGTGCGTTAATAAAATCCTCTCCACTGTGCTCCGTTCTGTCTGCGCTGACCCTAAAACTGCATCAAAGATTTTATAAAAATCAATAATCCTGGCCAGGAATCGAAACCGCTGATTTTGGAAAAAAAAATACACCATGTATAAAATGCACCATTCGATAGTGTTGCTAATAAGGATCAAATTCTGGGAAGTAATTAAATACGGCAAACTTATGGAAATAGCTGTTTTTAAGAAATTGTAATTTTCCCATGTTATTTGTAACTTCTATTGAGCCATAATCTATTCGTTATTATAAAAAAAAAATCATTGTTTCACTGGATTTGAAGTCTCAACAATCGCACTAAATTTAAAAAAACGAAATTACAGTGTTGAAAAACATGCATTATTTCAAAGAAACCGTTAACGTTTCGAATACAGTCACTGCCTTGACGATTGACAAGTTTTTTAATCATTAAGCTACGTAACAAATATATTTTACTTTGCCATAAAGTCAAAAACATTACCTCAACTCACGATTAAATGGACGGTGGCGAACTAAGCCGCAGCCCCACCAGCGAGTAAGCATGTGTTAGCTACGAATTTACCGAACAACGCACGAAAATGCACAAACACTTGAGTTACGGCGGGGCCGAAAGTTTCGGCTATATTTTGGCCGAAACCGAAACAAAGGCCGAAACCAGCTTTTTTGGCCGAAACCGGGCGAAACCGAAACCGAAACCGAAATTTCGGTCGGTCACTAGTATATATGTAGGTTTAGGGAACTAAGTAGGCTTCCGAGTGTAGAACCTGTTATTGCGTAAATTATCGTAGGAACGCCGAAAGGTAGTCAACGCCTAATCAACCTGACAACCACCAGGATCTTTCTCATCATCTCAGCCATAGGACGTCCACTGCTGAACATAGGCCTCCCCTTTAGATTTCCATACACCGGTTGGAAGCGATCTGCATCCAGCGTCTTCCGGCGACCTTTATAAAGTAGTCATTCCATCTTGTTGGTGAACGTCCTACGCTGCGCTTGCTAGTCCGTGGTCTCCACTCTAGTGCCTTTCGACCCCATCGGCCATCTGCTCTGCGAGCAATATGGCCTGCCCATTGCCACTTCAGCTTGCTAATCCGGCGGGCTATATCGGTGACTTTAGTTCGTCTGCGGATCTCCTCATTTCGGATTCGATCACGCAGAGAAATACCGAGCATAGCCCTCTCCATAGTTCGTTGAGCGACTTTGAGCTTTGAGATGAGGCCGATACTGAAAGACCACGTTCCGGTGCCGTAAGTCATCACTGGTAATACACATTGGTTAAAGACTTTTGTCTTGAGGCACTGAGGTATGTCTACTGTAGATAATAATGTTCAACAACTTCGAGTACCGAGTTTCCAACAGAGACTGGGGTGGGCATGGCATGGCATTTGACATAATTTTCGTCTTGTCCATGTTCATTTTCAAGCCCAACCGTTGTGAAACTCGGTCGACGCTTTCGAGCATCATGCTGATTTCCTTCATCGACTTTGCCATTACTACGATGTAGTCGGCAAACCGAAGGTGAGTGATGTACTCGTATTTGCCGTTGATGTTGCTGCCAAGTCCTTGCCATTCCAGGATTCTTGAGTTTCGGGGAGATAACATCCTGTCTTACGCCTCTTCTCACTGGTATCGCCTTCGTGCTCTGCTCCTGTACTCGGACCGACATGGTGGCGTTATTATACAAGCACTTCACTTTAGAGCCTTGGTTTCGCTGTATGGTCTCTTTAACACGATTTGTATTCCAGAGACGCAGATCATGTCGCAAGGACTTAGGTATAGGTCTATTGAGCCGCCTATATGACTTAACGTCATCGGAAGACTGCAACTGTAGCAAGCGTCGTTCAGCCATGAGGTTTAAGGTTTGCTCGGTCAATTTCTGAGGTCTATCTTTACGGCAGGGTCTAAAAAACATAGACCCTATCGTGAGGACAGTTTCCGCTAGCCCGTCGTTGATCTCGTTCACTGAAACTACACAAAAACACTTGTCTTTTTTTAATTTATACAGTTATCGTACCTGTAGCGTATCTATATAATAGGTATGTAAACACTATCTCTCTCACATAAGTATTCGGACCTGTCACAAATGACATCTGTCAGTCATTAGGAAATGGCGCGGACGCAGGTCACGCAGGTTGAGACAGAGGAAAGTAAAACGATGCTTGGTGTGGAATGAGAGCCAGTGAATTATAGATAAAACCCAGTAAACATAGGATACTACAAGTGGCGACGAGGATAAAGGTAAAAAATACGAATAAAAATACTTAGTGGCTCTTAGCCGACCACTCCCCAAAGTCTGTGAGTATAACCTTTAAGTTTTTACACATCATGCAACTTGCAAGAACTTAAAACAGGTACCTACCTGAGCCGACATTCAACGTAAATAAAGTACCTAAATCAATTATGTTCGAAACATACTGGAGGAGCATTTCAAACAGGAGTAAGAATAATGGGGTTGTTTTATTATTGTAAGTACTTGTACCGAATTATCGCTCTTTCGAACTCAAACTTTGCATACATCTGGAGTTACAAGATGTTAAGCAATTTTGCCAGTGCCTGTCATGAATCCTGCAAGAGCATATTAACTTTAAAAGAACATAGAAGTTATTACAATGTTAAGACTATAAAACATGTTAAACTATATTTTTAAATATGTTAAAACTATTGGTTCCTTTAATGTTTTCTGATAAATTGATAGGTATATTTTGACTACATGGCACGGGGCCCGGAGTGAAACATTGTTGGACTGGATCTGAGTAATGCCAGTTTTCTAATAGGTACTTTAAAGTGCAAAACTGTGTTTATTAGTCTTAGGAAAGGGAGAAAAGGTAGTGGTACTTTTTGACAAATACCTACAGATTTCAAGAATTAATTAATGAAATGTGGTCTCCAGCTTTTCATGTCACTTATATTTTCAGGGATTCTCACATATTTTTAAAGAAATTATATCGGCATTGGTGCTATTTCCCCATAGTGTAATGCTGTAGCGAAGCTGGGAGTGAGCCTGCTGAGTTTGGTTGTAGTTTTGTATGTGTAACATTTACATTAGAACTATTGGAAGAGGTAGAACATACAGTATTCAATATGAGCAGCCCATTACATAATCTAGAATAATAAAGAAATTAATTTATGACAAATAAGAATACCACATTCTAAAGTCATTATTGGACTATAAAGACATGGAATACCCATAGTAAGTCATTAGAATAATGGCATGTTAATAATAATAATTTAAATCATGAATTTAATTTACTTAAAAACATTGTTTATGAAAACTTGAGTTTTGTTATTAACAGACTGATTTGTGGCCAAGAGCTTGGCCTGCACTAAAGTCCATTTACTTAACTAGCATGTATAAAAAAAAAAAAAAAAAAAAGTGCTTCAGGTTAGAAAGAAAAAAAAAAAAGGGGGAATAAGGCCAGAGGCAAGTTCTTAAAAACAATAATAATTGTAGTGTTGAAAAATATAAATAAATTAAGATGTGTGTGTTATATATAAAAATTAAGATGTGAAGTATTGCTAACTTATCTAGTCATTGTTTTTAAATGTCTTCCTATAATCCTGGATCTCATACAGTTCTAGACATTTAAGAAATTACAGACAATCACAAAAAAAAACAATATCCAGCAATGTAGCTCTGATATGTATAAAGTTATGTAAGGAGCAACTGGGATGATCCTCAGTCCTCAGTGTACAATGCCAGTACATTTAACAATCATATTTTGAGCTTGATTACTAGCTGTTGCTAGTGGTTCTGTCTTCTACAATTTGAAGGTTATCTCATGAAACAGGGAATGGGGATGAAAGACTATGTGTTATTCTTGGTTACAGACTATGCATGTACTAAGTTTCATCAAAATATGTTCAGTTGTTATAATTTATGTAAAAGAGCGCAAACATACATACAATAATCTATTCTCACAAGCTTTCACATTCCTAATTGATTAGTAAGAAGCATGTGTAAATATAATATTGGACAGTCTTGCAAATTACCCGCTACTCAAAATAATATGTATCATGTGAATATAATATGTTCTATGTTAGGGGTTATGGTTTCCGCACTTAGTCCTTCATGTGAATATAGTTGATCAGTCAACCGTTGTTATCCTATTACTGGGTGATAGGCTTCCTCTCTGTGGAAAAGGGTGAGCTGTGATCCACCATAACGGCCTAGTGTATTAGTGATATAGTGGTCCATGGATACAGTGTCTACTTTCAACCTATTAATTGAGTGTGGCTGTGTTTTCTAGGTTTGATTCCCAGTTGAACGGAGCATTGTTGAGTATATCTATTAGAAATTCCTCTGACAACTGAAGTGTCTGAAATTGTGCACTATGATAGTAGTGAGCTTACTTATAGTGCATTGGATTTGCATGTGCCTACCCAATTGTGGACGTGCTGTTGAGTGCAAGCAACCTGGCTGGCGTGTTGAGGGTTACAGGTTTGATGTTATTATAGTAGTATATTAAATTGATATTATTCAAGAATATAAATTATGTAGTAGTTAACACTTTAAAAAATAATACCAGTCTATTACTACCTGGTTGCTGGACAAAGGAAAGAAAATAACAACATTGAAATTAAAACTGCCTTCTGAGACCAGTGGCTGTGATTACTGAGCATGAAGTTCTGGGTTCAATTCCTGGGTTAAACTGGGTGATGTTGGCTTTTTCATGGGAGACATCTTGGTGGCAGACATGGAGTCTGGACTTGTACTTGGTTGATTATAATTGATAGTAAATCTATATGATATTACATGTACTCCATTTAGCATTATATGTTGTGTACCGCGTTACTTGAATGTGGAACAAATTTTTATGTATTATATTCATAAGTATGTACTTGATTAAATATCAAAAGAGGAAATAATTTAATGACAGTAGTACTTACATGCAAACAAACAAAAGTACTTTTATTTCCTTACTGTCAGAGTTACTTGCTGCATTTACAAACATTGAAATTGACTATAGTACTTGCATACAATTAAACTGAAGTACTTTTACTTACTGCAATAGTTACTTGCTGCATTTACGAACATTTCAGTCGAGTTGAGTGAAGTACTCCATACAAACAAATTAAAGTATATTTACTATTTTAAAAGTTAATTGCTGCATAAACAGTTTGCGCAATAACTGGACAACATTAACTAAATGATTTTATGAAATAATAATATTTGCTACTAAGTACTCTAAGCAGCGTTTAAGACAAATGTGATAAGAGTGATGGTGGCTTCGCTCGACTTCGGTCGTGGGCCAAAAACCAAGCAAGCCTTGTGTCGAAATTCGACTCATCATCACTCTTTAAGGAAAGGTGAAGGAAAACACCTCGAGGAAACCGGCATGACTGAGAACCAATACTTCGATGCATGTGTCGTCACCCACTGCACTATTTACGCATGGTAGACTGGGCATCCATTAAATTGGAAGCATGGGCGTCCATTAAATTGGAAGCATTGGCATCCATTAAATTGGAAGCATGGGCATCCATTAAATTGGAAGCATTGGCATCCATTAAATTGGAAGCATGGGCATCCATTCAATTGGAAGCATGGGCATCCATTAAATTGGAAGCATGGGCATCCATTCAATTGGAAGCATGGGCATCCATTAAATTGGAAGCATTGGCATCCATTAAATTGGAAGCATGGGCATCCATTCAATTGGAAGCATGGGCATCCATTCAATTGGAAGCATGGGCATCCATTCAATTGGAAGCATGGGCATCCATTCAATTGGAAGCATGAAGGTGAAGGAAAACATCTTAAGGAAACCGGCATGACCTAGAGCCAATGGGCAGGAGGTATGCGACATCTACCATGCACTGTTTACGCATGGTAAGATCCTCCATTAAAGTTGGAACATGGGCATCCATTAAAATGGAAGCATGAAGGTGAAGGAAAACATCTTAAGGAAACCGGCATGACCTAGAGCCAATGGGCATGAGGTATGCGACATCTACCATGCATTGTTTACGCATGGTAAGATCCTCCATTAAAGTTGGAACATGGGCATCCATAAAAATGGAAGCATGAAGGTGAAGGAAAACATCTTAAGGAAACCGGCATGACCTGGAGCCAATAGGCAGGAGGTATTTGACATCTACCCTGCAGTGCTTATGCACGATAAGAAACTCCATAAAATTCCATCCACTAAATTGGAAGCTGACGATGAACGAAAACACCTGGATGGAACTAGCGTGACGGGATCCAACAGGTAGGAGGGATGCACATCTACCACCGCACCGCTCAAGCATGGTGAGATCCTTCCAATTTAATTTTAATTCTTTGACATCAAATGAATGAGATTTATTTGATAAGTCATTAAATTGGATCTATTTGGCATAAGTTGAAACAGATCGACTTATTTGGAATTCAGTAAATTGAAAGCATTTGACATTCATTAAATAAGACTGGCCATTGGACTGGACGTAATTGAATTTAGTTGAATGAGACCTATACAACACTCATTAAATTGCGGATTGTTGATCGGAAACTATACCGCTTTGCGAAGGTTATATGTAAAATGCAGAAGAACAATCATAATATTTACTCTTACACTGTCCGGGGCTATAAGACGATATTTTCTAAAACTCCAGTAATTGGATAAAAGAGCAGAAGTGACGTTCAGTTGCTAACAACCGACTTAACAAATATTCAAGTATGTATTCAGGAGAAAAATGTTATACGACTAAACAAGCTTTGAAAAAAATGATTGAACTTGTAATTTAGTAAATAAACGCAAAAAAAAAAAAAAAACTCTATGTATGCTTAGGTCTTTAAATATTTTTAATAGATAGAGTGATTCAAGAGGAAGGTTTATATGTATATAACATGCATAATATAGTAGAGATTACACCCCTGCGAAGCCGGGGCGGGTCGCTAGTGTAATTAAACTTGAGTAAGGAGTAAATGTTACTCGATAACTCCACTTGTTAGGTTAGTAGTCGAAATGTAATTAAAAAAAAAAAAAAAAAAAAAAAAAAAAAAGAATCTTGAAACATAATGGTAAGGAGTAATGTTGAACTTGACAACTCCACTGGTTGCGTTGAAATTGGGCATCGGCAAGGCACGCGTATAAAAAGTGTTTTTGGGTCTTGTGGATATTGTAAGGTTTGGACGGTCTAGCACAAATTGAGTAGAACGGTTACAGCATACTAGTTTTTCCACATGGGTGTTACAAACGTGGCTTGTGACACTCGGAGGTTCATAAATCCTCGTATGAGTGTTTGCAAATGGTTCTTATAATTAGCAAATATAGGAATAGAATCTTATAAAATGCGTCATGGGTTGAGCGAAAAAACAAAAGAGAAAAAGGAATAGGAAGGAAGTATGCAGGTATTAGTTAGACTGTGTGATTATGCTATAGAAAGGAAACGGCAGGTTATAAACCATTTGTAATTTCAATCTAGCTCCACATTAACAGAAACAGGATAACGGAGAAGTTGTTACCTCAGAAATGGGCTAACTAGACAAACCCTGAGAAAGGTACATGGTACACTAAGAAAGAGTAGAATCTGTTGCAGTCAGTCTGCAGTGTTAAGTACCTATAAGATAAAATCAAAGAAGTTAGAGGTATCAATTTTGTTTGAGTGTTTGAGAGAAGAAAGCAATTGTTACTATTGGTTCTAGTATTCTGATAAATAAAAACAAATTTAATAGGAAAGGGATGTAGCGTATCTATATAATAGGTATGTAAACACTATCTCTCTCACATAAGTATTCGGACCTGTCACAAATGACATCTGTCAGTCATTAGGAAATGGCGCGGACGCAGGTCACGCAGGTTGAGACAGAGGAAAGTAAAACGATGCTTGGTGTGGAATGAGAGCCAGTGAATTATAGATAAAACCCAGTAAACATAGGATACTACAGTACCTACTCAGGTATTGACAGTAAATGGCTAGTGAACCTAACCAATAATGTTTAAACTTTGACCTGATTTCGGTGGACTAGAAAAATCCTGGTGGTGGTCAGGTTGATTAGGCGTTGACTACCTTTCGGCGTTCCTACGATGATTTACGCAATAACAGGTTCTACACTCGGAAGCCTACTTAGTTCCCTAAACCTACATATCAGAATTCAGGTAATTTTAATGCCAACTTAAACTAAGTTTTGATACTCGTAGTTGTAAGAATATAAATTGTAAGCATGATATTGTACTCGTAGTGATTGTTGCTAAATTTTGAATGTACATCTTTTATCTCTACACTTGCTGTTTTATTTAATGTTTTGATAAAATATATTTGATATTCATAAATTTGTATAAAATTAGAAACAAAATAATGTTTAAAAAATGTTATTTTAAATGTTAAATGTTATTTTGACTTCAGGTGAAATTATGCTCCCTATCAACTTCAAATGCTTTGAACACTAAGTTCCGGCAAGCTTAGACCTGGCAGACCTTTTGATCCATTATCAGAGGCATCTTGGTTATTATTTAGCGTTGGTCCCATCCGGGTACTCGATGAGGTAGGTTTAGTGTTTCAGAAGGGCATATTTTAGGGGTCTGCCAAGTACTTCCGGCAAGGTGCGCAATGGCAGACCCACTTTTTTTTACATAACTAATCAATGGTTAACTGCTGCCAGCACTTTCATTCGGGTATCTTATGACGTAATTTTTACTAAAAAATTACGTCAAAAAATCTCGATTATTTCTATGACCCGGCAGGATCGGCTCTGGCAGACCTGATTTTTTTTACGTGTTTAGGTGTCGGTTAACGATCTATACATAGCCTATTGGGGAAGCCGATAAGGTAGGTATTTTTGCAGCCGGCTCTCGCACTACTAATTTGTAACTTAATGAATGCGAAGGGAAGTATGTTTAAAGCTGTTCTCGCATAAACCACTGAATCGATCACGATAATTCTGAAAGTTTTCATATAGGTATAGGTATAAACCTAATGTTGTCAGATGTACAGACAGAGAAGCTGTTGATGAAGAAACTAGCTCACATATTATCTTCTTCTCCATTTCAATTCCTCATATTAATCTCATTATGGGTATAGTATTCCTTTAATAGGTTCTTAATTAAGTTCGTGGTTTTTCCTCACTTTTCCATATAATATCTGAGTTCCTGGCTTCAATATATTATTTATATTTCAAAGTACAGTTCTCGGAATCAATCCGATAGTGTTAGAGAGAAATTTATTTTTCAAAAAGCTGTTAATAAGGTTTTTTCTATGAGCGACTTGATAGTTTCGTTGTAGGTACTCGATTCATGCTATTATAGAAACTTGCTTAGCGGAGCCATTATTTCAAGGGCTTCCGAAGTTGTTTCATGATAAGACCTACGTACCTTTGAAGTTTTAAGTTAAAAATCGGGAAATATTGTGAAAAACTATGTTAAGACACTTAGTGCAGGTTTTCCAACGTGGCGAATATTTATTTAAACATTTTGTTAGCCATGAGTATTTCAGACATGGACAGATATTTTAATATCGACCTACTTACACTATGTACCTATTTAATATCAGCCCAGTTCTTGTCTCGTTTGTTGTTTGTCTTAACTCACTTTGAGTTCAGCTGTAAGAGGAAGAATGACAGACAGAAATAATGGTCAAGTATCAAATCAAAAGCGTTGCCGGTTCATATTTGTTTAAAGTTCGCTACTAATGACCGCTGCCGGTCAATTAGCGAATGCTCTAATAGTATTAGTTTGTATGAATGAGGTTCGTCTGCGATGAGCACTTTTGTGTGGACTAATCTGTTTGTTGAGTAAATAAACGGTTCCCCTACTACTTACTTGAACTTTACTGAGAGAGTTGCGTGCGATTTTAGTTCTGTATTTTTAAGCTATTACATCGCTTTTATCGCGGGCTCTAAGCGCGGCGACCGAATCAAGAAATTCCGTAACGAATATAAACCTAACGAAAACAAACCTAACACCCCGCATCGTCTAACGTCATTTCAGCCCGGCAGACTTCGGCACGGTGTTTGTTTTTCTTGACGTTTCACTTGATTGACGTGGCTGACCACAGCCTAAAAAAAAAAGAAAAAAAAACATTAGTTTATAAAAAAATGCTACATTGCTGTGCGTACGTTGCGTGTATGCTACGTTGGCAGTCCCCGAGTGTCACACGTATTTTCTATTAATAGTCTAGGTCAGGGGTGATAGAGACAAAGTTGCCGCTGGAATTATGTAATTAGTCTTGTACAGACGCCAGCACATCAACCTACCTCAAACTCATTTTTTTTTAAAAGATCTTATTACAATTTGATAGATTGGGGTAGGCTGACCTGCTGGCGTCTGGTTTACGGAATCTAGCGTCACTTCGACGAATCTGCAGTGACTTGTAAAATAAAAAAACTTGAAGACAACCTAACAACTTAAATAATGATATTGCATTATTATTTAAGTTGTTAGGTTGTCTTCAAGTTTCATGTTTAGAAGTATTCAATGAATTAATTAGGATTGAACTAAAATAATTTTTTTCGGTTCCTTTGAGCCCCGTTCAATCAAAATGTGTTTGGTATGTACGACCCTAGAAATTGCAAAAAAATCGCATGTAAATACTAATTTTATGATACGAGTATGAGCTTTACATCGTAAATACTTTCAGCAGAGTTGAAATAAAATTCTTGTATTTTTCACGCAACTTTTCTGCTCCGTTCAGTTGCATTGCAGATGTTTAATTTGTGTCTTTTTCTTGTTATTTTTATGAACGACTTGTTCTGGTGACAAATAAGATGTCTTCGCGGCATTTTTATTTCTTTTGCTAAACGCCGTGTTGATTAGACCCTTTGTTTTTAAAATCAAAGCTTTTATTTTAATTAAGCAAGTTACGGACACTGAATAGTCAAACATAAAAACTTCAGTCCCAAACTGAAATTACCGTAGGTGCGGTTTCATTTTCAGTTTCAGTGAGTTGGACTATGGTAGGAGCTCGCTCGGCGGTCCCCACCGCTCGCTAAGTGGACTCAACTTCGACTTGTCAACTCGACAAGGCGCGGGAATAGACTTCACTGACTCCTCGATACTTCTCCAAACTTTCTCATTCTTTTATACTTTACTTAACGTATGCTGGTGAGTTTTGTGATCTTCTGAGGTGACCTTTGATGGGTCACTCATTAAAGCCAGGTGGGCCATACTAACGGCATTTCCCGTTGATTTTCGCGATAGTCTTTAAATGTTTGCAATAAACCTCCATTACCGCGATTATTAATTTGTCATTCCCCGATAGTGTGGCCGTAGTGTTACAATTATTATTTCGCGTATGGTTAATCTTCTTTAATAAATATACAAAACGAATGAAAGTACATATTATTTAGTCTTCTTTGTTATTCTCTTTGTAAGTGTTGTTCTATGACGTCAGGGATAGGGCGATACGCCTCAAGTGGAGTTGGGCAGGGCATCTGGCTAGACGCAGATGGCAGATGGAGTAAGGTTTTGACCGAATGGTGGCCAAGGTTCAGCCAAAGAAACCAGGGCCGCCCAAAAGCTCGTTGGGTTGACGATATCGTTTAGATCGCGGGGAATGGATGGATAAGAGACGCACAGAACAGAGAGATATGGCATAAAAAGGGAGAGGCCTATACCCAGCAGTGAGTGATCCCGGGCTGATATGATGATGATGATGAGTGTTGTTCTAAACCCCTCTTTGAGGAGTGGCTGGATAGGCGTCACGGCGTCCTGACCTACCGTATGACGCAGGTCCTCACCGGACACGGAAGTTTCGGGAGGTACCTGTGTCTGATGAGAAAGGAGGAAACGCCTGGGTGTCACCACTGCGAGGATCGCCCGGAGGACACAGTAGAGCATACGGTGCAAGACTGCCCCGCTTGGGCAGAGCACCGACGTGTCCTCAAGGCGGCGATAGTGAAGCGGTCCCCTCCTTCTACGAAGCAGTCATGCTCGCAAAGGAGGAGGCGGGTCGCGTGAGGGAGAGGACAGTGTCCTTCCTCCGCCCCAGCCGCAGTGTTGGACGCCCACGGCGATGGACGTCGCAAGACGATCTCCGGCCACCGTAGGCGCGGGCAACACGCTGTCCGACCACGGACCATGCCCGGTTCGACGGCGCGTTGTGTTCCACGCGCGCCTTAAAGAGCGTCAGCATAATGACGGGGCCCTCCTCTAGAGGACCAAAGCCGGCCGGGGTCGCGGGACTTATCTCATTACCGTGACCCCGGAACATAAAGGCCTATTGAAGGACACCGTGGATTTTAGTCAGTACGAGTCTGACAGTCCCTCCCGCCCTGCCCTGGGTGGGAGGACTCATTTGATGATTATACTAATCTAAAAAAAAAAGTGTTGTTCTTATTCCCTTTGCTGACATATACTATACATATATGTATTATTATGTATACATGAGACAATTTAATCAATGTTAGGTTAAGCCTTGATCAGCCGTTAGAATATTGTGTAATTGTACTATTCTGTAATGTAACTGTATTATAAGTAGAGACGTGTCGATATTATTTTGGCTTTTGCACTACTTTTAGACTCCGACTAGTTTGTCGACAATCGACCTCCACAAGTCAGTAACTGTATAACATTGTACAGTCTGTCTTCTGACTAACAGATATGATTTTTTCATTGAAATTCTTAAAATTTAAAATGCAGATCATCATTTCATTTCAGGTCGAGTACCTGAAATGGTATCGGTCCCGACTTACGAGTTGTAGGTCGTGGGTTCGAACCCCGCCAGGCGCATTACTTTGTGTAATTTATTTCATCACCACTGCTCTCAAAACGGTGAAGGAAAACATCGTGAGGAAACCGGCATGTCCTAGAACCAAAAATTCGAAGACATGTGACATCCACCAATCCGCACTGGGCCCGCGTGGTGGATTATGGCCCACTCCCTCTCACAGAGAGGAGGCCTGTGTCCCAGCAGTGGGAACAATATAATGATGATGATGACCTGAAATAAAATGAAAATCTTCATTATAAATTTTTCAGCGCAAGAATTCGTCAGCTCTTTTATACGAAACAATGCGTTTGATAGTTCAATCTTATTGAAGCGTTACTAAATAGCAAATTGTCAGAACAAAGAGTAGTTTGACCTGATAAATGTGTTCATTGATGATGATGATTTATTATGCCTGAAATCTATCTGGAAATAGTTTTGTTTACGATCAAAAAGTTATCCGAAATGCTATAATTTTTATTTGCAAGATAAAAAAAACGGTAACGTAAAAATGTTATCGTCTTTGTTGTAGGCTTACTAGATGTGCCAAACG
Organism: Agrotis clavis; assembly: GCA_954870645.1. NCBI lineage: Eukaryota > Metazoa > Arthropoda > Insecta > Lepidoptera > Noctuidae > Agrotis > Agrotis clavis. The sequence goes on from OX940917.1 coordinate 3,044,585, forward strand.
TAAAATCATGCTTAACAGAATGTTTTATTTTAAAATTTTTAATAACCTTATAATGATCTTGATAAATGCTTTTATTTATATCCTTAAAGACACAACAAATAACAATATTCATTTATTCTTTTAACTGGATGATAAACTTTTTACCGACATGAAAATCGGCCGAACTTGAACATTTTTGCCAAATAAAAAAACTAAATTTCGAAACTATATTTTATGTCTTATTGTACTTTAGCAGACCGAAAACGAGGACACAATGTTGAAATCGAACAGAAAGTACTAGGAGAACAGGATCAATATTTTTTTCGTGGGGAATTAATTGTGTGGTGAATTTACAACAACCCAATAATATCTTGTTTTGACAAATACGTCATTGATTCTGTCAACTATTTTGTTCAACACTACTGCAGCAGTATCTGTGCTATTGAAATTTAATCCATTGTACTAGTTACTTAGCCCCACGTCTATCTATTATGCGCTTGTGTCTGATCGAAACCATATAATGCTATTATGCAATACTGATTGCCCCTGATGTACCTACGCTACGCATTAAATTTAAACCACGGACCCTAATTACGTCGTACGAGTATAATACTATACAGTAACGGAAGGTGTTCAAGATCGACTACTTAGTACTTCAGTACATAATTATACCTAAGTATTATGTATTATACAGATATCTCAGTCTCACCCGAGGCACTAGATTGCCATATTTTACTTGCAACCAGCTTCTAGTATTTACGGCATTTATTATATTCAAAATTAGCTGTGCCCGCGACTTTTTTTTAGCGAGGATGTCGGAATACAACAATGTTTTTTTTTTAAATAAAAGATTTTTTCTAAAATAAAACCAAGCTAAGTTACTCCTTATTACATCAGCCACCTGCCAATCCCGTCAAAATCGGTCCAGCAATTTCAGAGATTAGCCATTACAATCAGACAGACAAACAAAAATTGCAAAAAATTACATTTTGGTGTATGTACCGTAAATGTATTCGTATGAAAGTAGAAAAAAACGGTTTTTTCAATATTACAAACAGACACTCCAATTTTACTTATATGTATTTATAGATGTATAGATTGATTGCCGCCACTGCTGGCCGTGCCACAACAGCTAGGACCAACTTACAAGCTATGACACCTCTTAGAGCTATGCACACCACGTTTTTTAAACGCGCCGTCGACGCGTGTTTGTAGCGATACAGACGCGATGTGAACGCAAGTCAGACGCAGTCTGTCTGCTCTGTTTGATAAAAACGCGCCGTCGACGCGCCTTGACGCGCGTTTCAGAAACGCGCGTCGTCGGCGCGTTTGAAAAATGTGGTGCTTACCAGTGCCATAAATGAACTTCACATCAAAATTTACATATACACTTGCCATTTGAGTGAATTCGCAAAGACTTTGTTGTTTATTGTATGTTATAGTGATAAGTATTCGTTTTTTATTGTTGTTTATAATTATATGTTTTTTAAATTGTAATTTGTGTTTTGTATGTCTTATTAGTTTTAAACTTATTGTAATGTTCCTATTGTTATGTCTTCATATTCTTTATTTTCTTTTATACTGAAATTAATTTAATAATAAGTAGATAAGCCTCACTACCGTTAGGTACCTAACGAACCTGTAGATAATGATAGTTGTAAGGAAGATTTTAAATAAATAAATAAAAAGCGCCTCTAATGTACGATCAAGGAATTAATTGTTTCCATCAATTTAACTTCAATGTTCCCATTTACTTTATGACACAAAAACGTCAATAGTCATGTTAGTGCCTCAGATGCAACATCATGAAGTGACAGTTACTTGAAACTATCAGTAATATAAAAAATAGCGAAAGCAAGTTTCATTTAAGGAAACATTATTGAGTTCGAAGGTGTGAGAAAAGCCGTGGCCAAAAGTTAGTTTGCCATATAAATTAAAAATCAAAATATTTTAATTCACAGCGCGTTTTAAGTTTCTGATATTTTTTATGAAAGATTCACGAATAAAGTGAATCTATTATTCAAATATTTCAGTAACAGAGGTTATTTTCATTAAATTTTTCATTAAATTCAGAATGATTTTAATGAAATTAATGATGAACCATAGCCATTATATACATCTCGTACGTTCCGTGCAGTAAACAGCTTTTATCTTGCTCGTCAATTTCTAAGTATTTAAAGTCTCTAGAAGTATTTCAAGCAGTTAAATATGAAAATAATCATTGTGTAAGAGGTGACAATCGAACTGTGCAGTGATTTAACTTATTCGCAGTGATATAATGCAAACAATTAACGGATAACAAAAGTCTTAATAATTTAACACACCGTCATTAAGTGTTTATGTAGTGTTTCACAAGTACGCGTAAGCGACACGGTATTCACGGCGCTTACGACGTTTTTCTCGCGGCCTCGCTCAAGAAATACGAACACCGGCCAGTGAATCGCTTGCAAAACATAGTTCAAGTTTTAACTGTTTTTATTTTTTGTTTGGATCACGTACAATATTGGAACCGCTAACTAATTACCTACTACCAGAACAGACAACAATAAGAAACAAAAATTATCTTCTTGCAAAAATGACCTCAATTAAAAGCTCTTGGGGATGTTGTTCAAATGGAAACGAAGATGTAAATGAACAGAATGTTACTTGCATTAATTGTAATAAATTGTTTCATTTCTGCTGTCTGACTGTTCCGCCGATTGATAGTGGCTCTGATGAATATCGCAACTGGAAGTGTAAGGATTGTCTAAGTCTGCTTCCAAAATCGTCAAAGAAAGATTACACTCCGATACGTAATGTGTCTACCACCAGGGGTAATAAACGCCCGGCATTAAATTCGCCCCCAGAAGTCAGAACTGTAACTGCGGAGGAGGTGCGATCTATTGTGGAAGAAGTTGTTACGAAGCAGTTTGACGTAATACTCCAGGATTTTAAGAATACAATGACCAGTTTCATTAATACCCTGCTTGAACCTATCAAGAAAGAAGTGGAAGGGCTGAAGACTTCCCTCACATTTCACACAGAGTATTTCGATGACCTGAAAATAGAACATGTATCCATAAAAAACACCTTGAAATCACTAAATTCTGAAAATGCGCAATTAAAGAGCACTGTGGCAGACCTCTCATTGAAAATGAATAATCTCGAACAGCAAGCTAGGGCAAACAACCTAGAACTCCAGTGTCTGCCTGAGCACAAGCAGGAAAACTTGTTTAACTTAACAAAAAAACTGGGTTCAATAGTCGGATGTGACCTTAAGGACAATGATGTTGCACATGTTACTCGTATTGCTAAGCTTAACTCCTCGAGCCCCCGTCCAAGATCAGTAGTAGTCCAGTTATCGACCCCAAGGATACGCGATCAGCTTTTAGCAGCGGTCATAAATTACAACAAACAGAATAAGGATCACAAACTTAATAGCTCTGATTTCGGTATCGGTGGAAGTAAAACCCCAGTTTATGTGGTCGAGCATTTATCTGCAACCAATAAGGCCCTCCACGCAGCAACTAGGATTAAAGCAAGAGAATTTGGATATAAGTACGTTTGGGTACGAAACGGTAAAATCTACGTCAAGAAGGATGACAACGCAGAGCACCTACTAATAAAGAACTCTGATACTTTGAGCAAACTGATCTGATTCTTTAAGTTACAAACTTGTTTTTTTTTTTGTTGTCATGTATGTGTAGCTTTGTCTTTCTTAAATTCAATAGTTTGCAAATTTATTACCAGAACAGTCGAGGCCTGAGAACTAAAACTCACGCATTTTACCGTAATATTTGCTGCAACCAATATGATGTAATCATTCTCACGGAAACATGGCTTAATGACTCTGTGTTGAATGGAGAGCTGTTTGATGACAGGTATGTAGTTTATAGAAGGGATAGGGAGGTCTGTTCTCGAGGTCGTAGAGAGGGCGGTGGCGTCTTGATCGCTATTAGAAGTCATCTGAAATCCAAACGCATTCCAGAATGGGAAAGTAGTTGTGAGGATCTGTGGGTGACTATAGAAATGCCAGGATCACGCGCCATAAATCGTCTAGCTTTTTGTGCCGTATATCTACCACCCCCAGTGCGACGATCTTCCTTGGAATTATTTATGGGTAACTGTGGTTCGGTCTTTGAACAAATTAAAAATTCACACGTTAGTATTATTGGCGATTTCAACCTAGGCAACATTGACTGGAGAGCAGTTGATCACCTGTCTTTGAATTCAACTAGCTTAACGGATGCGTTTATTGATTTCGTCCATATTAATAAACTCTATCAATTGAATAATGTAACAAACAAGGCAGGTCGCACATTGGATTTGGTTCTTTCTACAAATTCATCAAGTAGTGTTATTGAGTGTATGAATCCCATAAGTATTGTTGACTGTCACCATCCGCCTATAGAAATTAATATGTGCTTTAATGAACAAATTGGATTACCTTATAATAAAGACTACAAAAAGTATAACTTTCATAAGGCTGATTATCAATCTATTCGTGAATATTTAAGAGAACAGAAATGGGATGACTTATTTCAGGAACCGAGAGATGTGAATGAAATGCTTGAAATCTTCTATGAAAACTTGAGGACGGCCATTGAAAGATATGTACCCATTCAATTACCTAAGTCTCAAAAATACCCACCGTGGTTCAATCGCAATTTAATAAAACTACTAAACAAGAAAAATAAAATTAGGCTGCGCTTCAAAAAATATAAAAATCCCTTGGATGCTATAGAACTAAAATATATAAGTAAGCAATGTGATATAATGGCAACTAAATGTTACAACGACTACATGATAAATCTAGAACAGGAGCTTCTGAAAAACCCTAAACTCTTTTGGTCATACGTTAAGACTAAAAGGGGTGGAACTAGTACATTTCCAAATACCATGTCAAAAGGTACCGAAAGCTCGTCAGATCCCACAGTTATATGTGAACTATTTTCATGTCATTTCTCCTCAGTGTACAGCCCAGATAGTATCTCTTCCGATGAACACAAATCTGTTCAATTACAAATGCTAGAAACGCACAGCTTAAACTTTCATGAACTTTGTTTAGAACGTGATACCGTACATAGCAAATTAAAAAACCTTGATATTAACAAAGGTGCTGGTCCAGATGGTATCCCTCCCAAATTTATAGTAATGTGTTCGTCTGAATTAGCTCTTCCTCTTACATTAATTTATAACAAGTCATTATCTACTGGTACATTTCCTTCAAAATGGAAGATAGCAAAGGTCGTTCCCGTGTATAAATCTGACGCGAGGGAAAACATATCCAACTATAGACCTATATCTATTCTGTCAACATTCTCAAAAGTAATGGAATCATTAGTCTGCCCATATGTACAAAACCATCTTAAATTGTATCTGAGCGAAAATCAGCATGAGTTTGTACCTCGACGCTCCACCAGTACTAATTTGGTGCCATTCACTGAAATGTTGATAGCTGCATTAGATTCTGGACAGCAGGCTGATGTGATCTATACAGATTTTAGTAAAGCTTTCGATAAGGTATCGCATAATATTCTAATTTCAAAATTATACTCCTATGGAATCTCTGGTTTAATGTTGAGCTGGTTGAATTCTTATCTTAGGGACAGGTACTTTTTTGTAGTAGTCAATGGTTATCAGTCATGCCTCAGGGGTATTACCTCTGGTGTGCCTCAGGGTGCACATTTGGGTCCAGTATTGTTTAATTATTTTATCAATGATATCCCTGATTGTTTCCATCATTCTGAAGTGTTTATATACGCTGACGACTTAAAAGCAGTTAAAATTATAACTGGTACTGAAGACACAGAACAGCTCCAGAAAGATCTCGATAGGCTTGTTGATTGGTGTGAAAGGAATTGTATGTACCTAAATGCAAAAAAATGTTACCAGATGACATTTTCTAGAAAAACTCCTAAACATCTTGTTGCATCTGCTTACTGCATTAATGGCAACGCAATAAACGAAGCCGAAACCATGCGTGATCTTGGTGTAATATATGACAAAAAATTAACATTCGTACCTCATATAGACAACATAGCCAAAAGAGCATCCAAAATGATGGGATTTGTTCTGAGAACTTGTAGGACATTTAGCAGCAACAGGACTAAAATATTGCTGTACAATAGCCTTGTCCGGAGCATATTGGAATACTGTAGCGTGATATGGCGACCACACTACGCCGCACACTCTTTGCGTCTCGAGCGGATTCAAAAACGTTTTCTTTGGCACTTGGCATTTTCAAATGGCCTAGCAAAAAAAATACGTTCGTACAATGCTAGGTTGAAGCATTTCAGAATGAAATCCTTAGATGAGCGTCGAAAACTCAATGATGCTATATTTGCTTGTAAACTTTTCTCTCACAAAATTGACTCAGCTAAACTGCTGGCCCACTTTAAACTTCGTGTGCCTTGTAGAATTCCGCGTAGCCCAATAACACCCCTGTGCGCACCCCTGCGAAGAACGACCTTGGGCGCAAACTCTCCCTGCGCTAGGATTTGTAAGATTATTAATGGTTGTAGTGATATTCTTGATCTGCATTCTGACACCATTAACAAACAGAAGTCTATTCTCTCTGGCCTGACTGATTTCTGACTTAGGTCCTTAGATCTAATCACAATTTATTATTCCTGTTTAATTTTATAGTAAAATCATTGTTTTGTGTTCTCCATTTATTGTTTAGTTTTAGTTTTTTCTGTTTTCTTTTATTTGATGCGTGAAATTGATGTAAGTATCTATAGATTCATGGAATTTACGTCTACATACATAATTATTGTAAATGCTGTGTTTACCTATAAGTAATTGTTACACTATTGCAATTATATTAGACTAGTGTGTAAGATCTTGTTTCCTGTGTAAGCAATTGTTGGTGAACCTATTCAATAAAATAAAATAAAATAAAAATTATAGAGGGAAAACTGAAATATTTCTGGATTGGTGGCAACCTCGAATGCACGCGTAACTAACCTAATTTAAAGTAAATTATACACAATAGTGGCCGTGCGCGCACTGAACTTTAACTGATGTTTTGGATACAGTATTTGAGTAGTTAAAAATAAATCACATATTTATGTGACGAAACCACTTGTATTATCATGACACTGAAACATTAATATCTAATAACTAGATAGGATAACACTATGGAATATTGACTGTAGTTATAAAAAAATAGTTACCTATTATTATGTTATTATATCACTAGTGTTTGCCCGCGGCTTCGCTTGCGTTAATTTAGAATTTGAGAAACAATACGGATCGTGTAAGTGGCGCCATCTGGAATATGAACGTAATTGTTTTCTCGGCAACAGCTCTCTTCTGTTATTCGGGATGAAAGATACCCTATATCCGTGTCTATACTCCTGACAACATATATGCTAAATTTTGGGACGATCGATTCAGTAGGTAGGAATGCGTGAAAAGGTAAAAAAACAAACATACTTGCATTTTTATTATTAGTTTAGATCAATAATGTTATACCTAGGTACATAGTTTGCATAGGAAACATCCTAATTTGAGTGACATTAATTTCAAAGATCCGTGTTTATCTTAAACATTAGACCATAATTTTTTGGTCGATTTACAGTATCGCATACCGCGTGATACCTAAAAAATAACTAATTATTTGACTCGATGAGTACAACTTGTCGTCGTTTCAAACAGAATCTATGCACTGGTTTGAGCACCAATTCAAAACATATTATAAACACAAAATAATAGAAACACTGATTGTTTTCGAATCTTTCAAATTCCTACACCTCGAAACAATTACATTTTTTGTTTAAAAAAAAACCAACTTACTACCTACAATTTAAAATCAGTGTAGATTTTTATCCTAGAGAACTATTGAAAAAAAAAAATAGTAATGAATTAAAATTGCGAATAATATTAAAGTAAAAGTATGCACATTTTTTTTTTATTATTTGAAAATCTTAGGACAAATAAATGAAACACAAAAAGTGAAAAAGAAAATTGCAAGATTTGATCCTGAGACACCTTGAACGAAAGTCAAGCAGGTTACCAACCAGACTGGCTAGTACTCTGTCAGTAGTTTTCAAATAGCGGTTCTTATACAAATGTCAACAATGACTGAAAATCATCATATTATAACATTGCTAATCCCCCAAGGAGAATAGCGTAATTATACATATCCTATTAATTGAAGAGCAGTTTAAGGAATATTTGAGAAAAAATTGAATAAATAATATCCAGTGGTTTAGCTTCCAACTCCAAACAAACATTTAATAACAACAAAATTCAAAATTGCTTATCTCCCAGGGAAAATAGCGTAATAATACATAGCCTATTAACAGAAGCATATTATTAGAAATATTTGAGGAAAATTTGATCGACAACTTTACAGTAGTTTAGGAGATAGAGCAAATCAAAAAAACATAAAGACTTTCGAAAAAAAAATGAAGTTGATTTGGCATCAGAATCGATCCCTTATCTCGAAAAAAATACAAAAAGAAAAAATATTCAATGTACAGGAATGACAGCTCTACAATTTTATTATATGTAAAGATTACATGTCCCAAAATACTACTGTCCCAAAACACTTAAAAGATGAAAAATTTCTACGAGAACATGTTGTATGCAAACTAGTGCAAATTGAAAAAAAAAACCATTAATTCGAGGACTTTTCCTTTTCGAGTCATGACTGGTAAATTCCACACAATTTTAATTATTATAACTAGGCGACACCAAAATATGAATTATAAACGGACGAATTGGATGCCTTTCTTGAGAATTCTTCATCTTCACCTTCTATCATCGCACATCTAGACGCACGGCAAATTAATATATCCTTACCTTATTGCTATTCCGCCAGTTCGCACTAAGCGTTTCCAAACGTCTTTTATAATGCGGACTGCGAAGGAGTCGAACTCTCTGCCTGTGTCTATGTTTCTGAACGCATGCAACCCTGATCTCTTTAAAGTTAGAGGCTTCTTCTGGGTAAGCTTGCTCCATCGTCAACCTTGTCTTAGTTACTCCTGACCTAGACTAAGGTAAAAAGCAAACACATTGCACATAAAAAATTGGAAGGAAATAGCGCACAATCGAGACCGTTGGAAGGAATGGAGGAAGGCCTTTGCCCAGCAGTGGGACAGCACAGGCTAGTAATATTACCAACTAGCTGTTGCCAGCGGCTTCACCCGCTACAACTCGAAAATTATCCCACGGGAACATAAAATCGGGATAAAAACTATCCTATGTGTTAATCCAGGTTATAAACTATCTGTATACCAAATTTTAGCCAAATCCGTTCAGTGGTTTTTGCGTGAAAGAGTAACAAACATCCATACATCCATACTTACAAACTTTCGCCTTTATAATAGTAGTAGGATAATAAACGACCGAGTTGCACAACAGGATCCCATATTTGAGAATGATTGAATATATATAGGGTGACTGGTAATTAGTGTACGATACTTAAACATGTGATTGTGCTCATGATAACAAACAATTTTTATTATGGGAGCAAAGCCGAAATCGTGAAAAATATATCAGCTGTTCTGTACATTAAGCAAACATAAATGTACTGAACAGCTAATTTTTTTTCGCGTTTTCAGGTTTGTTCCCATAGTAAAAGTTGTTGGTTATCATGAGCACAATCACGTGTTTAAGTATCGTACACTAATTACCAGACACCCTATATTTTAATTAAGATGATGAGTGCGATTAGGGCCACAGACCACCTACATCTTTATGAATTATGCACGCCTGCCGCGTTTAATAACAGAAACTTTCTTTTGTCTGAAGACTTATTGGGATGTTAAACTATTGTGTGGATCTATCTAGGCTCGGTAAAGTCATGGATGATGTAACCTACCATTTCTAGGTAGTATAATCTTTGATGTTAATTTAATGAAAAATATCAAGTTTCTCGTTCGTGCGGTACATGCGCTGTTTCATTAATACTTCAAGTAAGCTTCACAATTACTTCAAGTAAGCTGTACGGTTGGTCGCTGGACTTATGAATTACCGCAACCCCGGAATTTAAAGAGCTGTTGAAGGACACCGTGGATTTTGTCAGTACGAGTCTGACAGTCCCTTCCGCCCTGTTCTGGGTGGAAGGACTCATTTGATGATTTTAACACAAAAAGAAAAAAAAAAGTCTACAGTGTCTCGTCATGGATATAATTATTTAGATCTACGATCAATATCCAAAACACCTCATTAATGATATTTGTCCCGATTGACCAATCTTTGTGAGTGCCTTCATACATTATTTATTCTCATTATCTACTTGATAGTGTTATGGATTTATCACAGGATTGATTAGATCGGTATCTCACGAGACTAGAATACAAATCTGTTTTAAATATACAGACGGCTGAATTCAGTTTAATAATAATATTACATAATAAGCAGTGCACACGATCAACACTAGCTCATCTAACATAATTATGGCTTTTTTATTAAAATCATCACTGAAAAAAAAACTACAGAAATAGTATTATAAGAACAGAGTGTATCTATCTGAGCAATTCTTGTATATTTATATATAATCTGGATCTCGGAAACGGCTCCAAGGATTTTCATGAAAGTTACTGATTAGGGGTTTTTCGGCTCAAGGAATCGATTTATCAAGATCCCAGGTTAGAGAAAAGCTCGGTTACCAAGATATAGACATTTTAAAAACCGAGCGAAGCTCGGTCAACCAGATATTATTCTTTAAATTCTTCTGATTTGCTATGCAAAGGTGAATAAATGACTATCGATTGTAAACTATTGGATATACCTATTACAATGTCATAAAGTTCTGAGTACCTTTCACTATTATAGGCACTGACTAATTGCATTTCAAGGGGGGTACACGTACAGTCATTCACAATATCGCTAACAGGCATTTTACGCGTCTTCATATTTTGTACTTGCTTAGGTACTTTGTTCTGCTTAATTGCTAAACATGATTGGGCGTCTGAAAGCTTTTGTAGACGTTCAGTATCGTACTTTGACAGCCTTAAAATATTGATTATTTATACTTTGGTTATACATTTGGTTTGTTGTCTTTGGTTGGTTATACTTTGATTATTTATACCTTTGGAGGGCACTGTGTGTCGATTGTCGAAGGTGACAATCAATAATGCCCTAACATTTGCGTGCAGATGGTTTGCTACGTTGAAAATTAAAACAGCAAGCAATTAAACACTTTAAAACAGTGGCAGATGGTTGTTTTTTAGTTATTAGTACTTAATTTGTATGCAACATGAATTTGACATAGAGTCAGAAGCATCGTGATCAAAATTAAACTTCTAGTACTCGTATTTGATATTCTCGGAAATTAGTCTAGAGGTTTTATTTTGAAACCCACATTCGACTGTTTGCTAGTCTAGACTGGTGGCCTAGCATGATGTCTTAAAGCGACAGTAGTTCCACTAATACTTTTTTAAACCATTGTCTTATTAGTTATTTATGCAACTGTTGTATAATCAGGGGTATTAAAACACGAATGTGGGTTTATCACACGAGGCGTAACCGAATGTGACAATAGTATCACATGAGTGTTTTAATACCTAATTATAACAGTTGCATACAAGACTTTATCTACAATCATGATGTGAATCCTCTATAAAAGATTCTCATACCATAGGGTGTTGTACAGTGTTGTACGAAAGAACTATGTAAATTCAAGAAAAGTCTTAATTGCGAAGCATGTAAAATAAACAAACCTTAATAAGTAAAAGAATTATTGTTCTTTTTTCAAAATTTTAGCGATCTGGTGGTGAAAATGTCATTGCATGAGAATGTTCTTTTTTTGAAATTCATAATATCACGCGTTTGGATGATATAATGATCATAATATCATTGAGTGTTTTAATGTTGGCAATAAGCTAATTGTTATAGGTTCTTTTATAGAGGATTAATAGCATGATAGTAGATAAACTCATTTATGAATCCATGATTTTAATAAATAAAGGGTATTTGACCTTTCGTCTCCGACTGTACGTCCAAAAGCTTCAATTCATTACTAAGTAGTAACAATATTAGTACGGGCCGTACGCGGGTAAATGGGGTAGCCACGTGCATCATGCATTCTCATACAAAATTAGAGGCATGGCCACGTGTCGCTCACGAATGCGGAATGTATCGCTAAGTCCATTAATAGACTAGTTAGTTTGAGACATTGATATCGATAGGAAGTTGGTCTTCTCCTGACGTATCTTTCCCAAATCGTTCTTGAGACAATGATCTTTTAAGATACGGTTTTTTATGCCATTATGGCGACAAACAAGAACCTATGGCACCTTTTGGAAAGCGGTCACCGTAGCCAAGAACCCTAAGGTATCACCTGTGCGTTGTTGAGCCTGCAGAAACTTTTTCACACCCATTTTTGAAGACCACCACCCCATATTGAAAAACCTCAGAAGGAGTTCATTCCACAGCCCGGTCCTTCTCGGAAGAAAACACCTCTGAAAGCGGGATGTTCGCAACCAGTTGGGTTTCAAGGTGTGAGGGTGAACTCCCTTACGATGGCGAGAGTTCCGATGCTACTGCCGTGGGCAACATGTCAAAAAATTCTTCGGAACAACGCCAGTTATATAGGTGGTAGGACACACACAGCGAGCTGAAATCTCTCCGCAGACTTAGTGGTTTCAAAATGCCTTTTAAGTAAGCTTGGGATGACCAACTATTACCACCGTCATGGCTTTCATCGTGGAATCTCTAGCGATCTTCCTGTGCATACGGGAAGATCGACTCGTGACGTGCAGCAAGTGATATCACTTGATGTCACGTGCTGCTGAGGGGAAGCCGTCGAGAAATAAGCCGAAGCACTTACTCGCTTGATGTCTCGAAGGTATTTGACAGAGTTTCACACGGTCTAATCTACTCAGCAAACTTCCTGTTTATGACACCCCAGTGGATTTTTGTAGCTATAGATATCAGACTTGCTGCTTAGAGAACGATAGATCAGAGTAGTCGTTGACGGCTGCTCTTCAGTGTCATTTAAATTGTGTATTTTTACATCCCAGGGGTTACGATAATAGGAAACTAGCAAACATTAAATAAATCTCGATGGCTTATATCAAATTTTAAATACGGTTTCTTTGTACCATATAAAAAATCACCCTGTAAGTAGCTGAGTGGAAGAAATCGAGAGTAAAATAGAGCAATGTAGAGCAACTGTCCCACAGCACTGTCACTTGCTAACTCCTAACTTAAGTTTTCTATTAACTTTGACGTTACCATTTACGAGTACTTTTCTCGAAGAAATGTAATACAACAATAGATTTTATAAACTGAATGGTCAAGGAGTCGAATATTATTTGAAGAGTGGTGTGAAGTTTGATTTTGTGAAGGTTTTTTTAATATTCCTAATCTGTAATTTGTTGTAAATTACACTTTCATTTACATACAGCTATCGTTATATGTATGAGAGTGCACTCTTAACATACATTTTCTAGAAAGAACGATTCATCTTCATATCTTCCTTGTCATGGTAGTCCCATGACTACCATGACAAGGAAGATATCCAGGATCCCATGATCCTTACACACAACTGACGAAATGTGGGGTACTGTAGCTACATTATACCCTACTCTTTGGGAGAGACAACTGAGACGTGACAGTTACATAAACGAGACTAGTAATAATTTTGAAACACACTACCGCAAATGAGAAGGAAGTAAGACCAACATACAAAAAAAAAAAAAAGGTTGCACTCCAGGAGTGCCGGTAGAAGTGAAAACTTTTTTGTTACTATGTTTTATTTTTAATTTGAATGACGTCTTACTCATTTTCGATCAGGGTCACGTGACCCTGACGGTCACGTGACCCTGACGGTCACGTGACCCTGACGCGAGTTTTAAATTTTTTACCCATTACAGAAAAAGTGTACAACGCCGCTAAAGAAGTTTTCACTTCAAAAAAAAGGTTGCACTCCAGGAGTGCCGGTAGAAGTGAAAACTTTTTTGTTACTATGTTTTATTTTTAATTTGAATGACGTCTTACTCATTTTCGATCAGGGTCACGTGACCCTGACGGTCACGTGACCCTGACGGTCACGTGACCCTGACGCGAGTTTTAAATTTTTTACCCATTACAGAAAAAGTGTACAACGCCGCTAAAGAAGTTTTCACTTCAAAAACTAGCACAAAATTATCTCTAAAAACTTTGTAGTTTTAATGCCATATTATTATGAATTTACAGACATATTTAGCCGGCAAAGAGATATGCAAATGTGACCAGCGAGTGTCACGGAGCTAGCCAAGTTCAATGCCACTTGATATAACACAAGCGAACAGCGGATTCATCTTAACTTTAAACCTCGTATGGGTACCAATTGAAGCAAATGTAAGAAAGGAAGAAAGGGAAACATTTATTGTTATAAAATACGCTAAATTGTAAATTTCTAAACTTATGTGGAAAAAAGTAACGGGGCTGATTGTGTAGCGCACTCTCATGACCAATGTTGCTGATTTTTACAATTTATCAAACTTCAGAGCGTGATTTACTTAAATAAAAATAATATAGTTAATTATTCATTTAAATAACCTTATTAATTTAACAATATTTAAATGTTCAGTTTGCCTGACCGCCCCATTGCACTGACTTAAGAAACTAGACAGCCCTTAGACAAGACTTGGATTTTATTTACAGCTTATTTGAAGTATTAGACTTGGATTTTATTTACAGCTTATTTACTGCGTTTATTGTATGGAAAATTGAAAAAGCGCCTCTAGTGTACGAACGAAGAACTATTTTTTTTTTCACCAAATTAACGTCACCGTCCCGTTTCCTTTATGGCACGCTAAGGCCTCAGAAGTCGGGCATGCGGGCGGCGAGTAATAGACGACTCGCTATCCGACCATGGACCATGCCATGTCATGCCATGTCTACGGCGCGTTGTGTTCCACGCGCGCCACAAAGAGTGTCAGCATAATGACGGGGCCCCATTTAGAGAGCCAAAGTCTGCCGGGGTCGCGGGACTCACGAATTACCGTGCCCCGGAACGTAAAGGGCTATTGAAGGACACCGTGGATTTTAGTCAGTATGAGTCTGACAGTCCCTCCCACCCTGGGTTCGAGAACTCATTTGATGATTTTACCACGCTAAAAAAAAAGCTTTCAGAAGTATAATCTAATCGCTCTTATAACTTAAACCGCGGCCGATAGTAAACTCTCGTTTGTTGGCTCAACAGAAACGTTACCTAACGTGGTTTGGTGACTAACGTAACCTTGGTTTACGTGATAACTGATAGATAATGAGCCTTGGGAGCAGCGGCGTTCTAAAGTTAGTTTAAAAAAGTCAAGATTTTTTTATCAGGTTCTCATTTCCGTGGGTTAATTTTTCTTTTACCAAAATAAAAGGACCGAACGCCTGCCAGAGCCTCCTCTTTCTTCATACCATACATATTCTATTTTTGGCAATTTCTTTCCTGACATACTCTTTATTGACCTACTCTAATCTACTGACTTTTGAATCATACTTGAATTGACTAATTCTTCTACTCTTCGATTTATTCTTCATGTCATGTGTCATGCTTCATGTCATGCGAAAATTTTTATATTCTGTACAAGAATTTAGTAGGTATACTAAAGCTAGTGTCAGACAGGCGTGGCGAAAGCGAAGCGAGACGTTTTTGTTTGTAATGTATGGAATTGTTTGAAGCCAGTCACATAGACTATCGGATCGCTTTCGCTTTTCTATGTGACTGGATTCAAACAATTCCATACAATATAAATAAAAACGATTTGAATCGCAATCGCTTCGCCTGTCTGTTTGACAATAGCTTAATTGTAGAATATTAAGCATTTGATAATTTTCCATTTTAAGAAATAGGTTATTTTGAGAATTTTTTATTTTGACAAACTAAGGCTTTTGGAAAATTTGCCATTTTAAGAACTTGATTTTGAACACTACTACAAAAACTTTCCGACACAATGAATTTCACACAACCCTTCCGATGCTCGGCTTTTCAAATATTATTCAAGTCGAGAGGCGGTCCGTTTTACTAATTGTGTAGACAATTAGAAGCCTTCGTTAATGTAGGTAGGTACTTAATGAGGAAACTCCATACCCCTAGCCCATTTCTTCGTTATTCTATTAATTTTTGACGGATTTTAACGGGTTAGAAGATGTCTTAGACTTCTTAGAGTATTTACAATTTAACATATTTATGGAAATGTAATATTAAAATTGTTATCTACTCATAGTTGTAGGTTTTTGTGCGTAGTGACTTAGTATGAAGGGCGAGCAGCAAAAGATAGGTTATCATATCGATTCCAGCTACTACATACTGTTTTCACCTAGAACTTGCGAATCCATCAACGTTCTAAGTGTTACAAGGTGAGTGCTAAAAATTAAAAAAAAAAACATAAGAAAAGGTTTCCACGATTAATCATGACACTTATCAATAATTGTCGTCTGACGAAGCATTTTTCATAATTTCATCCAACGTTTTCATAATTTCGTGAGATACTCACTTAAACGCAACCCTCTAGAGGGATGTTCTCTCTTAGCGATCTATTGTGTAAGTCTCAACCTAGACGAAAGCGCGCTGTCTGTGTTCCAAATCGAGACTGTTTTAAAAAAAAATAGGATTTTACTTATCTTTTCATTAAGGTTCTTGGAACGAGCTTAACGAGATTAAATACTCTAGAAATTCATGAAAAAAAATACAAAATTAACATTAGTATAATTAGACGAATATCATGTTATTGAGTGTAGACAAACTAAAGGTCCTACCTCGACTTTTCATGTTTGTGTGACGTGAACAGGAACTTTGACGTTATTTCGTTCGTAGAAAGCGCCTCTAGTGCGCTTTTTCATTTTCCATAAAATAAGGAAAACTTGTGATAAGGCGTCAGTAGGCATTAACTTCTACCAAACAAAACACTCTTAATAGATTACAAAATGTCCGTATTCCGTAGTCAAAACAAAACGTAACGTTTTCGTCACACATTTAAATGTTTTTCTCAGACATCGTCACTTGTTTTACGTAGGAATCGAATGAAGGGGATAATTTTAAATACTTTTTATTGCTGCATAATCTCAGTGTCCTAATAAGAATACGGACAATCTTCAGTCTAAGAAAACACTCATATAAAAACTTTTTAAACCTGCTTCTACAACGTTACGTTTGTTACGTAATAACCACACACGGTTTGCGTTACCTACCACAAACAAAACACGATCTTGACTTCTTGGCCCAATTATTTTACGTTACCCTTATTTCTTTTAAACCCGCTAAATATCAATCGGCAACATTCCAAATTCCAGGTATGCGGTGCTTATATCCATCCATCTTTCAGTTACTATGTTTACATCCAAAACCTCAGATATATGTTTACATACGCAAACTGTTATTTAATGTATTTGATACTTTACGTTTCCGATTTAGAGTCGAGAGCGATTTGAACCATGAGATTTGTAAAGGGTTACGTAAATATAGACGAATTTAGTTTTTTGTTTTACCTTCGTGCATGTTTATTAATTCACATTTTTTTTTTGTAAATTGTACACCAAAAGAACCGATCTTTTCATGTTGTGTGATGAAACGTGTTATAATTTTTCTTGATGACCGACCGCGACGTATCGGCGTAAAAAGAACACACCATTAGTTAAAACATACTTATTTGGTTTAAACATACTTATTATAACTTTGCTAAAATATAAATTATATAAAAAATATTGATGATCGACTTTTGTAAGATATTTTTAATGCTACGTACACATGCTAAAGTTGGCCTTCCATGCGGTTCTAGCTGCGTTAACTTTATAAACCCATTTTACTTTATCCTTGGTATTGATCATCAAGGCAACAGATTGACGTCATAATCAGTAGGAAGTTTGACAAACAAGCAGTCGATGTTGGGCTACAAATTCATCATAAAACGATGTTTGGAAAACTGACGTCATCTTACAAAACGAGCTCTTGAAATCCATTCCTAATCGATGGTGGATTGAGAGATTGATCCTTCTTCCATCTTTTCACTGTGGTTCAAAATCTCTAGGTCCAACCCGTACAAAACGACACACCATGGTGATTTTTTGGAGTGACGAACAACGTATTCTGCTAAGTTTGCTAAACACTAAATAAGGTTTTATCATATTATTATCAAGAAAGCCAAGCCATCTCTTGCTTGGCATTTTCGTACTATCATGGGGTCATATTGGCCGCATTTGAATACTTATTATACATGAAGTGATTGAATAACTGACCTCCACAACTCAAATAATGGGTAACGCGATACTCTTTGGTAAGACTGTTATTCAGATTTTCGGGTTTTGAATTCCCATAACGAGTTTCAAAATGAGCAACCGCTAAATCTGCCTTCAAACACTTGTGGCCATAAACTTGGTAATGAACTAGTTAAAGGCTAAACTAACCTAATTTTAGTACTAATTAACTGTGTTATGAATTTTCTCGTCGTAATTAGGTGCTTATTGTTAACAAACGAAAGCGAGTTCCTGAATCTTATGACGTCACGATAGTCATTAAATCTAAAATTGTCGATAGTTATAACACCATTACACTTAGTTAGCTGCCGTTTGCGAATATAACAAACAAATTAATAGTACGTACAGTAGGTCGAACGATATTGCCTGCAATACCAGTTTAGTCTGACCTCTCAGGATATTGAAACTCCCTGCTCTGAGAGACCAGTTCAAGGTTAGTACTTATAACCAGTAACCTCTAACTTGCGCTCGACAGTACAAAAGTAATAATGTAAGATGTTAAATCTGTTTAAACATACAATTTAAAAACAAATTGTGTATTTTACAAAACAAACAGACATGTTTTAGTTTCGATGTTGCTGTTCAAGGTTTTAGAAATAAAACAAAGGAAGTTTTCATTTACTCCGACGATAATTTTGTTAGGCTATTAATATAAGATTAAACAGGCAAGGGCTGCCTGAAGGTGTTTTAATTTTATTTTGGTATCAATTTATTCCTATATCAGGTACCTACACGATATTTATTTATATTTTACTAATAGTTTCTAGTAATTGGTTTCTAGTACGTTTTACATTGTAACTGTTACATTACTTGTACCTACACCATTAATTTAAAATAGCGTAATGTTTTTAGACTTGTTGAAGGTGTCCACAGTGTACAGCGCCATCTAGTACAACGGTTGAATACCAAACTTTGTGAGTTGCAGGAGAGATACTCGATTCAGACTACCATTGTAATTTTAAATGTTGAATTTTAGTTGCTCTTATATTATTGATGCTTTATTTTGGGACCTATTTGCAAAAACACCATGCTTTGGTAATATTTAGAACTAAGTTATGACTGTGTTCTAAGCTTATAGCATAATGGACATAAAATTGTTGCAACTAAGTTTGATAAGTACTTTTTTCTGTAAAATTGGTGGTTTGTCATCTTACATTAGTAGCTAAGTAAGTATTCAGATTTTACGATTATTTATGAAGAGACTTTTATTTCTTTTGTTAATGAACAGCAGTTTGTTCAAAATTAGGTATTAGTGGTCATTACCACAATAATAAATATTTCTACCAAGTAGTGTAGAATGCAATAAATTGTTCGCTCATCAACCTCTAAGCCAGACACGTTTTCAACTGGGCTTTCGGATTGCAGACACTGAAATTGTAGTTTGAACGGTAGTTCAAACCTTACGTAAACGTACAAACTTATGTAGGTAGGTATACCTACATAAGTACCTATCTTTCTAAAGTTATAAACGTGAAAGTTTGTTTAGATGGATAGATGTTTGTTGCTGTTACACGCAAAAACAACTAATCGGAAATAGATATAATTTGGTACACAAATAGTTTATTACCAGAATTAACACAGTTTTTATCCAGACTCTTTCTGATAATTTTAGAATATTGTAGCGGGTGAAACCGTTGGCAACTTACAAAATAATATTCTACTGATTTATATAGTAACATTGCTTTTAAAATATAAAAATTCTCACGATTCATTTTCTAAACAAAAATGTAATATCTACGTAATACCACGATCTAAATTAAAAACTCGTAAAGGATGGCGTGCAAAAATTATCGCCTAACTACGTAACACTTTCGAAAAAGTATCGCCCTAAGTCAAGAGTGAGTTGGGGCAAGTCGTCCGTCCCGACGCGGCCATTAGCTTGCAAGTCTTGTCGTTCTCACCCGTCGGCGGATCATGTTGGACTAACTAAAATTGCAAGGAAATCCCCCTTGTGCCGACGACCCCACCCTCCCCTAATTGCGGCTCGAGTGTCGATTTATTTGCGAATCATGACTCCTCGCAACGACTTAATGACGATTTTACGATCTCTTGTCCGGTTTTTGTTATTTTAACTTTTTTTCGGGTGTATCGTACCTTCTTATGGTAATAGAGTCGGGGTAGTTGTAATTTCAAAGACAGTTTTAATGCTTTTGAGATTTGAATAGATCGCTTACAACATGTTTGGCACAATTAAAAAAACTTTGTTTTTTTTTAGCAAACTGACTTATTTCTAAATCATAAAAAAAAAACAATTAACATCTTTTTATCTAAAACAAGACAACAATTACCTTTACTAATGCTAATATTCGTAATATGGATTCTTAGTTTACTTGACATTTCATTAAACTTCAATAACATTTATAAATAATTTAAGACAAGGCATTTCTGCTTGGTTACTTAATGTAGGACTCGGTACAATCTCACCTCGTCTGCAACAACAGTAGCGCTGAGAGCTGAACTGAATTTGGTTCACTTAAAATTTACGTAGTTCAGCTACTGGCTCGTAGATGTCGCTACTCGTTTCATCTTCGGATGAAATAAACAGGTATATTTAGTATTTTTCAATATTTTAAGATATTTTGCTTAGCAATATTTCTTAAATAAAATATATGTTATTAATTGTAACATGTATAGAAACTCTTTATGAGGAGAGAAATGGCAGATTTTCAAAGTACCTAAGTCTTAAATGACGTCCATTCTGTAAAGTTTTCTTATCATTAAAAGCTCTTCTGAATGCTTTTATTGACATTTTTTGTAACAGAAAATGCTGAAATATCGACCGATTTGAAATGAGTTATTTTGTTTAAAGATAGGTTCGCGTTTGACCACTACCTCGCCTGATGGTAAGCGAGTTGAGTAAGGCATCATCATTTTTTATTGATACGAATTACAATCCCGTAACAGAATAATCAGGGAAATTGATTGTTCAGCATATTTTCAGTTGCATGAAAAAGCTTCGTTTGCCCGTTACATAAACTATTAAATTTGGATCAATGAGCAACGCCACTATCTGCCTCTATTATTGAGAAAAATAGGCGTAATGTCGGAACATTAATTACCGTGGGATCATCATTCTCGTAACTAAAGTACTTACAGCCTTGAATCCGAGCACAATGTTTATAAAGCTTTGTAGGCGATTTGTGTTAACAGAATGCAAGATACTCACTATGTTACTTGTTATAAGTATTGACCGGATTATATGCGAATGCATATTTGCTTAAAATTAATTTATATGTGCATATTATGGCTAGTTTTTTAGTTACCTAAAATCAGCTGATATAGCATTATTATAAGGCTTTGACGGCGTATTATAATTTAAATAAACAAATGAAAATAAATAGGAAATAACAATAATAATAAAAGTCGCTTATTGTGTATTAGTTATTACTTATTACAAATTTGTATTGCATATTTTAGCGAGTTAGTTGCAGGTTCAGACATTTATGTTGCGTATGTCGGCAATTTCAGCTGCATATAATCCGGTCTTTATTATAAGTATAAGTAATTCAATACTTGTAGTAATCCTCAACATAAAGAGAATGCCCTACATTATTTCACAATGGCGCGCGATGGTACTCGTAGCACCTAAGTAAATGAATGAATTGCTCTAAAGCCCCAAATTCAAGGCCCGCGTATTGATCCAAACAGCGTCCACTGCCTCTAAAATTTTGACAAGATTTCTTGCAAAGATATCTTAGTGAATACTGAGTCATTTATTTATTTAAATGGACTTTAAGTTAGTGGATACATTTAAGCGAATAAAGAGTTATCTAGTTTGTCACTGCATCCAGCTGCATACGATGCACGCGTTGCATATTCGGCGTAATAATTCACTAAAAAGCCGTATTTTTTTCTTGAAAACAATAGAAAGGTTTACGTTTTATAATGTAAATGTACAAAACAAAGGCGGAGATTACTAGAACGGGATTCAGCAGTTAAATCGAGATCGTTATAAAGGCGGGGCGACCGAGCGGGTCTGACCAATCACGCAACACCTATTTACTTATTCCCATATAATCCAAACCGAGGGTCTTATGTAGCTAATAAACATTTCTTCACGAAATTTCTTGGGACATTGAAGTATTGTGTAAGTGTTCAGTTCTATGTGTCGCATCTCTCGATCACTGCACGGTTCTCTGCCGATAGATAACTGCCTCCAACGATTTATTAGGTACCTGTAAAATAAGTTTCATGAAATTAAAATTGTAAAATGTGCTTTAAGTGTTTTATAGAAGCAATTTTTACAAAAGTTGCAAAAAGACGTGTAAGACCTAGGCTATATAGGATTGAAGGATTCGCAAACCAAGAAAGCATGTCAGAAAGGGAAGAGGGCCTGATGGTGTAAATTTTACGATACTTATGATCTATCCTAAATCAATAAACCCAGCTCAGCTTAGTTTAGGAGAACTTTTTTTAGTGAAAATCGTCTAATTTTATTAATACTAGTGGTCACCCAGTTGTAGAGATTTGACCATACCTAATTCTTTAACTGTGACAAAGAACTTAGGCAAATTCTCTGTCAATTTTTATTGCCTTGATTTTCTTGCGTGAACTGATGAAAAATATGTAAATATTGGCACTTTTCATTCGCTTAATTTTCATAATTTTCGTATAAAAGGATAATTATAATAAGTTTTTGCCTCACGTATAGGTTTAATATAGGATTTTCAAAGTGAACATTGTCCATGTACCATGTAATGTACCATGTTACTGTTTCAGGTATCGGCAACGAATGACATCTACTGGGAGGGAGAGGAAGACGCTTCAAATGAGTTCTTAGAAGTAAAACATGAAGAACCCACCGTGTTAGACAGCCTCAAACGACTCAAAAGGCAATGGAGTAAGTATGAAAGTTGTTTCTACAACGTTTATGAAAGATTGAAATTGTCTAAAATTAATAACAAATGCAGTTACGATACTCCTGATAAGAAAGTCCTGCGACCCCACTAGTGTTGAGTTTCAAATAAAAAAGAGAAATAAAATAGTAAAAAGATGGGACCGCCCAATCATCTCATTACGAAAAAATAACTTTTATGAACTATTCTCTAAAAACATTCAAGTAAAATTTTAGATATCATTGTAAAGTAAAATAAACTTGAGGATTTCTTAAAAATAACTACCTTTTGTCGATCATTTCGATATCTTTATGCAATAATAGGTTCTATTCGGATGGTGCTACCAGTATATTTTATTGAGCATCTGCTTATCGGACCTCAAACTCAATCCAATGGCTTGGGTATATTGTGTATAATAATATCACTCTGGTAAATTATGAATATTTATATTATTACAGATCCCTTCGCTTCGTTCTTCAACTCCAATAAAGATTCGGAACCAGAAGCGGAAGCGGAAACAGCCACAGATGTTCCTGACGACACCGGCAGGTAAGCTATCCTTAAAAATCAAAATTTTCATAAGAGTAGTGTTTTTATTTAGTTACGATCACGTAGAAACTAGAACTACTTTTATACTTCTTTTAAAATCAATATTTGCATGTGCATAATGCGGTCTTTTACCTGAGCTTTATCTATTTTTTTGTCGATATTGCCCCACTAGGAATTTCTCGAGTGTCGAAAGCGCATTTACAAACATTTAAACTCGCCCAGATCCGGAACAACTAATATTGCTCCGTGCGATAACTGAACCCATGATACGCAGCGCAGCGATCCAATCGCTCAGTCACTGCGTTATCCGTGTCAATTCGATCAAAAAAATTAGTAGTTCTTACAAACCATTGCGTAACTCACTGTTATAAGGTTGCTTTTCCACCAAGATGTGCTATGGTACCCACGGCTACACATCAAGCTGTACTAAACCAGTTTATTGTGGTCTCGATTTGTCTGATATTTCCGCACATTCAACGGTCAGCTTATACTGGTTTTTTAAAGCTTGATGGGTAGCCGTGTGTACGTGTACGTTGCTATGAAAGTGTTTGATATCCACCATTCATATTCCTCGGACCACATGGTGCACTGGGGGAGACAGATTTAACTGTTGCGTTGGGTCGTTCCCATCGGTCCACGATTCTTTTGTTCTCTGTTTCCCAACGGCTCCATGACAAATTATAATATTGTTTTGAATTTGCCTACATGGGTTCCCAACGGGTCCACGAGATTTATAAAAAGTACAGTCAGTAAGAACGATTTCATGTAAGAGAAAGAAAAATGTTCAGAGTTGTGTTTTCGACTGGTTTAAATGCTCTCCTGGCCTCTTAATAATTACCAGCTACTATTATGCGATATTTTATAAAAGTACTAGGCTTACATGAGTTCAAACAGGTTGGTTTGTTTTAAAATATAATTATTCTAGGAAGGTTTACTGAAAAGCTTACCAGCAAAAGTACTAGGGTACCATAAGTTCAAGGAGGTATGTATTTGATTGAACACCTGCACTAGACCGGTCTTGATCTTTTACTTTATGACTATTAATAAATATAAAATACTAATAACTTAAAATAAAAACCACCTTGAACTTATGCCAGCCTAGTACTTTTGCTGGTTAGTAGCATTATTTCAGTTTTTAAACTTATAACCAAGCTTTTGTTGTTGACTGTACCAAACATTCTCATGGACCCGTTGGGAACAAGAAATTTAATATTTTTAAATGTTGTGGACCCGTTGGGAACAAATGTATGAACGTTCAATTTTTGAGAACAATAGACTCATGGACCTGTTGGGAACGACCCGTTGCGTTTACATATATCTGAAAATGTGGCTATGGAGCAATGTAGACTTGTCCATATTGTCCATATGTATCACATCTTACTCGCACAGCTTATTTTTCGTACCTACCTTTGCAATTACATTTGACTCGCTCCGCCACATAGCTTAGCATCAGTGGAAACGGTCACACAGTTTCGTGGGTAGCTTAGCTTTAACATGGAAGGAAAACCACCCCTAATGCTAAAATCTGATGTAGGGCTAATTTTCCGATCTCATTCTTATTCTTATGTACGAAGATGATTAAAAACCGGAGATTTAAGTATATTGTTGTTCAGTTAACGGTATTTTAAACTTTAGCAGATAAACTATTTTTCTTTCAAATAACACACTGCGCATATTAATTTTAAAAATGCATCTCAAAGAGGTTTTAAAAAAATAGTTTAACATTTAAAAAAGAAGCGGGTTTTTTTGAAGCTTCATTATCGTACTACCTTTTAGCAAAAATATTATATTTTAAATTATTTATTAAAAGTTTCAGTTACGGCAAGGATGATGACGTGGACATCGGGTCTGGAGTACCTGATAAGTCGGATTCTGAACCTCGGGAAAGTAAGTATCACGACCAAGTTTTATTAAATACTGCCCTTCCCTCTTAAATCTGGGCCACACTAACGGCAGTTACACGGATCTGACAAAAGTGGTCTACTAAATTTCTTTCACACTTATTGTGCAAAGGTGCGAAAATCCACACTGAATTTCAAGGCCGGCTTTTCTTTTCCCCGAATATTACAATTAGAATTTCTTGAAGGTTCGTGGGATTTTTTGTTCTTTAAGCAAGCCCTAGGTTGCATTATCGCTTCACATCTGTCACAAGTTTATTTCAAATTAAAAAGTCTTAACTACAGCGCGCGATTTGTGCCGCTAATATGATCTAAACTCAGGAGTTTTTTTACACGCTCTCAAAATCAAAATATTTGTTTTCACATGGGCCTCAATGGGCACTTATCATTATTTTGTCGAAAAGAAAAATCTCTTTCTTAAAGTGAGCAGTAGGTACTTACATTGAACCTTATTTTTTCAACTTTTCAGAGACTCTCCGCGTTACCTTCTTGGTGATGGAGCCTTACATCACGGCGTACTCCAACAGGGACTCACCAGAGTTCTTGAACATCTCACGCTCGCTGGCCAATGCCGTGGACTTGCTATTCGAGAGTCTGCCCGGCACCCAGCGATCCAGTTTAGTCAGAATACAGTAAGTGTTGGTCGTGATCACAGAAATATTAAAAACTATGGTCGTGATCATCACAATAATATGCCTAAAAAGCAACGTAAGCCATTTCTAGTCTTCTATTATATTAAGAAAATAGCGAGATGCCTCTAGGCAAACCATCGAGTGAAGTAGAAAGAATGGGGGAGAGTTTGCTTAGGATTGTGTAGGCTGAACAAAATACGATGTCTCTGGCCTAGTCGAGATACTTCGTACGTTCAATTATGTGACCAATCAGGAGATACGGCAGCCCCATGCTCTGCTATATTTTATAGTTAATTGCTTTTCCACGAAGACTACTACAATTATGAAACCTACACAACATTTAACATTGAACTCAGAAGTAGTTTATTTGTCCCTTACTTAACTCATAATTTCACTCGTTTATAATGTAGATAATGCTCAGACTAGCAGGCTGGTCAGCCTCTTATAGGTCTGTTGGTTACATCAAACCAAACCCAGTCATGCACACGTTAATACACGTGCCGGCCGTCAAATACTGTGTCGCATACGACATGTTAAGGTGCCCACAAACGGGACAATTATCGTAACGAATCGTTGCTCGATTTTAAAATCGAACGACAAATTGTACGTGTGTGGCAATATCGCATCCGATTCCGACAACAGGCAACCCCGAAAATATCGATTGCGATCTGAACATCGTCCGATATATCGCACGTGTATGGCGGGATCGGATGCGATCATCGTCAGTCTGCCTCAAAAGTGCAGTGAGGTGTTCCGATACAGTGATAACTGTATGCATAATTGGACCACAACGTTCATAAAATAATGTCGCGTCAAAAGTGATTGATTTTATTGATTCCAAGTATTCATTTGATTTCATTCACTGTACCGAACCCAAGACAATTTTATTAACCTAAGGGTGCTCCCAAACTTATCGACACGGAACCGGCTTAAGCCGAGTGCGTATCACCACACTACTCGGCTTACCGCCGATCAGCTGCCGCGACGGATTTTCGCATGCTATCGGAAGTCGATTGCTCCGAATGGCCATCGCGACGGCTGTTCGCATCTGTTCGGTGCCGCGCCTGTGCCCACAAGCCCTGTGCACAGCGTTTTATGAAGACCATTTTTCGGACATTGATTCCACGCAAGTGGGATGTGGTATTTTTTTGGTGCGCAAGGAAAATGAAGGGCATAATTTCAGTTTCACAAATACGACGGAACATCAAAGAAAAAAATAAAGACTAAAAACCTCGTATAAGTCTGAATCTACTGAGTACTAAAATATGCAGCAAAAGTAAAGTTTGCGTATCATAATTATTTAGTTTAAAAATTTTTTTTTTTCTATATGGCTTATTGAAAACTGTCGATTTTCAAAAAAAAAATCATCTCAAAAACTAGACATGCTAGTACAATGGGGATACAAAGTAAATCATTTAAATAACTTAAACTATCAGATTTTCACATTAAAAAAGCTATGTCCGAAAAATGGTCTTCGTAAAACACTGTGCTATGCCACCATCGTTGGTACTCGGCCATCTCCGGCGCTGTTCGGCTGCCGTCGTAGATGTAGGTACATGCGTTCGGCCATCTTCGGCGCTGTTCGGAAGCAGTTCGACGCCGTACGCAGCCGAACGGATGCGAACGGCTACCGTCGGAGATGAAGGCATGCGTTCGGCCTTCTTTGGCGCTGTTCGCGGGAAGCAGTTCGACGCCGTACGCAGCCGTACGGATGCGATCAGCTACCGTCGGAGATGAAGGCATGCGTTCGACCGTCTTCGGCGCGGTTCGGAAGCAGTTCGACGCCGCACGCAGCCGTACGGATGCGATCAGCTAATCTACAAACGACTCGTTCCGCCGTCGGCCGAAGTCGCGTCGCGTCGTCCGAGCCGAGCCGGTGCGAATGGCGTTAGTGTCTCGGTCTAGCAAATGGCAGTTCTAAGCGACAGAAAGAGAAAGGGCGACGGAAAAAGCTGATTCCGCGTCGATAGATGTGGGAGCACCCTAAATCATTTCATTTAATTAGTTGTGAGGTTTACAATAATGAACGTTACTGGTGCAATATGATAATTTTACAAAATCTATTTTACAAAATCGTTATTTGCCTGCGATGCAAAGCAAACATTCGTAAAATTATTTATAAGGAAATTAGAAAGTAAATTTTTTAATAAGTAGAGCGCGATAATCTCAGGAACTACTGGTTCGAATTGAAAAAATATTTTTTAATTAAATAGTCAATTTATAGAGAAAGGCTATTAGGCTATATATCATCACGCTAAGGCCAATAGAAGCGGATGAGCGCCAATGAAGAATGCTTCTAAATCGGGGTTAAATTTAACGTTAGCCCAAAGTAACTATTCCACGCGGACGAAGTCGCGGGCAAAAGCTAGTGGTCTAATAAAGCAGCAAACCAGACGTTACGAAAAATAATTCAAATGCCCTTTTTTAACCTAGATTGTCCACAGCTGGGCAAACGTCTTCCCCATTACCTTCCATTTCTACTAATTTGTAGTTTTCTCCGATCAATCTAGCGGCGTCTAAGTTGTCCCTCAAATGCATGTAAACATTATTTTAAAGCGAATGGTCTCCCGCACACTCATTGATCACGAAATCCAGAAACTACAAGTGCTAGGAGTTTTAAATTTCGCATGTGGTGAACCTAGGATCTACGTAGGTGCTTTTTGCGACCCCTAACGGGATGTTCTTGAAGTTGATAGGTTGTTTGTAACTCAAGTGCTAGGAGATTCAAATTTACACGATATTTATTTCATCATCATCATCATCATCTCAGCCGTAGGACGTCCACTGCTGAACATAGGCCTATATTTATTTAGATTTGCCAAAATGTATCCCATGAAGAGTGTGGATGGGAGTAGAATTTCACAGAGCCAAAGTTCGAAACACACGCGAATATAATTAGTATTAACTAATATATTTTTCTTTCTAGGTCTCTAGTCAATGATGATTTTCTCTGTAAAGTCACGCTGGACATCGTTACGACGAGGAACGAGGATACGGATACCATCACCGATATTTTGAGGAACCACATCAAGAACATTGGACGTCTTGGAGAGACCTCCGTGCGTGACGGAGACTTCAGTGCCCAATTGATTGATCCAGGTTGGTATTTGATAATATCAAATCTCCAGTAACAGGAATATAATTATTATTTTCTAATTCCACATTGGGCTCCCGCTGAACCGGCTATCTGAGGTAATGGCACCTGAAATATTCCATTTAAGGCACCATAGTTTATTTCTAGGAACTGTCTGAGCTTTTCATTTCTTGTTTTTATTTTTTCGCAAGTCCCCTTTTTTCTGTTATTTTTATTTATTTTGCTTTTATTTAATTTAGGAACGACGTTCGACTGCGACTTCTATGAGTTCAAGTGCGACGAAGATTTATGTCTGCCAATGTCGGCGAAATGCAACCGTATACCAGAATGCAGGGATGGCACTGACGAATACGATTGTCCTATACCTACGAGTCAGTATAAAACACTATTTTGTTTTATTTTTAATACCTTTCATTTTGTTTTTTTTTTTTTTTTAAACCCCGTCCGTACGACATGCCAAATACTACAGGCTGCATATTACCATCCAAATAAGATTGTCACATTATTCATTTTTTATTTTATTTTATTTTATAGCTTCTGAATCACCATCAACGGATACAACAACGGTGGATGATTCTTATGACAGATATGATGCGAATGGAGACTTCGATCAATATAATAATTATGGACGTAATACGGACAACGGGGATACTGATGTGCCTCCACAAAGTCCAAACAGTTATGACCAGAACTCTGACAACTATTATAATCAAACGGTAGAAGCTGGAGGAGTTGTAGAAGCTCCACTTTTACCTGACAGAGGGTTCGGCCAAGAGACTGGATATTTTCCTACAGAAGAGACCTTTGTAAATGTTGATAATAATGGTACGACTTTCATCTTTTATTTCACTTTGCAATCTTTTTTTTAAAAAAAACTGTCGCTTTTTTGAAATTTGTTTTTAAATTGCTCAACACTCAGACTTCTTTTTTACGTTTAAATACCTATAAAATGTTTGTTTTTTTTTGATTTTTTTCCATTGTTTTTTTCTCTTTTTAAATATAGGTGACTTTGACGAGACAACTGAAACTACAACAAATGCTGTTACTCCCAGCCATGAGGAAAGCTCTGATGGTAATACATTGATAAATTTATTGTACTAACTTTAAAAACTTTAGGTGGTTTTGCTCAATAAGGATTTTCAGAGATACCATGTTTGGTATAACTTTTTGAATGAATTCAATTTTTTTTGTTCTTCTGTTATTATTAGTACTACTATTAATTAAGGTTTAAAATAGTTATAGCTATTCTCGGAAAAAAAAATAGAAAAAAGTGTGCAGAACTGTAGATGAAAGAAATTTCATTTGAGAGAAAATGATAAGTTTTATCTAATACGATCACATGACTTATTTTATGGTTATTTGTTTTATCAAAATGATTAAAATATGTACAGATCTGAAAATATACAGATATTACAAACTGAATAATTTAGCAGAGACTAATTAAACTAAAATTAAATAAATTATAACAAAAAGACAAAAAAACTTAAATTAAGACAAAAAGGACACTATGAGACTTAGGCGTCCTGGGTGCCCAGAACACTGGCAGCATTTCCTGGTTGAATGGCACTGCTCATTCTTTGATATGATAAATAATGATTTTGTTTTGACCTAAATCTGTTGTCATTGCATTTAATAAAGGAAATAATACAAGAAGGCGTGAGTTAATGTATGTATAATAAAGGAAAACAGCACCAAACCACCTCCGAATCGTTGAGATGAAACAATTTTATTCCTAGGTACATTATTAATCAAAAGAGTTTAAAAATATCATCCGGTTTACAAAACAAAGGAAAAATATGTAGTTTAGTTACTTTTTACTTGCTTTTGGTTTCACTTGTCCCGTTGTGTGTGTATTGAAATCTATTGCTTGAAACTATTGGTGCATACATTATAGCGCAAATCTAGTTGAAACGGAATTTAATTAAGTTTATTCTCAAGAAAAATGTGAAAGCATAAAACTAAAAGCTTTACTTTGAGCAGTGACTCCAGTCTTTTCTTTCAATATTTGATTGGGTCCAGTTAACCCAAGAGTCCGTTTACCACTGTAAACTGGTCCAGATATCCAGCGAGACCTTGTAGAGTGGGTCCAGTTATTCCGCGAGTCCGTGTAGAGGGGGTCCAGTTATTCCGCGAGTCCGTGTAGAGGGGGTCCAGATTTTCCGGAAGAACGTGTAGAGGGGGTCCAGTTGTCCCGAGGGTTTTTTGAGTGGATCCAGTTGACCATTCTCCGCAAGACACGTTATCCAAAGGTTTGCACATGGTGATAAAACCATAACATTTACCCGCAGATTGTCCTGCTACCCACTTGCGCTGTGACGAGACCCGATGCGTTGAATCAACTCACCGGTGCGACGGCGTTGCTGACTGCGACGACGGCACTGATGAGGCTGGCTGCCCAAGCCGTAAGTACATGATTTGCGATCAGGTGACTTACCATGGTGTCTTAAAACGTGAGTATTAAGGCTGTAGGAAAGAGACAGAGCTGTACAAGTCGTCTAGCGGAACTACTCACACTTTAAAACGTCATTGTTAGCCACCAGGTTTCCAACACTAGCGATCCTGAAGGTAGGATTCGCAAAGAGCAAGAAGCATTGAACAAAAAGGAGGTTTATGTCCAGCAGTGCGTGGAAGTGAGAGTGACAGCCGCGAACGAGATTCTTTGAGAAAAACTGAAAACATAAATAAACGTTCAATAACTATTAATTTAGCAGTTTATGAAACCACGAAAAAGGTAAGTGGTTCGTCAAGACGTATTTATCATCTTTGTCGGCTTATATTTAATTTTTTGCAGAACATAGGGTATGATAAAAAATCGTATGGCATACTGCTCTACCCTCTAGAAATACTGTTTAATCAGTGAAGATAGAATGATTTGAGTTGTGACACTACCAACTTATTATATTTTAAAAATTATGTATGTCTTCAGGGACAAAGTTACGTGTGAACACGTCAATGAGCTGCATGTTTTAAGTGCCACTTGAAGAAAAAAATGTAATCAAAATTTAAGTGACATTTTCATAACAGACTTACATGTTCATAACTAAAACTAAAAATAATATTAAAATAAAAATGAATAACGAAAAGGGAACGAGGCACTTAGGCGTCACCAAAATCTATACTAATATTATAAAGCTGAAGAGTTTGTTTGTTTGTTTGTTTGTTTGAACGCGCTAATCTCAGAAACCACTGGTTGGAATTGAAAAATTCTTTTTGTGTTGGATAGTCCATTTATCGAGGAAGGCTATAGGCTATATAACATCACGCTATCACCAACAGGAGCGGAGCAGCAATGAGAAATGTTTCAAAATCGGGAAAATTTATTCCTTTTCGAGAGTTTTCGTTGCGTGCGCTGCGTAAACGGTTAAAGATACGCAAAAATTATGTACTACGGAATTATTCCTCATAAACAGTTCTAAAATAAAGTCCGCGAGAGCATATATCTATCTTTTAAGATTAAGTCACTGTAACCTTTTTTATGGAAATCAAATTTGTTTTAAAGTAATGCTTTATTTGCGAAGGTATTTTCATTAATATGATATTAATCCTTATCAAAATAAATACGTTAATCATCACAAGCATTTAATTTTGAACAAAATTGCCCTTGACATCGTTTGATTTCAATAAATATAAATATCTTAGGAGATATCATAGTTTCAAAATAATGTCACAACAAAATTATTACTGCCTGGGCAATACTGAGCATAATCATAATTGCGCGTGAGGGAAAGTGCGCCCCCGAGCCACCGCTAAAGACGCCCAGGGCGTCGGAAATAGTGGGTCATATTCCAGCCGCTTACGGACGGGGAGTAATGGGTAGCTTGAAGTCCGACGGCATGTATCTAAGAAGCACTGGCCAATCCTCGCTGCATAGACAAGTCGAGGCGCGGTGGGAAGAGCTCCGGCGCCATCTCAGAGTCGAGGCCATGCTGCGGGGCGAGACGGAATGGGAAGCGGTCGCCTCCTTCTGCGAAGCAGTAATGCTAGCAAAGGAGGAGGCGGAACGCGTGAGGGAGAGGACAGCGTCCACCTCACGACGCAGCCGCCGCGGGAGACGCCCACGGCAACGGACGTCGCAAGACGATCTCCGGCCACCGAAGGCGCGGGCATGCGGGCGGCGGGTAATGGGTGACTCGCTGTCCGATCATGGACCATGCCCGGGTCGACGTCAACGTTGCGTTCCACGCGCGCCCCAAAGAGCGTCAGCACAATGACGGGGACCAAACCCCTTAGAGGGCCAAAGCCAGCCGGGGACGTAGGACTTACCAGCTACCGTGACCCCGGAACGTAAAGGGTTAACCTCTTAGGTCCTGAGAGTCCAGATGTGGATCCTAAAACGATCCACATCCGTTAATGTTATTATCAGACTTCATGTCACAAAAAAAAATGTAACCACCTTCAAAAACAACCACAAAAAAATGGTAAAATAACCTACAAAACCTTTCTTTCGGAAGTCGGTGACTTTTTTTTATTAGTTTCATTTTATTTGTTTTTTGCCACCGACTTCCGAAAGAAAAGTTTTGTAGGTTATTTTACCATTTTTTGTGGTTGTTTTAAAAGGTTACATTTTTTTTTGAAAAAGTTTTTATTTTACTCTTTTTAGTTTAAATATTTAACCACAATTCTTGTCAAATACATCATTTTCTTACATATGTAAGAAATCCGTAGCACCGGTAATAACATCGTTAACATCTCTTTCATTCCTTCGCTATCTCAAAAAAAAAAGATTCCGATGTATTGAGAACCTCCTCCTTTTTTTGAAGTCGGTTAAAAATCATGTCATAAACAGTAATCATTTGCGCGACACCTTCGTAATTCATTTGGTCGCATAGTTACACTTACACACAGGAATTAATTTTCAGAAATTTTCCATTAATTCAGAAAGTGTGAAAATGGAAACTTTTTCGGAAGATATTATGAATTACTTTCATCATACATTTTAACCCTCATTTTTTGTCTGTCGATATTTGTAGAAAACACTCTCTCAGTTATCTATCTTCCACAATAACGGGGTACTTGAACTCATATGTTTGCAATTATGCAAGCCGACCAGGCCGCGTCGATTATAGTGCTGTAAATCGTTTGAGTGCACTCGAGATACCAAAATGGCCTATTTATACAAGCTACTATTAATAATCTATTATTGGCGGTAGTTATAACTCTATTTATCTATTTAATTTTTAACTAACACATAATATTATGAAGTAGAGGCGCCTCAGAAGCACGCCTCAGACGCAAAGCGTCTAAAAAAATGTCTACACTTCGAAGAGGAGATTGACGTTAAAAAAAATATAGTATTAACCTACTCTAATTTGTCTTTTCTCAATTAAACATTATTGAACAAACTTATTTTAAAATTAGAATAGCTCCCTTATCATATTATCGAGGATAACCAGTAAATGATATCTATTTCGCAAGTTGGTTGTAAAAAACACTTTTACCTACACGTCAAACAATATATGTATTTAAAGCTAGGCTGGTGTTTCGTACCTCATTACTCTAAGAAGAAACATTCAAAAGAAACTCGGAGGGATTACTTAGCTAACAAAAGTAGGTATTATATATTAGATCAACAATGATAGACAAAAACGTAATTTCAAGAGTTTATTTTAAGTTCAAGAGAGTAATATCGAATTTACCACTGTTTCACGAAACGGAAAAAAGGATAGTTTAGAAGTCAGTTTTAATTAGAAATACTAGCTAGTAAATAAGAAAGAATGATTTATTTATGAGCTGTGACATAATTGTATCGTTTAGAGTGCTTTAAACTATCGGCTCCGCGAGTGACGCCTGGCCCTGAACTCAACCATATTGAGCACCAATACATAACTGATTAGCATTCTTCTCTTTATTAGTAGCCTGCGGGTTAGTGACGTAACGGTCAAAAGTAAATAATCATAAAAAATAGATTATTAGATTCGGTGTTTACTCGTTGTCGTTTGCCACAAAGCTAATTCCCCACGAAAAAATGTATGTAGGTATGTGACTAATTTATAGCCAAAGGTTTTTGTTTTTTTTTTTTAATTTTGATTACTGTAAATTCGCCCCATTCCTTTTTTCCGTAACCTACTACAAATAAATAATAAATAAAATCCAGCACGAAACTACCGAAAACGAGGACATAATGTGGAATCTGAACAGCACGAAACTACCGAAAACGAGGACATAATGATAACTCAATGACATAATGTGGAATCTGAACAGTAAAACTCGTTTATTCAGCTTTTCAACAATTTTTTTTTTTTGAATAACACATTTAGTTTGAAAATGCCACGTATTTTCTAGTTAGATACGTTGAAATTGACAGCGGGGGGTGGTGTAAAGTGTAGTAATAGTCATTATGTACTTTACAGCATTTAAAAGATGAGCTGTACATGTGTACATAATATACATGTCGTTACGAATTTGTGAATTGACATTTGAGTTTTCGATACGAAAAGGAGAAAAATCCTATTAATTTTGACAATTTACATTCATTACGTATTTAAAGTAACCGAGTGGTTAAAAAAAAAAAAAAAAATTTTTTGACTGTATTTACTAGGAAGAATATTAATAACAATGGTAAATAAACCGACGTATTCTGTTTTGTTAAAACTTCAATAATAATAGGCTAAACATCGCACACACGTAATAGCAAATCACATAAGCCAATAGTTATAGTAACGAATCTGAAGTGGAAATACTTGGGCAATTGTATGAGTGGGGACGATACAAGTACTGCCGCTGCGCCGTATTGAACTACTTGGGATTGGTACACTACGGGCTCTTGAACTAATTCTGCCGTCAAAACCCGATTGTAATAATTTATTCTTATAATACTAACACATAAAGTAAGTTTAGTCATATTTACCATTAGGTCGTTTACTTACACGTTACGCGTTGACGGGGACTCTGGCCCTGCCCTTATCATACATAAAATTTCTGTTTTTTATTTACATCGTACTTGAAGTATTTAGGTAATGCGTTTAGTCAAGTTACTTGTATACAAGTTGCATCTTGTATGCAGGTTTGTTCACGTAAAAACTTAAAGAAAATGTGACTATCTAACTAATTAATTGACTAAACTAACCCAATGTCATCAAAAACTCCTCCGCGTAGCCCATTCTATGGCAACACTAACCTCTGTCCAAGGTAAAAACCAGCTCTTGGATAGCTCTTAAATTGAAATAAAGCTGCAACCGATTTAAATACAAATACTCCGTGAAGCTACATAGTCAATTAAGAGGGACATTAACGTTATTGAATCACATCACATGCATCCGATTTAATTGCTGAAGGCCCTAATGTCCTATGAAATGGATAACCGCATTCCCATATAATAAAGAGCTGACTGTTCAGGTTAAAAGTTATATATAGAAAGCTTCTGTTCGTCCGAGGATATTCGATCGCTTTCATTTATGGAGAATACTCTTCTTTGTAATCCGTTTCGAGTATCTTATAAATAAATAACATGCATGGTAGGTGATCCATCAATTATTATTATAGCTTTTTAGCTGCCACTGTTATTGCAAAGACATCATCATCATCATCATTCACCTCTGGCAATTATTCTCTTCAAGTTCTAGTCAACTGTACTGGCTGTCATTTGTAGATTTTTACTGGTATTCAATTTCCCGAAATATTACAAGCAGTTGCTCCACGTGGCCTACCAGCGACCCAAACATAATTGTCATTGTGTTACTACCCTCAAGCTTTTTTCCTGTGCCAAACATTCCCTTGTATCGATCTACAGTTCCATGTCCAAGTGTTCTAATCTCAGAATTAGTCATCACGTGTTGACCGTGCCACGTATCGGTGTACTTATTGCCATAACATCCGTTATTAAGCCATCTACTGTTTTATTATGATGAGTTTAACATTCCTCCCGACGGTTCTAAGCATAGATAATTGTAGCTTTGATTCAGCAGTTTAGCTTTTTGCCTGGTCCCTTTGTTTGAAGACGTGGCAAATCTGTGTCTAGGAATTGTGATTTGTCGTGCTGTTGTTTAACAGCATTGTAATTACTAATGGAATACTATGATTTCTAAATGTTTTAGTTAGGTACACAATTATTGTGCAGAGACGAATTTATATTATTAGACTTTTGAGTAAAGCACAAAGGTATCATATTTTCATGACATTGACATCAATTTCTAAAGTTCCCATTGCAGGAACACGAACCTGCACCCCGTCTGGGCCCGGTTTGTGCCAGATTTTCAAACCACCACCCATAATAACGGTCACAGAAAAACTGCTAGCAAAAAATTATAAAGTGTATGAACATGAAAAGTACCAATAGACATATTTTAACTCCAAGTTCAGTCTTGATAAATTTTATCAAAATTATAATAACGTAGTTCTCCGTATACCTAGGTGGATAGGCAGGTTATATACCACGAGGGGCAGCCCTTTTTACCCGACTACGGCAAAGCCAAAAGGAGGGTTATGATTTTGACCGGTATGTATGTTTGTCTGTTCCCTCATATCTTCTAAACTACTTATCATTACATGAAAAATGAGGTGTCGTTAGAAGCGTCTCAGTTGTCCGCTGTTTATAGGGTAGGTGACGTGTCACCAAATCCAATATGGCGCCCTCTAGGTGATGTAAAGACGTGACCGGAAAAAAAAAATAATTACCTTCAAAGTTGAACGAGATTTAATGGGGATATAAATAGGTACATAAAACAGTTTTGAACCTTTCGAAATTATCTCGTGATGTTTTATCAAAGGCGTCTTTTATGAGGCGAAATATGAACACTAAAAAGCGGGTAGGTATATGCAGAAAAGGTGGTTGGCCACCCTAGTAAGATGCATTTTTAAAATTGTTCTTAATTACCGAAGGCCAGGTCATTGATGCGATAAAGAAACACCAATTACAAACTAAAACTGTGGATGATCCGTGTGATGTCACCGCTGAAACAAATTTAATTGAATAGATCATAAACGATAGAATTTAGTGTAACGTCAAGGTTTTTTATTAAACTTGTCTTAATTGTCGTCAGGCGCCCCTTGATTGAGACAAATTTATCCAGGCCGCCCCGATGCATACTCAGTCGTTATTTATAATTGTCTCCAACACTGATTCGTGTTGGTTTGCATTATAATTGGCAGGAATTCGGCCGTCAACTGGTTTGCCTCCCAAGTTGTACCTACTCGTACCGTACTTAAACCTACTCTACCATTGTACCAATGAATGCTGGGTTTCTTCCAGCATTGATTACACCTCGCCTGGGGTTCTACTATCTAAGAACGAAACTCGTAGCTTCGGTCGACGTTTCGGGCGTTTCTTATTCTTTTTTTTTTCATTTACTGACTTAAGATTAGGTTAG
Organism: Agrotis clavis; assembly: GCA_954870645.1. Taxonomy (NCBI): domain Eukaryota; kingdom Metazoa; phylum Arthropoda; class Insecta; order Lepidoptera; family Noctuidae; genus Agrotis; species Agrotis clavis. The sequence continues at coordinate 3,083,042 of OX940917.1, forward strand.
GTTAACTGTCAAATCATGTTGCCACCAAGTTTTATACGAACTAAAAACTTGGTGGCAACATGATTTGATAGCTGTCCCGATTCCCGATGTGTTTTTAAAACTTATTCATTCAGAACAAAATAGTAAGGGAGTAAGGTTAACTGAAAAGTGTTGAGTTACTGCCGGTATTTTCGTTGAGGGACTAGGAGCGCGGAGCTAGTGATAATCTTGTACTCAATGAAAAAAAAATGTATGAGATTCACTTTACCATTAATGTTAGAAGTAGCGAATGTGACATCAAACTGAACGGAGAAAAACTGGAATTTGTTAATCCGACTGTTTTCCTGGGAATCACGCTAGACGATAAATTGCAATGGGGCCCCCATATAGCATCTCTTGCGGGACGATTAAGCTCAGCTGCTTACGCTGTTAGAAAGATAAGACAGTTAACAGACGTTGAAACTGCGCGTTTGGTATACTTTAGCTACTTTCACAGCATAATGTCTTATGGCATTCTACTGTGGGGCCGGGCAGCTGACATTGAATCCATTTTTATTTTGCAAAAACGAGCTGTCAGAGCAATTTACAATCTACGTCGCGCGAATCTCTTAGGGAACTATTCAAAAATATTAACATAATGACAGCGCCTTGTCAATTTATTTATGACTAGCTTCTGCCAGCGACTTCGTACGCGGATCCTGTTGCTTATGCCAGCAGTCGGGGTCGTCAAAATCGAAGATCTGAAACGTCTGATGTCGAATTCTTAGAGCCTGGGGACGGGAAAACAACGGGACGCGCATGACGATTCCAGACGTTCCAGATCTTTCATTTTTGTAAGTCAACATGAAATGCCCATCAGACTAAACAACTCTTGCTAAGATATTATTCATATATTTGTTATAGTGTAGCTGGGCTCTTGGAATTCCACATCAGTTGTTCCAGATCTCATAATATTTCATAGGTACGTCAACAGAGAGTGCTCATTAGGCTTAACAACTCTTGCTAAGACGTCATTCCTATATATGTTATAGTGTAGCTGGGCTCTTGGAGTTCCACATCAGGTGTTCCATATCTTCAAATTTATTTTCGTAGCAGAAAATGCTCACCACGTGGAACAATTTTTGCTATGGCGCTATTTTTGTATCTCTTATAGTTTAGCTGATCTATTGCAGTTCTGCATCAGGTGTTCAAGTTTCCAAGATAAATTATAGCCTATAATTATGTTGCCCAGACTTAATAGCTATACAACAAAAAAAAAAAACAATCAAATCCGTTCAGTAGTTCCGAAGATTAGCGTGTATGGAGTAACTTCTCCCGTTTTCCTAACATTTCCCTTCACTGCTCTGCTCCTATTGATTGTAGCGTGATGAAAAGTATACTATAACCAGCGCAGGAGTATGAAAAATAATTGTGCCAAGTTTCGTCAAAATCCGTCGAGTAGTTTTTGTTTCTATAGCGGTTATACAGACAGACAGACAGACAGACAATAATTTTATTAATTGCATTATTGGCATCAGTATCGATCCCTAATCACCCCCTGATAGTTATTTTGGAAATATATTTCATGTACAGAATTGACCTCTCTACAGATTTATTATAAGTATAGAAGATTATTATAAGTATAGATAGAAGAAAATTATAATGTATGTTAGGAAAAATCATCATCTTTTTAATAAAATAAGCGATAGACATAATTTTAATCCTAGAAATAAAGATAAAATTGATCAACCTTATTTTAGATTGTGTCAAGTCCAAAAATCTTTTATGGGGTACTGTGTTAAATGTTACAATAAAATACCCAACGAAATTTTAACTATAAATGAAAGAAAATTTAAAAGTTATATAAAAAACACACTTACTAAACAAGCATACTACATAATCTTCTACTTTATATTATAAAGTAGAAGATTATATCCAAGATAAAAATGTTTGGAAACATGCTGGTCCTGCTCCATAGTACAATGTAGGGATTAAACGAAATCAAGCTGGTTGAAATTTGAATGCTCACATACTTATATTTATAAACTAGCTGACCCCGCAAACGTTGTTTTGCCATATAAATTTAAAAAAAAAATAGATAGTAGCCGATTCTCAGACCTACTGAATACGCATATAAAGGGGTTTGAAGATTTTACTATGGAGCGTGGCATACCTACTGCCGCCATTTTGATTTTTTTTCAAAATCGCGGCCAGCCGTGAAACCTTTATAAATCGATAGCTGACATCAATAACAACAAAAAATATTATGACACCAACCCTCGTAAAGTTTCCGGTTTCTGAGATATAAAGTGTTAAAGTTGACCACATTAATTCGGAATAACAAAGGCTTAATATATTTTTATAAAATATTTTAGTAATTGATAGGTGAGATGATGGTCTGGGAGAAAAAGAAAAACGTAGAATGTGCCAGCTGATTCTCTTCCGGCAGACCGTAAAAGTCGGTCGAGGGATAGGGCAAAATGTAAGATCCATAGCCCATCAGCTTAAAACTCTTTCAATGGGCAGCAGCGTTGGAAGACCAATAAGCTGAAATAAATGTGCTCGCCAACCCGCCTGCCAAGCGTGGCGAGTATGGCAATAACCATCCAATGGAAAAACCTTGGGTGAGGCCTTAGTCCAGTAGTGGACTTTCTACGGCTGTTAAGATGATGATATGCCTCATGATGTTTCTGCTTACTGTGGCCATCACAGCAATATATCTGGATAGAAGCAATATGTTCTTTAATTTGTATCGAGACGAGCGTGTCATATTTTGCATAGATATTTTGATAATACAACTGTAATTTAGTATACAAACTTCGTCATAGTCGTCCCACTTCTTGTGTATTGTTTCTACAAAGGCATTTTTTACTTTTTGTATTACCTCTGAATGCGAGAATATTCGAGCGCGGATTCATTAAAAGAAATCAAAATATCTCCTTTTTTTACACGCGAAGTAAATACACTTCCGGTACAAGCCAATCCAAGTCTGTAGTGGTCATAATCGTTGATGATAGGGATACAATGTAACGGCTAAGTTATATAGGCTTCAGGTACAAACAAGAAAATTCGATATTTAAAAATGTGGCAAAATCTAACCATCCCTACGAAAATTGCAAAAAGTAAAGGTGACATGCCATGGTTATATTTATCAATAAAATATAATACATCATACATTTCAAAGGTGCGAGCGAGACACCTACAATGCAGGCGGGTGAGGCGAGTTGATTTTAACATCTTGATACATTTTTAACATCTTGATACATTCGAACACATACACTAGCTTAGAATTGTGAATGTCACGTGATTAACTTTCACGGTTATTATCTCGGAAACCGGAAACTTTACGCGGGTTGTTGTCATAATATTTTTTGTTGGCATTAATGTCAGCTAACGATTTATAAAGGTTTCATAGCTGGCCGCGATTTTGAAAAAAAATCAAAATGGCGGCGGTAGGTATGCCACAAATCTTCAAACCCCTTTGGGAAAAATTGGTAGAGCCGTTTCGGAGGAGTACGGTAACTAACATTGTGACACGGAAATTTTATATACAGGGTGACTTTTTTACCACCGTCCAAATTTTTTCTAGACATTAGGTATCAATCACTAACCCCATTTTTGAAAAAAAATCGATACGTCAAATTGTCATATTAAACATTTTCTCATCCGCTCTGCGTGGTCACTAAGCTAAACGTTAATAATATACACTTGCCGACGCATGAAACGGACAGAGCGCACCCCGCTGACCTCCCGCCCCGCCCCGCTACACCTGAGCGACACATCACAGCGCGGTGTCCAGATTCATCAACTTTTTATAGATAACATTGAGACGTGATATCTCGATATTTTTGTATTGAGTGATACAAAAAGAAAAAACACGTATTCAATGATTTTCGCCAAAGATTGATATATTAAAATTTGGATGGTGACTAAAAAATCACCCTGTATAAGATTGTGTAATTGCAATATTTTTGTGAAAATGTGAACAGCATGTACCTTTTTGCATTATTTTATTTCCTATTAATTTATTTTTATATTTTTAGTCTAGATTTTCAAGGTACATACATTGATTTCACATTATTTGTTTCAAATGATGTTATAAAAATATTGTTAAACATTTTTAAAAAGAGTAAGTATGAAGTTTCTTGCCCATTCTTCTTCATACAACCTACCTTAGCGAATGGGTGTAGATTCAATCCCATCCATCAATACCATCTCCATAATTTAAAAAAATCGACGTTTAAAAGTGCCTCTTTGATGGCCTAATATAAATAAATGATTTGACTTTGACTTTGACTTTTGAGCGTAGATTTCCTGTTCAAAACAGTTTGATTTAAATCCAGATGTTTTTATTCACCGATGTCTGAGATGATTCAGGAAATTATAAAAAACATTAGAAGTGAAGCTTTGTCCGCTGGATTTTGATCTCGTGTTTCACTGTTAATTTTCACAAAATTCTATTTCTGCCACAAGTCCTAATAACAATAAAAGTAAGCTGCATTAGTTCTGAGCGTAAACAGCCTAGAAAGGCTTGCTTAGCTTCATAATTAAAAGTCCCCGCTAATGAAATGTTTTAGTACTAATCATTTACTAGCCGCTCCCGAGCACTCAGTGTTATTGCATTAGCAACGTCTTGGAATTTATAGGCTCATCCTTTGAAACTTATAGCTTATGCAGAAAACAATCCGTGTGCATTATGACGAACATCTTTATAAACTTTCAACCCTGACTGATCCCGGGATCTGAGTTTTGAAATTTGTATGTTAATTTAGTTAAACAACTAATAAAACATTTCATGGGGTCCTCAATAAATATTAAACTCATCTATGGAATTGCATGATTTCAGTCTTTTGCTATCATTTGAGATTGTCCTTTGCCTGATATAATTCACCTGTAAATAAAGTTGCTACTAGTTGCCATATTATTTTTTTGTTTCTATACCTTTCACTATATTATTACGATAGGATTTGTTCTAACTGGCTTCCTCCAATACTCGATTGCTAAGACAACTTCACTGTGTTCCCTCATCTGTTCGGTTTTTCGCTGATTTTCCAAGTAAATATATCTTTAGTTCCCGATTCCCTTAACTTTCCACTTTGTAAGCAAAGCTTTTAAAATAAACCTTTGTGTTGACCGGGAGTAGATAGGTATACAGAGCCGAAGGCTGTGCTGCCGCAATAATCGTGATTATTGATTGAGGTCGTATGCTCCCTGACACATGCCAGTCAAGTTCCTTTAAGAAGACTTTCTCAAAGTTATTATATGCCTTTAATGCTATGTTTTTCAAAATAAAATAAATAAGTAGGGTTTGGTCATCATTTTACAAAAATGATTTACGAAACGTTTGTTTTGAAAGCCCATCATTAGTTAAGTAAATATTTGTACCTTGTAACCTTTTTTGTTTTTCCTACATTGCCCACTGTAGGAATTTCTCGTGTCATGGGTGCGTTTAAAAACATTCATCATCACACTTATATAAATAACCAGACCTGGAAAAAATACTCGTAAATCAAACAAATATTTGTTCCGTGCGGGAATCGAGCCTGTGACCAGAACCGCAGCAGTTGATCGCTCTGCTACTGGGCTAGGGCTAATCAATCGTGCCGTTCGTCATATGGATATTAAGTTGTTTATATTATTTTAGATACTTCTAAATCATTTCTTTTTGCGATAACGTACAACTAAAAAATTAAATTAAGGGCTTGTAATTCCTAGTAAGTAGCATCGTTCTTTTTAAGAAATGGAAACTTAGTTCTAGTATCACTAGTGCTACTAGAGGTCATACTAGAACTAGTATCACCTTTTGTTTGACAATTATTTACCTACGTAGTATTCTTTCATCCTTCTGTGTATACAACAATATTTTTTGTTTATGCGAAACCCGATACACCTGTCCAATATTTTTGTGTAAAGAATCTATGTACCTTAAAAAATCACAGAGTTATAAGCTTGTATATTACCTGGTTGTCCGTTCAAAAACATGCTCATTTCGCGGTACACCCGCGTAAACCGCGTCTCGCCTGTGTTATACACTCGTGATAATAGTTTGGCAATAGGTACCTAACCGTACGGTGATTGTATTGTAATTAATTGGTAATCAAAGGACATTGCCCATTCTTGTATGGGACTTGGTCCAAATGCTGCCCAGGAATGGGAGTACGCGCGCTGTGTTCCTGGCACTAATGTCTGTCTATATACGAAATATTTTAAGAATCTGCCCTGGGGTTCCTGATTTATTTACATTTTTAAGTTGATGACTTTAATTTTGTCTCCATGTTTTTTTTAACGTACTTTACACCTGTCCAAATGCTACCCAGGAATGGTAGTACATGTGCTGTGTTCCTGGCACTAGTGTCTGTCTATGTACGAAATATTTTTAGAATCTGCCCTAGGGTTCCTGATTTATTTACATTTGTATGTTGATGGCTTCCTACATTTTGTCTCCATTTTTTTTTTCACACCTGTCTAAATGCTGCCCAGTAATGGGACTACGTGCGCTGTATTCCTGGCACTAATGTCTGTCTATATACGAAATATTTAAAGAATCTGCCCAGGGGTTCCTGATTTATTTTCATGTTTATGTCGATGACTTTATTTTGTCTCCATGTTTTTTATTTTATTGTATTTTACACCTGTCCAAATGTTGCCCAAGAATGGGAGTACAAGCGCTGTGTTCCTGGCACTAGTGTCTGTCTATAAACAAAATATTTAAAGAATCTGCCCAGGGGTTCCTTATTTATTTTCATGTTTATGTCGATGACTTTATTTTTGTCTCCATGTTTTTTATTTTATTGTATTTTACACCTGTCCAAATGCTGCCCAAGACTAGAAGTACGTCCTCTGTATTCCTGGCACTAATGTCTGTCTATATGCGAAATATTTAAAGAATCTGCCCAGGGGTTCCTGATTTATTTTCATGTTTATGTCGATGACTTTATTTTTGTCTCCTTTATTTTTTTTATTGTACTTTACACCTGTACAAATGCTGCCCATGACTAGGAGTACGTGCGCTGTATTGCTCGCAGTAATGTCTGTCTATATACGAAATATTTTAAGAATCTGCCCTGGGGTTCCTGATTTATTTACATGTTTATGTCGATGACTTTATTTTTGTCTCCTTTATTTTTTCTTATCGTACTTTACACCCGTCCAAATGTTGCCCAGGAATGGGAGTACAAGCACTGTGTTTCTGGCACTAGTGTCTGTGTGTATACAAAATATTTAAAGAATCTGTCCAGGGGTTCCTGATTTATTTACATTTTTATGTCAATGATTTATTTATGTCCCCAATTTTTTTTATTGTACTTTATACCTGTTCAAATGCTGCCCAGGAATGGGAGTACGCGCACTGGATTCCTGGTACTAATGTCTGTCCACATACGAAATATTTTAAGAATGTACTCTTGGGTTCCTGATTTATTTACATTTTTATGTTGATGACTTCCTACATTTTGTTTCTAAAAAAACCCATCCCTGGGCAGCGTTTGAACAGGTGTAAAGTACGACAAAAAACATGGTGACAAAAATGAAGTCATCAACATAAAAATGTAAATAAATCAGGAACCCTTTTTTTTAGCGTGTTAACATCATCAAATGAGTCCTCCCACCCCGGGCAGGGCGGGAGGGACTGTCAGACTTCTACTGACTAAAATCCACGGTGTCCTTCCGTGTGTCACGGTAAGGAAATAATCCCGCGACCCCGGCAGGCTTTGGCCCTCTGACCCCGGCAGGCTTGGGCCCCGTCATTATGCTGACGCTCTTTGAGGCGCGCGTGGGACACAACGCGCCGTCGACCCGGGCATGGTCCATGGTCGGGCAGCGAGTTGCCCTTTACACGCTGCCCGCATGCCTGCGCCTACGGTGGCCAGAGATCGTCTGCTGACGTCCGACGCCGCGGGCGCCTACCACTGCGGTTGGGGCAGAGGGAGGACGCTGTCCTCTCTCTCTCGCGGCCCGCCTCCTCCTTCACGAGCATTACTGCTTCGCAGAAGGAGGCGACCGCTTCCCACTCCGTCTCGCCCCGCAGCAAGGCCGCAACCAATGCCGGGCGCGAGAGGTCTCCGCCTATCGCCGCCGTGAGGACACGTCGGTGCACTGCCCAAGCTGGGCAGTGGTCTTGCACCGTATGCTCTACTGTGTCCTCCGTGCGATCTTCGCAGTGGTGGCACCCGGGCGTTTCCTCCCTCCCTATCAGACACAGGAACCTCCCGAAACTTCCGTGTCCGGTGAGGACCTGCGTTATCCGATAGGTCAGGACGCCGTGACGTCTCTCCAGCCACTCCTCAAAGAGGGGTCTTACCGCCGCAATTGCGGCGTGCCCGCACCTCGGTTGCGACAGTCGTCCCCTCCATACTGCCCTGAGATCACGCCGGAGCTCTTCCCGCCGCGCCTCGACTTCTCGAGGTAGCGGGGTTACGCCCCGGCGCTGCGCCTCCACGCGCCACTCATAGACGCGCTGGAGGGCAGTTGCCTCCAGATCCCAGGGCAGCAATCCGCCAAGGAGGTTGGCCGATTCGCCGGCGATCGTGCGGTATCCCCGGATCATCCGGATAGCCATGACCCTCTTGCATGCGACCAACTTTAGTGGTCGCGTCCGGATGCTCAGGGCCCACACAGGGTCCCCGTAGAGGGCCATGGACCGCCCGATACCGGCGTACAACCTCCGGAATCAGGTTATTACTCAAATTAATATTTCGTATATAGACAAACATTAGTGCCAGCAGCACAACGCACGTAGTCCCATTACTGGGCAGCATTTAGACAGGTGTGAAAAACGATAAAAAAATGGAGACAAAAAGTAGGAAGTCATCAACATACAAATGTTAATAAATCAGGAACCCAAGGGTACATTCTTAAAATATTTTGAATGTAGACAGACATTAGTTCCAGAAATACAGCGCACGTACTCCTAGTCCTGGGCAGCATTTGGACAGGTGTAAAATACAATAAAATAAAAAACATGGAGACAAAAATAAAGTCATCGACATGAACATGAAAATAAATCAGGAACCCCTGGGCAGATTCTTTAAATATTTCGTATATAGACAGACATTAGTGCCAGGAATACAGCGCACGTAGTCCCATTACTGGGCAGCATTTAGACAGGTGTGAAAAACGATAAAAAAATGGAGACATAATGTAGGAAGTCATCAACATACAAATGTAAATAAATCAGGAACCCAAGGGTACATTCTTAAAATATTTCGAATGTAGACAGACATTAGTGCCAGGAACACAGCGCACGTATTCCCATACCTGGGCAGTATTTGAACAGGTATAAAGTACGATAAAAAAACATGGAGACAAAAATAAAATCATCGACATTAACATGTAAATAAATCAGGAACCCCAGGGCAGATTCTAAAAATATTTCGTATATAGACAGACACTAGTGCCAAGAACACAGCACATGTACTCCCATTCCTGGGTAGCATTTGGACAGGTGTCAAATACGTTAAAAAAAACATGGAGACAAAATTAAAGTCATCAACATAAAATTGTAAATAAATCAGGAACCCCGGGATAGATTTTAAAAATATTTCGTATACAGACATACATAAGTGCCAGTAACACAACGCACGTACTCCCATTCCTGGGCAACTGTTGGACCGCAGTTGGGCAATCTCCTTTAATTAAAATATAAAAAAAAATAACATGTTGTAAAAATTACTGGAATCGAATCAGTTACTGATTCTGAACAAACTATATTCAGGTTTCGCATATACTAAAAATAATGTTGTATAAATCTCTGTGATAAATAAGCATAAAATATTCAAATATCAATGAATAGATTGTATAAACGGATCATTCAAGATTTGGTTTCAGAGATGCTCTGTAAACTAAGTAACGATATTAATATCATACGAGTAATACCTCTGTTCTGTAGATCAGCATGATATTGAAGCAACTTGAGGATTATTCTCTTACCTAGTTATTCTCTCTGATAGCATTGTAATTATTATAATAGCTTCTGATATTTTATAAGTTGAAAGTTAAAGTTAATGCACTAGATATTTGGCATCGATGGTTTTAACTTTCATAATGGCTGGTGATGGTAAAACGTAACTAAGATCATTTTGCAACACTTTCTTGATAAGTTTTCGCGTATGTTTAAAATCTGTACGGAAGATACATTTAAAGTTGCTGATAGACTTGAGCCTGTAACAGAACGATGAAGATGAAGAAGTCAAACGACTTGACAGTCGGCACGCCAAAAAGCTTGCCCTAAAGCCAAACGGCAAGCGACAATCCCTAACGTTCAGCAGACGTTAATTCATTTTCAATTTATACCTCATTGCATAAAGTTGAAATCTATCAAAGATTACAGATCGTTTTCGTTTGTTTCATTCGCTATCGCTCAGCAGTCTTTACTAGATTTTCAACTTTATGCCTCGGCCCGTTTGATCATTTCTGTTTGTTGTGTTGTGTTTGCGTTCAAGTTTGCACAGGACTGAGCGACAGCTACGAGTGGCGCGAGTAATCGCTCGTCGTACTTGCACACTCGCTTATAGCCCGGTGACAAAACTAGCGAAACTACACTCGCTTCCCGCTGATCGCGAACTCTATAGTTTCTATGTAGTTCTTCTCGTTACTCGTTCATCGTCGGCGGTCGGACCACTGCCTAACATTTGCAAAAATGATCTTTTTAAGAAATTATCAAGTTTATTTAATTCAGCACGATGTGCTTGACTATCCAACATATTATACAATAACGAATAAGGTGTTCTTCAGAAATCTCCGCGATTTTGCTCAGACTACGCAAATTATCTTTATGTTATTTGTTTCGATGGCAACAAACACAATACTTGAAACAACAGCCGGTCGATTTTCAGTGATGATGCCACATCATATTTTTATCTTGAAGAGGATCTGTTTTATTAATTATATTAAGTTGTTTTGGTAGCATAATTATGGTTCGGTGGTTTCATGGAGTTCTGTTGCTATGCGGTATTGTTATGTAGTTGTACTATTATAACGTAGGGGAGGTAAGCCCAAGACGGGTAGCCCGCTTAAAACGGGTATGCATGTTAAATTACGCGTCGTTCTTGTTAATGAGGATTGTAAATGTCGTGTGCGTGCAGGACGCGGCTCCTCATAGGGAGAGGCAACGCGACCTGCACGGACACATATTTTAAAATGAACAACGACGCGTAATTAACATGCATACCCGTTTTAGGCGGGCTACGCGTCTAAGGCTGACCTCCTCTACATCTCTGCATAAACCTTCAGGGATAATAAGCGTGATGGGCACTAATGTTATGTAGGTACTTGTATAGTTAGAAAGTTTTTAGTTAAGCACTTTAATCTACTACATTTTTTGTTGTTAGGTGGTTACACAGAAAATTGTTTGTGCAGGACCTGAGAAACAGCCTCTAGGTAATATGACGGGGTCCCCCTTTAGAGGGGCCAAAGCCTGCCGGGGTCGCGGGACTCACGAATTACCGTGACCCCGGAACGTAAAGGGCTATTAAAGGACACCGTGGATTTTAGTCAGTACGAGTCTGACAGTCCCTCCCGCCCTGCCTTGGGTGGAAGGACTCATTTGATTATTTTACCACGATAAAAATAAAAAACTTTAAAAAAAAAAGGGAACCGACTTCAAAACCAAACACAAAAAAACGATAAAATAACTTTTCTTTCGGAAGTCGGTGGCTTTGTTTTTTTTTTATTTCATTGATTTATGGCCACCGACTTCCGAAAGAAAAGTTATTTTATCGTTTTTTTGTGTTTGGTTTTGAAGTCGGTTCCCTTTTTTTTAAAAGTTTTTTATTTTTCCCTTTTTAGTTGCGATATTCAACAAAAATCTTCATAAAATCGGCTTCTTTGAAAATCTACAATCCTATTAAGCAACAAAAACGGATCTATGCGAGCAACTTCACGAGATATCCATTATTGTTATATACTCAAACCTTCCCCAGAATGTAACAAACACTTTTCTAAAAACTGCATCAAAATCGGTTCAGCCAAACGCGAGATAATCGCGCACAAACATGCAATCGTCCCTGAAAATCTACGATCCAAGTAAGCAAAACGGATCCACGCGGGCAACGTCACGGGATATCTATTAGTGTTATATACTAAAACCTTCTCCAGAATGTAACAAACACTTTCCTGAAAACTGCATCAAAATCAGTTCAGCCAAACGCGAGATAATCGCGGACAAACATGCAATCGTCCCTGAAAATCTACGATCCAAGTAAGCAAAACGGATCCACGCGGGCAACGTCACGGGATATCTATTAGTGTTATATACTAAAACCTTTTCCAGAATGTAACAAACACTTTCCTGAAAACTGCATCAAAATCGGTTCAGCCAAACGCGAGATAATCGCGGACAAACATGCAATCTTCCCTGAAAATCTACGATCCAAGTAAGCAAAACGGATCCACGCGGGCAACGTCACGGGATATCTATTAGTGTTACATACTAAAACCTTCTCCAGAATGTAGAGAACACTTTCCTGAAAACTGCATTAAAATCCGTTCAGCCAAACGCGAGATAATCGCGGACAAACATACATACATACATACATACATACATACATATATACATACATACATACAGCTCGAACTGAGAACCTACTTTTTTTTTTTGAAGTCGGTTAAAAAATCATCTAGGTAATGCTGGTCTTATTATTTTCAACTTCATCCCTTTTAGTCCAAAATAACATTCTAAACAAATTTAAAATTAGGTCCCAGGTCAGGCTGTTCACATTCTATAAAAAAACTATTTTAGAATGCCGAAAAACTCCCTAAAAGGTTTTTAAACTGCAGCACTTTTGTGGCATTAAATATACAATACAGTCGTCTAGAATAAACTTTGTTTTGGATTTCTCTTCTTTATTTTACGGGTTTACGGGCCGTGCAATAAACAGTCGCATAAATAATGTTTATGAAATAAAAATTAAAAATGGCGCATCAGTTCGATTTTTGCTTACCTTAAACATTTTAGCGTTTCACATAATCCATGTTAAGTAGAATCATAAAATCCAAAACATAATATTCATTATTATAAGACTATTCGACCCCTGGGTGCATCGTTTAGGGTTAACCGACTAGTGAAGGACATTGCAAATATCGATATCGAGAAAAAACATCTTCCATCTTCCCACCTCTTACTTTAAATCTTCCTTTTGTGTAAATAACATTAAGATAAACATAGAAACTATTTACAATTATTGAGGAACAAAAAAGTTCATTCACAAAAAAAAAACAATCTGATTTATTTTAAGTACCTAATTAAAATATCCATTGATATTTTCTACACGTGATTTCTAAGAAACGATTTCGGCTCCATTAACAGTTGCGTGTGTCTGTGTTCGTATCTTTTATATACATATCATTAACTCGAGTACCTACTCTAACTGGTAGCTAGTGGTCATTCCCTAGACCTGTCGACTACCATTCAGATTCCTGTATCATTTGAAGACAGCTACCTACAGTACCTACAACTAATTCATCTCACAAATAAGCAAAAATAATTATTTCTTTTGTTTATAATATCTTAGACTTCCTAATCACTGTTCGCTGAGTAGGTAGTAACTGAAATCACATTTAAATTTGATGTTAGAAACTTATTTTAGTGGTAGTTTATATCAATAAAACTAAATGAGGTAGGGATCGGGGTCAAAATAACAACATAATATCTTCGTTTCTATTCATCTGACCTTTGATTAACTAAACAAACATTCGGACTATCTATTCAGTTATCTAATTGGATTTAATAATTATTATTATGTAAATTAAATTACAAGTGTAGTAAAATATTATCATGATGCGTTATTATTTTAATTAAAACTAAACAATGTGTCCGGTTTCGGTCTGTACAAACTAAAAGGGGACGTAGCTTGTTCAATTCTGTCACTAAAATTGTACCACATGTGGGGTCGGAAACCAGTCCCCATTGAATGGTTACCATTTCAATATTTTGATGGAATTGAGTTTTAAGTCCCAACTGGGGTAATCATTAAACTTTTAGGAGCTGAATATAATAAAGAATAGCATAAATAACTCAAATATTATCAATGAATTCTTCATAATTTTGAAATAAAAGGTAATCCATCAAATTTTCGCTGAAATTACCTAGTTTTTTCAAAATTCGTCCCTTACCTATATCTTCCTTTTTTTATTTACTCATCTAATAGATGTTGAGTTTACCAAAATAATCATACCTAAATACTCGTTTCCATGACACTTGGTTTAGGAAATAGCATTATTAGAACATAGGCTTGCACAATTAATCTTTGGGGTCGAATGCAGCAAAAGCAAAGGGCTTGGGTTCCGACCCCACATTATGCTAAAATTTTATTGACAGAAATAAGTAAGCTACCTTCCCTCTAAGTTTGTACAGACCGACACCGGACACATTGTCTAGAGGGTTTTAAGTACGGAGCAAAGGCCTCTTTTTAGAAAGAAAAGCCATGAGCCGTGATAACCTCACTTGTTCAAGAAAAATTGACAGTGTATTCCGACTTGTTCCTTGTATGCAGGGTACTGACATATCAGTGAATCCACAATTAATAAAAAAAAAATCACAAAATAGTTAATTAAAAATATTATTTTCATCCCTCTATCCCAATCTGTTTGGGCTCTGCGACACAGCATCTTTTTATTTCGATACTTGTTTACTAATTGTAATTTTAGGTAGTCCAATTCCGAGTTTAAAAATTTAAAATAGATCTTAAATTGGCTAACTAATTTTAATCATATACTCGTATCGATACTTTCACTTGTTTTTTCCCTTCCCTATTCGAAGGGCTTGCGTGACGTCGCCAATCGATATTTAGTTGGTATTCATTATAATTGCATGCTGTCTATTGAGCTCACAATAATTTCTTGCTTATCTGTAGCGCAGTAAAATAAATAAACTTCGGGGATATCGCGGCATAATATGATAGATTATAGCGAAAAATGTACCCAAAAAAGTATATTTTCATGCATATTCCACCTTTATCTTAAAATGGGTACATATTTGAATATCGAAGATTAAAATATCTACGCTTAAAATATCGATGTTCAGAATATCGAAAATTAAAATATCGATTGTAACAAAATATCGAAAAATGTTACATCTACGCTTAAAACGTCGAAGATTAAAATGTCGACTGATTTAAATGTCGAATGATTCAAAATATCGAAAGACGTTATGTCGAAATTCAAAATATCAACGTTTAATACATCGCAGTTCATAATATCTAAGTTCATAATATCTACGTTAAAAATACCTACTAGATGAAATATCGGACAGAAACCGCATAAAAAGTCGGACTCGCTTTTGCATCCTTATTATAGTCAAATTGCTGATAACCACCTACCAAGGTAAGTCGGCCAAGGCGGCCAGATCCAAGAAGCGGAGGGAGAGGCGGCGACAGCGCAAGGAGCGCGACGTCGCGGCGCGATTGCGCGCCCCCAAGACCGCGGCTGTGGTGATAACACTGCAGCCGGACGCGGTCAAGAGGGGCGTGTCGTATCGCGACGTGCTCGCGAAGGCGCGGGAGGCGATAGACCTCGGGGAGCTCGGCATCGCCGGCGGCCTCCGTTTGCGGGTCACTGCAACGGGGGCCCGCATGTTGGAGCTCCCCGGCGCGGCCAGTGGCCCCACCGCTGACGCTCTGGCCGAACGGCTCAGAGCGTCCCTAAATGCGGAGGAGGCCCGAGTCTCCAGACCCACAAAGCGCGCAGACATGCGCATTCTGGGTCTGGATGACTCCGTGACGGCGGAAGACGTGGTGGCCGCTGTTGCCAGGACTGGGGGGTGCTCCTCAGACGAGGTGAGGGCGGGCGCCCTGCGTCCCGGCTTTGCGGGGCTGCTAACCACCACGGTTAGCTGCCCCGTCACGGCGGCCAAAAAGATACAGGAGGGCCGAAGGCTCCTGGTGGGATGGGTGTCGGCGCAGGTAAAGATCCTGGAACCCCGACCCCTGAGGTGTTACCGCTGCCAAGTGGGTAACCACGCGGCATGCGTCTGCACCTCGGAGGTGGACCGCAGCGATAGGTGCTTCCGCTGCGGTCAGCCCGGTCACAAGGCCGGCTCGTGCTCCGCCCCGCCTCACTGCTTCGCATGTGAGGCGGCTGGCAAGCCGGCCGATCACCGGGCTGGGGGAAAGTCCTGCGCTCCACCCACCGAAGCCAGGCGCAGAGGTAGGCCCTCTGCCGCCGCCGTCACCACCGCCACCGCCACCGCCGCCGCCGCCGCTCCCGCTGCCGCCGCCGCCGCCGTGGCTGCGCCCTCGCAGGGGGCCCTGGAGGAGGCTGCAATGGATTCAGAATAATGTCTCCATTGCGCTTCCTCCAGGCGAACATCAACCACTGCGCCGCTGCTCAGGATCTTTTGCTCCAGAGCATGGCGCAGTGGTTGATAAATGTCGCCGTGGTCGCCGAGCCGTATTTTGTCCCGCCCAGGAACGACTGGGTAGCGGACCTGGATGGCTCGGTGACCATTATTTCGTCGGCCGCCGCCGGTACCCCGCCCCTCGATCGTGTCAAGAGAGGGCGCGGGATCGTCGCAGCCCGGTTCGGGGAGATCGTCGTGGTAGGCGTATATTTCTCCCCGAGCCGAACTCTCGCCGAGTTCCAGGACTCCCTTGTGGAGCTGGGAGACGTCGTCGTCGCATTCGGTTCCCTCTCCGTGCTCGTCCTCGGGGACTTCAACGCCAAGAACGTGGCTTGGGGTTCCCGGTACACGGACGTTGCGCGGGGCAGGTTGCTCGAGCACTGGGCCCTGGCGCAGGGCCTGGTCATTGAGAACCGGGGTTCTGTCCCCACGTGCGTGCGGTGGACGGGCGAGTCGGTGGTAGACGTAACGTTTGCCAGCGCCGCCCTGTCGCCGCGCGTCACCGACTGGCGCGTTGTGGAGGAGGCGGAGACTTACTCCGATCACCGGTATATCCGGTTTGATGTCTCCGCCCAGACCCCAGACGCGCCGGTCCGACGGAACCCAAGTGGTCCGCGATGGGCGCTGAAACAGCTGGACCGGGAGCTATTCCTGGAAGCCTCGATCGTGCAGGCCTGGGTGTCACCACCGGACAGGCCTGCTGACATAAACGACGAGGCCGAGTGGTTCCGGGAGGCCATGTCGGAGATCTGCGACGTGGCCATGCCCCGGGTCCGGCAAGGACGCGCCCGGCGTCAGCTTTACTGGTGGTCGCGCGAGCTAGCATCGCTGCGCGAGGCGTGCGTTGCCGCGCGACGCCGGTACTCCAGGCTCCGCAGGCGCCGCACCCGACCTCCGGATGCGGCCGCCGTGGAGGCGGAGCTGCACGAGGGCTACAGGGCAGCGAAGGCCGCCCTCCGCGACGCAATCTTGCGGGCCAAGGAACAGGCCCGCAAGGAGTTGCTGGAGACTCTGGACAGGGACCCATGGGGCTGGCCGTACAGGTGGGTGCGCGGAAAGCTCCGCCCCTGGGCCCCCCCGTTGACGCAGAGTCTCCAGCCTCAGTTCGTGGAGGACGTGGTGAGCGCCCTGTTCCCATCGCGAGGGGAGCATGCTCCCCCGCCCATGGCAGCTCCGCCTCGGACGGAGTCTGACAGTGAGGGCGAAGCTGACGCGAACGCGGACCACAGCGACGACGACGTCTACGATGCTCCAGAGGTGACCGAGGTAGACCTGAGAGTGGCGGTACAACGGCTCAAAGCCAAAAATACCGCCCCAGGACCCGACGGCCTGCCAGGAAAAGCCTGGGTCCTGGCCTTCGGGACTCTCGGGCCTCGACTGGGGGGGCTCTTTAGCGCGTGTTTGGCGAGGGGCCAGTTCCCACTTCGTTGGAAGACGGGGAAACTGGTCCTCATCCAGAAGCCCGGGCGCCCTGCGGACTCTCCGTCCGCATTCCGGCCCATCGTGCTGCTCGACGAGGTGGGCAAGCTCTTTGAGAGAGTAATTGCAGACCGCCTCGTCGGGCACCTAAATCGGGTGGGCCCGAACCTGTCGGAGAGCCAGTTTGGCTTCCGCAGGGGGCGCTCGACGGTGGACGCCATCATGCGCGTTAGAGCCCTCACGACGGGGGATGCAGTGGCCCGGGGCAGGGTCGTCGTGGCGGTGTCCTTGGACATCTCCAACGCCTTCAACACCCTGCCCTGGAGTTGCATCAGGGAGGCACTCCGGTATCACCGGGTGCCGACCTACCTCCGTCGCACAGTCGAGGACTACCTGACGGACAGAGCCGTCATCTACCCCGGTCACCGGGGAGAGTGGAACCGGCGAGAGATGTCGTGCGGTGTCCCACAGGGATCGGTCTTGGGACCGCACCTGTGGGACATCGGTTTCGACTGGGTGCTGCGCGGCGACCTCCCTCTAGACGTCAGCGTAATATGTTACGCTGACGACACGCTCGTCCTGGCGGAGGGAGTGTCGCACCAGGCGGCGGCCGACCTGGCGACGCGGGCGGTTGCGATAGTCGTCGAAAGGATCCGGCAGTTGGGACTCGAAGTGGCGCTGCACAAGACAGAGGCCATGTGTTTTCATGGCCATCTGAATGCGCCACTGACAGAGTCCCACATAACGGTGGGGGGGGTTCGCATCGGCGTCGGGGGTACGATGAAGTACCTGGGACTCGTCCTCGACAGCCGATGGAACTTCGGGGAGCATTTCTCCCGTTTGGCCCCAAGGCTGAACCGGGCATCAGCCGCCCTCGGGCGGCTCCTGCCCAATATCGGCGGGCCAAACGCCCCCTGCCGGAGGTTGCACGCCGGCGTCGTGCGGTCCATGGCCCTCTACGGGGCCCCCGTGTGGGCCCTGAGCATTCGGACGCGGCCGGCAAAGCTGGTCGCATGCCAGAGGGTCATGGCAATCCGAATGATCCGAGGATACCGCACGATCGCCGGCGAATCGGCCAACCTGCTTGCCGGATCACTGCCCTGGGATCTGGAGGCGACTGCCCTCCTGCGCGTCTATGAGTGGCGCGTGGAGGCGCAGCGTCGGGGTGTATCCCCGCTGCCTCGAGAAGTCGAGGCGCGGCGGGAAGAGCTCCGGCGCGATCTCAGGGCAGTTTGGAGAGAACGACTGTCGCAACCGAGGTACGGGCTAGCCGCAATCGCGGCTGTAAGACCCCTCTTTGAGGAGTGGCTGGATAGGTCCCACGGCGTCCTCACCTACCGCATGACACAGGTCCTCACCGGACATGGCAGCTTCGGGAGGTACCTGTGCATGATAAAAAAGGAGGAAACGCCCGGGTGTCACCACTGCGAGGATCGCCCGGAGGACACGGTGGAGCATACGGTGCAGGACTGCCCAGCTTGGGCGGAGCACCGCCGTGTCCTCACTGCGGCGATAGGCGGAGACCTCTCGCGCCCGGCATTGGTTACGGCCATGCTGCGGGGCGAGACGGAGTGGGAGGCCGTCGCCTCCTTCTGCGAAGCAGTCATGCTCGTGAAGGAGGAGGCGGGCCGCTTGAGGGAGAGGATACCGTCCTCCCTCCGCCCGAGACGCAGTGGTAGACGCCCACGGCGACGGATGTCGCGGGACGATCTCCGGCCACCGTAGGCGCGGGCATGCGGGCGGCGAGTAAAGGGCAACTCGCTGCCCGACCATGGACCATGCCCGGGTCGACGGCGCGTTGTGTCCCACGCGCGCCTCAAGGAGCGTCAGCATAGTGACGGGGACCCCCTATAGAGGGCCACAGCCCTGCCGGGGTTGCGGGACATACGTATACCGCGACTCCGGCACACAAAGGGCTACCGAAGGACACCGTGGATTTTAGTCAGTACAAGTCTGACAGTCCCTCCCGCCCTGCCCGGGGTGGGAGGACTCATTTGATGATTTTGCCACGTAAAAAAAAAAAAAAAAAAAAAAGGTAAGTCGACGGAGCCCCGCTTCGCGGGGCTCCTATTTCTATTTGCATGGTTTAAAGTAACCTAACACGAAGAGGATGGCGGGGTCTTTCAGACCCCGCCACCCTCTTCGAACCTAACCTGTCCGAGTCGGGGTGCCCCAAGTCCCGAGCTCGCTTCGCTCGCTCTTGCGTCCTTAGTCAAATTACTGATTACTACCCAACAAGGTAGCTGGACGGACTTCGGATGCAAGAGCGAGAGAAGCGAGCTCGGAACTTGGGGCACCCCGACTCGGACAGGTTAGGTTCGAAGAGGATGGCGGGGTCTTTCAGACCCCGCCATTCTCTTCGTGTTAGGTTACTTTAAACCTTGCAAACAGAAATAGGAGCCCCGCGAAGCGGGGCTCCTTCGACTTACCTTGTTAGGTTCGATATTTCGGACATTCGATAATCTGTACTTCGATATTTAGATCTTTCGATGTAACTTTTGTAGATATTCAGATTTTAGATATATTGGACGTAGATCATTTAATCATTCGATATTTTAAACTTTCGATATTTTAATTTTCGATAATAATAATAATAATAATAATATCGTTTATTTGCATGAAATATGGTGTTTACAGATCTTATATTAGAATACATAGTACTTCATATTCCGCCTACTAAATTCAGCATGCAAATTTAGGTTGTGCCACCATAATGTAAATTAATTAAGTAATAATTGTAATCATTTAAATATGTCACAATGGGAAAATGTCATGAAATTAAAATACAATGTCAAACTATGAATATTACACATGCCAAACTATGAAAAATTACAAATGTCAACTATGAAAATTACAATGTCAAACAATAAAAATACTAATGTTAAAACTATAAAATTACAATGTTCAAGATAATGGCAAACTTAATTTTATTACATTATATTCATGTTTGTAATAAATTCTTATTTATATCAAAGTTCATAAATTCATTAATAGAATAGAAACAGTTTTCTATAAGCCATGCTCGGAGTCTTTTTTTAAATAGATTCGTTGGCAGTTCTCTAATGATCTTAGGTATCTTATTAAATATCTTCACTGCCATTCGACTCGTGTTTTTATGGCAAAAAGCTGTTCTACACCTAGGCATAGCCAGTCTGGTTGGATCCCTTGAGTGTTTACCTATTTTATACATGTTTACAGTATCGGCTTTATTAAATAGGTTAGGGTGTTTCTTTACAAACACGCCCATTTCCAATATGTATAAGCATGCCAGTGATAATAATTTATGCTCTTTTAATATGGGTCTGCATGATTCCAATGGACCTGCACCAAACACAGCTCGTAAGCACTTTTTTTGAACAATAAAAGCCCTATCACTGTCCGTAGAATTGCCCCATATGATTATGCCGTATCTAAGCACAGATGAGACGTAACCATGGTAAGCGAGTAGAGCGGCATTTACTCCAACAGTTTTCCTTAGGTTTCTTAGTGCAAATGCAAAGCTATTTAGTCTGTTGCATATGTTATCTATATGTTTTTTCCAATTGCAATTCTTATCGATTACTATGCCTAGGAATTTTGTATCGTTAACTTCATCAATGTCATTGTCACGTCCAATAATTTGCATTGTTTTATTTGTCATCTTGTAATTACAGAAATTAATATATTTTGTTTTGGAAATATTTACACATAGATTATTTTGCTCGAACCAATCTAGTATGTTTTCTACGGCAGTATTTATTTTGTCCTCATGCTGTTCATTTTTATTTTCGTTACTTATTACTAATGAAATGTCATCTGCAAATAACACGCATTTATCCTGGGTTACTTTAGGCAAATCGTTCACATATAGAAGAAAGAGCAATGGCCCCAAAATGGTACCTTGAGGCACGCCATATTTATTTGTCCTAAACGAAGATTTATAATTTAACACTTCTCTTTCTTTGTTCATACCTAAGACTTCAACACGTTGTTTTCTGTTACTTAGGTAGTCTTTGAGCCAATTTAACGCTTTACCTCTTATTCCGTAACTCTCACATTTTCTTAATAGTATGTCATGTTTTACAGAGTCAAACGCTTTGCTCATGTCAAAAAACATAGCAGTAACCGGGACTTTCTTATCTATATTCTCGGTAATTAATTTAATTAGTTGATAGCAAGCTAGTGTAGTTGACTTGCCTCGTTGAAAGCCATTTTGTTCCGGACATAATATACCATGTTTATTTATAAATGAGACAATCCTATTATACATAGCTTTTTCATATATTTTTGCGATTACTGGAATTAAAGTTACTGGTCGGTAATTATTTACATCATATTTGTTATGTTTTTTGTACAAAGGCTTTACTACGGAAATTTTCAATTTGTCAGGATATTTTTCTTCAAAGAAACTTAAATTAATAAGATGAGCTAAAACAGGTGCAAGTATTTCAATACAAGATTTTATAATTTTTGTCGAAATCTCATCATATCCCACAGCGTTGGTATTATTTAGTGATGCCGTTATTTTGCTTATTTCATTTGGTGTACAGGGTTCTACATATATACTATTACCTTCATCTATACTTATAATAAATCTGTAGAGAGGTCAATTCTGTACATGAAATATATTTCCAAAATAACTATCAGGGGGTGATTAGGGATCGATACTGATGCC
The DNA here is from genome assembly GCA_954870645.1 of Agrotis clavis. Classification (NCBI taxonomy): domain Eukaryota; kingdom Metazoa; phylum Arthropoda; class Insecta; order Lepidoptera; family Noctuidae; genus Agrotis; species Agrotis clavis. The sequence continues at coordinate 3,105,406 of OX940917.1, forward strand.
AAAAATGCAATTTATAAAATTATTGTCTGTCTGTCTGTCTGTCTGTCTGTCTGTCTGTCTGTCTGTCTGTATAACCGTTATAGAAACAAAAACTACTCGACGGATTTTGACGAAACTTGGTACAATTATTTTTCATACTCCTGCGCTGGTTATAGTATACTTTTCATCACGCTATAATCAATAGGAGCAGAGCAGTGAAGGGAAATGTTAGGAAAACGGGAGAAGTTACTCCATACACGCTAATCTTCGGAACTACTGGACGGATTTGATTGGTTTTTTTTTTTGTTGTATAGCTATTAAGTCTGGGCAACATATAGGCTATAATTTATCTTGGAAACTTGAACACCTGATGCAGAACTGCAATAGATCAGCTAAACTATAAGAGATACAAAAATAGCGCCATAGCAAAAATTGATCCGCGTGATGAGCATTTTCTGCTGAGAAAATAAATTTGAAGATATAGAACACCTGATGTGGAACTCCAAGAGCCCAGCTTCACTATTACATATACAGTAATGACGTCATAGCAAGAGTTATTCAGCCTGATGAGCACTGCCTGTTGTCGTATAAAAACTGAAGATCTGGAACACCTGATGTGGAACTCCAAGAGCCCAGCTACACTATAACATATATAGGAATGACGTCTTAGCAAAAGTTGTTTAGTCTGATGGGCATTTCCTGTTGACTTACAAAAATGAAAGATCTGGAACGTCTGGAATCGTCATGCGCGTCCCGTTATTTCCCCGTCCCCAGGTTCTAAGAATTCGACATCAGACGTTTCAGATCTTCGATTTTGACGACCCCATTGTCGCTGGCATAAGCAACAGGATCCGCGTACGAAGTCGCTGGCAGAAGCTAGTTATTAGTATTAAAAGTGGATCTATTTTTACTACTATTTGTTATGTCAATGTTTGTAGACTCAATAAAGTGATTATTAAAAGCCTCAGCAATTTTTTCAGGATCTCTTATTAATGTATCGTTTAGTTTAATAGCTTCTATATATTGTGAGTCTCTACAGTTAGGTTTATTTTTAATCAAATTCCAAGTAGCTTTACATTTATTTTTTGCTTTCATGATAAAGTTGCTGGATGTTTGTTTCCTAGATAAATTAATGCATTTCTTTAACAGTTTTGCATATTTATTATATTTTAATTTATTTTCGAGAGATTTATTTTTATCATATTTGAATTTAAGGTATCTTTTAGAGAGGCATGATTTTTTAATACCTTTAGTTATCCATTTCAAGGTAGGTGTTTGACCATTTACTTTAAATTTTTGCAAGGGAAAATTTAATTTATAGAGTAGACAAAAAATTTCATGAAACTTATTAAAAGCTGTATTTGGATCCATTTCGTCATAAATATCCTGAAACGTAAGGCTCGAGAGACACTCTTTAAATTTATCGATATGTTCTTGACTATAATTTCTCCTATATATAAAACAATTCGATGGAGTAGGCTTATTTAGTGAAGTATTTGACGGGAATGTTAATATCTGGGCAGTATTATGGTCCGAGAGGTAGAGTTCACATGTTTCACCAGAAGAGTCAGGTATATTGGTAATAATGTGATCTATGCAAGCGGTATGCCTTGTTGGAGTTTTTATTTTTAAAGTTAAGTTATAATTTTTTAGAATGTCATTTAATACAGTGGCATTTTTATTCGTGGTCAGGGTATTTATGTTTAGATTTTATGGTCATTCGATATTTTCATTTTCGATATTTTGAACATCGATATTTTAAGCGTAGATATTTTAATCTTCGATATTCAAATATGTACCCCTTAAAATAAACAAGTATTTTGCGAAATGTGCTCGTTTTCGATGTGTGAATGACTTTTATAACAAAAAAGACTAGTGTTTTCAAGTCAAGTATTATAATTTATGTTTTCCCGAAAAATAAATTATGTCATCTGCTTAATTTTAGTGCACAAAATTGTCTGTACACATTAATCTTTAGTAATTACATAACGAGTTCAAATAATTCAAGTCATTTATAAACGACTTCGGTCTCGTAATAATAGTTATGAAACTGGTTTAAAACTTTATGCCAACAATGTTATTAACCTAATTTGAAGAGTTCCTTTGGTATTCAATTCTTTTCGTCAAACCTTTGTGTTCACGCAAATCAGAACGTCTTTTTTGTGTTCCTCACGAAGGACTATGGTGACTGTCGAATACTTGCTCATAGACTATTGAAATTAAAACTATAGAAACGACAGTAATAAGCGTTTTCCTTTTTTATATTATGTATATAACTGCTTTAAAAGTGATTTCCACGACATCTTTCGGCAAGATTGATTATTATTTTTCTTTCATCGTCTCGCTGGAAAGTTTTTGGCCTAATTCATCTTGGCTTGTACTTGTTATTATGTGCATATCGACATTACATACGCTGAATACTGCTCTTTAATATCTTCAGGCAGCAAGGCTCAGCCGGTAACAAAAGGCTTTGGCATCGAATGACCGTAAGAGAAACAACCAACCAGTAATATTATAGCAATAATAACGGCAAAATATATCGTTTCTTTTTTTATAAGCTTTTCAAAAAAGGAACGTAAAGCAGCCCTCTCAGAATGCATACAAAACTAGTCATAAACATGAACTAAATAAAAATAAAAAACTCTAGGTATACAAAAAGTGATCAATTTTGGTTTTCGTGATCAGAATAAGTACGTTGACATAAAAATAAGTTTCACTATGAAATTGAATACCGAGGTTCGCGTGTTCCGGAACATTTTCCGAGTTATACGTTATGGATGTCTCTCTTAACTATAATGGGATATTATATTAAATTGGCAATATTGGTACATTAAAGTACCGATATAAGTGTACCAGCCAATGTTTGGACGAACCCCGATAACCTCTGTTTGGAGGCCGAATATGTGGAAATAGTGATAATGTGACATATTATGTTAAATGCGTGTACTACAAGTATTTAGGTGGATCAAGGGTGAATACTGGACCGAACGAATGTTACATTACAGTAAAACAATCGAGATCGTTTTAGCGAGCATTCATCAACCCATTCTAACAAGCGTTCTGGCGAGCTTTTTGCCGTCAAATAGACCATCAACTAGAGCGTTCGCTATTAAGGTCGTGAAAACGTTAGTAGCGATGTTAAGCTCTGTGCTTGAGTCTGTTCATTGTTAAAAACGGAGAATGCTCGATATTCTGATACAAGTGAATGTTCAAGTCTACCAACACCCACAGGCGAACCTAGAAACTTTATTAACAAATACTAGGAACATGTATTTAACTAATACAGTATCATCGGAAATCGGAATTAAATTAGATGCGCAATGAGGAAGGCTGTTTAAGTTTCTCTTAGCGTGCATGCACTAATTAGATTGTACCATAGTATCACTGATAGCATATAATTAAAGTCTAGATAAATAGTCGTACCTAAGCAATAGCTAAGCCAAAGTCAGTGCTAAGCGACGTTAAAAGCATCCATTTTTTATAAATAGACAGTTCTTTAGTATTTACTTTAGATGAAAGCCAACCTAATTCTGAACCAATAAACGCTTAGCCATTGTATCGATTTTCGAGAACTTAGGACGCTCTAAACATGGATTTGACATTAGTGTAATTGTCAAATCAAAATTTAATATAAAAATGCGTATTGAACTTATTATATAATTATTTAAAAAATTCACTAATGCATGACGTATACGTACGACACAGATATTTTATAGCCTGGAAACACTATTGAATGGATTAGGAACAATCTAATCAATAAAAAACTAATAAATGGATTAAAAGAGTAACAAAACTTTCACATATAAAGAACATAATTATGTAAGATAATAAAACGTCAAACATGTCATTGTATTAAAAGAAACAATAGCTCTTTGAAGGTAATCTCACTGTCACATGCACTATGCAGTTTTTCAATTTAATCGACAGGTTGGCGGTTTCATCGACATGTTTTTCCTTTGAATGTTTTTAATATTTTTATGGATTCGATTGTTAGATTATAGGATTACACTAAACCTGATGAAGGTTGAAAGCTTCTATGTTCAGTGCAATAAAAGGCATTTATTGCTCGTCGTATTATTAAAGCATCAATTCTCTCTTACTCTAAGAAGAACTACGACTCTAATGTGATCATTGTATTGTCCGTCGGCGTCGTGTTGTTGTAAAGATGCCCACTGCTGGACATTTAGTCCTCTAGGAGGGCGCTACATTGACTGGTGTGATGTTTCCAGAGGTAGCCTATTTTTCTCTGACTCCAGAATTTAGCCTGAAGATAACAAAAAATGGAAGAACGGCTAGATCTGTGTTCTTACACAATTTGTTGTTACGCCACTTGCCAAAAAATATTGAAATTGTCATCTCTTTCTCATTGATCTCCTCTCTCAATCTTCTCTTTTCATTCATGCGCGAAAGCATTACCATTTAATTATTATTCACCCTCCTTTTAAGCGACGACACGGTTAGCGCAGCGGCTGAGCGATCGACGCCTGCGCAGCGTGTCGCGGGTTCAATCCTCACACGGAACAAATAATTTTATGATCTGCAGGTTGTTGTTCCGGGTCTGGGTGTTTGTGAGTTTCTATGTTTGTTAACGCACCCACAATACAGAAAGAAATTCCTAGTGTGGGGCAAAGTTCGCGTTTTTGTTTTTTTTTTAATCAGAAGCCATATCAGCAAACATTCAGAACGGATAACGTAATTAGAATTTTAACCCTTACCGTGCTAGTGCCATGGCCCTGTTTACACGGCAGCCCACTCTCCCAGACGCATCGCGACGTCTCTTCCGTCGCTAGCGGCGGTCGCGACATTCCGATCGCGACACTATCAGTCGCATGTCGCTCGCACACCTGATTTATGTCGACGACTGTACTCGCGTGAACTTTGTGCCAACTGCGCAGGGAACTGGGTATTAGTGGAGACAGTGGTAGATATCATCAGTATGGATCTAGCGAAATCGGTTTCACTTTTTGTATGTTTAATCGATTCGGCTTCAAAACATTTATTCATTTAGAGGCACTTTTGAATGTTGAAAACATTAAGCATTAACGTGAATTCTCCAACCAGCCCGCGGAATTCAAATTTTCTTACGTTTTTTGCAATTTGCAGGCCAGTGCTAGGTTGTATGTTGATTAAAATATTATTCGCGGCTGTAAGACGTATGTAGTTACAGAATTATAATCAACAAAATCGTCAATACAACGCTCTAAGTTCATAAAGCTGTGTAGGAATGACTTTTTCTGTTTTTTTTTTGTTCCTATGCGTTTATGAACTTGGAGGGTTCTTCGTTCCAAAGTGTTTATCTTAGAGAAAAATAAACAAGGAAGAAGCTCTTTGGACGTCAAAAACGTAATTTTGAAACTATGATGTTCTTTTTTAAATTATTCTAAAAAACCTGTATTGTGGCCTTCATCGTGTTAGTAAACAACAATAAAGTGCATTGAGCAATAAGGTTGATAAACCTGGTTTCATTCTACGAGTACATCATGCATTGATTATTATTTATTGATAACCGCATGATTCTGATTGATCAGTAGTCGAGATGTCTATGTTAATGAACGAGTGAAGTCGACCGGAAACTTTATTATTGACAGAGTGAATGAATACTATCAATCTTACTATTATCTTAATGAGAAAGTATTATGAAAACTACTGAACGGATTGAAAATTGGTACACACATAGTTTATAACCTCGATTAACACATACTGGGATGATATTTAAGTTGAAGTTCATTATAGTAATCTAAATGATCGCAGTACTAACAAGTTGACACTTAGTCATAAGTTCGTTTAAGGCGGAATGCTTTTGCATCCAACTTGTTTATGACATGATTGTCTATTTTATCCCGGGAGTGCACACAATGATACATCGCTGACATCACTTCAGTGACATCACTGGTTCTGTAGTATCCATAGATTATGGTGGCATATCACTTTATCGTCTTACTCCGGTTTTTGTGGAATTCGCAAAGACTTCGAACTCTAATAAGTGCTACATACAAAATTGTAAGACAACTAGCTTATTTTCGGGGGAAGTTTGTTTTCGCTTTCCTCTCTCTCACGCGGCGCGCCTCCACCATCGCGAGCATGACTGCCTCGCAGCAAGAGGCGGCCGCTTCCCACTCCGTCTCGCCCCGCAGCATGGCCTCGACCAATGCCGGACGCGATAGGTCTCCGCCTATCGCCGTCGCGAGGACACGGTGCTCTGCCCAAGCGGGGCAGTCCTTCACCGTATGCTCCACCGTGTCCTCCGGGCGATCCTCGCAGTGGTGACACCCAGACGTTTCTTCCTTCCTCATCAGACATAGGTACCTCCCGAAACATCCGTGTCCGGTGAGGACCTGCGTCAGGCGGAAGGTCAGACGCCGTGACGCCGATCCAGCCAATCCTCAAAGAGGGGTCTTATTGTCGCGATTGCGGCGTGCCCGAACTGTACTACCCTATGCTTTAACTCACGTTATAAACTATGTTATGTGTACTAATAACTATCATTAAAATCCATTCAGTAGTTTTCGTGTGGAAGAGTAACAAATATCCATCATCCTCTCAAACTTTAGCTTAAAATAATAATAGTAGTCAGATTATGAAAGAGTAAATTAGTACCAGTAATATTTGCGGTACCTACTTACTTATTAAAAAAATGAATACGACTTCCATATAACTTTAATATGAAATAGAATGATTGTAAATACATTTATAAATAAACTGTTATTTACCTATATACAGCTTTTCTGACGAATAGAGTCGCCATGAGTTGATGTAACACTTTTAATTACCTCTGTGCCTAGCCACCAGGAAAAGATATACATGTGTGACTAATAAATGATAAAAAACAAGAATAGACAACATTACATATATTTACTAGAACATTGTGATTCACTGGAGACATAATTATAAACATTATTTCATACTAGTCGAGTAGGTTTAAAATTGAATGATGAATATGTACAGTAAGTATCCCATGGGAACATAAAATCAGGAAAACAACTGGCCTATGTGTTAATCCAGGTTACAAACTATGTGTGTACCAAATTTCATCCAAATCCGTTCAGTAGTTTTTGCGTGAAAGAGTAACATACATCAATAAATGCATCCTTCTCACATACACATAAACCCAGACCCGGAACAACTACTTTTAGGTATTTAGGTAGGTAATACTTAATATTTGTTCCGTGCGGGAATCGAAACCGCGACGTGCTGCGCAGCTGTCCAACCTTTTAATCACTGCACTAACCGTGCCGTCGAATAATTCTCAAACAACCTTTGTTTTCTAGAAAGAAAAACATGTCGTTTAAATTAAAATGCCACTTTAAATTACTCTGCAAGTTTTTATCCTTATCGGCAACACTATCTCTCATTGTAAGTATACAGGGTGATATTTTTTTTTAGTTCACTTTTTTGTGAAAAGAATAATCAGTTTAATTGTAGCGAATTGTACGTAGACTTACGTAGTTAAATCATTTCGGTTTTATAAAGTTGGTTCTGATGCAGAAATCTCATCGAAACGTCCTGTATGTTAAATGAGGAAATTACGTTGGGAAAACAAATGGACTCATTAAGTACTTGACTGCAATGTGAATGATGTGTTGTCAATCAATGGAATATATTAAAAATAATGCATGAGAATTCGAATCTATAAATAGTCGATGACCTTAATCGGCACATAAATGGAATGCTCTCGTAAATAGATAAAGTTATTGACAAGTTAGTATTATAGTCCACCTTAATTACCTTACCACCCTAAGGGGATACCTTGTCATAGACAAAACAATGTCTATTTGTCTATAATTATGTTGCAATCTGTCAATTTTTGACAAAAGCGGTAAACAAATAACGTGTTTCAACTGCCTACTGACGAAAACTTGCCAAAAAGTCAAGGTAGACAGATAGCCTAAATACCTTAAAGAGAATGACTAAGAAGATTCTTAGTGACAGAGACTTAGCGAGAGAAATACAGCGACTTTCAAAGCAATGATAGCGTGAAAATTATTCGTAAACAAAAAAATATTGAAGGTACCAGCAAACGAATCACAGATTACTAAATAATATTTAAGGTAAAGTAAACAACGGACCAGTAAAAGGCGTTTTGCAAAAGTTTTGTGTCAGTGCGGTGTCGGTACTATTTTTAGTACATACCTACTCTTACAGTACAAACAAAACCAGTGAATCAACGTTGTCCTGTTGTGAAATCGAACGCTGCCTAGTGCGAATTATGGTTGTCAACTGCTGCATATACATAAATTGATATTTTTAAACGCACACACGATTCAAAAGAAACAAAATAAGAAAATGCTTGTCTTTAAGTTGTCATTACCTACAGTTGACTCGCTGTGAGAACCCTGACTTGTTGTTTGACCTCAAGCATGCTTAAAATTCGCATAAACACTTTGCACATGTTGATTGTGCCTTTGATTTGCCTTTAATCACGAAAATCAACAAAAAAAAAAATTAAAGTTAGAGGTATGATGCTAGTTGAAATACTGTTTTTTATTTCTTTTATATGTACTGTGCTACTGTCTTCATTTGTGTAGGTCTAAGCCCGCGGGCCGTTGCGTGCACTGCCCTCATTTAGCGCATTTTATGACATAGTTCCGACATACTATTTCACTTTTTGTTTAAACTATGTCTGTCAGGGCATACCCCGGTAATTATGTCCAAAGAAAAACTTGTCTTGTGTTTCGTAGTGCACTCTTTGCATTTCAATGAAAGTAATAATTTTATGAAGAATGTTTTCCAATTTCAAGTTATTGAACACAGAGATACGTCCATATAAATAATAATCTTTGAATGAGACTGCCATAAAATACTAATTGCCAAAAAAAAACATGTTAATTAGATCTGTATTTAACATGTTGCAAGTTTATTTTTCCTGTAACGTTGTTACAAGTGTTCAATTACAGATTTTCAACTAAATTTCCACACTGGACAATTTAAGTGTTATTAAGCAGGAAATATAACTGTAGCTACATCCATTTTGTCCATTTTCAAAGATCGTAAAACGTAGGGTTTATTTGATAAAATCCCGGAATAGTTTTTAAGTTGAGAAATAAAGCTAGGTAATTAAATAGAACTAGTGAGTTTTAACCACTTTTTAGCGAGGACAACGGTGGTGTCGTCCTAGTTATCGCCATCACTGGCTGCAATATTCTCCAGACAACCCCAGAATCCTTCAAATCAAAGTAGCCAGTCTTACGCGACGTACAAAGTAATATAGGCTGGTAAACTTAGCCTTTATCTTTTAATTGAAGGTACGTTTGTTTAGTCGAGAACCGCGGAATGCAATGCTCGAGTTATTACCGGGTGATGTCACATAATATTATATAGTCTATGAGTAACGCTCCGTGACTACATCACCGGTGCACGGCTTGTTTAAATAACTAGCACACATTCTAGTTCAAGAGCTGGGTAAGAGACTTTTTATCAAAACTATAAGTGAATTTGTTTGCCTTTATCTTTAGATAGGCTGTTGACATAAATTGTAAAATTAATAAAAATAACTGCAAAGAGCGTCACTGCAAATGAATAAGAAATTTTTGCTTTATAAAAGGGCAAGAAAAAGAAAACTGTGTAGCATAAAAATTACAATGATTTTCTTAGAAATCTCTTCAAATTTTATTAATAAATATTCAGTGGTTCACTCCGTGTCACGGTCTTGTCCATCACGCGTCCAATTTCAAGTAACAAGACGCCATTTTCAGTAGTTACTATACGCTGAACCTTTGGTCCTCAATTGTTTCGTTCGTATGACGATATCACAGTACACTTTTAATAAGTCGGCTAGCTAATGATTTCTCAGAATGTTTTAATAAATGGGCCGACGAACATGTTGTTATGCAATCAAATGTAGAGATTGTGTCATTGTTGTTTTAGAATTACTGATAACGCTGCCTAATCGCACTCATTCATACTTGGAACTCAAGTGGCTGACATTAGGAACTTTAAGATTGTACGACCAACTGTACAAGTGCCTGCTTTAATTGGGTTAGCATAAAATGTCTAGATCTGGCAATCGTATGATAGTAGATAGATGTTAGGTATTAGTAGTTATTAAAACTTTGTTCCTAGTTACGAGGCAGTTCGATTAGCAGAGCACATGTTTTTTCGCGTCCCACTTCTGGGACACTGGCATTCTCTGTATCAAGGGGAATGCCCACGGGTGCTGTGCAAGTTGGTAGTTGTCACATGTCTCCTAATTTTCGGTTGTACGACATGGAAACCGCCGATGTTCTAGAACTATTGTTTATTGTTAATAAAAAATAAGTAATAAACATAGTTTTAGGCCAGCTCCTACGCGTGAGTCGGTTAACGATACAGTTTCGCGTAAAGTAAAGCTGGGTCAACGCGTTCCTCCATATCGGATCTGCGGCGGATGTGCGCTTCATAACAAATTGTTTACGTGTAAAACACGATTTTCTATGACAAATGTATCTGACACGGTGTTGTGACTAATTGAAATAATGTTTATTGTTTTCTCTTAGTAGGAAGTAGAAGTCTGAGATGAGCTTTTATTAAATTTTAATATTATTTGATTTCGCTCGTCTAAAAAACTCTTTAAACTACGAGAGTTACCGCGAAAGAATTTCCTAAGGCCCTTCGTACCCCCGCAGTGGTAGGCGCCCACGGCGTCAGACGTCAGCAGACGATCTCCGGCCACCGTAGGCGCGGGCATGCGGGCAGCGAGTAAAGGGCAACTCGCTGCCCGACCATGGACCATGCCCGGGTCGACGGCGCGTTGTGTCCCACGCGCGCCTCAAAGAGCGTCAGCATAATGACGGGGCCCCCTCTCAGAGGGCCAAAGCCTGCCGGGGTCGCGGGATTATTTCCTTACCGTGACCCCGGAACATAACAGGCTACTGAAAGACACCGTGGATTTTAGTCAGTAGAAGTCTGACAGTCCTTCCCGCCCTGCCTGGGGTGGGAGGACTCATTTGATGATTTTACCACGATAAAAAAAAAAGGCCCTTCGTACAGTCTCTGATACCTTACGACTTGGTATACATTGACGCCTGTTTTTGCACGAATCTCTATGGATTAGTATTGCAATAGTCGCCTGATAGCAAGGTCGTGAGGTATCGGAAACTTGCGTTGTATTGTATACGAACGGGCTAAGTGTGTTTAAAGTAAGCTCAAATAAAGGTACAGAATGTATTCAAGATTTACGCTTGCACATAATTTTGATGCATGCTGTAGAAATACAACAAATAATGATACGGTAATGTGACGTTAATGGTCCACCAGGTACAATTCAGTCAGTGAATGATGCTTTAATTGTCAACTCGGCGAAATGTCGATGTAAATTAGAAATGAACCATTCATGTGTTATTGAGTTTCCAACTCATTATAACCTGGTTGTTTGCACTTGCATTCATTCATGCCTTAAATAAATACACAGTACTTATCAAAGTAACATTTAATTTTAAATTTTCGACCACTTTTTTATCATTTCAAATTATAATTATAAATAATTCAATGTTTCTTGCACATTCTTCTCCATACGAACCTATTACCCTTGCGAATGAGTGTAGACTTAGTCCTATCATTTATTTCCTTTAATTTTAATATATTACGACGTTCAAAAGTGCCTCCTTGACGACCTTTAAAAGATAAAAAAGGATAGAATATACCTGGTAACAACATGAACTCAACACACAATAACTAGGATACAATCAATATAAAGGTGCTGACTTGATCATTCACTTGTAACAGAACATCGATCGTCATCATCGTTTTTAATTTTGCCGAACTGAATAATGGATAGAGCCGAGCATAGAGCCAAACACCGCTACGAACATTTTCACGGTCTTTCTGAAGGTCTTTCAAGCCAACACTCTAGTCAATGGTCGTAAACGTTTCAACATCAAAGTTTTTCTTCATGACATCAATATGTTAGACTCGACAGTCGGCTCGGCAAAAAGCTCGCCAGAACGTTTTTAAGAACGCTAGCTAAACGCTCTCGTTTGTTTTTCTGTAATGTAACATTCGTAAGAATGCTCTTTATGAGTATGCTCACGTTTATGAGCACCTTGAATAGTGCATTACTGCCGCGGTCTATAATGACTACTTTGCTGGCCGCGCTGATGATGGCTGACAGCGCAGCTCCAGGCCGACACAGCGCGGTCAGCGTGCAGCATTGAGGACAGCAAGGGCTGCAATGATGGCCAAGCTGGAAGGTCTAGAGCGTAGCTAGGCTAGCTCGAGGCAATCATAGCGTGACCAGCGAAGTAGTCATTATAGACCGCGGCAGTAATGTACTATTTAAGGTGCTCATAAACGTGAGCACCACCAAAACGAGACCAGCAAAACTTTGCCGGCCGCTTCTTGAAACAGAACGGCAAGGTCGACTTTGCTCAAACAAGGTTGTCAAAGTAATGACCACATTACATGCATTTTCGAGTAAATGTAAATTATTAATAATAATAGGTCCAAAAGTAGGTTATAGTTTAGCTGGGCTCTTGGTGTACCACATCAGGTGTTCCAAATCTTCAACCTTTATACGTCAATAGAGAGTGCCCATCAGGCTGAACAACTTTGCAACGACGTCATTCCTTTATATGTAATTCTAGCTGTTGCCAGCGGCTTCACCTGCTACAACTCGAAAGTTATCCCACCGGGAACATAAAATCGGGATAAAAACTATCCTATGTGTATATCCAGGTTTAAAACTATCTGTGTACCAAATTTTATCCAAATCCGTTCAGTGGTTTTTGCGTGAAAGAGTAACAAACATACCTACATATATATACACATACATACATCCTCACAAACTTTCGCATTTATAATATTATTAGTAGGATTAGTTCACAGAAAGTGTTCCATTATTTAGAAATCACAGAGAGTATTCGGTATTATTGTAGTTATTGCAACTCTATTAAATTAAATTGAATTCAATTGATAACTAAACTAATAATAATTGTCAATTGTCTAATAAAACAATGTTCAATGGAAGTGTTATGTATCATGATGAATATTTGTTCGAAATCAAGGGCATATTTGTTAACCAATTACGATGATCAATATCAACGACACTTTTTTTGTGGTGGAAGTTTTCCAATGACTCCCCCCTTCAACGCGCTCAAACAACGCTATCTGAGGGCTTTTGCTTCAAGCTCAATACACAGGGTTGGAAAAAAAACAGTTTTTTTCAAATTTATAAAACAAACAGTTCAATATAATTATTTTAAACAAGTGTTTTTTTTATGGTTCTTTTTTTCAAATGAATTCCACCTTATTTGTTGATGTCTAAACGTATAAATAAATTATGTTTCATTTCTAGACTACATCTTTTCAAATTCGCCCTTTGTAATTATTTTTTTACGAAAAATAATCAATGGAAAAAAACGTGATGTTTTTTTTCTAATATTTTTAAGTATTCTTTCATTACAATGCCATTATTAGTTAAAAATATGACATAGCAATGGCATTAGACTCAAATGGTTTTATGTCAAGCTATTTAGACTCCTGAATATTAATTTATTTTCATTTTATATGCATTCATCTGCCTTGAAAAGTAGTTGAAACGGGTAATAAAAAACACTGTTTAATTACAAACTGTTTTAAACACTGTTTTAAACAGGTGTATTTAACACAACTTGTTTTAATCATGCCAACCCTGTCAATACATTATAAAAATTATATATTCCGTGTTTATTCGGCCTTTCAATGGTGGCGACCCTTGTTCGACAAGCCAGCCCGTGAAGCTGAGCAAGTAGATTTAAACTCCCCAAATAATAATTCGACCCAGCCTGACCCTTTCTGCCCCCCCCCCCCCCCCCAATGACGCTCTAAGCCTAGGCCCGGACCTCGCAGGGGGTGCCCTTAGTGACGTTCATTTAATTGAACCCTACTTTGTAAGCCCTGGCTGGGGGCCTTAAAGTAATTTTTGGCCACCACAGGACTGTCCGGTTAAGCAACATCAACCTTCTAGAGTCGTTGTGCTGCGAGAGGCCATGTCAAAAAAAAAAGTTTCAATGGTATTTTGATTTAGAATTAGCACGTGTAGTTCCAGAATACCAGGTGTTTTATTAAAATTTTACAGTTCAAATATGTCAAAATTGACAGCGGGTGGCATTTTACAGGTCTTGGTTGGAGTGGAAGAGACTATTAGTGCGATCTTGCGTCTCTTACGATACCAAATCACAAGTATCATATTACGCATCTGATCATACTTAACTTAGCTCATATTGCACAAGCTTGGCAACATTATACTCATACATACATAATATTATGTCACCCAGGATGTCATTAAATGGGTGAGAAGTTCGACTGCCAAGGAAAACACGATGAAGGAAGAGAAAACCAAAAACAAAAAAAATAATTAAATTTCACGCGAAAGCACCGGTGTCTCTGCAATATCCTGGCAGCTACACCCTTGGGGTCTTCAAGTCAACAGTGAATAGGTTACTTCTAGGTCGTGGGTTCGAACCCCACCAGGCGCATTACTTTGTGTAATTTATTTCATCACCACTGCTCTCAAAACGGTGAAGGAAAACATCGTGAGGAAACCGGCATGTCCTAGAACCAAACATTTGAAGACATGTGACATCTACCTACCCGCACTGGGCCCGCGTGGTGGATTATGGCCCACTCCCTCTCACAGAGAGGAGGCCTGTGTCCCAGCAGTGGGAACATTATAGGCTGATGATAATAATTTGATAATAAGCGTGCTTGACCGTCTACTTCATCTACGCTTACCGTCAGGCGATATAGAGTGGTTAAACGCCAACCAATCCTAAAAAAAAATAGGTTGATTTAGGCTTGTTTAAAAGAGTAGGATAACCCTGTATTGAAAAAATAAGCTGAAACCTGAAAAATAAGTGTGTCACCGTTTTAATACCGTACATTCAAGTAAGTCGTGTGTGTAACACTAGCGCTACGCGGCGCGGCGTCGCGACTGTGTGCACTACCTTTGAGGCTCGGATTCAAGAGCAACTACCTACTACTTCATGACGCTTATTTACGTTAAGAATATAGGTAATTAAAGTTGTTTATATATTTGAGAAATGTGAATTGGCTGTTAACCACTTTAGTGATGTGGCAATGAATTCATTTGAATTGTTTGGCTTTCACACAGTACCAGAAGGTGTGTGCACATCGCGTTGTACCCACGCTCGTTTTTGCTTTGAAAAGTAGCGCGTTCTTAGCGTCTACAAAAATTGTATTTCTACTATAAAATAAGTGGATATTGTATTTTCTCAAGAAGTACAGTACTAAGTGTTGACCGATGTAGATGTTTTTCCTTGGAGAAAGCGAGGATTTTTCCAATTAAATTTTAATTCAGTCAAGGTGATCACAGCAGCTACAAAGGTGCTTCGCTAAGGAAAGCTATTCTGCAATGCCAGAATCACAATAATACAGGGACTTAATATTGTATCAATCAACGTTCTTTGTAAAATGTATTATAACTAGGTAGGTTAAAGGCAATTATCACAAAATCGTTCTAATGACTTCATTCCTAGGTTCGATAAAAACCCTAAAACTCTAATGAGCCAGGTATATCTAACCTTCGCCCTGTCTAGCTAAACTTTACCTATTTATAATAATTCATTTTAGAGCCACAAATTGTGACGTATGATGCGCTTAGTTACTTCAGTAAAAATCTCAAGACTTTAATCTATGCACAAATGAAAATGTCTCCAATGTGGAGCAAGATAAAGTTTAGAGTTGCAAGAGCGATGGAGATGGAGTTGAGACGTTTTGGCAGTTGTATGGAAGCTAAGAAACCCGATTAATGTTACTTAAAGAGTGATCTTGAGGTGGCTCGCCAGATAGGGTACATACTTCGCTACTTAGAAGCCTATGTTTCACGGAGAGATGGCCAAATATATATTTTCACGTCAAACCACGTTTTCCGTTTTTATTTTTAAAGTGCTTCGCGAATTATTTTTAATTGGTTATTACGTTCCATAATGCTAATGGGATTATATAGATTTTTCTTTATTAATTTTATTTAATTTTTTAATAATTATAAACGAAGTGTACCAACTAGGCACAAAATAAATACAGAAAGTGTCTGTTTTAAGTTTTAGAACAAATGATATATCTGTGATGTTAGAAACAGTATTTATGAGTATTTCTCACCGATAAAAAATCTCTTACAGAAAGTCAATAAATTATTCAGATAAAGTTGATTCTTGACCTAATTGAGGTCTTATGGTATCTTACATATTAGTTTAATTGTTTCAAAAATAATTAACTAGTGCAAATATGCATTGTGTAAATAACTGTTTTAAAAAGTCCAGTTACACCAAGTAAACCGATTATTTAATCAGTTAGATGAGGAATCCTTAGCAAACACCGCGAACGCATCTTGGCCCTAATCTGAGCATTTCCCGCGTCTAAGTTCATTGCTAATCCGTTTACTAGAAATGTGCTAAGCTCTGTACTTTAGTGCAAGTGAACTCGGCCCGAAGTGTCTTTAAGAAAATATTGAGGAAAAGGATTTGGAGGAAAAGAAAGGTAAAAAGTTCATGGTTAAGGATACTAGGTCCCAGAGCAGAGAAGATGAAGTACAAAGTTGTAAAGGTACTGTGTGCGATAACATATAAAAAACAGTTACTTTACATAATTGCAATATTATGTAATTGCTGCGGTTTTATTTAAATATACAAAACCAAATAACTGTTGCACTCGTAATGGATTTCAGAAAATTAATCATAACCGCACAGGTACATTCCTTGTTCGAATTTTAAACAAATAGTGAAAGCAATTTCTTTTGTACGCGTTTCGATCAGCTCTGCCAAATATTTGTGGAAAACTAAAACAACATCTGTGTTTCCAGAACTCAGTAAAAGCGTAGATATCCCTTTCGTTTGTCGGCGCAAAATGTCTACGAAACAAAACTAAAGAGAAGTTTAAAAAACGTTCCCACACTGATATTGTTGGAAAACTTTCTCGTATTTTCTGAGTCGGACGTGTGCTCGTAAGTCCGACACCTTTGAAAGGATCTTCAGGATCGGCAGCGGTCGCTCCTCTAATCCTTTCAACTGTCGTTCTAAACTTCCACAAGTGCCCACCGGACAATAGAGTCCTTATAAAATCTAGCCATACAGAAACTTCATTCACGATGTCAAAAAATCACGACGATTATTTATAGTGGTTTTGAAAATAAGCTAATTTTTAAAGTTGCAGAACAACTAAGTCTCCACTATCTACAGAATAAAATGCTGAAGGGTTATCGTTCAACTTACCACGAGTAATTTCCTGAAATACTTGCGCAATTAAGCTAAGGTCTGCGTATAGAGACGTTTTTGTTATCCTTGAACTTTTATTTTTAAGTCCATAATTTTGGCTACGTGACGAATCTCTTACCCAAATCAGGATGTTCCGTTTACGGCTAGAATTTAGGATGTTTTACATAATGTCGTCAATGTTATTTAGGTAACAATCCTTAATGGAGTGTTTAGTTCGTTACCAAGTTATCAGAGTATTGGCTCTTCAATTTCCCTTAAATCCCGATCGCTAATGAGTTATTCAACCCGCGAGATGCAGCCACACACAGCTTGGATTTATAGCATACGGTGGCTTGGACGGAGTTCCCGCCAACGAGCCGAGCGCTAGTCGGTATCCACCCGTGCGCCCAGACGCACGTCCACGGTAGCTCCCGCGCTCTCTCTCCAACCCGTAAGTTCCGCGACACATCGAACACCACACTAAACGATAACAAATCAGTGAAGTTACACAAATTGCTTCAATATTCTAAAACATAAAAAATATAAATCCTAAAAATTTGGCATCGGATGCTTCGCGGTTGCAAGACTTCGGAGAAAAATTGTAGGTAACTTTTTCGAGGGTTGCATCGGCACGGAAAACTTCTCCGCTAACTTCCAAAGAGTTCCTGAAGTACTTTTAAATTGTGAAAAATTAAGATTTTTTCGGTTGTCGGCAGGTGAAGGCTTACGTTATCTCTTATCATTGCAAACAATAGTTAGATCAAACTGCTGGTATCTCAACACGTAAGATGTTTTACGACATTGTAGATAATCTTGGTACTGGTGACCTATTGTAATTTTGAGCAGTTTCTTTTAGTGTCCTAATTATTTTTTTCATTTTTTACTGATAGTAAATACTCAATACATTTATTGCTTTTACAAATGTACTTAGATGGTAGGTTTTACAAGGTTATGATCATTGCGGACCCCCATCTAATGAAAAAATTAACTACTGAAATTACGGAATTATTTAATGAACTAACGATGGTATAAATATATTTAACAAACACACTTTAAATATTTATTTTAACCTTTTTATAAAAACACAATTAAAGTAGGTATGTACTAGAATTTATTTCCTATTTAAACGGCCTCTGAAAATAATACTTTCATTTGTACTTGTAATTTTTTATAATCCAGTCATGGAGTATTCTTACATTTAAAAAAAATTAGCGTAACATTTTTGACAAACCATTTATTTTTATGTTATTTAACTGTCGTAACTAACTACCTTTCAGCTAAAACTGAAATGTTGCTTATGATTGGCAGGTCCCGGGTTCGAATCCAGGCTTCCCGGGTTCGAATCCAGGCTGTCGTACTTGGTCTAATTTATTTCACCGCTTTAAAAATAATAAAAGGAAACTTTGTGAGGAAATCAGTATGTCCTAGAAAAATTTAAGCCATGGTACAATCGACAAAGTTGAATCATGACTGGTGGGTCATGATTATATTATAAGCTTATTGTCCTACAGACATTCAAATACAATTAGGTCCACATTCGCGTACAACGACTTTGATCTTTGTCAATTTGATGGATTCAAACGATTTATTGTCAAAATGGGTCATGATTCAACTTTGTCGATTGTACATCTCTCAACCTGCTTTGAGTCGGAGTGTGGATTTTTTCTTCGCCATAGTGTGTCCCATCATTGAAATATTGTATGGTTGATTATGATCATGCTTTATCACGCACGGAAATCTTACAGTAAAGGTTGTTACAGTCTAAATCTAGGTTTAAGTTTTACATAATATCGTAGCACCTATAGTCTTGATAAAAATACACCATTTTCATCGGGCAACATATTTTTCTAGCATCAAAATAACATCTCTAAATTAAATGAAAATTACTAATCCATTGGTAGTTTGTTAAATATTAATCTCCTCTAAAACGTGGATCATTCAATGAGTTCTGCAAACGGCATAATAATTAAAATAACGTTTTAAAATATTCTTCTGACTGTCTATTTCTCTGGCTTCAACCGCTTGTTTCCGAGAAAATGCTAACTTCATAAATGAACAATAAATCTGAAACTAGTTCTCTGTCTTCACTTTTGTTCCATGTAACCTTATCTAAGATTTCATTACTGTTGTGCAGCCACACAACAGTTCCAGGGACTCTTTTATTCGAACGCGTTCCGACGTCAAAGACAAGTTCTGTTTAAAGCTAAATCAGTTAACTCCGCCCCGTCATACAAAACCGTTTCAATGCAATATCTTTGAGAGTTAAGTTTCCCGAGAAGAAATAAAGAAGGAATTCTTGTACGTCCTCTGTAAATTAATTTTACTTTGACGTTAGAAGCATAAATTAAAATACCTTACAAGCAAGTTATAGTTTGAGTGCTCGTCGTGACGATAAAACGAGCTATATTAAATTTCATTTTTACTGCATCTGACCTTTTGTTCTACATCTTTTGTTCATCTTTTGTTCTAAATCTGCCCTCAAGGGGTGACTTTGAAAAACCTGTCTTAGTTTAGTTCTACACTAACTAGGATATGGATTTTTACTTATATTATCTCCAGTGGTTTAGTCTGTCTTATCTATAAGTCAGTGTCTTCAAATGACTGCCTTATAACATACTATCATCATCATCATCATCACCCCACTGATCGCAGTCCTGAGCTTTCCTCATTTAATAATCTTTATGAGCACGAGCAGTCATTATTCTTAATTTCCTAAATTTTTAAGTAATTCACTTCTTGTGAATTCTGCAGTTCTATGAATAAAACTTACAACAATTTGTTTTAAGTTGCAGTTCATTTTTATTAAAATACAAATTAAATGCTTTCAGTCAGTCAGTTAGAAAGTGGCGCCTGTTACGGAAAAAAATGAAAGGGAACCGTCTGTCTTGGTATGGACATGTGATGAGGAGGGATGACACCCATGTGACGAAGAGAGTGATGAGTATGAATGTTGATGGATGGAGAGGAAGAGGAAGGCCAAAGAAAAGATGGATGGATTGTCTAAGAAATGATATGAAAGAAAAAGGAGTAAATGATACTGTGACGTGTGATAGGGGAGAATGGAAGTAGAAAACGTGTTGAGCTGACCACAAGTAGAATGGGATAAGGGTAGGAAGAAGAAGAATACAAATTAAATGCAGTCAGAAAATATTGCTTCTCTGTAGCATCTTTATAGATTGTGTCATTCAACAAAACGTTCCAAGACTTTAGTTTACGATTAGAATGGCATTTCGATTACAGTAATTAAAAATTTTAATAGATTAAGGGCGACTTTCACCAAAAGTTAAACATGTTTAAAATTTTATTTAGTGTCAAAATTCAATACAATTTTGACACTAAATAAAATTTTAAACATGTTTAACTTTTGGTGAAAGTCGCCCTAAGTGTAGGTAATAACTAAAATTAATTACAAACATGTTAATAATATTGCGATAAACACAATTAGTGTTTCAAAGTGTTAAGTTGAAAGGGAATTTAAATACCTATTGGGATTTAAAATCAGAATTTTAAGAACGTAATATTTGAAATAGTCGTGAATTGTGACCACAACATTTTTATTTTCAATGTCAATTACAGACAGTGATGGGCACAGTTAACTCAAAAGAGCTTATAGCTTAGTCCATACTAAGCGCTATTCGCATACTAAGCTTCATTTATGAAAATTACGGCATAAAGCGGCATGGGCAAACAGTGTGCTATTGTGAATTATACTCGAACCGTTATCTTAGTTCGACAGTTGAACGCGAGCATTGGTGCAGTCCAGATCAGATGGGCTGCATTTTCAATGTGCATCTGAGGTGCACTAAGGTGCGCGCGCGCGGGTTACTAACGGTACCCATTTCGTTCGGGTTAACAACCCTGTTTGACGTAGGGCCGGCGTTTTAGGATTTAGCATTTTCTGTAGGTCTAGATTGTCTTAAAGTATGCCATATTATTTTAATTTTGCGCTATTGCCAGGCTTTATGATGTTTTTGGATGACAACGGTGTTGTCACTTTAGCGACCAAAATTACTATTGTTTTTGTTAACCAATATTTGTGTGTACAGTTAGTATTTTTGGCTACTTTTCGTACTGATATGTAAAAGGGAAAAAAATTACAATTAAAAAAAAGTGTTTTTTTTAGCGTGATGAAATATTTTGTTCCGATTGTTTCTCTTATCTATTTTTGTAGTTTGCCACATAAACATACAAAAACACATACATATATAGAAAAATAAAGGAAAAGCATATTTAAAAAGATGACGTATGCTAAATTCAGCACATAGAAAGAAAAAACTTAGAATAAGAATCCGTTCTAAATTCCTGCTCCATTTCAATTTTTAAACTGGAACAAATGACAGCCCTGCGCAGGAGTCTCGCGCTAGAGCTGCCAGGTGTGCACTGCCAAATGTCCGGCAGTTCATATGAAACATAAATCAGTATTTTGTATTATAACCATAACCCATTAACGTTATGTTCACAGCACGTTAACAAATTAGGTTAGTGAACTAGATCTGCTTATAATTTTAGTTTAACGTGAGCCTCAATCTAGTAGATATACATTTTCGAGTTCAGCTGTCAACTTAAGTAGAATCCGGTGAATGTTGCTGAAATTGATTTCACGGCTTTCATAGCAAGCCTCAGTCATATTAGTAAGTAACTTTCCACAAGGCTTCAGTTTATTTGATTTTATTTAAAACTAAGATATTTTTCACAATTTTATAAATATTTTCATTCTCTCACACGGCTGGGCTTTCCTAATAATGGCATCATGTCTTCTGACACGGCACAAAAGTTGTAGACAAATACCTATGCGCCGGAGTCGATCCCGCGAAAGTGACCCGCCATGTTTGGTTAAGGACACCGTGTCAGTGTCATCAGTTGTACCCGCACGGTCTCATGTTTGCCTAGTAGCGAGCTACTCGTACTTCACAAAACGTTGAACTTTTGGTCTGGTAAAAGACAGGGCTTTTTGTTTTAAAAAAAAACGTTGTCTATGATTTTGAAGATTGAAATGCATTTTGAAAATGCAAAGCCTCGGGTTTCTAAAATGGTACCTTCTTACATTTTGAATTCGTCAAAATGTGACTTGCATTCGAGGAATGATGTTGACGACGAAATTAGTTCAAGCACAAAAGGCTGCAGTTTGTATACATAGATGATGGAAACAGCACTTATGCATCTTTTTCCTTTCAAGGAAGGCAATTATGAGAGTACGTAGATGCGAAAAGTGGGATTAATTTCTCGAAGTTAGCACACACTGACTTGTTTAATTCATAACTTGAAAGTTTGAGACAGCACGATACGCACCTATCTATCTCACGATAGCAGTTCCTCTTAAAACATCTAAGATGATTCCAGTTCTCTCTTAGTATAACAGAAGGGTAGAAAGATTTTATTTATCAATGCCAAAGGCAAGAAATAAAAAGTAAGTCTAATTGATGCGAGATTTTTTTTAAATAATACCTTTATGATGTTGGAGTAGGTACATTGTACACGTGCGATTAAACACCTTACAGAAGTTTCAAAAACGATTTCATCAGCACTTTAAGTACGTGTATGTATTTGTCAAAAATGGCTAGTTTCGTTTTTTCGTGGCCAACCATTGCAGAAATCTATTTTGTTGCATTTGACAAACCGCCTTTTTTGTCTTAAAAATCATTACCCTGGGTGTATGACAAGGGATTGTTAGACCTCCACTTAAGAACCACCCTATTAATTTTTTTGCAAATATCGGGGCCGAAGGTGCCCTGAAAAATAGTCTCGCAAGCAGCCTTCTTTTTTGTTTTATCGTGGTGAAATAATCAAATGAGTCCTACCACCCAGGGCGGGACGGGATGTACTGTCAGACTTGTACTGACTAAATTCCACGGTGATGCATCATTAGCCCTTTAATTTCCAAGGACATGGTTACGTCCCTCGCGACCAGACTAATAATTTTATAAAAACCGGTTTCTTCAAGATTTTTTTTCCGACAACAAAATATCTAAGTTATTGTGACGAATACACGTGCTTACATAATTAAACATACTCGTACATAAAGGGTGTGAAAGCGTTTGAGGTTTTATTTTGTTACAATTTCAGGCCTGTCAGTATTTACTTTCCCAGCTATTGGATTGTGACGCTTTTAAAATACAGTGAAAGGTAGATGTGAATAGATGCATTGAATTTGGCTTTGATCTGACCTCCGGAATCGGTGTCAATTTTAATTTAGCTTTAGCCATTCGAGTTTCGTTTTTATTGTGAAAATGCGAAACTTTTCCAGATCTAAATAAATGGGTCTGTTTAGGTCTACTTATCTATCTACTATAGTGCAAGATTTGATACATTAAATTTGCCTTGTTGCATCGCGTTACAAGCCGAAATCCCTGATCAAATTAATTATCTTGCAATAATTAATTAAACATTATTAGTGCTTTGAAAAATTGATCTCCACGGAATAATTAGTAGAACAATAATAGGTGGAATATTAATGGATGTTTTGATTCAGATTTTTAACAGATTTTAATTGAGTTTTTTTCCTAGTTTCTATCTACTTGAACATGACACAGTGATCTAAAACAATTGAAGATTGTTGATAAAATACTACACTTTGTCAAAAGACTCGACGAACCCTCCTAGTTTTTCTTGCGTCTGTTTGTTCTCATCTCGTGAACAAATAAACATGGAATAATTTTTACAGTATTACGAAGCGAATTACTTGTGCTTAGAAAAACATCTCTAACATGTTATCCCTTTGATGTGTGTGTCTTTGACACAAAAGAGCGACATTTTATATACATACCTACATGTTTATAAATTGATGTTGTAGCTTGAAGTCTAATTGGAATGTCAAATGGTGTAGTTAGATTAAATTCTTAATTCGCTCATCGATCGATTTTATGGATATCTTTTTGATTTGGAATAGGTGTCTTTATTGGTAATACTCTTATAATTTTAAAAGTCTTAATTACTTTATTAGTCCGTTAGTCAAATCGTCAAATAATATTAAACCTGAAACATTTTTTAAACATATTTGACTAAGTTACGATGCTTTTAAAATAAAACAGTACATTACGCCGTGGTGTAATTTTTGTTTTCTGACGTCTCAAGTCTCCATCCCCTAGTTTTGAAACGTTTTAACTTTGTCAACAAACATTATCATTTAGAAAAAAAAGGCTCTGTTAGGCGCGGGCCACATAGAAAAGATGTAAGACGGGGACGCGTCGCGGACGTGCGAAAATGTATGAGAGTCGCGCCCGCGCCTCGTCTCTTCTGTGTGTTTTACGTCGCGACGCTTCTATACATTTTGTATGAAAGAGACGCCGAAGAGACATAAAATATATGTCTTTTCTGTAGCCCGCGCCATAGTTTTCGAAATTCTAACTGGCAGACCAAATAGGTTTGCAATTTAATGATGCGATGCTGGAAGCTAGCATTTATGAAACACGGATGACCTTCACGGTCATCAAAACTTTCAATCATATGGGTAACGCGGTCCCTGATTCAATTCCCTTTGTCAGAGTGGCATAGAGGAAACCTTTATCGGTTTGCAGTTTTGCTCTGTAAACTGATTAAGGTTTAGTGCTTTAATATAATTACGCACTGTTGCAGTCAAATTAATAACCTACAGGCTTATTAGATTAGGGTGCCTATGCCTATCCATTATCACTTGTGCATGTATTTTGCCATGAACGCGTTTGACATTATTTTGAATATAATCAATCAATTAATTATACTTAGGGCTGATTTTTTAATAGTCAGATTTTTTTTATCTGTGAAATAAAAATAGCGGTTTGACATATTTTCTATAGATAAGCTGTCAAACCGCCATTTTTATTCCTCAGATATAAGTTATCTGACTATTGAAAAATCAGCCCTTAAAAAGACTGTCTAAGCTGGCTGTTATTACTAAACATGTGGTTTCGTCTTCGATTCCAGGCATGGGAAATGTGTTATTGGGTTTTTCGATCAAGGTTTACTCTGAGGAATCTGATTTTGTTGCCAGTGACCAATAATAGGTAAGCCTACTGTTCCATGGGACATATCATCTATATTAAGTAAGTTTGTTTGTAGGAAGTAATCTCTAAATTAATTCTAAGTTATCTTTAAATTAATGAAACGATTCAGAAAATTCTATAACCAGTATAAAGCTAGATTATTCTTGAGTGACACATAGGCTATATTTTTTTTTTTCAAAATACTTGAGCAAAGCGAGGGCGTGTCGCTAGTGTTTGAAAAACAGAGCACTTGTAAGTATTGGCTTATTCTCCTTTCAAGTAAAGGAAGTCGCGTTCTGTTATTTTACCGCCAGGAGCATTTAAATAAGCTTTGATGTGTGAATGAGATGTTTGTTATAGATCAGCATTGCGATATTAGGTGCGTGAAGTGTGTGAGCGGGTGCCGCGTGTCGACTCATTTAACATTTATTTGCGATTTCAAGAAAGCCGCTGTAACAAATACTTAACAAGGTTTCGTAATCGTATCGCGTTAAACGTAGAATTCCATTCAAATGCTAGTACTTGACATTTCGGAAAGTGCCAGTGTGTATGCTAGTTCTACTAGTACCTAGAGATACTCTTTCAAAGTAAAAAATAGTTTAAACAATGCACACATTGACTATCGAGCTAAATACTAATAAATTTTAATAAAAAAATTGGTGGTTGCGTCAAATTGGTTTAAGGTGTCACTTTGTTCCGGGGTTGCGGAACTGTCCAAATGGAAAACCAAGTGACATTCAACATGGTGGATTTTGGCGACAATTTCACTCCACCTGGTGGGAGGACTCATTAGGTGATGATCGAAGATGATTCACCAAGTAAAAAAAGGTGTCAGTTTAGTAAACAATTATTTTCCTCAGTTAAAGAAATAGTTATTTCCACCCACTGTTGACCAAACATTTACATTTCTGACTTGGTATATTAATTTAAGATAAATACTTACTGCTGTAAGTTGGTCACTGTAACAATTTGATAAAAACAGAGCCAGCTAAATATTTTAAAGTGCAATGTTCCTGTTGAAGTTAGATACTGGATAGTGCTGTTATAATATGTCGAGTGCCTTTAAGACTTCTGCTATTTATTCAATACTAGCTGTACCCTTCGGTTTCACCTGCTGCTCGGTTATATCTGGTCGTAGCCATATTATATAGCCTATTATAGCCTTCCTAGATAAATGAACTATCCAGAACAAAAATATTTTTTCAATTCGATCCAGTAGGTAGTTCCTGACATTAGCGCATTCAACTAAACAAAATTTCCTGTTTTATAATATTAGTATAGAAGTATAGATCATCACCGTTGTTTAGGAGTCGATTGATTAACACGATAAAGCGTTTTACGAATGATATTTGAATAGTAGGTACGAATTTATAAAAAAATTGTTTTCAAAAAAAAATATCTAATAAAAGCAATATTCTGTTACTGTCAGCATGACTGTGTCATGCCACCGCTGTCCAACTATTCCAGTTCAGGGCTGATGTGAACCACTGGTTGAAAAAGATGATTTTTGAGGAAAGGTAAATTAGATTGCAAGTGGGATTCGAACCCGCGTCTTCTGGATAGGTACTCCAGACGCCTTAACCAACTAGGCTATTGCAACCCACACCTGCAAGCTAAAATTCTCTATTCCTCGTTTACGCTTTTCGGTAGCGTAGCGCCATCTCTTGGATTAGTGTTTTTCACTGGTTGAAAGTTTTGTCCAGCAATACTACACTTGAAATAATCAACTAACAGCTATTTGTACCGTAATCTTTTATTTAGTTGAGTGTTAGAGGTTAGACTTCAGCATTCACTTGTAATGAGTGTTCTTCCATATTACATTCATCATCATCATCATCAGCCTATAATGTTCCCACTGCTGGGACACAGGCCTCCTCTCTTGTGAGAGGGAGTGGGCAATTACATTATTACATTATCTAGACAATTATAAATAGAATTGGAGTGTCTGTTTGTAATATTGAAATAACCGTTTTTTACTACATGCATACGAATCTTACTACATACTTACACCAAACTAACATTTTTCACAATTTTTGTCTGTGTGTCTGTCTGTTTGTAATGGCTAATCTCTGAAATGGCTGGGCCGATTTTGACGGGGCTTCTATTGGCGGGTAGATGATGTAATAAGGAGTAACTTAGGATTTTATTTTAGAAAAAATTCTTTGTTTCAAAAAATACATTGTTGATTTCCGAAATCCACGCAAAAAAAGTCGCGGGCACAGCTAGTAGAAAAATAAACGAGAGCGCTTTAGCGAGCATTCTAACGAGCGTCTTGACGAGGTTTTTGGCGAGTTGACTGTCAAATCTGACATCTTCAAGTACGGGTACAAATTAACAGTTTAACAAAATTAAAAAAGGTCAATCCTCGTTACAAGTGAATGCTCATGTTTATCAGCGCCTTTAAAACATTTTTTATCACCATAGTAACTATACTCCAGAGACGGCCATCTTGTTTTTCAAGATCCCAGTCGTTCTACATATTCATTATCAGCCGACTTCGGCCCTTATGGACCTTAGTGTTTGATAAACCGGCGTTGGGTCACGTAGCATTGTTTATAATAATAATCTTATCACTTCATTGACATGGTAGAGTAGCCACATCGTATTCCGTCTTTGGTCGTCTTATCGGGACCATTTTTGGTCAAGGATGCTGTGTTTTACTATCAGTATTCTATTTTTAGCGGTAATCCTAATTAGTTGTATAGGCTTTATACAAATATGACGTCACTTAAGGATTTTCTTTCGTATCATGGTTGCGTTAACAGACATAATATATCGGGAATCGAGCCCGCTACACGCAGCTTACCGCTACTGACTCAACATAACCTTATAACCTTAGAAAATAGTTTGTTTGTCTGCCTTGCTCATAGGCACAGCTCAGACCACTGGACGGATTGAACTGAAACTTCTGCCTTATAGATTGATGAAAAGTCGTTTAATATATAAAAAAACATTGACACCGGGGGATCCGTTTCAAAGGAGTGCGACAACAAACACCGTGATACGAGATTTTAATGTAATTCTGAAATTTATGAGAGTGAGACTATTTCAAAATTGTCGGTGATAACAGCTAAAGCTATCAACTCCTCTGATACGAAGCGTCTACGTCACTGCTACGACGCACTTACGTCGAGCTTACGCGACGATTTCGTGCGAAGACACTAGGCTGTTTGTTAGGAATCACAGATAAAGAGAAAAATCATTACTGACATGATATTTCAGACCGATGGATGCACCAGAATAATCTTAATTATGTAAGATAACAAGAATCCATGAAATTATAATTTTGCAGTGACAAAACCCACTGCGTTATTTTTCGTTTTGAACTCTGAACTGGTTATCATTGTTTAAAGTTTTTATTCCTAGTGGTTAATATAATTTATTTGTTTGATCCAGATAAGGTAATGCAAGGTTACAGTAAATAGCCTGATAATCCGAAAGCAGTAGGTTATGTAAAAAAATAATAATGCACCAAATTAAACATTGTCGATAAATACAATGTCCACATTGCACACTGACATGACGTGATTGTAATAAAAGCATTATCACATTTTAGCGTCTATTTTTTGAGTTTCCCAAAAAATTTAAGTATTCCACATAAGAGCCTGCAGGCTTGCTTCAAGTAACTAAAGTAGTAATAAAAAAAATGCGTGGTGTTGATATTTTACAAAACCCCAGCAATACACCAGTGCTGAAGTTGGTTAGTTAGGTAAACGAGTAAAGTTGACGCGACCAAGTTAACATGCTCACTATTTAAACCGCGCATATCTGTACTAAATTAGAGTTCTTTGTAAAGGTCGGGAAACCCTACCCTTTTGGCTGGAATAAAAAGTAATGCACACGAGAAATTGCAACAGCTCTAAACAAAGAGGTTTCTTTAACACACGATAGAGATAAAATGTAAACTTGATTGCCTAACAGTCACAAAAAAAAAACATTATACATATACCCAATTCCAAATATCTTCTATAGTTTAAAATAAGCATGACTAAACCTGTGGTGTACAGACAAAACAATACACAAAAGCAGAATAACGTCAATTCCGCTAAACTATCAACCAACGTTTTGCACAATACCAAACCAGACTTGTTAGGAGGCAAAGTTTATTATACCTCCAGCTAGTCGGCAAGTCGGCCGTCTCAAATGACAAAACAAAAGGTGTCCCTCTCTGGTAAGCTCAACTTTCTCAGGTACATCACAACAAGTTCGATTGAGTGTGTCGCCCGCTTAAGCTTCAAGATGATTTGAATTAAAAAGGCCTCCGGTGAGATCCTTTGAACTGGAATATGTAACCAGATCTAAGAATGTAGTTACACACTTTGACATTTTCTTTTTTTCTTTCTTTCTGTTATAGTGTTTGTTATAAAACTTTTCGAACTATACTAAATTAGTCAAGTTCTTCAAAGATTTATGATATTTTTCCTAAGAAAAATATAAAATTTTTATTGATACTTTGATACTGACTCTATTGAAGATTGGTTTGTTCGATCTATTGTTACAGGTGCAACGTATTCACAATAGGTGAAATACTTTCATCTGTAGAATAAAATTTGAGATACAGCTGTTATGATCCTTTTATGCGCTTAAAATAATATCTGGTTTCTCAAAAGTACTTATTATATTTATTGTATATCGGTAGTATGGTTTTGATATAGGTAGTTTACTTAACTCGGTAACACAGGTAGGTAAGTAGGTAGAATCACCTGTCAAAGAAGACTAGTAACTTACTGTATACGTTGATTTTGAATGTCGGAAACCTCAAAGTTTATGACGTAAAAATAAAGAAAATTGATCGGTACGAGTTAAGTCAGGAATATTAGGTAAAGAAGCTCCAAAAGGACGTCATCGATGTCGTGCTTTTACCCAGATTTGCATAAATAACAACTAAAATATCTCTTTTGATGCCCAAAACTTGAACAAAAGCGATTTCTGCTTTTACACTGAAGTTGCAGTAGCTGCAATGATATTATAAATAAAAAGAGGTAGATATCGCACTAGCACACACAAATTGTTTAGGACAAAGTAAGACAATTGTTGCTCTTTGCTATCTGCTATCTCTTTCTATCTTAATACGTTCCTCATTATCTATCGCTGTCGTAGTTTTAAATTACTACAATAACAACGCAACGATATTTGAACGCCATTCAGTATAAACATGGCGTATCTTTCTTTATAATATCGTTGAGTAGCTGAGTATTAATGTAATATTTCATCTTCATTGATTCATCACTCCCCTGCCTTTGACCCAATACTTCTCTATTGCTCGTCATCTCAACAGTTACCTGCTTTATTAGTCCATTGATAGTTGAAATATTCAACATGTCCATTTTGATTGTCTAAAGGCAATTTGACTTTTTCCAGAGAGATATTTCTCGGCAATTAAACATTATTTTTAACTAAGTTGAGTTTTTCGTATTGGATTATAATAAAATGGATTACAGGAATTATAAGTACTTAAGTAAAAGCATACAATATAATTATACATAACTAAAACTAAAAATATTATAAAAAAACAAAACACAAAACGGCAGAAACACTTAGGAGTCAAAGTATTTCTCCGCTTCGCTGTCATCTGGGAACATGCCCAGAAGACTGGCAGCTAAGCTCTGTTTTAAAACAAGATGTTCCCAGTACCATGTTCCGCCACCGCTGCAGCGCTGAGGCATTATCTAGTTTGTCGCGAATGCGTTTAAATCGAGGCACAAGAGCGGAGCGAGACACGCGAACCGTGACCTCGTTGAAATTAATATCTGTTTCCAAATAAGTGTCCCGCAATGTGGGTTTTTGTCAAACTGTTGGATCGCTGTATCGTACTGCGGTGCTTTTACCAATACCGAACCGAACGTTCCCTAGAACAGCGTAAATTATTATGATTTCGAACTTCAGAATTACTCTGTTTTGTACATTGTAAAAAACTTGACAAGAACGATTTTCAGGTCGACAGTTCCGAACCGAAGTGTAATAAAACTAGTTGAGATTATTTTACTTCTTTCTGGAAATTAAAACTTTAAAAAAACAAGACGGCTCAGGCGCAAAATGTCCCCTTTCGCAAAATGTCCACAGGTAGCAAAATGTCCCATTTCGCAAAATGTACCTGTCGCAAAATGTCCCTTTCGCAGAATGTACCCTTCTTCATTCATTCATAGGCATTTTGCATCAGTGAAAAAAACTAGTCAAGAGCCAGGAGATCTTGTAATGTAACTTTCTCAATCCAAATGATAAATTATTAGAATGAAAAATAATTTAACTGTAATTATTATATGGGAAAAACATCCTTAGGTTTAGCTTTCATGCATCAAAATCAATGTCACATACATTTAGTCAATCGGTGGAGATGAAATGAAAATCAATAAATAGGAATGCATCTTATATTTCTCAAGTAGAGCTGGGTACTTGACAGTTCGTAGCAGACGGTAAAAAGCACCGGTATTGCAATCAATTTGAAAAGAAATCATAAACATACAATTTAAAGTTCTTATTTGAACATTTTCAAACATTTCGTCCTGTGTGAGACTTATTCAGGAACGTCTTTTTCGTAATTTCCTGTGTATATTACTATTTTCTGAAGTGAAAGCCAAAAGATTTTTTTTTAAATGTTGCTTACTTTTTTGTACATCGTACCTAGTTTACTTTAAAGATCAGATTTCATTACATTAGACACAATGAACGAAGGACAATTGGAAACTAAAAATTTCTGTTATTTTTATTTAATTCTGATAATTAATTAATAATCAAAAGAATAATTAATTAGAGGGACTTGAAGTTCGATACCATTTAAATTTTGCTTTAATTTTAAAAGCTCTTAAAGCGTACCAACGTACGAGTACATACTCATGTTCGTACATATTGACAAAATTTCTGCGAAACAACTAAGCACTACAGGGTTCTCAAGACTAGCTTGTAAATTCCAGTGTAACAGTATCTTTCTAGATAGTGTAGAATCACTGACCACGATCAACAATCTAAATAGTTTTGTTAACCCGCGTAACTTGAGGCGTACTTGACAGCAAGATGATGAACAATGGAAAGGCGCTTAAACACAACACTCCCTTTGTCAGTGTCGGGTAGCGAGTTCCTAGCTTGCGGTAATTGGATTCAATAACAACTGAGTTCAGTCATCCATAGTTATTAAACTTTTTCTTCGTAAGTTTCTCAGAAAAAAAAAAGATTTTGTAATGACACCATGTTGGTTACGATTTGAGTGCGTAGCCGAGTAGACTGAACAAATCCAGTTAGCGATTTGTTATGCGGCTGAATCTATAGGGTGATTGGTAATTAGTGTACGATATTTAAACATGTGATTGTGCTCATGATAACCAACAACTTTTACTATGGGAACAAACCTGAAAACTCGAAAAAAAAACAGCTGTTCAGTACATTTACCTATGTTTGCTAAATGAACTGAACAGCTGATATTTTTTTCACAATTTCGGCTTTGCTCCCATAATAAAAATTGTTTGTTATCATGAGCACAATCACGTGTTTAAGTATCGTACACTAATTACCAGTCACCCCATATAATTGATATGGCATAAAAATGTTGCCTTTTGATATTAAAATAGAAAATGTTTCAAAAATATCGACAGTCTTTTTATTGAATTTCGCATTCAGACAGTTTGAACTCATAATACCTACGTACATAAATATAATTACATGGTAAAAACGTAATTCTTTAACGAAGAGTGACTTGAACTTTTGTAACAATAGTTGTCGTCAACATTTTCGATGCTTTTAGCACTTTTAATCGATTGAAACCAATTCAATGTTGGTGTAACATTCAAGTTGACAATGTTAACACAACTGTTTTTCATACATTTTTATAATAATATCAAGCTAAATTAGAAGTTGACAAACATTTTTGCTCAACCTAATCATAACTACTTTTTCTCTCTTCATTTTCCGATAGTATTTTCGTCATTTACAGTAAATCCTCATTCTGATTCATCAATTTTTTTACAAATTATATTTTATTTGACTTGACTTGATTGCAGGCACGGATAGTATCTTTTGACAACAGGCAACCTATAGTTATCCAGATAATGTCTTGTTTGTTAAAGTCTTTTTTATGATTCCACATTTTCAATCACTATTCCAAAGTCCTTATTTCATCCTTCTTTTGCCTTATTAAGGATTAATTTCAACCTTGAAGACATAGTTACAAAGCTTTAATATATAAAACTTTTTCGGGCCAATCTATTTGATTATGTTTGACGCTCGTATTTGCCTGACAGTAGCCTTGACAAACTTTAGTTCAATCCATTTATAGGACAAAGGAACGACCTTTGCAGCAGCAATATATTTTTGATTAATTTTAATTAATTATTGGACAAAATAATGCAAAATCTACTAAAAAGGTCGAAGTGCATGGTACAGTACTTTTTATCAATGGCAGTGTTAGAAATGCTTCTTCAGGTGAATTCATAATTCTAATATATAAAATTCTCGTGTCACAGTTTTCGTTGCCATACTCCTCCGAAACGGCTTGACCGATTTTGATGAATTTTTTTGTGCTTATCCGGTATCTATGAGAATCGGCCAACATCTATTTTTTTTTTAATGTATATGGCAAAACAACGTTTGCGGGGTCAGCTAGTAGTTAAATAATAAATTCTGCTCTGTCGATAAGAGCTAGTTGGGCAAGTCAGTGAATCAATACCCTAGTAATTCATTTGCGGCCTACACAGGTAACATAAGTAATGTTAGTAAATATCAAGTAACGTATATAAAAATAGTAATATGTGCTACACATCTTGTGTCCGCTATTACCGTTAATTAAAGAAAATTTAGAACTACCATAAAAACCCTCTTTTATTTTCCGCAAAATGATGAAACTTCAAAATAAAATTATGTATTTTATTTCAAAGTTTCATACTTTTTAGAATTCCCGTCACATTCAAGACAGTATGCTAAAATTCCGGAAAAATCCTCACGTGTGACATGTAATGTATGAATTATTGTAAACGGAGTTTTTAATTTTGTCCGGCCCTGTTACGTATGGTCCAGGTAAACCTTGCAAGGCGTTAACCTAATCTGAAGTGAATTGTCGAGGTTGTGGTTCAAGCTATGTTAATCACGTTATATGTCTTTGGTAAGGTTTCGATGCACTTCGGCTTTGTACTAGGTAACCAAAACTATTTCTCATTTAGAAATATGTCTTTGTACTGTGTCGTAAGCCAATATTAGTAGCACCGTTGACAAGCCAAAACATAGAGAGCCACCATTCTTTGGTGTATTTATGTTTATTTATAAGTATAACCTGATAATTTTACATTAAATTTCGAAGTAACGGGTAATAATTATGTCGTCAGAATTAATCATTCAAAACAACGTCGCGTATACTGTCACAAAACTATAATGAATCGTAATTCAGAAAACGATGCTCAATATGAGGTTATTCTACTGTAGAATAAATAAAATAGAATTAGACTGAATTTAACAATGGAGCGCGAATTGTCAAAGTGCTTCAACAGTTATCGGCGCAGGAGTTACATTAAACGCGTAACCTCTTTGGATCATAATAGTGCATTATGTCATTTTAACTGTTTTACATACAAAACAATGGCGCAAATTCTGGTGTGTCTCGACTTTTGCACGAACAACCTCGTTTTGTAACTTGAATATTTATAAATAAATAATTGCATAGTAGGCTTGGCATTCAAATGTTCTTAATCTTGTATGGTTTAAGTACCAATCATTGAATATTAATAACATAATTTAAATTCCAATGGTTATGTCGAAGCTTTAACACTTAAGCATAGGTTATTATATTAATAAATGAATGAACTTTACACAAGGGTTAATTTATGATTTATGAGAAAAGGCTGCAGTTTGTGATCTCACTGATTACATTATCGATTACATAATATATCAAAACATACAACAGAATTATAATAACCAAAATGTTTCATTACTAGAGTCGAAAAATAACAGAGACGTCTAGAAGATAGAAAACAAAAAAGACATTTGTGGCGATCATACATAAATTAGAGTATCTAGGTGCAGGAAAATTATGAGACAAAATTAACGTCTAAGTTTCAAACAACTTGTGAAACTAAATCCTGTGTCTTAATGAAAAGCCTGTAACGAGAGAATAATAAAAGGTAAACCATAAGTTGGCAGGCGCACCGACGCCGACGACACTGATTAAGGCAAGCTTTCATGACACCCATAGAGCCGTTGAAACGCATGACATACATTCCTCACGAAAAAACCGCCATTTTTTTCCATCTTCGTTTGTTACACTTTCATGCTTCACTAGAGTTTCAGTACTAACTCTTATAACATCTAAGTCTAAGAGGCTTGTTTTACGATGTACTTATTTTCTAACTAATACGAAAACACATCCTAAACTAACATGAAGAAAAACTGACATAATATTAAATCATTCCTTCACGTAGTTTAATTCACACATTAGAAACTTTTCAGTAAAATGTTAATATGGTACAAAAGTGAAGTTTGCGAGTTCTCGTTTCTTAAAAAATGACTAAATAAAAAAATACGTAACAGAGATCCCTGTTATAAAAATGAATTATTAAAGACGATAAATAATAAATACAAAACAGTAAATTAGAAATGGGGACAGCTATGCCAAGCAGTGGGATAACAGACCAACAAAAGCGTTTACAAAAAAAGTCTACAAACCACAAACTCATTTGGCATTAGTAATTGTAGGTGCAGGGTTGCAAGTATGTAATTAACAATGTTTAATTAAGACGAATCTGGCCCTTGAATTTTGGATTAACTCTTATGGTCTACACTAACGTTAAATGCTGTTAAATATCGAACTTATTGAATATATAATGACTATTATCACATAAATTTACAAAAAACGTCGTTAGTGTGGCCCTCGCATTAGTAGGTACATAAATACGAGTTTCTAGTAATTGGCCTCAAGTGCCTTCCATTGATACAGTTCCAATAAATCAGAAATTAGATGTAAAATGAGAAATTTAATTTCCATTTTTTCACAATAGTTTATGTTTATGTTTTCCATATTTCATTTTTTGTAGATTTTATATAATATATTTGTTCTGGTAGTAGATTAATTCTTGTTCCCACAACCTCATTACAAATTTCCACTGAACTGAAACTTTATTTCAATAAGAATTTAAAAAGAAATATTTTATTATACCATTGAAGAAAATGCATCTCACTATTTTTAGGATTCCGAGACTAAATATTTACTTGTTTCAAAACGTCTGCTGTTTTGGCCTAGAATATATTTGTGGAAGGAAGGCGAAATTATTGTGTATGCGATCAATAAGTAAAAAGTGTTTAAAATAAGATTTTGAAGATTGGTGAAATCATTTAGTCTAGTATACTTAAGACAATTTGTTACTTGATTTTCTAAGTGTGCAAATACAGTGGCGCGGGGCCGGCAGCGGGAGCGGGTGGCGGGTCACGAAATAGACTAGATTTCCGCTCAAACCGCTGGCCCGCACTTGGTGCACTTTAGTCAAAAACTATGTGTTTGCGTTACCCGCCAGCGGCTTCCGCTGCCCGCCCCGCTGCCACTGTAATTGCACACTAACTCATTACTTTTATTAGCAACTTGAACGATAGATTTAAATCTTAATGTCACCGACGGAACCCTTTAATCTTCATACGCATTACGACGGCCTTTTTATTTTTTTCTGTTAATATTACCATGTGATCCTTGGTGGTATTATTTCTCACGCTTGCATTTCACAGATGTACAACAGTGGCCAAAGGCTGTATATAAATAAAGGGTGAAATTTTATTGATGAGCAATATTTTAAACTTGGGCATTACTAACGATACTAATCGTTTTATGGAACTCAAAAACATTATTAATGCAAGTATCTTCGCTTAATATTATTTGATGTTTGTTTACTTTTCATTCCGCGCGTGGTGTAACGCGCTTTAAAATTTTGATACTTTAAGATTTTTGGGGTTTATGATTTATTTTTTTTTACTTTTAGTGCTTATTTGCAATAATAAGCCTTTGTTAGGCGACATACTACATTTTTAAAGGTGTCCATAATTGAATTAATAATATTTTGGATTTGCGATTTAATAGCCTTAATGCAATCAGCATCGTGAGTAGAGCCTTGGATTAAAATATTGCCCATGATTTCGATTACACCCTGTATATTTTTATGCCCTTTGTTATTTTGAAAACCGGTGACGTGTATAATTTCGTAATAATTTCGTATAATTTCGTTTGTACCTTTTGTATAATTTCGACAATGGACTCAGGCTTCATTTCCATTCAGGATTTTGTTATAAATAAAAGTAAAATAAAAGTGACATTCTAGTTCACTAATTAATCAAAAAAGAGCCATTTTAAACTACGAAAGCGTTTATATTGCATTTGTTTTGTAAAAACTTTTGTTTCAGTTTTTAGGTGTTTTTTCTATTTATTACGAGTATCCTATACGAGTAGGATTACGGATAGACAAAACTAACAGTCTGAGTTTAAATAATATCTTTAACTTTATCACAATCCAAAGCCTGTAGGTATTTCATCTTAAAACAAACGATAAAAAGCTAGTTCTCAGGAACTGTTCGCTCACAAAACCATTAGTCAAAATATTAGTGTTTTATTGTACCTATTATTATTTTCATGTGGTATATCATGAAAACAGATGTCGATTCAAGGACTCTGTTCTTAAAAATAGCACGATGGAATCATGTGTGCAATTGTACATGTTTTCTACATATTTTAGATTATTTCCGTTCGCATGAAATAAGATGATAATCCCACGGAATTAACTGGGATAAAAACTGTCCTATGTGTTCCAGGTATTTAATTATCCGCGTGCCAAAATTCATCTGAATACTATATTAAGCTGTTTTTGCGTTATTGACAAAACACCCATTACATTCTAACTTTAGAATTTATAGATATACTAGCTTCTTAGTTTCACCTGCTACAACTCGAAAATCATCCCGTGGGACCATAAAATCTATCCAATATGTTAATTAAGGTTATAAACTATCAGTGTGCAGAATTTCAATCAAATCCGTTCGGCGGTTTTCGCGTGAAATAGGAACAAACATCCATCCATCCATCCAAAGTTTCACTTATAAAATATTAGTAGGATTTTTATTTTATACATATAAGTTGTAAGATACTTAAAGGAGTAAACATTATTATGCAATGCATCTCATACCGTAATAGCGTATGTATTGGCGTTTTTTCTTTTTAGCGTGGTAAAATCATCGAATGAGTCCTCCCACCCCGGGCAGGGCGGGAGGGACTGTCAGACTTGTACGGACTAAAATCCACGGTGTACTTCAATAGCCCTTTATGTTCCGGGGTCACGGTAAGGAAATAAATTCCGCAACCTCGGCAGGCTTTGACCCTCTGAGAGGGGGCCCCGTCATTTTTGCTGACGCTCTTTGAGGCGCGCGTGGAACACGACGCGCCGTCGACCCGGGCATAGTCCATGGTCGGACCGCGAGTTGCCCTTTACTCGCTGTCCGCATGCCCGCACCTACGGTGGCCGGAGATCATCTGCCGACGTCCGACGCCGCGGGCGCCTACCACTGCGGTTGGGGCGGAGGGAGGACGCTGTCCTCTCTCTCTCGCGGCCCGCCTCCAAGAAGCACGGTCTGAAAACTTATCGTTGTTAGTTACAAAAGCAAGCCCCTGTTAGTTACATATAGTTTATATTACGCCCACTTTTTTTTATCAATAATATTATGTATGTATTTAGAAATATATAAGTAGTTTATCAGTTGTCTAGTACCCATAACACAAGCTCTGCTTAGCTTGGGACTAGATGGCGTTGTGTGATAGTTGTGGAATATTATTATTATTATTATCACCATTTTAAAACGTGAAAGCCAATCTAGAAAACATCTTCACACTAAATTTTGGAAGCGCCAGTTGGCACTGTGCGAAGCATAAATATAGCAATAAGTATCAGGGGGTCTACTCTCTTAGTCCGTCAATGAATTAATATACGGGCCCGGAGTCGTATGTAAGTTACGTTGAGTTCGGCAACTAAATAATTATAATTATTATGTCCCTATGTGATATGGAGACGGAGTAGTAGTCTACGCCCGAAACTTCGGCTGAAACTATGGGTACAACTTACAGATCGAAAATTTAACCTACACACAGTCCAGTTCAAGCTATCATTTGCCTCTGGATCTTTTTTAAAGTGAGTAAGAAGCCTTATTTTCGTAGGAGATATTTTAGGCTATTTTCATTCATTGTTAATTGAAAGTTCACATGGAAACCAGAACACAGAAACGCTGTTAAGGGGACAAAAATATACAGGAATACTGCTCACAAAAATGCTACTATTCTGGGAATAGACATTGAGTCTATCATAATTATGTGGTCTAACAGGGGAGTGTGGAAAATAAAAGGCGAGGCGCCAACCCCAAGTACATTTAAAAAAGTGAAATAAATAAACATGCCTGTAAATTAGAGGTAAACGCAAATTTCGCCATAGAGTCGAGAAAAAAAACGAGTTGTATCCTATTAAAAACATATAATTAGAATATATAACTAGCAATTGCCAGCGAATTCGACCGCTATTTGAAAATTCTCCTATGGGTAATAAGTAGATAAGTATGGTATACTGTTTGTAGACAAGTTTGTAAAGACGCTAGTGCTTATGTCATCACACAGAATCTCAGTTTACTAGGTCATTAGGCGGTATGTTAAAAACTGATAACAGCCAAATCTTTATCAACCTTGAAAGTGTTGACCATGACGTAATTATCTCAGTCGTCTTCCTTAGTTATCGTTTTGTAACAAATTCTACAGTTGTAAAATGAATTTTCTATTGAAAAATATGGAGTGGCGTAAAATAATCCTCAAAAACAAAATAGGTATGCAGTTTACTAAATACCTAGAATGACTAAATAATTTTGTTTGTAGGTTCTTATTACCACAATATATCCTAGGCCAAAAATTAGGAGGCAATCGGAAAGGTCTAAGAAGGTTGGTGTATATAAAATCACTTTATGTAAAACGATATAGCGTCGAATATATTGTTCACAGAGGTTTCCTATTGTTTAAAACTTTAAACTAAAACAAAAAAGAATTAAGTTTCGGTTACAAAATAAAAATAAAGACTTGTACAGACGGAATTAGCAATAAAACGAAAGATTTAACGCTGACGCGCCTGTTGACCAAAAAAAAAGATTGTAAGATCGTCTGACATTGGCGTGGGATATCACTCGCTTGTTTTCTTCTTATTTTGGACTCAACGTGGGATTTATGTTAGCTCATGTTATTATGTTTGAAATTATGGCTTTTGTTCTAGTATAAAATTTGAGGAATACTTATGAAATAAATTCACCTTCACCAATACCTACGCATAATTTTACAATTTTATTGTTTTGGAAAGTACGAGCATATTGAAAAAAAAAACATTCTATGAACTCCAGGTTGTATCACCATTCATTATTAAACCGAACAACTGATTACTGTAAGTGTCGACATACACAAGTTTTTGTGTAGGTCATGTTATGTACACAATCGTCATGACATGTAATCGGAATACTCAACTAAATGTTGATTATTGAAATGACATCACTATCTAAAATCAAAGTGACAAGTCCAGTATAGTATTTACGCCATTAGATATTACATGGAATCAATTGTGGTGCAGTTAGGGTTGTGATCTTGTATAACGGATTAATTGGGAACTAAATCCTTTACCATGAAGATTGGAGTAGCACCAAGAATCTGTGGTAGTTTGCTCAAGGCATTCTGTTTATGTTATTGGCTTGTTGATTAAGTTTGATGCACTTGCATTTAGTACGCCATAGTTGAATACGCTATTAATTCCGTGTAAACCAAGCTTTATAAACGGTTCCAGTTTCGAGGAAAGGTCTTGTTACAACCTTTGTTTTTTTTTGCATTCTCGCAAGAGTTTTCCGTTAAAACGTATTTTGAACCGTATTTTAGAATAATTTAAATAGTCTTTATTGAATAAACTAAGGCAGATATTAACAATCACAAACTCTTATATATCTAAGTAGAACAAATAATTAAAGTACTTAATAAACAAAATATTTCCAAAAAAAAAAACTACTTCTGAACTATCAAAAATGCATCTAATCACAGACTAGGTGGTACCTAGTTTAACCATTTGGTTTTACATAATCTTTTTGCACAGAATTTTATTTTTATTTCAGTCGGCGAACTAAAGGTTTTATCCGGAAATATATCAGTCTGAGTGGCCAATTTTTAGCCAGACAAAACGATGACCCTTTTTAGGTTTTTGAAAAGTTTACAGCGACCTACAATGGGAAATTGCTGTAGAAACCTTGATATATAAATATATCAATGTGTGGAAACTTCCTCTTTGTTTGTAGTTTAAACTCTTAATTTGGAAGAAAATAAGTATAAGTTCACATTCAAGATATAAACTTAAGAAATAAGACGTGATGAAACATTTATTATTTAATCCTTTTTACACATTGACATTTGTAAGTCATGGAGTCTCATTATCTAATTTAATCTATAACTATCTATTATTTATCAGTGCAGTTAAAATCAACCTAAAAACAAAACTTGTAACAAATAAAAATAAATCATCAGCAAGTTCCTATAAATCAGTGAGCGTGCTTAATCGGACAAAATCTCAGCGTTTCACCTGGCGGCCGAGGCTTGCAATAAAAACAAAGTTTTATAAACTAATGACAGCTGTCATCGTGACAGATGTGCTGGGCACACTCAGCCATGTTTAATCGACAGAATACGACAAAGATGCACGACTGTACACCGAGCGTAGAATCG
The DNA here is from genome assembly GCA_954870645.1 of Agrotis clavis. NCBI lineage: Eukaryota > Metazoa > Arthropoda > Insecta > Lepidoptera > Noctuidae > Agrotis > Agrotis clavis. The sequence continues at coordinate 3,147,234 of OX940917.1, forward strand.
TACGGAGGCGCGTTTATGTCAAACGTTATGAAGGGCTATCAGATGTCACATGGTAAGAGCAAACGTCTGAGCGAGTCTTGGTTTTGAAACGCTTCAGAAGCTCTTTGCTCAATTTTGTACAGACATACGTTTGAACTGAAATATTTATAATATATTTATACGCAATAACGCCTGCGTCGCGTCTTTGCAAATAAATTTTGAGGAAAAAAAAAAAAAAGCTGCGAGCGGGGTTTAAACCTGCGTCTTCGGGTAAGGCGATGGTCTAGTTGGTAAGGCGCCTGGAGTACCTATCCGGAAGACGCAGGTTCAAACCCCGCTCGCAGCTGAATTTTTCTTTCCTCAAAGTATCTTTATGTTAAATATTTATTTAAAATGTTACTTACTAATTATTACAATTTACTGCTTCATTTAAACATCAAGAAAATATTGCACTAAGACCAGTTTTTTTTAAGATAAAAGAACTACTTGTATTGTTTTTTACCTCCATGTCACCTATCAAGTCTTTATTGCAACAGGCAACAAATGAAGCTCGAATGAGGTTCACTAACTTTTCCATAACACATTATTATTGTCGATACTAATGTGTTGACAAAATACCAAAACATGTAAGTGAGCATTTGAAATGGTGGCACAATATGGTCTTTGAAAATAACAAAATGTGATATTGGAGAGAAATTCAAAAAAGGACTCTAAAGAAAAATTACCTACGTTGGTAATTTAAATAGATGTAAAATGAATACATACATGTTAGGTATTAAAACTAAAGCATTATCGGTCATTACATCTACAAAAAATTGTCGAATAAATCACTTCATACTGAATAATTACTAGAGAGAGACGTAAGCCCAAAAACAAAACCAATTACCGACACCCGCAATGTCATATTAAACCATTGAAAAATCAGTCTCCGATGAACAACGACGACGATTAGCATCGATGAAGCATTCGATGTCAAAGTTGTTATTTGACTGTCAATTTACACGTTCATTAATAGCTTTTGATTGAACCGATCAGTGTGGTGTTCACAATACAATCAACAACTGGAAACTGTATCAACATTCCGAGGCGTTTTTTATAGCTCGACTACACGAATCACATAGCGGTTTCACACATGAAACAAACAGGATTCTAACAAAATGAGAAACCCCGGAAGGGCGTGCTTAGCCCTTCTCGTGGCAACCACCATAGTTGGAGTTCAGGCTCAACAGCAACACTTCATAAGACGTAAGTACCAATTGAAACTGTGAATTATCCTGTTACACTAACAAATAAAGGCATGTTGTTGAATTTTGAACGCTCAATTCAGAGCTGAGCATTCATAATCCAACTCTGCTTTCATTGCTTTAAGTGTCACCTAGTGTTAATGAAACGGGAGTTGGTTATACTTAATACTTCTAAGTGTGAATTTATTTGACAAGTTCATAAACACGTGTCAGATGCAGACTAAACAATCGATGGTATTGGATTTAAGTATGTTACAGTATTAAAAGGAGGCCGTGGAGTGGAAGTATAGGTATATGGTTTGAGGACTGACGTAGTTCCACCTACGACTTTAGAATACCGAATAATATTATACTCTGCTATAAACCAGATACGTCCACGTCCACAGTAAGTGCAATATTAGTAACTTTGTTGTTCATGATACCTGTTATTATTTGCTTCTAAGATTACTACAACAGTAGGTATTTAACAGTGTCATATCAATAGCATCAAAACACGCTGCACACAACCTAAACGTAATAAAACAAAAATAACATTACTTTCCTTCAGAATCATAAATACAGGAACATAAAATCAAAAGTTAACGATGACTTGATTAAAAACATATTCGCGGAACAATAACTGATTAAACCAGAAACGGGGTTAAAAACTAAATTAACATCCCTTGTTTATAAAATATTCAATATGAATTGGACACATGTAGGTCAGGGAAGCTGCATAATTATCACGCCGATAAAATGACGGGAACTCGTAAAAAGGTCATTCAACCTGCGGAGATGTATGCCTCTGATGATTCAGATGCTGTGGTCACAGCTGTTCATCAGAACATGCCAATAACCAAACTTAATAGATCGTAACGTGTTTAAATCAAAGCAGGTTACAACATAAACATGGTGGAAGGCAAAAACCCGGTTTTAAAGTTTCAAAGCTTCAGTATTTTATTAAAACGTGTGCTGAAAGTTTTAAACTAGGTTTCACGTGCAACGTGACTCTTGTACACCTGGAAGTATTTAATTAGTAAATAACAAGCTGATTGTACATAACTATATTGATTTGTATAATTTGGCTACCAATCTTTAGTAAGTGAATGCTATTGTAAAATCATTAATTATAAATATAACCATTTAGTGGTGCTGTTTATTCACATTAAACCGTTGTAATAAAATTATCTTCTTTTCCGCTCTCACCCTGCATGTATGAATTTTAATTTCCCTAAAATTTAACTAACATATCCAGTGAAACTTAACGCAGCCTTTGTATCTATGTTTTGCATTTCATCCTGTTGTCTAAGGGCGTGTTTAATCATATCTTACTGTCGGGCTTGACCTCGATCTGATGTAGAAATAGGAAAGAAGTAGAGAAGTCGTCGGGTTTAAAAAATAAACAATCCGAATGAAAAAACCTAATACATACATTATGTAGTTCGAAGTATGGTTTTAGTTCATTGTAAATTTTCTTAACGTAATATTATAAAACTGTTTTTTTTTTGTCCTTTGTACGAGTTAGCCGAAAAAGTTGCAAAGAACAGTGTGCATAAATAACAAGCTTTAAAGATTCAGATACAAAAACAATGATTAAGGTTTTTTTTCTCTAATTTTATAATAAATCATACTTCAAATAAAACTATGAAAAGTTGCGGTAAATATATGGGACACAAGGTACTCGTATCTAACCTATTTTATTGGAAGTCAATACCACTATGTTTGTATTTGATCGGCACATTCAAATGAAGACTATACTGGGTCATACTTAGTCATTATAGAGGGACCAAGTGGTCCCTACACGTTTTAAGTCAAGGCTCAAAAATTGCTAATTCACGATTAACGCAGCCAGTAGAATTGACAAGACGTCAAATAAATCGACATTTATTTAAAAACAAACCCTTTAGCCTCCTCTAAACGTTCCAAAGTCTGTCTTTTTAATATGGATTTGGACCCAGAGAGGCGTGTCACAATCTACGTCCGCCAGTGCGCGACAAAACAATAATTGTGGCCTTTACTGCCTCGATGTAGTCAGTGCACTGATTGTCCTCAACCAAGGGTGGTTGCCCTGTCAAATTAATGTTTATAGCCGTCTATAACTGTTAATATTACTACGTGAATTCAGATGATCAGGGGACTGTTACAAAAAAAATGGTGTTTTACACACTTATTTTACACTTCAATTCATAAAGGTCTGTGTAGAACATAGCTGTTGTACTCGGAAATCATAACAAGAGTGGAGGAAGTAGAATTCGGATTGTCAAAAGAAATTCTCTTGTTCATCATCATTAATTAGAGGAACATCAAATTGATACAACTATTTTTGACCAACTGTCTAACACATTCCTTAGCTGTCAATAGTACAGACCTACTAACGAATACTCAGATACCCGCCACAGACTCGTGAGAGCAAACTAATTGAAGATGATAAAAACCTCATTGGAATTAATAACTGCACTTGAAAGTAACAGACATATTTCATTGACCTAACTCATCTTTGATTTAACAAGAAGTCATTGTTCGTATATCGGTTCGTTGCAATGACATACAGACAGTCTCCCGATCTCATTAATTCTGGATGGGCCAACGCCTATACTATGGTAGGTACACAGAAAATGATGAACTAAAAAACGATGGTAGCTTCGAATAAAATATAAATAAATAATTATGTTGGCAATCCGATAATACATATATATTGCCTGTGTTCCAACAAATATACTGAATGTGCACCAAAATATGTTCATTACAATATGTCATAACGAGGTGTAATAAAAAAAATCTACATAAGCAGGGTCGAAATATATATATACACTCGGCGTCACAAAAATCGCACCTCTTCGAAAATAAGTTTAAAACATGTCCCGCCAGTAACGAATACATTAAACCCAATTAATATTGGTATCAATTGAAAGTATGCTTAACGACCTTTAAATTAAAAACAGTTAGAATCCCTAAACACAACAGGTTTCATTAGCACGTAACGTTAAAAAAAATGTTGTCAAAATACGCATTGCAAGGGCCACTAATTGCACCTCCCTACAAGGGTATAAAACGGGCGACCCGGGTTAAATGTGGGTCATTCGCTATTCAACCTTTGAAGTGAACACACGTGAACAGCTACAGCAAGAAAAATACCCCAGAAGATGGATACCACTGCAGATGAAGCCGCTCAAGTCATTGCACTACTGCAATCAGGGATGCGGCAATGTGATGTTGCTCGGCAACTGAACTTGAGTCGTTTTGCCGTTCGACGAGTGTTCCAACGCTTCCAAGAGACTGGTGGCTATATCCGAAGACGTGGATCTGGAAGACAACGGTGCACATCGGAAAGAGACGATCGCTTCATTGTTTCGACGTCTTTACGTAATCGGTTCTCCAATGCTGTTGAGCTGCAACAACAACTGCTATCAGCTCGCAGAACTTCTGTAAGCGTCTCCACGATTAGAAGAAGAATGCGGGAGAAGAAAATTGCAGCTCATAGGGCTGCTACAGGGCCAAAATTGACTGCACAGCATAGGAAAGACCGGTTGCAATTTGCCCGTGACCATGTGGATTGGACAATAGACCAATGGAGGGCTGTGCTCTTCTCGGATGAGACGAGGGTGTGTCTTTTCTGCAACGACAGGCGTCGAAGAGTGTATAGGAGGCAAGGTGAACGATTCGCACAAGCCTGTATTCAAGAGACAGTGGAATACGGGGGTGGCTCGTGCATGTTCTGGGGCGACATGTCAATCGACGGTAAAACGAACCTTGTGTGTGTTTCTCGGACTGGAAGTGCTCGCGGGCAAGGGTCGCTGACTGCTGCTCGGTACATAACAGAGATCTTAGAGGAGCAGGTTGTCCCTTATGCGGGTTTTGTTGGCATTGGGTTCACGTTAATGCACGATAACGCCCGCTGTCACACCGCTTTAATTGTAAGAGACTACCTGCAAGAAGTTGGAATCCCTGTTATGCGCTGGCCGGCGCGAAGTCCAGACCTAAACCCTATTGAGCACCTTTGGGATGAACTGAAACGGCGAGTACGGGCACGTGATCCTGCCCCTACCACTCTCCAAGACCTCCAAGATGCCGTCGTTGCAGAATGGGACAACATTCCTCAAGAGACTGTTGTCACATTAATTAGGTCCATGAGAGAACGCATGGAAGCAGTCATCAGGGCTAGGGGGGGTAACACTAGGTTTTAAGTTGTTTTTAAGGACTTTGTTGTAATTTTTGCTGATAAAATAAAATTTAACTTTTTAATCATTTGCATTAGCTTGCTTTTTTTTATTCCCTGGTAAACAAAAAACCAAATCCATTGATTTATACTGAAATTTAAATAAATTGCCTTTCCAATGATACCTTATAGTCATATGTCTACCATTGATTAATAGGTTTAAAATGACTTTGAAGGGAATTCTTAAAGTGGTGCGATTTTTGTGACGCCGAGTGTATATATATAACGGATACAGTTGAAAGCATTTAATTGCATTTGTAAAGAAACTACAAGTAATAATCGATCATTCAAAAAGCACAATTTTGTTTCGATAATGTATTGAAAAAATAATATGAAGATAGAATTACCGTATTTTAATTCCTCCTTGCAACACAATAGAGGCATTGAGTAATTATACTTTGTTTCTATAGGAAAAGCACCTTGTTCTCGCAATATTACAATACTTGCTATGATAGTATTGAAGAACTAGTAATGTGTTTACGGTATCTAGGAATTTTCTCCCTTCTCAATTCTTTGTTAGGTACCTACTTAGTATTTCCCTAGAACTTGTAAATCTTGCGATTCTTAGAGAAATTGTAAAACAAGAAAAAATAAAAAAGACGTGTGGCACTCGGGGACTGCCGCGGTAAAGCTATTGCATAGCATTTTGTATCAAGTTATGCAATTATAATTTTTTTATTTATTTTATTCATGCAGTATTGCTTTTTCTTTGATATTAATTCAAGTTACATTTTTAAATATTTCTTTAAAAAAAAAAAAAAACAAATTATTATTATTATTATATTAATAAATTAATAATTAATTAATTTTAATAATTAATAATTAATTTAATAAATTAATAATTAAATTAAATTAAATAATTAAATGAGCGTGAGGTTTTTTCGTTACGGAATTTCTGGATTCGGTCCCCGCGCTCAAGGCCCGCGATAGAAGCTATGCAATAGCTTAAAAACCCATATTAAAACATCGGTTCACAGAAATTATTATTATAATACACACATCAAAAGTGTCTAGGGATCAACATATATTTTTGCAATAACTTTTCTCCTGATTGATATTAATTAAAATGTTCTTTAAGGATTCATCAAATAAAGTGTTATCGTTTGTCACAGTAACGATAAACCAAGTCACCTTTGCATTCATAAAGAAATTTGCCATTTTCCTAATAAAGGGATTTTTGACATTTGAACCACTAACATTAAAGTTCGAAAAAAAGACTGAAATAACAGTTTTCTTTAAAATTTTATTGGGTAACTTAAACAATTAATAATCCGTGTTTCTACCGCGAACACTAACAACACAAGAACATCGGTTTGGCATACTCAAAATGAGTTCATCCAAATCACGCTGTGGAATGGCCGCCCATGTTCGTTGCAACAACAAAAAAAGGTCTTCTTGCGACTGGATACCCTCCATATTCGGCAGAGCTCTTCTCTGTAGCATATCCCATGCATGCTCAATCGGGTTCAAGTCTGGCGACTGAGCAGGCCAGGGCAGGACATTGATGTTAGCTGCGGCGAGAGTCTGTCTTACAACTCTTGCGGTGTGCGGTCGTGCATTATCATGCATTAACTGAAATAAGGGACCGATTTGCACTTGTAGAGGAACGATGACGTCTGATACAATCGTCTCAGCATAAATTTGAGCGTTGAGGTTGCCTCTGATCCAAATCAACTCAGTTCTTCCGCCGATCCAAATACCCGCCCATACCATGATGGTTCCACCACTATAAGGATGGACTTCCTGGCAGGATTTTAATCGCTGTTGGCGTCCAGGGGTTCTCCAGTGTCGTATACGTCTTGTATCCGGTCTCATACCAAAACGAGACTCATCAGAAAAGCACACGAAACGCCATTGTTCTTCTGCCCAATTTCTGTGTTCAAGAGCCCATTGATATCGAATCCTACGATTGTGCATTGCTATAGGTGGTACCCGTAGCGGTCTTCGGGAATGAAGGTTCACTTCATGCAAGCGGTTTCTGACTGTTTGGTCGCTAATTAAGTTCCCTGAAGAGTGATGAAGCCTCACGGCTAACATCATGGCGGTTATTGTTGGAGCTCTTCGAGTTAAGATTTGAATGTATCGGTCTTGTCTCCGTGTGGTGCAGCGATACCGTCCTCCATGGCGCTCAGCCACGGTACCAGTGCTTCGGTAACGTGTCCAAAGTCGACTGATAACACTCTGACTTGTATTCAGAGCTAAAGCCACAGTACGTTGCCGGGAACCAGCTTCTATCATTCCCACGGCTCTGAGCATTTCTTCCCTGCTTAAATGACGTCGCCGCTCCATAATAACGTTGGTTTTAATCAGTAGTAGGGAAACAGTAGCACTAATAATGTCTTCAATGCGTTGTATGTTTTTATAGGGTAAATATTGACAGCTGATTTTCATCTTTTACTCGAATTTGATTTACAGTTCCTGATTCAAATTATGAAATGCACCAAAAAGGATCCATATAAATTTATAAAATCATAAATTTATTACAAAGCCACATCTCAATCTCAAGAAATCCGCATAAAAATGCTTGATCCCTAGACACTTTTGATGTGTGTACATAGTTAGGTTTAATATCATCAACCCTTTTGCTAAGAAGAAAGTTTCTTCTCTCACGTTCTTCATAGGTAGGTACTTAGTTAAAAAAAAAAAAGGTTGCACTCCAGGAGTGCCGGTAGAAGTGAAAACTTTTTTGTTACTATGTTTTATTTTTAATTTGAATGACGTCTTACTCATTTTCGATCAGGGTCACGTGACCCTGACGGTCACGTGACCCTGACGGTCACGTGACCCTGACGCGAGTTTTAAATTTTTTACCCATTACAGAAAAAGTGTACAACGCCGCTAAAGAAGTTTTCACTTCAAAAAAGCTAAAGTGACGACTGTGTGAGTGGACTTCTTCTTTACATGTGTGTGATTGTCTTTTGACTTCATGACGACATCAATATATTTTTAAAACTGAACATTATAAACTGGGTGTTATAATGATATATGGGTAGGTACATAATTATGTAGGTACACACATAAAAAAAAAAGGTTGCACTCCAGGAGTGCCGGTAGAAGTGAAAACTTTTTTGTTACTATGTTTTATTTTTAATTTGAATGACGTCTTACACATTTTCGATCAGGGTCACGTGACCCTGACGGTCACGTGACCCTGACGCGAGTTTTAAATTTTTTACCCATTACAGAAAAAGTGTACAACGCCGCTAAAGAAGTTTTCACTTCAAAAATGTGAACACTAGCATTTAATCAGATATTTTTTTAAAATTTTGTGGAAAATCAATTGAACAGTTTTATATTCTAAATCTATATTTTTAAATAAAGAAGAAGAAATTATCATTATGATCTACCGTAACAAAAGTAAACTCATTTTTGAAGTGAAAACTTCTTTAGCGGCGTTGTACACTTTTTCTGTAATGGGTAAAAAATTTAAAACTCGCGTCAGGGTCACGTGACCGTCAGGGTCACGTGACCGTCAGGGTCACGTGACCCTGATCGAAAATGAGTAAGACGTCATTCAAATTAAAAATAAAACATAGTAACAAAAAAGTTTTCACTTCTACCGGCACTCCTGGAGTGCAACCTTTTTTGAAGTGAAAACTTCTTTAGCGGCGTTGTACACTTTTTCTGTAATGGGTAAAAAATTTAAAACTCGCGTCAGGGTCACGTGACCGTCAGGGTCACGTGACCGTCAGGGTCACGTGACCCTGATCGAAAATGAGTAAGACGTCATTCAAATTAAAAATAAAACATAGTAACAAAAAAGTTTTCACTTCTACCGGCACTCCTGGAGTGCAACCTTTTTTTTTTTGAAGTGAAAACTTCTTTAGCGGCGTTGTACACTTTTTCTGTAATGGGTAAAAAATTTAAAACTCGCGTCAGGGTCACGTGACCGTCGTGACCCTGACGGTCACGTGACCCTGATCGAAAATGAGTAAGACGTCATTCAAATTAAAAATAAAACATAGTAACAAAAAAGTTTTCACTTCTACCGGCACTCCTGGAGTGCAACCTTTTTTTTTTTTTTTGTTGATGTGTGTATGTATGATATCAGCTTTGGAACGTGCATGGCTGAGGCTTCACTAAATACCCTTCTTTAGTTAAAAAAACCTATCAATCAAGATAATAGTTAATGGAATTTTGGCTGTTTGTCTCTCGGCCTGGTTCTAATTGTGCCCCGGTCACCTGACGACGGGAATAGAAGCTGCAATCATCGACTGATCGACGACTCATGGTTATTTGTGATGTCGACTGTCGTGCGAACCGTGTCATAGCCCGTTTTCACTAACACGTGGCTACACTTAAATAAGCGCTACGCTGTGTCGAATCTGAGGCTCCAACAGTGTGCCGTACTTAGGCAATTGTTTAGGTGTCTATTAGTGTTTGTAAACGAGTGTCTTTAGTTTCATATTGTCATTACCTTGATTGTAGCTAAATAGAGTATAAAAAGCAGTGGCAGTTTTCTAATCTGTAATAGATAACCTCATTAGAAGATAACACAAAAGACTGAACTGACATTAGCTTTGAAAATAAAAATTAACTTGATCAATTCGACTGTGTATTTAATTTTCCTTCTTTACAAAGTAATCTAAATATATTGTAAACTCGTATAATTAAAAATTGTATGTAAAATACTCTGGTAAAGTTTGTTCTGACTGGTCGTCATTTTTACTCGACTTTAAACTTTTACGAATGAGACTGTTGCACTGCCGAGCGAGCCTGCTCCGTCTCACTCACTATCCACGAAGGAAGTTTTCACTTAAAAATTCAAAACACTTTGAAAGCGATTGCTACTTTTCTAGGCTCTTTGTTATAAAGGCAGAACACATTGACCATATTTCTACGTCCAATTTGGAACTACCTACCGAAATATTGCAACGCCTTTATTTTCCGTCCTAACACCATTTTGGTTCTAAAGCTAGAAGCTAGGACCATGTCGCCCCGGAGCCTTTATCTACAAATTAGTTACAAGTTGTCTGGAACAAATCCTCCGGTTTTGTCCGGTTCGGTTCTGTGTCAAACAACTCTTAGGTAATTGATCGGGTGAGTCGCCTCTTCAATATTCATGCCCTTCTTTTTTAACGGTTGAACCACAAAGAGACTGATTCTTCAGTAGGTAAAAGTTCTTCAGTGCACTCTTATTACTTCTGAAGTTGCGAGAAGCGGGAACATAGGCACTTAGTTTTCAGTATTTGGTGATTGAAATTCAGTAGAGTTTCGTTATGGTCATTTAAAAAATAATGTGAAACATATTGTAGTCTGTTAAAAAAGAAATTCATCATCCTTTTTGCCTAAGTCGAGTAATAACAACGTGACGCACGGACGATTTCGATTGATTTATAGATAATTACCATTAATTCTAGATAATTTAAGAATCCTCATCCCAACTTCTAGTTTCAATTGACGATCTCATTTTAAAACTATTCTTTCATCAGAGTTTGGGTAAAACCTAACACAACCCAGGTTCTAGTTAAGACTTTTTATTATAAACAAATTAGTATGTTAATTGAGTCTGCGAGTAAATATATGCCAGCTAATGGCCACATTATTATGATAAAACGAGTGCATTTTTATTCATCCCTAATTTTTAGTAAACGACCCTCTTTGGGTTCACGAAAGATTAACCACAAGAAGTAGGAGACGATATTTGCATGACACTGACACTACATCCCTACTAATATTATAAATGCGAAAGTAAATCTGGCGGTCTGTCTTTTTTTCGCGCTTAAACCACTGAACCGAATTGCATGTTTGGTACGAAAATAGTTTGAGAGCCAGGAATGGCCATAGGATAGCTGTTTTTAACCCGAAATTCCTACAAGAACGATAAAAAAACTTTATGCGCGTACGAAGTCGCGGGCAAAAGCTAGTTTTGATATAATTCAAACGTTTGTGTTATGTACTAGAAAATTAATCAAGCAATGAAAAATACGAAATCAAATCGAGCTAATTAAAATTATAGTTTTGAAAACTTGACGTCCGAAAATCATCGTAACTTGATCAATAATTTCAACTTGGTTTATAATTATTGATTCCTTTGAACTTTAAAGAATCCAGTCGTAAGCTGTTAATGTCTTGAAACAACTGGATACGCAATTAATCATAGGCAGCAATGGGTCTAAGTACATTTCCTACTATTAATATTATAAATGCGAAAGTTTGTGAGGATGTAATATGTATGTGGATGTAGGTATGTTTGTTACTCTTTCACGCAAAAACCACTGAACGGATTTGGCTAAAATTTGGTACACAGATAGTTTATAACCTGAATTAACACATAGGATAGTTTTTATCCCGATTTTATGTTCCCGTGGGATAATTTTCGAGTTGTAGCGGGTGAAGCCGCTGGCAACAGCTAGTAAATGATACTGGTATGCACATTGCACAACTAATAAAATATTTCGTAACTCTTCTTAAATTCTTACCTCTACTAGTGCTTAGCTCTGAATTATAGTGCATTTAAAACTGTTTTCCTCTTTAAAGCTTTAAATAAAGGCTTATTTATCCCTGGACGTTAATTGAAAGACGTAGAACAATTTATTTATCCCGTCTTTTGAGTGCCATATTAATGTATCAATCAATTCAATCAGAATAACGGTAATGTATTAGATACGGTCACGCTATCGGAACTTGTAACAGTGGTGGGACATCTGACCATAACGCGACTCAACGTTCCATAAGCGTAGTCTCTTACAAAGCGTACCGTACATAATAGGATTAAGTTAATCCCATGTTTTGCATATTTCATCAATCGCCATTGTGTTGTCTAACGATGTACAAATGTGAAATGTGTCTCTTTACTAAGACCCGCGTTTGAAGGCATTCTTTATAATTCAGCTGTGTGTAGTGAACGGGCGGTGCGGTCATTACCCTGTACTGAGTTAGGATTCGAGGTTTTTTCTGGAATAGAGCCGTCACGGAGAATTATTAAAGCGATCGACAATTGCAACGCAGCTGGTCTAAAACGGCCACTAAGCAATATTCTTAATGATTTATTTCGTGAATGATTAATAGAAGAATAGCCAATAAAGTTGCTGGAATACGAAGTGAATCATAAGGAATATTGCTTAAAGTGGCCGTTTTAGACCGCTGCGGTTCAAAACATCCACTGTTACAATTTTAGAAATGTGTGAAACATGTCTCTACATAATGTATTAAGTATGTAAATAAGTTTAGAGTTAGGAATTGTCATAAAAGTCTAGTATACTATTTATAAAGTCTGCCAATCGGTGAAACTGCAAATGAATACAGCATTTAATGCAATTCACAATAAAAAAAAAATAAACAAATAAATAATAATTATGATTCATAACATATTGTTTATTTGACCTATCCAATAAAAATTGTTCATAGGTGGTGCACTACTTAGTGCACTACTTAGCTGAAATACTAAAATACTTCTGGGAGCAGTAGGTATATACATTTGATTGATAAATGCAACTGCTTAATCCCATTTTTTATTTATGAAGGGTTTAAAAATTCATAGTACTTACAATATTATTAGATAAACTAATCAAACAACACTGTTTTAGACGCCAGTGCAAAGAATAACCTCTGCTCCTCTATATACACCATCAACAAAACATTTGCATCAAATACATTGCTTGCCACATACTAATGTATCCGTGATATACGCAAAATGGGACGTAAATCAACACGAGATATAATAAATTGTTGCATTGACGTTCAATGGACGTCAAACAACCAGCTTCGAACGTGAGACGAAAGCACGAGTCGGGAATAAAAACAGTCTAAATGTCTCATGTTGGTCGCGGGACTCACGAATTACCGTGACCCCGGAACGAAAAGAGCTAGTGAAGTGAAGGACACCGTGGATTTTAGTGAGTACGAGTCTGACAGTTCCTCTCGGTCTGCCCTGGGTCTCATGGACTCATTTGATGATTTTACCACGATAAAAAAATGATTTGTGTGAGTGTGAGAGTAAATTTGTTCACTAATAATAGATAACACCATCATGTTCCACTGCTGGGGCACAGGACTCTCTGTGAGAGGGAGTGGGCCATAATCCATCACTCGGGCCCAGTGTCGGTTAGTAGTATATCACATATTTTAAAATTTTTGGTTCTAAATCACACCGGTTTCCTCACGAGGTCTTCCTTTACTGTTTTGAGAGCAGTGGTGATGAAATAGATCACAAAAAGTTATACGCCTGCCTGGGTTCGAATCTAAGACCTACAACTTGTACGTAGAAGCCGATACCACTAGGATACCTGAAAATATCGATAATGGAATATAGTTACTAGCTACTGCCAGCGGTTTCGCCCGCTACAACTCGAAAATTATCCCACGGGAAAATCGAGATAAAAACTATCCTATGTGTTAATCCAGACTATAAACTATCTGTATACCAAATTTTAGACAAATCCGTTCAGTGGATTTTGCGTGAAAGAGTAACAAACATACCTACATACACATAGGTACATACATCCTCACAAACTTTCGCATTTATAATTATTATTAGTAGGATTAGTAGGATAGGATTAGTAGGATATATGTATATTTATTTCTCAATTGGTAATATTCCCAAGTAACAATAGGTTCTATAACCAAGGCGTTTTATCACCAAAGAGTGATATAGTAGGCCTTTAACAGTAACCATTGTGACTGCATGTACTATAAAGGTTTATAACAAAGCATTTTGGTTCTATAAGATTAAAGAGCATTTAAGTTCTATTATTTAGCTCTTAGAACGCTTACATGGCCATTCAAAAGAATCTTTAACGTGTTGCACTGTAATAGAAATGAGAAAAACGATTTTGGTACTATTTAGTACTATAGACAACCTTACTGACTCTTTTATGTATCTATTTTGCTCTAATAATGCGTCAAAATAATTTTTACAGTACTAGGACTGTAGCAGTATCGAAAACACTATTACAGGATCAATTTGCACTATAAAAGTACCATACACAACCATTACGTATTACAGGATCAATTTGCACTATAAAAGTAACTTACACAACCATTACGTAACCGTTTAGCTTCATAAAAGCTCCCTCAACATCGCTAAGGGGCTAGTTCTGTAAAAATCATGAAAACTCTTCTATAGTACTAAATAGTACCATAGCGAATCCTGGCGCAATTGCTAAATACTTAAATTCAAATAGCTCTTAAAGTGAGTTGGTGTTACTGAAACGAGACTAAAGCGTGCCATAAAAACACTAAAATTCATCATTAATGGACTAATTGGACCTTTAATGGCTTTTCAGTAACAATTACATCACTAGTATTTCTTAATGTCGATTGTGTTCTGGTTAAAGTTTTAAGTAAAGGTTTAATAATGGATTTAAGATCGCTGCGTCAGTATAAAGAGAGTGGTAGTTATAAAAAAAAGGTAAAGAATCGATATACACAAGCATTATCATCAATACAACAGGCTCATGCTCAAAATGTAAATACTGGTCAAGCGGGTCCAGAAAATATAACACATGGTTCTGCACAAAATATTTGTTTTAAATCACAACATGGCTGTAGTATTAATGTTTCTTTTGCTCAAGGTAGTAATAAGGATGAAGAATACAGTGAGAGCACCTGTCTTCAAAGTTCCCAAACATCGGAATGTTCAGAGGAAGAGAGCAATGACCAATTATACAGTGACCTAAGAAGATGGTGCGTCACTTACAATATACCAACTACAATCCCAAATTATGCCCTAGTGTGTATTTAATGCAACTCCATGCAAAGAAATTTATTTTGACTACACTGTTTTATATTTGGACAAGGACCCCTAATTGAAAAATATGGCCGCTATTTTCTGCCGCGATAGCACATTAGTAGCACAGCTGGAGCCAATGTGTACTATAGGATCCGTATTCGGGACAAGTCCTTATTTTATTAATTAAAATTTAATTAAAACACGAAAATAATGAGGGCGCATTGTCAAATTCGAAATCAGCATAATGATTTTAACGATACAATTATTTTCGCAAGTGCAAGTTATGGCAGTTATTGCAGAGTTGCATGTCTTTTTTATTACAATGATACGTTAGGCAACATGGCAAATGACGTGAATCTTAAAACTTATCTTGATAGGAACACGACCGACACAACACGAACAAAAAATAATGAATAATATAAGTGTCAAGAAAGATCTCTCAAATCGTTTACAGTGCAAAATAGCACTTTAAACATGTTTTGGTTACTTTTATAGTGCAAATTCGTGACATTATTGCACTTGTGGCACTATTTTAGTACTAAAAAGCGTTTCACTACACTATTACATCTCAACTATCGAGCTGATTTATCACCGTGAGAGCCTTTATGTAATGTTTATAGAATAAATTAGTGATAAAACTCCGGCCTATTTGGGGTTTTGTAAACGTTTACAACACCATTATAGTACTAATTGTGGAGCTTTTTGGAGCTTTTTAGCACGCTCCAAAACGTTCTCAGGTCTTTTATAGTACCAATTTTTGTTACTTGGGTTATTCACAACATTATTCAGGTTTTCTACCTTTGTGGAGAAAACGAACAGAAAAAAACACGCATTTGGCACACAGTATTGTTTCTGATTCTATGTCATTTCAAGCGCTCAAAAATCTGACTCGTCTAAATAACCGTGGCTCGATATATTCTGACATGACTTAAAATAAATCATTTTAGAGCGACATAATAATGAGCCAGTCTGCCTATGTTTGGCAAGAGTTAGACCTACTTAGATGTAGCCTTTGCTATTTCAAGACTATAATGAGATACAGACGCTATTGTGTTGTCAGTTGTGAATATTTACTTTAACACCCAAGTAACTTGACAGTACTTGGCTGACAGTATGTGCCAATAAAAGCTAATGTCAAACAGACAGGCGAAACGAATGCAATGCGAAGCGTTTTTATTTGTAATGTATGGAATTGTTTGAATCCAGTCACATAGAAAAGCGAAAGCGATCCGATAGTCTATGTGACTGGCTTCAAACAATTCCATACATTACAAACAAAAACGCTTCGTATCGCGTTCGCCACGCCTTTCTGTTTGACAGGCGCTCCCTCATCGCGAGCATTCACCTGTAATGTATGTAACATAAAAGTGCGCAATTTGATGCTCTATTGTCTTCGAATGTTCGATCCTGTAACGTTACATTACAGGTGAAAGCTCGCGGTGAGGGAGCGCCCTAATGCCTTTGTCAAACTGGCAGACGAACCGAATGCGTGGCGTAGCGTTTTTGTTTGTAATGTATGGAATTGTTTGAAGCCCGTCACATAGACTATCGGACCGCTTTCTCTTTTCTATATGACAGGATTCGGTTCGGTTCGCTATCGCCTGTCTGTTTGACAAAGGCTTAAAGGTTATTGATATCTCAATCCAAATCCAGTTCCTTTTTATTTGATGGCTGCTTCTGACAGGCGCGGTCGCAGCCTGAAATTTTGGGGGGGTCACTCACTACACTAATAAAAAAGTAGATATCTGGAATAAAATAAACATTATTGCAAAAGACATTGCATATTGCACAAGATGTCAGCAAACTATAAATTTATCGCCGTTAGGGGATAGTTAGATTTCCTTTTATTATTTGGCAAATTTTTGTGATTTTTCAATGTGACCTTAGATTTTGGGGGGGGTCATGTCCCCTGTGACCCCCCCCTTCGGACCGCGCCTGGCTTTTGATTTAACATTTCTGTGTCGCGGATAGGCAAATTCGGTCGTAGATTGACAATCAAAGATCCAACCGAAGACAGCAACCAATATAATTTATTAATTTCCAGCGTTAATGATCTCACAAATCTTAAAAACCTAACTTCAAACACTTTTTCTTATTGATTGGCAACACTTTCGCTTACCTTCCACAAATAAATTCTAGGCTAAGTAAAACAGACTGTATGAAACAAGTCAATATTTTTATCCCCGGAAATCCTATAAGCAAATTCGGTACTTCATTGGTTACTGACAAAGATTATTATTACTTTCTAGCGATAATAAACAAATTATAGAAAGATAATTGAAAAAGAATGATTGATGACACTCGTTTAAACGAAACAGTAACCCCAATGAAAGTTTGAAAAACTATTCCGTGTGCGCACAGCCCTAAATAAACTGCAAACTTATTTCAAAAATCATCGGTGGCATGTCTTAAAAAATAAATAAATAACTGTTTCGCTTGTCGCAACGAATCACGGGGCGTTTACAGCCTTTTCATAATAATAAAGGAGGCAAAGAAGTGGCCTGCTCACGATTTTCAGCGGGGACAATTTTGTAATAAGGGTTACCCTGTACCTGGTGCAGACTGGCGACTACTTATTACACAGTTTAATTTATTTGTCGGTTCACCCTGTCTGGAACCTATTACCGTAGCGCCGTGAATTATAAGCAATGGATGCGGTATGTTCGCCGCGGTAAAAATTAATAGTTGATGATTTTTTTAAGTCGCTGGAAAATGTGAAACTAGTGTTCACGTGTTTCTCTTGTATAGTTTTATTTACTTCATTTCTTCTAGTGTAAACCTCTGGTCGCGGGACTCACGAATTACCGTGACCCCAAAACGTAAAGGGCTATTGAAGGACACCGTGGATTTTAGTCAGTACGAGTCTGACAGTCCCTCCCGCCCTGCCCTGGGTGGGAGCACTCATTTGATGATTTTAACAGGTAAAAAAAAGTATAAATCTCAAGATACGTAGTAAAAAGTTATTACCGCGTCCACTACTTTTCTTTCTACTTTCATTCTCGGCAGAACTGTCTTGGTATCGTGCTTTATAAATAAAAATGCTAACCTTGATACTTATGCTGTGGTATTTGCTTAACCAGTATAATAAAAAATAAGAATAGCATATTTTTTTACCTTATCTATACTTAGAGCTTTTTGTTTTAAAAAAATAGAATCATAAGTTTCGATTGCGAACATCGTAGTTAGATTTCGGAGATTTTAACATGATGCACCTTTTCTATGTGAGAGCTGATGGAGCGAATGTTTTAATAATTTTTATATTTAAAATTATACTTGTTATTACCGCAATTCATATTTTGATAAAGTTACAACATGTTACTGGCCTGCAAATTGTAAAAAACGTAAGAAAATTTGAATTTCGCGGGCTGGTTGGAGCATTCCCCTTAAGCCAGCAAGATTCAATACAAGTAACTTGCTGTCCGATCAAGGGCCAGCCATGTTATTCTCTATAACAAATCTCTAGGATGTGCTCTTCGGCTTAGCGGCTTTGAGATCGTCTGATCGTAACGCGAGCGATGAGGGTCGGTCTCAGTAGCTTAGTGCATAGCTAACTTTAGTTCCAGGGTCGCGTGATCTATGCGGACGCGCTTCCAATAGCCTGTGGTTATAGAGAATAGCACTTTAGGTTCGAGTCGACGGCAACGTGTTTCATAAGCTACAAAAAGCTGTCAGCAAATTGACGGGGCCTCTATAGGGCCCAAAGGCCTGTCATGGTCGCGGGACTGTATAACTGGATACCGTGGCCGTGGTACGCAAAGAGCAACCGAAAGAAGAGGGCGGATTTTCAGCCAATGAGAGTCTGACAGTCCCTTCGAGATCCGCTTCACGCGGGACGGGAGGACTTATTTGATAGACTAGTCAAGTAACAAAAAGATATAGAAATCTGTACAAAAGGGAGAATATTGTTCTCATATCTTAATATCGGACTTTTTCCATACAACAACCAACCAACCAACACAAAATAATAGTGGAGCTCCCCTAACAAGCGTTTCACTATGGTTACTAATAACTTTGATTGATTTTTACAACCATTTACTATTTTTGTTCAGCGTTTGTTGATTCTATGTTATGTTTGTTATAGAGCGTTTTAATGCACACATGTGTTTTACTTCCTCACTTCTTGGAGAATTCAGACTAAATGTTATGTTTTGGGAAAGTGTATTGATTCTTGTGTACCTTTTAACATATTATTATCTTCGTTTCTCAATTTTACGAATCTAAAACGGGACATACCTAAAGGTGCTACTATAATCTTAGGATGCGTGTACACAGTTGCAACAGCAATGCATAAATTATGATAACTTAGAGGACCTATCACACATATTCAGAGTGCTTAGTGAAATGAAAATCGTTTTCGAAGCGATTTCTATTTTTCTACAATATCTTTGACAGAATATCACTTTTTCAAGTCCCTAAGTAACAAATGTAGCTCATAACTAATCTTAATTTTATCTACATAGTTAAAAACAAAGTTGCTTTATGCCTTTGTCAAACTGACGGACGAAGCGAATGCGTGCCGAGGCGTTTTTGTTTGTAATGTATGGAGTTGTTTGAAGCCTGTCACATAGACTATCGGACCGCTTTCGCTTTTTATATGACAGGATTCGGATCGCATTCGCCTTCGCCTGTCTGTTTGACAATAGCTTAAGTCTGTATGCACAAAAATACCGAAGATTTTGTTCATTTTTCTCAGGCAACAAGATTGGTATTCATTGCATCTTCCTGCCCTCATCCCATTTTACTTGGGGTCGGCGCAACACGCACTTTTTTCTTCCATTCTCCCCTATCAGACGTCTCAGTATCATTTACTCCTTTTTAACCGACTTCAAAAAAAGGAGGAGGTTCTCAATTCGTCGGAATCTTTTTTTTTTTTTTATGTATGTTCCCCGATTTCTCGAAGACGCCTGGACCGATTTGGAAAATTTTTCTTTTGTTTGAAAGGGTATACTTTCCAATTGGTCCCATGATCATCAGGTCAGGATCTGATGATGGGATCCCAGGGAAATCGAGGGCAACCTTCAAATTTTATAGGCACATAGTACCATTTTCATATATTTTCTAAAGCTGTTCAAATATTTGCATCTGATAATCATCATCTCAGGTGGATGAGCTGATGATGGAAGGTACAACTCCTCTAGTAAGGAGTCGGCATCGACTGATTTAGTAAATTATGTTTGTGTTCGCATATCTCCGGAACTACAAGTCCGATTTAAGTAATTCTTTTTATGTTGTACTAGGTATCGTTCAACTTAAGGAATACTGCAAGTTTCATCAAAATCGGTTCAGTAGTTTTTGAGATAGGGAAGGAATGAAAGAGATGTTAACGATGTTATTACCGGTGCTACGGATTTCTTACATAATATGTAAGAAAATGATGCATTTGACAAGAATTGTGGTTAAATATTTAAACTAAAAAGAGTAAAATAAAAACTTTTTCAAAAAAAATGAAACCGCCTTCAAACACAACCACAAAAAACCGGCCAAGTGCATGTCGGGCCACGCACAGTGTAGGGTTCCGTAGTTGCCCAACAAAATACTTATGCGAACTAACTAAACTGATTCGCTGAATTTAATTTTAAAAAGAAGAATTTTCAAAATCGGTCCAGGAGTCTTTGAGAAATCGGGGACAATACATAAAAAAAAAAGATTACGACGAATTTAGAACCTCCTCCTTTTTTTGAAGTTATTTAAAAATAGTTGACGATAAAAACCTACCTATCCCCAAAAAACATACCTATAAAAGCTGTAAAAATAAAGTTGACAAACTTACATTTGCAGTTGAAAAGCATGTTCTCCGATACATTTTGTTTAAGAAAATATGATATCCAAGTACATTTTATAAGTTGGTGGACTATTACTCGTAAAGTTGTAAAGCCTACTCAGTCATGATAATTTTCTTTTAAATTTCGTTATGTATACTACTATTGTGAATTTTTTCACACCCCCAAACATAACCGTTTAGCTGGTAGAGGGGGGGGGGACACTCGAGTCGAGCAAAATTTAGCACTTTAAAGCTTAATATTTCACAAACGATTTTTTTTATCAAAAAATTGTTCATGGAAACTCACATTATTTTTTAAAGACCTATTTATTGATACCCCACACTAAGGGGTACGCGAGAAAGAAAAAAAACATCCCCACTTTACGTGTACAGGAGGTACCCTAAAAAAAAATATTTTTCGAGATTTTATTTTACCACTTTTTCGGCACAACAAATCCGTATATTTACACCAAATTACAGCTCTCTAGTACTGTGCGTCTCTGAGCTAAACTGCGGACAGACGGACGGACGGACGGACGGACGGACGGACGGACGGACATAGCGAAACTATAAGGGTTCCTTGTTGACTACGGAACCCTAAAAATGGTAAAATAACCTACAAAACTTTTCTTTCGGAAGTCGGTGGCAAAAAACACAATGAAACTAACAAAAAAAGTCACCGACTTCCGAAAGAAAAGTTTTGTAGGTTATTTTACCATTTTTTGTGGTTGTTTTTGAAGGCGGTTTCATTTTTTTTTTTTAAGTTTTTCTTTCATATCATTCCTTAGACAATCCATCCACCTTTTCTTCGGCCTTCCTCGTCCTCTCCATCCATCAACATTCAAACTCGCCACTCTCTTAGTCACAATGAGTGTCATCCCTCCTCATCACATGTCCATACCAAGACAGATGATTCCCTTTCATTTTTTCTGTAACAGGCGCCACTTTCAAACTTCCCCTTATAAACTCATTCCGTACTTTATCCATTCTTGTCACATTCATCTAAACATCCTCATCTCCGCTACATGCAATCGTTTCTCATCCATATTTTTATTGGTAGTATGTTATAAATTTTGGAAAAAATGTAATCCTTGCAAAATTGGTGATCGGTAGTCTGAGTGTGTATAAAGGGCTTCATTTTGGAGCCGTTGCTCAACTTCAGGCATTGTTCCAGGAAGCGCCATTTTGATAAACTAACTTCTAGCACTAGGATCTGTCTGAGAAATTGGAAACTATCGCTTTGTTTCAGAATCAAAGTAAATACATAGTTGTGACTCCAAAATGTAAACGGTTATATGTAGCTGTTTGATAAAGCATTGAATTCTAAAGCTTTTGAGAAAATCTGTATTTCTTTTTTTTTCCCAGCCTTACACTTCGTGCGTTTACAAACATTTAAAATGGTAATAACATACACAAATTATATATTATTATGTGTTTCGTGCTAAACAAATGTATTACGTCTCATACGAGAATCAAAATCAAATTAATAATACCAAGCCAGATAGTTTTTGTAATACATATTTTTGCTATTACTTGATCAGGAAAGTAATAAGTTTTTATTTTTGTATTCTCTCTGAAGTAGTCAGTGTTGCAAGCTGATGTGTTTGGAGTCTACTAATAATTCCTAGTGTGTCGTATATGGTCACACTGTGTGTCTACCGTTGCACTGTTGTGGTCTCCAATCCAGGAGCTGCACAAACTCCCTTTGTGCAACGCTTGCACAAGTGCACAATTAAGTCTGCCCCTTCAATATCTGTACAATGGGATGTTAGTGTCAGTAGCATATTCAAATTTGTAGTTTATATGTAAGTATGTAAAACGAGGAGGTATCTTTTACAGAGCATTCAATTAGCAATGTTTTTTTATGTGGTGCATATCTGTAGCCTAACCTATTAAGTTACAATGACACACATATTTTAAAAAGGTGATTAACCGGCTAGAAATCAATTCACTTTACGAGTACGCCAAGTATCCAAGTACCCTACAGATCATTACAAAGTGTAACCAACTTTACTTGTAGATACCAACTATACATATACAACTCCACAAGTCCTATACAGCATGCGATTGTTCTTTTATAAAAAAAAGAAACTAATTTCAATGTCGCAAGCGCTCGCTAAGAAGTATTTAAAGTAAAAAATCGGTTATTTAAGTAATTATTGAACATTAGGTTAGGTTGAGAGAGTGATGCGCCGACGAGTTGTCGTTGGGACGCCCCTTACGCCCCTTACGCTAGAAAGCTTTTAATAAAATATTATTACCCTCATATGAACGTCGAGGAAACCTTATTTGAGGTTTTCACGAACGCTATGTAGCTTCGTACAAAGTGAGTAGATCGCAAATGTTTATTTTTGTTACAATATTTAATGCTAGACTCTTGATTTATGCGTAGATAGCTCTCTTTCAATAAAAAAACATAAAAAAGAGATTAAAAGAAGTATTAGTGATATTTACAATATCGTCTCTTAAATTCAAATTATGTTTGAAAGTAATGACTATTAAAAAAAATAAGAAGTACATATTGCAGAGCTAAAACTAAAAACATTAACATTACATAATATTTTTTTAACGGTAAGTAACAACGCAGGGGAGGAGTAATCATCGCAAACACGCTATTTATTAAAAAAAGTAAATAACTACCACCATGTAACTGCAGTAGCCTGTTCAATTAACTTTTGTTAATTGTAAATCTAAAAGGCACAAACCTAATGGCATTGCTTTTACTATTAACCGTTTAAACTGAACTGTCCAAAGCGTGTAACATAAATCTTTCGATTAATGTAAATGCATACCTTGGTTGGCCTAGCCGGCCTAAATTGCAACATGATGACGTCAGACTACAAAATGTTAACTATTATTGAGGATTATCTCTCAGGAAATCGAGATATTTACGGATATAGGATATATCCGTAAATATCTCGATTTCCTCGATGTAAGTATGTAGTTTCCTTTATCTATCTCTAGCAGACCCGTCCCAGCTTCGCACGTGTGGTCTGTTAGTCAGGATGAATGTAGCTTTCTAGTGGCGAAAATATTTTTTGAAATTGGCACAGTTGATTTTGAGTTTATTATTCATTACAAACATACACATACTCGTAAACACACAAAAATACAAATCTTTCCTCTTTATATTATTAGTGTAGATAACATCAGTATACCTGTTAATAGGAATAGAAGCACTTTTGCTCTTGCTAATCTTAACAAACTATTAATGTAAGAAAGAGGTAGGAACTCGGTTCCTAGTATATCTTCTCTCTGACTGGAAAATAAAAGCATGTTAGCGAATGAAAAGATTCAAAACTTTGGAAGGGGCGCGCCAAAGTTCACCTAAAATTTAAACTCCGATCATCGGAAACCCGAAAATTGTATTCCTAACATTTTTAATCCTAATGATCACAACTCCTAATTGCACTGTCACTAATATTCGTAATTCCGAATCATTCGACTTCATAATGTCGGTAGCAATAAACATCTATTATACTATTATTTGTTTTCCTATATTTTCTCAACATAAAATTCTTTTACACTATTATTCAAAGTCATATCTTTTTTTAGATTTATTTTTATTTTGTTGGCATATTAGCACGTATACTTGAGGAAGTGCTTGCTTCGCACTCACTAATTATATGAATTGGTTTTTTTTTTTATTAGTTAAAGCGTCTTCTTTAATTTTATTTAAAGCGGTGTGTACCTGAAAAGATATCCATACGTTAGGTTAGGTTAGAACTGTGACCAGCTACTCGCGAGTCGAGCGAGCAAAGCGAGCGGTGCCGCGGCAGCGGCCGGCGAGCGCAACCTGGATATTTGTCGCCAGTATTTTTTTCATAGTGACCCCAACACGACACTCTGACCAAAAACGACTGGGGGCACCCCGACTCGGACAGGTTAGGTTAGAAGGGGATGGCGGGGTCTGAAAGACCCCGCCATCCCCTTCGTGGTTATTTTTTTTAAACCACCCAGAAGTAGGAGCACCGCGAAGCGGTGCTCCGTCGAATTTTCTCGACATTTTACTTTATTTAGTTTGACTAAATTGTCGACATTTTACTGGATTTAGTTTGACTAAATCCAGTAAAATGACTAAATAAAAATATCACCGTAATAATGTTTAGGGATAAAAACGTTATGACAAAAAACAGTAGGAGTTTCAATATATTTACAATAACGATATTATTGATAACAATTTTCGGAAAAATGAGTGTTATGAACATCGCCGGTAGCACTACAAAAAGTATGAATAAAAACTTTAGGGTGAAAAATTTTAGGAAGAGTGATCATTCGGATTACAAATCGTTAGGAAGAACAATTTCGGGTAAACAACTTTAGGTGAGCCAATATGGACCCCTTTGGAAGATCGACTCCGAATTTTTTTGTTTGCCGATGAACTAGCTTTTTGACCAACTTTAATAGAGACACATAAATTGCCTAAAAGCATTTGAATAACGACATCGTTATTCAAATGCTTTTAGGCAATTTAAATTTTATTAAATTAATTTATAATAATATTATATTAAATATAAAATTATATTATTTTTCTTTTTCGATCTTTCGATACTCGACCTTGTGTCGGTCGGTTGAATAGATATCCCGTCCCGCATCCCGCAAGAAAAAAGATATCCATTTCCCCACTACCTGTAGTTTCTTCTTCCTCTTCTTCGTCTATTGTTTGTGCTAGTTGATGGCTGATTTTGTGTGTTTGATGTGTATGAGGTAGATGAATGCTGTGTGATAGATGATTGCTGTGAGGTTGTTACGAGTGATGTTTGTTGTGTGCCTGCTAGTGACGTGTGTGATGTTTGCTGTGTGTCTGGCGTGGACTCCTGTGAGTTTGATGCGCTGTTCACAAACACCGTGTTTCCCAGTACTTTAGTTAGTATGATAGTTGTGTGTATGGCTGCTTGTTTTTGCAAGATTGTTATGTCTATTGTTGCGTTTAATTGGTCTATGTATCTTTGTAGGCTTTTGCTTATTATTCCGGTCGCTCCCACTACTACTGGGATCACAGTGGTTTGCGTGTCCCATAGGCGTCGAATCTCGGTCTTTAATACGTGGTATTTGCTTAGCTTTTCTATTTCTTTGGCTCCTGTAATAAAATAATTATATAATATTATATTATTATAATATTATATAATTATTTTATTTTATTTAAATTTTGAGAACCTTAATATTACTCAAATGTATATACATTTGAGTAATATTAAGGTTCTCATAACATTCAGGGTATCCAAAAAACCATAGCTTCCTTAGGGCGCTCCCTCACCGCGAGCATTCACCTGTAATGTAACGATTCGAACATTCGAAGACAATAGAGCATCAAATTGTGCACTTTTATGTTACATTACAGGCTCGCGGTGAGGGAGCGCCTTTAAATTCCGAAAAAATAAACTTAAAGTACGTAGCCAACTTGATTTCTCTCAACTCGCGCGTTTCCGGACTGTTAAACACCTCCACGTGGTCGCGATACATAATGCTGCTGAAGCTCGAAGAACTTTGTGATTTTCACCGGCGTACGCGCAAACTCTGAACCCGTAATACTTGTGGGTACTCTCCTATTTATGCAGCCTTAAGTATAGCACGTAGTAGGCCCCGGCGAACAACGCCGGAATATTAATAAGCATAGGTGTTACTGTTTATAGTACAAAAGATGTGGAAAATTTGTCGGGACTACGCTCCTCTTTTTTTTTTATTGTCGATTTATGCTAACTAGAGTTGTGTCGTCTGAGCACTTGTTAAGCGTGAGTTTACGTGAGCGAGGTGGTAAGTGTTGCGCACTTAGATTTGATGAGCTTTACTTGGAATGATATTCTAATTTAGGTTTAGTACGATTCGATTTTCTTTCTGATGCATTTAAATCCACGGGTCTTGATGCTTACCTATCTAAAGATTAATTTGTCATAGGTATCTAATAAAAATCCCCCAAGTCCCCAAGCATATGTGTATATTAAATAGATTCATGAGTTCTTGAATTAAGCTCCATAGCAATGCCTTATTCAAACATTCCAAATTCGTACCTAAGTATACAGAGTAACGTCAATTTATCTTGCGGAAGTCTGTCAAAGAAATTTGGTGCAGAGATAGGTACTCGCATAAGCAACCACAGTCTTGCATCGCTTTGAAACTTAAACTTGGTAAAAGTTAAACTGTTTGATCAACGCTGTCGGATACCTTT
Source organism: Agrotis clavis (assembly GCA_954870645.1). Classification (NCBI taxonomy): domain Eukaryota; kingdom Metazoa; phylum Arthropoda; class Insecta; order Lepidoptera; family Noctuidae; genus Agrotis; species Agrotis clavis. The sequence continues at coordinate 3,174,252 of OX940917.1, forward strand.
GTGGCTTTTAATGAAGCTAGTCAGTACAGAGACATCTTCGTCTCGTGTAGGAACTAAATTTGATCTAGTTTTGAAATAGTACTCCAACAGTTTGACGACCAGCATTGTGAATAAAAAAAAACCAAATAAAAAACGACTGCGTATAAAACTAAAAAGCACGTACAGTCACGAGCAATAGTATGTATACACTAAGCAGTATTCAAAAGCGATGTTCTGCTACCATATTGATTAAACGTTTTTCTTTTAATTAGACTTCCATTTCGGAAGCCATACTATTATAAACTAGGTCTTATTTCAAAGTGGAAATCAGTATTTCACGAGGAATTTGCGTTTGAATTTTATTAAGTGTTTACATGTTATTGCTCGTGACTGTACATTCACAAGCACATTTACCTCATTTAGTCAAATCTTCCCAATCGAACATGAACCTTCACGTATTGTGATACAGTTAAAAACATTTGCAGTTTGACATATTGGTCGAAAACGTGGCAAAAAAGCCAGGGAAATGGAAACAAAGTCACTGACTTATAAAAATAGGTAGCTTTCAATTTTAAAGTCAATTTTCAATATTAAGTTCAATTTGTTTTTTTTTTTTTATTTCCTTCATTGTGATCTGAAAAGTTTTTTTTTTACTTACCGTGTTCATATTTCAATCCTAGAATTGGCCATTTAGTTTTAACTGTTGGTTTTTTAAGACGAATAATATCCATTCTGCGGCTTGGGAGATGCGAGGTAAGTAGCCTGTAATAAAGAAATTTAAAAACAAGCACAAAAAACGCAAAAAAAAATCATAACACTTCCTTAGCAATAAAAATAGTTATCGTATCGTGTTTTTTTTACTTTTTAACCGACTTCCAAAAGGTTCTCAATTCAGATGTTTATTTATGTTTTGTTAAAAAGGGTATACATCCCAAATGGTCCCTTGAAAATTTTATCGAAATCGGAATAGCGGTTTTTGAAAAATCAACAAATACCTAAAAAATATCAACAGTGTACATTGTACACCGATTACTCCGAGGTTTGTGGTCTGATTTCGATGCTGTATACCTGCCATTTGGTCCCATAATGGTTTCATTTAGTTTGTGTACATGGGCGATGTTATTATTACCAGTGCTACAGATAACAAAATTCTAGTGCACATGTAAGAAAATTATGCATTTGACATGAATTTGGTAACTAAATAGGAGAAAATAAAAAACTTTTTCAAATAAAAATATAACCGACTTCAAAAACAACTACAAAAAGTTTAAAATGACCTACAAAATAACTTTTCTTTCGAAAGTCAATGGCAAAAAAGTCATTAGACAATGAAATAAAAAACAAAGCCACCGAGTTTCGAAAGAAAAGTTATTTTGTAGGTTAAGTAGATATTTCAAACTTTTTTGTAGTTGTTATTGAAGTCGGTTACATTTTTTATACTTCGAAACCAACCAACTAGATTGTGCTGACTCTATAGGTTACTTTTTAAATCGTTTTGTTTACTGTCGTCTCACAATAAAAAATATTTACTTAAAATAAAATAAAAATAAAAATAAAATAAAATAGCCATTTATTCCACATCTCTTAGAAAAGAATATACATTTGTTTTAAATTAAATCTTTGTTGTACGTCTTTTTTTTTCTTGTACTCGTATGTCTTTATTTTTTTGAGATATGGATCCCAGATTGGGTGAAGGCCTCCTCCAATTTATTCCATAAGTTCCTATCTTTAGCTTTCTCTATCCATTGTTTTCCTGCAGTTTCTACTATTTCATCAGCCCACCGTTTTATTGGTCTGCCTACATTTCGTTTTCCAGTTGGACCCTTCCAACGCGTTGTTTCTGTGGTCCATCTTCTATCGGTATATCGTGCAATATGTCCAGCCCATTTCCACTTTAATGTCAGTGCATGTGTTAGTGCATCGGTGACCTTGGTTTTCTTTCTTATCCTTTCACTTCGTATTTTCTGTATCATTCTAATGTTTAAAATACTTCTTTCCATTGCTCTCTGATTGCTCGTAATCTTTTGTTTCGTTTTTTCTGTGAAGGTCCAGGTTTGGCAGCTGTATAATAGACATGGTAAGATACTAGTGTCCATTACGATTTTCTTCATTTGTAGACTGTAGTTACCTTTTAAGATTTATTTTAATGACCAGAATCTTTTCCATGCCAGTGCTATTCTTCTTGAGATTTCATCTTCGTTGCTAGAGTTGTTAAAAGATATCTGCTTTCCTAAGTAAATGTAGTTATCGACGTAGTCTATGGTATTTTCATTTACTCTAATAGGCTTCTTGTGACTGTTGGTCATTATTTTAGTCTTTTTTGCATTCATTTCTAAGCCGATTTTTGTACTTTCTTGGTCAAGTGTCTGCATCATATCTTCTAAGTCTCCGGGTGTTTCAGCTATTATAACGATATCATCGGCGAACCTTAGATGGTTTAGGATGCGATCACCTATTTTAATACCTTTATGCGACCATTCTAAATTCTGAAATATGTTTTCGAGCACGGCGATGAACAATTTCGGTGATAACGGATCACCTTGTCGTACACCTCTTTCTATATTTATAGATTTACCTCTAGTTTCGAGTTTCACGCAGCTTTGACTTTTTGAGTAAATATATGATAAGATGTTTATATATGTTTGGTTAGCTCCGAACATTTTCAGGGCATTCCAAATTGAGTGATGACTAATACTATCAAAAGCTTTAGAGTAGTCTATAAAACCCATATATAGTGGTTTGTTGAACTCGCGATATTTCTCTATGACTTGTTCTAAAGCCTGGATGTGGTCGGTAGTACTGAAACCGGAACGGAAGCCCGCTTGCTCTATCGGCTGGTACTTTTCAATATTTTCAGTTATGCGTCGTAATATTATAGAGGAGAATAGTTTGTACACACTTGTTAGTAAGCTAATTGGCCTGTAATTACCGATGTCCAATGGGTCACCCTTCTTGAATATCAGTATGATGTCGGATTTACACCATTGTGCTGGTACGGTCTCGGTCTCCAATACCATATTGAATAATTTCGTTAGATGGTGAACGAGAATCGGTGCTCCTAGTTTGATAACTTCGTTGCAAAGACCATCTGGTCCAGGGCTTTTTTCATTCTTTAAGTGTTTGATATATTCGTAAACTTCTCCATTTTCTATTGGTTTGACAGAGTTTGTTTCGTGGTCACAGATAATGTTAGTAGTTTCATGCAATTGGTCCTTGTCCCTTCTTTGGTACAATTTTTTGTAAAAGTTAGTAGCATGATTAATTATATCTTCTCTTGTTTTCGTTTCACCTGGCTGCTTTTTAAGTTTTTGTATCCACGATTTATGAATGCTTAGCTCCTTAAAACCTCGCTTTGTACTCCTGTACTTATTTAAGTTACTTGCTATTACATATTCTCTATGTCTTTGATAGTCTTTCCGAATTGATTTGCTTGTCTCTTTGTATAATCTTCCAAGTTCTTTCTTCATATCTGTATTTTTATATTTTGTATGTTTGAGTTCAGTGCGCCTTTTGATTAGTTTTTTTGTGTCTTCGCTAAATACTCTGTGTCCGTTTCCGTAAGCTTTTTTCCGTGAGCTTTGTTCTGAGCTGCTCAAGATAATATTTTCTAACATATTGTAATAGGTGTTTACATCGGTTTCGCTGTTCAGTTTATCTTTTTGGTTTTCAATGTGTGATTTTAAGTTATTAGTAAAATTATTTATTTCTTGTTCTGTCTTTGGAATGCATGGTGTCTTACTGAAGTGTTTTCTACTGATCTTGGGTAGTTTAAGGATCATGGCGCCTCTAATAAGTTTGTGATCCGAAGGGAAGCATGTGTTGATTACCTCAAAGTTTGTAAAAAGTACGGGTTGATTCGTCATTATGAAATCAATTTCATTCTTTGTTTTAAAGTCGGGTGATATCCATGTCCATTTCCGGCTATTCCTCTTTCTAAAGAAGGTATTGATTATTGAGAGCTTGTATTCCAAGGCATATTCTATTAGTCTTACGCCCCTCTCGTTACGCTCTCCGTAGCCATACCTTCCCATGATTAAAGAATCTTCATTTCTTGGATATCCTATTTTAGCATTGAAGTCTCCCATTACTACTATAATTTTGTCATCAGTTCTAGAATGAGCCTTATCTAAATCCTTATAGAATCGGTTGCGTTCGTCCTCGCTTGATCTCTCTGTTGGTGCATAAACTTGGATTATTGACATCGAAAGTTCACCGAATTTCAATTGCAAAAGGGCTACTCTTTCAGAGATTCCTATGAAATTTACTATGTTGTTTCTGTATTTTTTTGTTATTAAGAATCCTACTCCGTGGAGGCCTTTTGTTTGACCGATATAGCACAAGATGTAGTCATGATATTCCTCAATATGACAACCCAACTTTTTCACTTCTGACAACCCAATTATGTCACATTTAACATTTCTGAGTGCATATGTGAGTTCAAAATATCTCTCTATTTTCGATAGGGACCTTACGTTGAAGCTAGCAATGTTAAGTCTCGTTAAATTATATATTTCTGGTTTGTGTATTTCAATTGGGGGGTAGTGGTCTAATTTCCCACGATGACCAATCGGCTTGGGAAATGTTTTGTTTTTGTAATTTAGTTTAGGCTTAAGTGGAATGTGTTCCCGGTGGCTGATGGTTAATTCCTATGGTTTTTGTTCACTTGAAGGTAGGCTTGAAAAAGATTGGCTTCTTTCCCTCATTTTGTCAAAAGCATTTATTATATTTGGTTTAGTGAAAGGGTTTTGTTTCTTTGGTTGGTTCGTTGTAGTAGGCGAGGTGGAAAGGTTTCTTTTACGTTTTTCATTTCGAGTCTGTCCTTCCTTGACTATAAGTTTATCGTAGTTCAGGACGGCGTAGTTGCCTTTATTCCTTTCTTCTATAAGCTTTGGTTGTAGTTCCCTTCTTTTGTCTACAACTTCTTTTGGATAGTCTTCAGAAACAAACAAGTCGTTAAATTTTTTTCTATTTTCCAGAATATTACATTTTTGCCAATTGTTGACAAATGAGACTAGTACAGGCCTGTCCTTTCCATTTTTATTGTCTGGTTTTCCGATCCTTCGTGCTACATTAATGTCTCTGTTATTGAGAGAAATGTCGAGGTCACTTTTAATTTTTTCTTTCAAAGTTTCCATTAGTTCGGACGAGGTTTTTTCATTTTCTCTCAACCCAAACAGAATTAAATTGTTTGCTCTGTTATTTCTTTCCAATGAAGTAATTTTTCCTTTCAAATATTGATTTTCTAATTTTAGTTCTTCAATTTCTCGCGTGAAGGGTACCAGTTTTTCATCTATTTGTGATATAATTTCTTTCGTTTGTTTCGCCATCTCTATTTTCATCTGATCCAGGAAAGATTGCATATTGTCCATAGTTGTTTTTGATTGACTGCGTTTGCGGAGTATGTTTTACTAAATTATATTACGTGGAATGAAACGTTTTTAAATGCACAGTTTCGTAGTGTCGTTATGTTGGTACTTCAATTTTCTCTATGCTTCACTCAATTTATCTGTCACAAATGTCAATGTGATATGACGTAGACTGACTTTGACATTTACACTTTTGAGTTCAGTTTTAGAATTTCACTGATTTTGTTTTGTTTCTTGGAAGTTTTACTCGATGTGATTATTTCTTGATGCACATTGACACTTTATCTGCACTTAATGCACGCTTTTTTGTTATTTTGTACGGAATTTACAGTTTTTGGATATTTTTTAACGATGCTCCGAAATACAAGGTGTTTACGTTTTTTGCGGATTATTTACTTACTGGGTTTTAAATAAGTTAGTGGTGTTATTATTCTTTAAGGTGAATGCTCCAACCAGCCCGCGAAATTCAAATTTTCTTACGTTTTTTGCAATTTGCAGGCCTGTGACATGTTGTAACTTTATCAAAATATGAATTGCGGCAATAACAAGTATAATTTTAAATACAAGAATGATCAAAAAATTCGCTCCATCAGCTCTCACATAGAAAAGGGGCATGTAAGTTAGATTTCGGAGATTTTAACAATTTACACTTTACCTAGTGCTCCCATCTGCTGGAGAAACAAACTGAGTTCCGTTCCTGCGGGATATAGTATGTCGCTCCACTCCTAGATGGCGTTGTAGGATGTTTTTAAACCGAGTACATAATAATAAATTTTATTATTTGTTTGTCAACAGGAGCCTGTGGTGCCGATGATTTCCAGTGTCGAAGCGGTAACTGCATCGAGTCAAGTCGCCGCTGTGACAACGTATACGACTGCCCGGACCGGGACGATGAGCTAGGTTGCGGTAAGTATCTACATAGGTACAACCTTATGTTAACCTACATACAACTTTTAATGCCCTAAATTCTGCCGCGCTATCGATAAGAGCAGTAAGTATGTTTTGCGTAGTTTTGAGTAATTGGCCCGCAAACTTTTTGTTAAAATTTTTGTTTTTCCAGACTTCTTTTTTTAAGTTATATTAATTGTGATGGTTGAAACGTGTAGCTCAATTAAAGCGCTTTTCTATTATTCACTCAATTGCATATAGATTATAATAGTTTTAAATGACGAAAATCCTTTTAAATCTAGTGTTAGTTGAAGCAACTGAAATATCAATTGCAAAGAATAACATCAGTAAGTACTAAGTTACTGCTGTTATTATAAGCAACTCATACTAGGTTTAGGTTATCGCTTAGGAATAAAAACGAAGTGTTAGATAAAAACGTTTATGTTTATTAATATTTCTTTACTGACGTATTATTAATATATTAAATAACGAGGTTTCACTAGTTTCATTATTAGAGAACAATAAAATTTTAAGAAAATAAGCTATTATGCAAAGGGGATAGCAGATTTTAGTATGGAGGGTGGCCCTATCGGTCACTCGTCATTTTGTTTTTTTTTTCAGAATCGCGGTGCACAACCAAAGTTATATGTAGGTATATTTAGATGGAGGTCACTTAGAGGAACAATAAATTTTTCGAACATAATATCCTAAAGCGTCAGGTTACGGTTTAGGTTAAGTTGTCGACTTTATAATCAGTGAACAACTTTAAAACCTGACGCTTTAGGATATTATCTACAACGTACTTTTTGTTCATCTAAGTATCCTCTATCTAAATACATAATTTTCGTTGTGCACCGCGACAGTATACACAGTTACACATCGACAGTATACACAGTTACTGCACCATAAGTTAAGTAAGAGTAAAACCTAAATGATAGAGCTTTACTTACAAACCCGGAGTAACTATACTTACTGTTGTTATGTTATGGAAGATTTGTAATTTTTTGGACTTACTGCCTTTATCCTAAACGAAATTTACTGGTTCCCGATAAGCTATTAAAACAGGTGTCAGCACATCTGGTAGGGCTCATTACGCTGATTCAGGATCAATATTTAACTCATTTTGTAAAAAAAATCACTTAAGCTATTGTCGAACAGACAGAGCGAAGCGAATGCGATCCGAATCCTGTCATATAAAAAAGCGAAAGCGGTCCGATTGTCTATGTGACAGGCTTCAAACAATTCCATAAATTACAAACTAAAAGCTTCGGCACGCTTTTCAGTTTGACAAAGGCATGACTGCTAATATCGCTAGCGCGGCAGAATTACTGTACTGAGTTTTGACTTTTTATAGTACAGTGAAACCTGGTTATGTGGGACCTGGATAAGTGAGAAACCTCCATAACTGGTACTCATGCTGAAGTCCGAACACTTTGGCACTATATTACCTCTGTTAGTGGGACGAAGCGAACCTCTATAACTGGGATTCGTTCTTTCGATTTTATCGTCATAGTTACCTCTATAACTGAGACAGCAAGTAAATTTTACATGTATTAACCTCTGTAACTGAGACAACATCGTTTTGTTTGTTTAATTACTTAGTCTTATTCTACCCGCAAATTCTGCACTTAACTAATTTTGAGCATCAATGACCTTCAGTTTTAGTTTTGCTTTACTATCATACGGATGTTTATTTGAAAAATGCCGATACGAAGGCTCAAATTATCAATAATCCAGAATAAAAAAAAAACATTTTTATTTGATTCATTTTTGTACTGCATATTAAAAAAAAATTACATTACATTACATTCAGTAACTTTTTTACCGACTTAAAGAAAAAGGAGGTTATTGATTCCTAATAAATATTAAAATTAACGTATAATGTTTACATAATACGTTATTTTATTTGATAAATCGCACCTCTTTAACTGCGAGAGAACCTGCATTCTGACCTCTATTAATGGAACCCTCTGTAAATGAGACAGATATTTATTTATACCTGGATATCTGAGACAGTGCGTAAGTGGAATACCTCTTTAAGTGAGACAGATTTGCAGGTCCCTTGAGGACGTCTCACTTAACCAGGTTTCACTGTATTTGTTTTGGTGAAGTTTAATCAACAGTAAGACGTGTGAGTGTGCTTTTGGCGACTAGCCGCAAACTGTTGGCCGACTTCAAACATAATATAACCAGACAGTCGATTTTCTCGAGTAGTATTTAAGTACCTACTACAAGTCGGCACATATAAATCGTTTAGTCGGTTGAAAGTTGAAACATAAAATAAATTATGATCTTAACTATTATCTTTAATAAATTTCTATATTGATATGTAATACAAGGTTATGAGATAGGTAGGTAGCGATATTGTATTTATTTTTTAACTTTGTCGTACCTATACAGTTCCACTGGGTACTAACTAAATGTATCGATTATAAATACTGGTATCAAAAGCGATTATACCGGTAAAAATTTAGATAAAAAAAACATATTGACATTTTTATCACTCTATAGTATGCCGATCCGATGAATTCCGTTGCGAGGGTGACGGCGTCTGCATTGAAGAACGCAAACGATGTGATGGCGAATATCACTGTGCGGATGGATCTGACGAACGAAACTGTGGTAAGTACCTCTTTGGTGAAGCCAGAGTCTACCAACGAGAGACTATGAGCAACACAAACGATTCTGCCAAGTTCTAGCAAATCTGCAAGATATTGGAAGAAAATAAATAAGAAGTTAGACCATTTTGGAATGAATGAAATGTCAAAAATGCATGAGCATAGCAGTAGGTATATCGCATGAGATACTAAACAATAAGACAACAGATGAAATTAGGTACAAATGGCGAGGACTATGTCAAGAAAACCAACGGACTGGAACCTGTTTGATAAAAAAATGCTTTTCTGACTAAATTTCTTGTGCTAGCTCGTAATATCCTGTTCTGATCAGAAACAAGGTAATTAATGTGATATTTTTACACGCTGCTTTTGTGGATATTTTTACGGTAAGTCTCAACGGCTATATGGTGGGCCGGTCACCATGTCTGTAAGGACGCTGGGCGGTTCAGGTGCCGTGATGGCTCCTGTATATCTATCTTACTCCGCTGCGATGGTTTCAAAGACTGCAAGAAAGATGGCAGCGATGAAATCGGATGTCGTAAGTATTGGCTTGAACGCAACTAACCGTATTGTGGTTTTGTTTATTCCCAAATAGATTGATTGTTTTAAATTGGCAAATAATAAAATTAAAAGCATATAAAATGCATTTTCGTCGTTTAATATCTGTTGTGTGAGTTTAATAAGAAACATTGTAAAATCTTTGTTTACTTCATTGTTAGTTTTTCAATTTATTTCTATTATTAATTCTTCTATCTTTTTGTTAATAATTATTGTGCAAACTAAATGCATTCTGTATGACAAAAAAAGCTCTATTTTACTAAATCAACATTGATTAAATATCGACTTAGCTACTTATTCATTTTATATAAAGTTTTAAATTAGCTTTCAAGAAATACTATACATAATTAAAATTGATAAACAAAACCACATAAACAATGGTGAGGATATTAAATTCTAACCCAATAACACCTTGTACATGTAATTCTAAAAGCATGCAGACAAGACCAATGGCAATGTGATCATGGGAGCTGTATCAAACGGAGTAAGCGATGTGACGGACGGGTTGATTGCCCCACAGATAGGTCGGATGAAAGGAACTGCATCGGTAAGACATCCAATCATCCAAACCCATAAAGATTGAACAAACACTTAGTCCACCCCCAATAAACCTAATAATTATTTCATTACAATCAGATAACGTTTCAAGCTCCATTATAGTATTCATTCACGTTATTATCACTGAAACTATGTCTTACCTCATGCATGATAGAGTTTAAAATGAACATCCGAAATCTCATTTAAATCATAATGATTAGTTTACATGTATGGCTTTGCATGTATTTCCAGCCACTGGCTACTTTAAATGCAGGAGTGGAAAAATCATATCCGAGTCTCTAAGGTGCAATCGTCATTATGATTGTACGCCGGGAGATTTTTCTGACGAACAGAACTGTCGTAAGTTTACTTTTCGTTCAGGGTTCTTGCTATTTGCTTACTATCTGTTAATTTTACTTTTCTAAATCTGTTTTCATTTCGACTTTATTTTCATATTATCCTTTTCTTTCCAATGACTCTCCATGGTGATTGGTTTTATCATTTCAATTTCTAAAACAGATTTTTATTCTTCTCATTCATTTTCTTTAATCTTAGTTTCCGAATTGCTGGTTATTTGTCAGCTCTTCAAGTAATCAATATGAACGCAGTATATTTCTTTTACCGGCTAGCTTGTGGTGCCAGCGACTTCAGATGTGATAATGGATACTGCATTCCTGCATCCAAGCATTGTGACAGAACCCATGATTGCCAAGATGGCTCTGATGAACGTGATTGTGCCTATGGTTTGACCTTTTTCCAAATTTAAAAAAATACATATTTTTGTAAAAATTTTTTTAGATATCAATAATTTGAAAAGGTGACGGTGAATCTTTATACCTCCCTTTAGCATGAAACTCCTCGATCTAATTTTTACATTCAGTTGCTTAATTAAATGCACAGCATTAAAGCTGCACTTGACTAGAATTAAATAATCTCCATAACATTGATTATTGAATGTAAACTTGACGCGATCGCCAGTTAGACGTAAACGAAACCGAACCTGAAGAAACCTTTGAAACAAATTAACTTTCTTTTGCTGGGCATTCGCATCAAGTTTTTCATTTTAAATGACTAAAATTTAACTGAACAGTTTTAAGTCATTTATCGAATGCTTTAATTTATTATTACTATTTTATGGCACTAGGGAGGGGTTATTGTTTATGGTGACTCCCTTCCTAGTGTATTTATGTGGTTATGGCGCACTATTATGGCAGGCCCAGTTTGCATGGCTTATGAATATGAATGCACGAGTGGATATTGCGTGCGAGCCGAGGCAAGATGCAATGGAACAGTGGAGTGTGATGACGGCTCCGACGAGACCAGCTGTGCTTGCAAAAGGGACCAATACCCGTGTCGGGACGGTTCTTGTATAAATATAGCCTATCTATGTAATGGTCGGGATGATTGCAGTAAAGGTGAAGACGAGTACAATTGCGGTAAGTCATGCTTGACGACTGTCTTTTTATGAATTAATTTGATAACCGTTGAAATTCATCGAAATAAATCCCTTTGATTTAGTCGAAATCCTTTTTGTTTATGTTCTTTTGGGCACCATTATTAATAAAATAACAATTGAAGACAAACGCACGCCAATGTAGGTAGTTATGAATCTTCACTACCAAACATCAAACTATTTGATGTCCGGTAATAAGAACGAATATTCTTTCTTTGTAGTCATCATATTTGTGTAAATATTTAGGGGCTCATGAAGAGGACCATTGGAAATGCATCGATGGTGTATATGTTGTAAGTTATCGGAGAAGATGCGACGGTCAGTACGATTGTCCTGATCATTCAGACGAGAAAAACTGTGAACCGTCGAATGTGATAAAAGGTTCACATTTGAATTAATTAAATAGAAGCATGTGCACGCATTACGCATGAATACTTTTATATCCATTTAGATTTTAGCAGCGGCCTTTATATTTGTTCTGGTTCTTGTAGTTAGCTGATACATTCCGATCGAATTATACTCGTTTTTCTATGACTTTTACAGCTACAGTATAATAATTGTCTATTAATTGTACATACATTGAAATTCTTCTTCGATGATTTGTTCTGCAAATGGTAACAGCCGTAGTTACTCGCAATGTGTTAATCACACTGGGGGTTCGGGATTCGCGACGGACGAAGAGTTAAAACATTTCGGTGTTTTCAGGATCGTGTCCACCCGGAGGTTTCATCTGCAATGCAGGATCTCGTGTCCAGTGCGCTGAAAGATGTAACAATGTGCGCGAATGTGATGGTGGTGAAGATGAGGAGGGCTGTGAAGGTACATTGAGTTTAGCTATAAAATAAATTGTACATTTTTGTTAGAAGACACAATAAAATCGTTCAGAGTAGTACCATCAACTTTGATCATTCACTCGCGTCTTTTAGTCGTAATGCTGACTGTATCCAAGTCATAGGGCAGTTTGTAATATCACCTTATAATGACGGAGTTTATGGTAAAATCTCTGAATAACAGCGCTACCCCCTAATTAGTCAATAAGGTAGACATTTGCGATAAAACGATAGGAGAGTCGCCGAAAAAGGTATGGACGAACTTTAGGGGTAGTGTTGTATGTTATTGTTTATGAATTAATTTTCTGAAGCTGTATAAAATATTACAGTCGCATTCATTGTTAATAGAAATATAATATTCTGATCATTACATTTAATGCTGGCTGTTGTACTGGGAAAAGATCGCAGTGAAATTTCTCTTTTCCTTTTGTGATTTCAATGCGGTCTGTTTCAACTACATAAAACACAGTATTTCTATAAATTAAACATGTTATTAATTGCGAATACTTATAATGCAACTGCAATCGGTGCCATGGCAAACAGCTTTGCGTCCATTTGCGACAACCTGCGAATCTTATGACTATTTCCGTTATTTGCTTTAAATGTTTACTTTTTTATGTTTATTGTATTCAAATGAGTCGTATTGTTTTTAAAGCGTGTCACCAATGCGACGGCAGGTGTATTTCGACCAGTCAGATTTGCGATGGCCGGCGCGACTGTACCGATGGATCTGACGAAGAAGAATGCTACAATTGTGACCGACCTGATGACTTCAGGTAACTGACAACATGGAGTTAATTTCTTAACTACTTAAACTTCTTGTATTTTTCTCAGGTCTGTGTTAATTTTAATGCGAACTTCTATGTCAATGCCTACAGCGAAATATGCATTATGCGAATGTTAGAAATTGCGTTTTCATGCAGCCTCATCTTCAGATTTTTGTAAACTAATGTTTTTATTTTAGATGCGACTCCGACGAATGCATTACGTACTTACAACGGTGCAACGGTATACCTGAATGCATGGATGGCAGTGACGAGAGGAACTGTAATGAGACTATGATCACCTCTCCTGACCGTACGTTTTTGAAATTCTTGCTTGGTTATGTTTTAAAACAAATCTTTGTTATGTCACAGTTTTTCCTGAGATACTTAGTGAATAGCACCGTCTGAGTCTCCTAATACATAAAATTATTAATTAGTTGTTCAGTAGTTCGTTTTAGTCTCATGTATGTGTGCTGAAAGAATCTTTGTTAACTCAAACGATAGGTTACCAATGTGAACTCTATGTTAGCACAGGGCAGCAGCGCCGTCGCTGAGGCGTCTGCATAAACAATATTTGTTTGTACATTAATAAGTTTTTATTAATTAATTTGTTTATTCTCTCTTCTTAAGACAAGTCTTATTAATTACCCCCGTCCTCCAAATTCATATGTTCAATACTAGCGTTTTATTGCAGAGCCTTGCACGTTGGAGCAATTCAGATGTGTGTCCGACAATGTTTGTATCGACCAAAATTTCTTCTGCGATAATCACCCTGATTGTGTGGATAATTCTGATGAAGCTAACTGCCGTAAGTAAAACATATATGTTCTTCAACATACTAATTAATTAATCATTAGGAAAGAAAACGAAGAAATTATGTACTTATTATTTTAAAAAATAATTGGAAGGATGTAGCGCATAATAGTGATCGTTGAAAGGAATTGGGAGATGACTTTGCCCAGCAGTGGGACAGTACAGGCTAGTAATGGTAATAAAATATATAATTTTAAAATTAAATTACTAACTAATGAGAAAGGTGTATTACAACATGAGTGTTTTTTTAAACTTCCGACATTTGTGTCGTTAAGAGTATAATTTAATAATAATTGTACTCTTAGCTATTTCATAACTTGATTAATTCTGTCTATAGTCAGTAGATTCTTATGGACTGATTTATCTAAAGAGCAACAAATAGCAAATAATTGGTAGTTATATACAAATTGTCACAATCTAATGAGAAAATATTAGAACATTTCGACACTATCACACCGTTTTAAAATTATGAAAATAACTTATGCTTGTTATTGACTATCCAAGGCCTTCATATTGTTAAAAAATAAAATCTACAGGACCGTATTTTATTGTAAACATAGTCTAAATGAAACAGTAAAGTCAAAAACGAGCATCAGACAATTTCGATTGGTATTTCCAAATAATTGGTAAGCACAGAGCACTAACACGCTTTAGAAACTAAAGAAGCACTAAAAATAATTGCACTTTACGAATCACCACTTAGGCCACTTGCACCATTTTGCCCTAAATGCATTTATTAGCGTTAAATGCATTTAGGGCAAAATGGTGCAAGTTTCTTGAAACATCGTTTTATTTTTGTCAATTGCTTAAAGGTGATAAAGACAGAACGATGTAAATATAATTAACGTTTAATGCATTAGTATTTGTGGTACAAATGAGCTTAACTGGCACATTTGCTCTTGAAACTAACACCGCACCACGCACTTCTAGATGCTATTCGTGCCTTCCATTGAATGGTACTTCTTTTTCTTCTTCCATAACGGCACTAACACACAAGTATTAGCTTATGCCGTGTTAAAATCTTTAGCCAGTCTGTAAGGTGGTATGAAAATCCAAGAAATACACCAAAAAGTATCTGTTTTCGTGTATGTAATGCTCATAAGCGAAAATATTAAAAGTCAAAGTCGTATAATAAAAGTCAACAACGATTCTCAAAGCTTTATAGAATTAAGCAAAAAGGTGCTGATATAAATTGGCCTTGTTAACAGTAGAAAAAGACATAACATTGCAGGGTAGTACGAAAAATTGGGAATTTTACGTGTGAAAATTAGATTTAAAATTACGTATAATGCTATGATAGGAAGGTTGATTTTCACAATGGGTGTCCAGCTTGGTACATGACGAGAGCTTCGAGGTCGCCTGTGATGGCAGAGTGCCACGACTCGGAGTTTACCTGTTACGACGGTCGGTGCATTCCTCACTCGAGGCGCTGTGACAATCTATACGATTGCTACGATTTTTCAGATGAACAGAACTGTATAAATACCGGTATCATACTCTTTTTTGAACTGCCACATCTGAGTGTAACAACCGCTGTCAGCAGATCCTTAAATATAATTAATAAAATTACGGTTCAGGCTTCGAAATAGGGCTGTAATGACAAGTTCATAGGCTTAAAAACTGTAAGATCTTGGGCCGTGTCATCTTGATGAATGTTAATAATAAATATCTCACTGAATCCAAATATCCAAAGGCTATCACAGACATAGATACAATGTTGTTTCAAATGAAGGGCAGCGCGTCATTTTGTCCCATCGTAAATTAATTTGGCTTATGCTTACCTTATATTAATGCTCTTAATATTCAGGTTATAATATATGATAATACAAAACAAATTAAATGATAGCGATGTTAACATTACACTTAGATGTGGAAGTAATACATGAAGCAGATATTTTGGAATGTGGTTTGATTGGAATAATGTAATTTAGTGGACCCCGATTGATTTTTGATTATTTCCAAGCGAACAGTTTATTATTTCGTATTATTTCCATACATCGTAAAATAATATCATAATTGTATGTATGTTAGTTTCATTTCAGACCAACCGTTAGGATTTTCATACCTGTTTCACACCTCTTTTTTTATCAACATTTTTCCTTATTTTTTTTCTTCTTTTGCTCCTTATCAGCCTCGCCAAGGGTTCGGCTGCTAATATTTCGCCTCGAATGTAATAAAAAAGTTTCCCCACTTGTATCGAAATGTACTATTGTGAACCTAATGAATGAAATTTTGTATTAACTGAAGATCCCTTGTTGCGAGCAGTTTCAAAAATTAGTTTCACAGTATCCCGATGGACTCAAACTATCCAGAAAAATCATAGGGAACTGATGAAATGGGCCATTGTGCTTGCTTCATAATTTATTTCATGTCGTATTTCTTGCACGTTTTAAATTTTTCTAACTATCCTGTTTTATTTTTATTTCATGATTACGATTGTAAAAGATAACAGTCATGTTGTGCATTTAAGAGTAACTAAATTCTTGGGGCGCCTTTATGCCATAAAAAGGGCGGGCTGCGACTGTAATGGTGCGACCGCGCAGTCCCTCAAACTATCATTGTTAATCCAGTACAATCGTAAGAGGACTTACTTAGAGTGCTACTGAGGCTGAGGCCAGACGAGAGTTAATTATTGAGTTGCTGGTCGCGAAAATTCGGTGTCTGGTACAATAAAGACCATTCTAGGTATATGCGTCGCGAAAGACCTTTTCTATGACACCGACCGAAATTACGCGACTCACAACTTAAAAATTGCGCTAGTCTGGCTTTAGGATTGCTACTTACAAGGACTTTTTGGTGCTCGATTATCATTTTGTTGATAGATTGCTGCCTAAAATATTTATGCGTTTGTTTTGTGAAATGAATGTACGGGATAAACAAAATGACGTCACAAGTTCCGAGTATGGCCACATACCAAGAAGTCCTTGTACTTGTTTAGTTATGGCTGCTACATACGTAAAATCTTTACGTTTGGACTGTACAGTTTAAACTGTACGGTAAGTCTAATTTTTCTCGTACACACTCATGTAGATTTATCGTTGCAGTTTGAACTGTACCGCCGTAACGATTTTTTGTAACGTGTGTAGCAGCCCCTATAGTGTGATGCCATTCCTGCACGTTTCCGTTTCCACGGAGTTAGAACCTTTTCGTATTAATATCCTCTATTAGAAACTCCACATTAATCTCGTCAATTTAACTTTTTAGCCTGTCCGGAAGATAGCTTCCAATGCCGAAGTGGTGAATGTCTCCAAACATCTGCATTCTGTGACGGTAATGCAGACTGCCAGGATGGTTCTGATGAACTGAACTGCCCACCAGTTGTTACCACCTCAAGGGTACCGGTCACCCCTGACCCGTATTACACTACAGAACGATATCCTAGATATCCCGACACAACGACCAGCAATGATTTCTACTCAGGCAGATTCCCTGACGGTGACAGTGGAGGCAGTAGATACCCTGACGGTAGCAGTGGCAGTGCAGGCGGTAGATACCCTGACGGTAGCAGCGGCGGTGCAGGCGGTAGATACCCTGACGGTAGCAGCGGTGGTGCAGGCGGTAGATACCCTGACGGTAGCAGCGGTGGTGCAGGCGGTAGATACCCTGACGGTAGCAGCGGTGGTGCAGGCGGTAGATACCCTGACGGTAGCAGCGGTGGTGCAGGCGGTAGATACCCTGACGGTAGCAGCGGCGGTGCAGGCGGTAGATACCCTGACGGTAGCAGTGGCGGTGCAGGCGGTAGATACCCTGACGGTAGCAGCGGCGGTGCAGGCGGTAGATACCCTGACGGTAGCAGCGGCGGTGCAGGCGGTAGCTACCCTGACGGTAGCAGCGGCGGTGCAGGCGGTAGATACCCTGACGGTAGCAGCGGCGGTGCAGGCGGTAGATACCCTGACGGTAGCAGTGGCGGTGCAGGCGGTAGATACCCTGATGGTAGCAGCGGCGGTGCAGGCGGTAGATACCCTGACGGTAGCAGCGGCGGTGCAGGCGGTAGATACCCTGACGGTAGCAGCGGCGGTGCAGGCGGTAGATACCCTGACGGTAGCAGCGGTGGTGCAGGCGGTGGATACCCTGACGGTAGCAGCGGCGGTGCAGGCGGTAGATACCCTGACGGTAGCAGTGGCGGTGCAGGCGGTAGATACCCTGATGGTAGCAGCGGCGGTGCAGGCGGTAGATACCCTGATGGTAGCAGCGGCGGTGCAGGCGGCAGATACCCTGACTCTGGCAGTAGCACCGGCGGTGCAGGCAGCAGATACCCTGACGGTGGTAAGTAATAGATAGGTACTCAGTATACCAATTTTTTTTTGGAAATTTTTTATGCTCCCTAAAATAATTCACAGTTTATTGTGTAAGTGACCATAATGAATTAAATTAGTAGTTCCCACATCTATAAATATTAGGGTTCAAAACGGGATATTTACCATGTTTATTATTTGTTTTGAGTTTCCGATATTTCGGCACTGGTAAATATCCCGTTTTAAACCCTAATGTTTATATTAGTGACCAAGTCAGTCTAAAAAACTTATAGTTCCCACATCTGTTCACCGATTTAATTAGGTCCCTAATAAATAAATTTTCGCAAAGGTATCCACTTATTGCTTAAAGGTACAAATATAATAAAAAATAAGATACTGAATTGCGATCCAGAGCAATTCATTGTTCTGAAAAAAATAACGATAAATACATTTAGTTACTGTTTGATCATTGATTTTGCAAACTGTCACTACTTAACAATAAATGTTTGGAGTGTCATTTAGGCTGAATGGTAAGTAATTTTTCTACAGACTTTCGGGTTTAAACTATCAATTCCGTTTACTAGGCCGCGCCTGCAGGCACCCACATCAATGGCGATGTGAAAATGGTCCGTGTATTCACGTATCCCAGCGTTGTGACGGTCACATCGACTGTCCCTTCGACTTCAGTGATGAATTTGATTGTCCCTACCACAGTAAGAAATCGACTGAATGATCTGTGTTGTAATCTTCTAGTCGAGGTAGATCATTAACATAGTTTAACAGGGACAGACCCCTCATCCTTATTTAACGGATTCTGTATTATTCTTACTAATACTAAGTCACGTTTGCACGATGAATCATTAAATGCTTTAAGCCTATTTAAATCAGCATAATGTTTAAACGTCAATAGCGTCCACAGAGCGAGCAGCCTCGCGAGGCATTTGCCGCGCGAAGCAGCTCGGTTAGTGTGGACGTGTCTCGGCCGAGGCAGGCGCGCGCTGCCGCGGGGGAATGACCGAGCGCCCGAGCCATCCAGTGTCGGCTTTTTGTTTTGCTCGCGTATATTGTTTCATCCTCGGTCGAGAAACAATAGGAGTGTCCACACACAGCGAACAGCCTCGCGAGGCAGTTTCTTCGCGCGGCAATTGTCTCGCGAGGCTGCTCGCTCTGTGTGGACGCACATGATCATTGAAAAAGTGACACTGTGAAGACATTTAGCAGTAAACGTACTCGTAGGTCCTAATTTTGTGATTTGCAGTGCAAGCGAACTTAAACGTGAAAGTGAGTTTGTGGGTACATATTTGAATATCGAAGATTAAAATATCGATGTTCAAAACATCGAAAATGAAAATATCGAACGACCATAAATTCGAAAATTAAAATATCGAAAGTTTATAATATCGAATGGTTAAATGATCTACGTCCAATATATCTAAAATCTAAATATCTACAAAAGTTACATCGAAAGATCTAAATATCGAAATACAGATTATCGAATGTCCTAGATATCGACGTACAGATTAACAAGGTAAGTCGACGGACTTACCTTGCCTTTTGACTAAGGATGCAAAAGCGAGTCTGACTTCCGGTTTCTGTCCGATATTTTCAACTTGTAGGTATTTTTAACGTAGATATTATGAACTTAGTTATTATGAACTTCGATGTATTAAACGTTGATATTTTGAACTTAGGCATAATGTCATTCAATATTTTGAATCATTCTACATTTTAATCAATCAACATTTCAATCTTCGACGTTTTAAGCGTAGATGTAACACTTTTCGATATTTTGTTACAATCGATATTTAAATTTTCGATGTTTTGAGCATCGATATTTTAAGCGTAGATATTTTAATCTTTGATATTCGAATATGTACCCGACTTTGTATATGTGGATTTTAAAACAAATAACACATAACACTAATGAGCGAATGACTCAGAAAGTCCCGATTCAGACAAGGAGACAATTCAATTCATTATTATGTGTACGTCTTTTTCGTGTCAGTAAATGTGTTTGTAATTTATAATCATCCTTTAATCAGACGCCTAAATAGTGCGTCGTGTTATTTTAATCGGGGAAAAGAAATTTTGAATAATTACTGAATATAGCGAACGAAAAAGAGAATCTTTCGAAATAAATATTTGAATCGCAGACGCACTGATCATTGTTTAATAATTATAATTACTCCTTCGATAAAAATCTTTTTTTAAATGAATGAGCTACGTTAATCAAAACTCTTGCATTGAATATGTTTCATCAACATTTAATTAAAACGAGTTAATTTGAATTTTCGACGACCAGATTACATTATGAAAATGATCTTTTTTATTAATATGTAATTTAGTGAAAGGCTCGTGTTTGTCCACTACCTATTTCATCGTACGGTTTCTTATGTGCGCTCAATAAAAATATAGATAGAAAATGCATTGTAGGTAATGGTTTGATGTATTGCCTACAGATAGTACGAGTACATGACAGCGTATAGCTTGTAGTCCGATGATGGAAAGGGGCAGCATACGGTTTTACTTCTAACGCACGGTTTTCGATAAAAATTTGAGGTTGTCAACTCGGCATTGATGTTCAAGGCTTTGGAACTTTGAGACCAGGGCCTCAAGTCTGCTAATTTTATTTAACTCACATGCTATTGATATTCAATTGAGACTCAATCACGACTCCATTACGATTAGAACAAATTTGGTATTCTGCAAAAACTTGTATTTAAGCTCAATATAGTCGTAATGGAATCGTAGTGTAATTGTAATTGACTCTCAGTTGAACAGTCATAGGTTAGAGAGTGTAGAATACCGATAAAGTCCACAATCGATTTACAATTGTAACACGATTAAAGAGCAGACTAGCAAACATATTCTGATAGCAGTTCAATGGAATGTCACTGGAAAACCATTGGTTTTAAATTAGTAGCAGAATACCAAATATAGTTAAAACTGCTACTGGATCCAATTGCTATTCAATTGAGTCATTATTCAATTAGCAGACTTGGGGCCCAGATCATCGTTGCTGAAAATAATTAATACCTTGAAAATGTTTGCCACTGTTTGAACAATAACTTTTCTCTTTACTTACAAAATAGCTGCCAAATTATTGGTTATGTATGACAAAATAATATATAATTATTAGTTGTTAAATGTTAGCAATATAATAATTTGATGAAACGTATTTCATGTTATCGAGTTTCAGAATAACGTTGTAAAAAAGTAACAAATAAAAAAATACTGTATCACAAACGTATTTAAACTATGCGTACTCGTAGCTTTTTGACTTTGCGGCGCTTAAATACTGAAGTTGCTAGTCAGTACTACTTATAACGTATTAATTTAATAACGATGTATTTTAACATTTGAATGATAAATATAATTACATATATAAAATAAACTAATAATTTTGAAAGGTGAGATGATTAATATAATGATGATATTATATTGTACAGCTGTTATAAAACAAAACTAACTTAGTTTTAAGACACACGGTGTATAGTATTACTGACACTGTACAGAATGTTAGTTAAAAAAGTATACACTCTAATTATCTAACTCTGGAATGTCAAACATTAACTTGAATTTCTTGTTGGTAAGCAACATAATTACATAATATATTACGATATAAAAATGTCTATAGTAAAAATAAGACTGAAAAATATACTGAAAAACAGAAAACTTTAAAAATTCACCGTGTCTGATTGTTATTTTATTTCAGGCCCTCCTGCTCTGAACTTGAAGACCTACCCACCGGACCAGTCTGTTAGACAGGGTAAGTCCTTTGCCAGCTCCAATATAATGAAACACGATGAAACAGGAAACAATGTTTTTTATTTTGAAATGTTCGCCTCACTAGGAATTTCCCCTCACATAAACAAACACCCAGACCCGGAAAAACTACATAAGGGCGCATAACCAGAAAGCTGGCAACGTCGCTAATAGCTGTCAAATATTTACAAGTTTTAATTAATTTGGCAATGTTACTGTATGGAAATGAGAAATATGGCTCTGTAGTGCACTAGAAAATTGATATAGGAATACAATCAAAACACTGAATTTGATGTTGTAACCGTTTCAGGTGTATAAAAGGCATTTGGAAAGTTTCCAAATGCTTTTTTTGCGCCTAAAACTATATATTCGGTGTTACGATAATAATTATTGCATTCCCTTATCAATTTTTTAGTGCACTACAGAGCCATATTTCTTATTTTAATACAGCAAGTTTGTAAAATTAATCAAAACTTTTTAATATTTGACAACTATTTGCGACGTTGCCAACTTTCAGAATAAGCGCTCTTAAATAGCACAAATATTTGTTCCTTTCGGGGACCGACCCGCGACACGCTGCGATGCAGTGGATCGCTTAGCCACTGCGAAACTCGTGCCACAGGGTTAGCGCAGTGGTCGCACGATACAGGAGAAATTCTTAGTGAGGGGCAAAGAAAGAGAATTACTTTACCATTATTAAAAAATGAGTTACAACATAGATATATAGGTAATTCAGCTATAAGCTACTAAAATGTACGGTAAAAATAGTCACTGCGCCAAACAAAATGAAATACACTAGGTATGTAATTTGTAATTTTCGTAACGCTCACCGTTCTGAACTTTTCACAGGACGGTAAATACTTACATAGAATTGTTTATAAAATATTTTATTTGTTGACCACATTTATAGCAGCTTGATTTTTGAAGTAACGTACTTGGAAGGTATGTATCGTATTATATGAAAATGTCTGCTTAGAATGGCTTAGACTATCTGTCTTCGAAAATTTATGTAAATATTTGTTGAAATGTTAGTCAATAAACAGTTAAGATGTCCTTCAGAGAAAATAAGCGATTACGTCGTCATAGTTATTATTTTTTTGAATAGGACATATAATTATATTATATTTATTAGGATAGGTAGGTATCTCCAGTGTTTTCTAAAAATTTATAATTAATACATCTTCTTGTTATTTCTTTCATGGTGGTGGACAGTGCACTCTGGTGAGTCGGTTTGCCTGGTTTTATTTTGGGCAACCAAATCATTTAACATGGGTTTTTCATAATATTTTCATTTTACAGCTTCATAATTTATTGACTTAAATATATATATATTATTATTTTATACAACGTTATAATCGATTTTAAGGCTTATTAGTACTACAATAATGATTAATATTGGGATAAGTTAAACATAGTTATAATTTGTTTTACTCTTTTGGCTACAATACAATTTTTGGAGCAGTTTGAGTTTGCATAACAGAATGAGCAGTATTATTAATACCAAAAATAATAATTTTCTTAATTAGTATGAGTTCAGAGTTTGTTTCATGTAATGAGTTCATATCACTATAGTTATTTATTTCATAATATTATTTTAATAAGGGTATCACTGCATGTTATTTTTTTTTAAGAAAGGAATGAATTCATAATAAATAGTTATAATATACATTATAATAACAATATTACATATTTATCGTAATGGAATAATATATTTAAGTAGTAGAAGGGATTTTTGAGTACTATAATTAACATTTAAAAATTACAATTATGGGTGTTAATATTGACGAATTATTAACATCTAAGATACATGAGATACTAACTTAATTACCTACATGAAAAATTGAAGAGGGGTTTAAATAGTTAAAAATATAATTATTTACGCCTTCCATTAAAAAAAAAACGGAATAAACGTAGGTACACTAAAAAAATGTCAACACTGTTGTTTTTTGTTAAGTGTCTTGTAAACAAAAATATAAGAATTCTACTTTAAGAAAAATGTACTCAGTGGAAAATGCGTTGTCACCAATATTACTACATATTTTTATATAAATATAGCTTGAACTAAATTCAAGGGTTTAGTGATGATTGCTGCACGTTTTGAGCAATTATTTGCTGTAGTTTCATTTAGATGTACCGGCTATCATCAATCTAATGGATTCATGAAGTATTTAACCAATCGGTAAATTCCAAACACAACTTTGGATACCAAACCTAACAGATTTTTACCAGAATCAGGTGTTCACAGCCCATTACGAACCAGTTTGTTCGAATATATGTCGTTTAAACATCGTGTCTATACACAATTATAGGTATAAACACATAGACGAAACCACTGGGTTAAGAAGCAATAAATTTTGCATTAAAGAAGTTAAGAATGTTATGAAATAATAAAAAAAATAGAAATTAAATATCGCTTGAAACTTCAATATCAACTAAATTAATAAAACACATGTTTTCATATTTTTGGAAATGCCAACTCCAAAGGGCTAATTCACAATCATAGAGGAAAATATGAATCTTATCGGACGAAGTCGCAGGTGGAGTTCTAGTATTGGTTTTTGTATCACAAAAAGATACTAAAAAGCAAGCATGTACACACGGCTACGCATCAAGCTATACACGCTGTTTTTTTGCATTTTCGTCAAACTTCAGGTGGTTGTCACAAAACTCATAAATAATCAATTGAAAGTACAGTACCGGGCAAAACTAATAAGGGCTGCTTTTTTTTTGTTGTTGAAATTTTACAGTATTTCAGAATTAAACCCTTAATTCAATACAAATGAAAGAGAATCACCCGACTACGCAGTCCGCGCATACGCACACAGCGATGAGCAGCTGGTGTGCGTGAATTGAATCTACTACTCTTGAAGAAACTAGTTCACACTTACGGATTTCAGTAAAAAGGAAAAATAAAATAAAAAAAATACCCCTTCCTATTTTATTGTTGATTTGGGTCGAGAATCATGAGTATAATCACGTCCTTGAATTTGACTAGGTTGCAGATCAGCACATTGTATTTAACCAATTTATCGTGGTCTCGCTTTGTATGTTCTTTCTGTACATTGAACGGTCAGATTATACTGGTTTTGTAAAGCTTGCTGTGTAGCTGTGTGTACTACAAAATAACTAAAAAGGCTATAATCACACAAAAAGAAAACATCATGGAATGCTGCATTACTTTGGTGAAACTTTGGGTCTCGTTTCTTTCCATCAAAATCAGTATATTAATTGTGAATGGGTTTATTTAGGTGGTGACGTGGTGTTCCAATGTCGTGATGAGGGTCCTCTGCGTGCTAAAGTCAGATGGACAAGAGAAGGAGGCATAAAGCAAGGTTCCACCGATGTCAGAGGACGATTGGAAATGTTCAAAGTGTCCGTAAGTATTTTGTAGGATTTTATTTTACTTCTTACTAAGTATTACATAAACGAGCTGCTGCCTGCGTTGAACTCGAAAATTATCCCACCTGAATCGTTACCAGGATAAACAGGTCCCTATGTGTTACTCGTATTACAGACTTTCCTTAGAAAGTTCCTTGATTCCTTAGTGAAAAGGCCTTCTAAGCTAAATTTTATCAATATCCGTTCAGCAGTTTCGACGGGGTAAAGTAAGAAAATAAGATAAAGCAAGAAGTAAGTAGCGAATGTAATTCAACAAAAATACGACTAGCGATCTATGGAGCGAATGAAAACTAAGGTTATATTATCCGTGAGTTTAGAACGTACCTTTAGGAAATTCACACTATGAATTTTGGGCGTACCTAATTGAAAGTAAAGATACTTTGTGTGAAAAGTGAAAAGGAAGGCCTTTTCACTAAGGAATCAAGGAACTATACACCACCGTGTTCCTCATACCGCGATACAACCAAACTTTTCATTTATAATGAAGAGAGTGAAGCAAGAGAAAGAGAGTAAATTGATGGATGGTTTTTACTCTTTCACGCAAAAACTGCTGACCAATTTAGATGAAAAGTTACAGTAAATCGAGACTTATGATGTACATTGTTTGTCCCTTCAGTAGGTACGATTCCGTGCGCTATCGGGGGCCTATCATGAAGCGTTAAAGCGAGAGTAGTTCCACTGTGGAAAAGAGACAGAGCTATACAAGTCGTCTAGCCATCTCGTTTCCACAGGGGTCGGACGTCATGGCCACCAGATCAAAATTGTACTTTTCTTCAGTTCACTTATTTTTGACTTATATTGTGTATCTACAGTTATAGCTTGTACCTTTACAATCTGACATTTATTTAATGTGTATTAAACAGGAAGCCGACAGTGGTGTATACATTTGCCAGGCTGACGACTACTTGAACTACCCTGGAGCTCAAATGCGTGTCACCTTGCAAGTGGACAGTGCACGTAAGTATTCAAAACCTCTGAATATTTTTGATCTGCCCTTGTGGCCTAAAATGACGTCTTAAAGCTTGAGTGGTTAGGCTGTGGGAAAGAGACAGAGTTATACAAGTCGTCTAGCGCCATCTCGTTCCCTGAGCGGAACTATTCACGCTTTAAGACGCCATAATATTAGGCCACCTGATAAGAGTAGCAGTATATTGTCTTCTTTTTCTTTTTAAATTTTTGTTCTAATATTTACCTTCCCCTTTTTATTTTAAACTGCGGGTCTAAAATGGCCACAATGTAGCTTAAATTGATTTTTATCAATTACCTACTTATTGCTTGAGTAATACAATTGAGTATTCCATAAGAATAAGAAACTTATTTGTAAACACGGTGTGAGAGATGTTACAATATAAGTGGTTAGAGGCTCTGTTTTGCCGTGAAGCGTACAAATATAATTATGTCAGAGTATAATGGTTTTAAAATAATTCTGGTATTGTTCCATGCAATCATTGTCATATTAGGAATCATAATAATTAT
This sequence comes from Agrotis clavis, assembly GCA_954870645.1. Lineage (NCBI taxonomy): Eukaryota > Metazoa > Arthropoda > Insecta > Lepidoptera > Noctuidae > Agrotis > Agrotis clavis. The sequence continues at coordinate 3,200,933 of OX940917.1, forward strand.
TAACCTACCTACAGTTTCAAGTCACATCAATAATTGTAAAAATAAATGGTCATATTTTGTGGCTTGTTACAAATTTTGTCGCAATAACTGTAAACAAAATTCGATTCAATATTCAATAACCTAATACGAATTTTTAGATGCCAAATCTAAATTCTCAATTTAAAAATTCATAAAAATACCTATGTATCTCAGTTTTTCTTCATATTATCACCATACCACTTTTCTGCATATCGGTCGACAAAATTATCATTTGGATAAAACTTGCCACCATTCTTGCTAATTTAAGTCGATAAAATTACCATTTTGGATAAAACTTCCTACCGTTTTTGCCGATATGTTGATAAAAATTATCATTAGTGAAAACTTGCTACCATTTTTGCCGATATGTCTATAAAAATATCACTTGGTTAAAACTTGCCAACATTTTTGCAGCAATAACAAACAGGCCTCCGTTCTTGGCTTGCCAGCCTTACGAAGCCACCTGCAACAATGGGCAGTGCATCCCTAAGTCTGCTGTTTGCGACAACAACTACGACTGTGCCGATCGCTCGGATGAAGAAAATTGCCGTAAGTATCTTAATTCAACCAACATCATCTAAACTAATAATAATGAAGCTGAAGAGTTTGTTTGTTGGAACGCGTCAATCTCAGGAACTACTGATTCAATTTGATTAAATAATTTTGTGTTGGATAGCCTATTTATTGAGGGAGGCTTTAAGCTATATTACATAATTACGCTACGACCAATAGGTGCTAAACAACGGGGATAAAACCACGGGGAGCAACTAGTGGTTTATAATTTTACATGGAGTTAATCAGCCAGAGTTCGAAGAAATCGTGACTGCTGTCCTGAGTTCGATTTTCAGGTTTAATAGTATCATTAGGTTATTTCTAGGATTCTTTACAGCCGATGTCCGATTGACGGCAATACAATCGTCCATGAGACATGGAAATTGAACGTGAAGGCTAAAATGAGGGTGAACTATTAATTTGCTCCTCTGAATTACGCTTCAGGGATTAGAAGCATGATATTACGTCTTATAAGAAATACTAAGAAAGTTTATTGAAAAAGAAACATGTTTTAGATCACGACGGCATGTGCGAGCCAAATCAGTTCAAGTGCAGCAACCGTAAATGCATCCTTAAGACCTGGATATGTGACTCCGAAGACGACTGTGGAGATGGATCTGATGAACAGAACTGTGGCTACTCCAGTGAGCCCGGGAGATGCACACCAGTTGAGTTCTCCTGCAAGTCCGGAGACCAATGTGTCCCCAAGAGTTTCCATTGCGACGGACAGACCGACTGTCAAGATGGATCTGATGAATATGGATGCAGTAAGTAGATTCTCAAATATATTAATCATTTCAAAGTCTAAATTTTTTTTTTCAGTGGATCCCTAAATAAAGAAAAGTTTCTATTTTTGGTTTCTGAATTTCATTTAAAATAAATAATCTTAACTGGAATGCATATTATACATTCATGAAAGGAAAAAATATCATAAAAGAATCTATAGATAAATGTACAAGACTACAAAAAAAAACACATATTATTTTCACAGTCCCTGTCCACGTGACCATTCCCCCGAGGCCCGCGAATGTGAAACTAAACCCTGGCGACACCCTGACACTGAGGTGTGAGGCTGTTGGTGTGCCCGTACCCTTGATCTCATGGCGTTTGAACTGGGGTCACGTGCCACCCAAGTGTACCTGGACTAGCGACAAGGGTATTGGTGTCCTCACTTGCCCTAACATGCAGGTTTGTAACAGTTTTTAGCTCACTTTTTAAAGTAATTGTCCGTTTTTTTACAGCTTATAGCCACGCAACGCTATCTTGATTTAAAGACTTAAATAATGGACAGATAGAAATTGAACGGTCGTAAAGAAGGTTTATTCCACATTTAACCCCAGAGGGTTGAAAGTGGAATTTTATTTTACACTAGCTTCTGCCAGCGACTTCGTACGCGGATCCTGTTGCTTATACCAGCGACAATAGGGTCGTCAAAATCGAAGATCTGAAACGTCTGATGTCGAATTCTTAGAGCCTGGGGAGGGGAAAACAACGGGACGCGCATGACGATTCCAGAGGTTCCAGATCTTTTATTTTTGTAAATCAACAGGAAATGCCCATCAGACTAAACAACTCTTGCTAAGATGTCGTTACTGTATATTATGTTATAGTGTAGCTAGGCTCTTGGAGTTCCACATCAGGTGTTCCAGATCTTCTGTTTTTATACGACAACAGGGAGTGCTCATCAGGCTGAACAACTCTTGCTAAGACGTCATTACTGTATATGTAATAGTGTAGCTGGGCTCTTGGAGTTCCACATCAGGTGTTCCATATCTTCAAATCTATTTTCTCAGCAGAAAATGCTCATCACGTGGTACAATTTTTGCTATAGCGCTATCTTTGTATCTCTTATAGTTTAGCTGATCTATTGCAGTTCTGCATCAGGTCTTCAAGCTTCCAAGATAAATTATAGCCTATATGTTGCCCAGACTTAATAGCTATACAACAAAAAAAAAACACCAATCAAATCCGTCCAGTAGTTCCGAAGATTAGCGTGTATGGAGTAACTTCTCCCGTTTTCCTAACATTTCCCTTCACTGCTCTGCTCCTATTGATTTTAGCGTGATGAAAAGTATACTATAACCAGCGCAGGATTATGACAAATAATTGTACCAAGTTTCGTCAAAATCCGTCGAGTAGTTTTTGTTTCTATAACGGTTATACAGACAGACAGACAGACAGACAGACAGAAAGACAGACAGACAGACAATAATTTTATTAATTGCATTTTTGGCATCAGTATCGATCCCATAGCACCCCCTGATAGTTATTTTGGAAATATATTTCATGTACAGAATTGACCTCTCTACAGATTTATTATAAGTATAGAATAGATAGATAGATAGATAGATATAGATATAGATAGATAGATAGATTACCCAACTTTTAAGTTTTGCGATTAGTTTTATTTATAGATATTTATATTCATTTTAGCCGGAAGACAGCGGTGCATACTCTTGCGAAGCTATCAACAACAGAGCAACGACATTCGCAGCACCAGATGCAATTGTATTCGTCAATAAGACCGACTTGTGCCCTAGAGGATACTTTAACAAGTAAGACGCATTCCTATTAAAACACTATAAAAAATGCATAACCAGAATTTCAATGATCATGAATTCATTTATTAGCTACTTCCTCACAAAACTGTGCTTTACAAATATGTATCGTCTGTTCCCCAGTGAGGCAAGATCAGAAAGCGAGTGTATCCGTTGCTTCTGCTTTGGCAAATCGAACCAGTGCCGTAGCGCTGATCTGTTCACCTACAACATGCCGACTCCTCTCGGAGAAGGAGGCACCAGGCTCCTCGGCATCAAGCACTCGCCTACAGGAGACGTCAGCATTGACTCCTCGCAACCCATCACTAACCAGTATTATTACCAGCCTCTGAGGAATGGAGCTACAGTAAGTTATAAAAACCTTTGTTTGAAATGTTTTAATACCTAAAACTTTCACTGTCCGCGCAGCAGACACAATACCTAAACAATAGTCTTGGATCACATGTGATTCATCGTGCCGGCGGCGCGGCGTTCAAAGCCGCTGGCCTTGCCACACAAAGGAGCCGCCGGCAAGGCCGCCGGGGTTTTCCAGCGGGTTACGCGACTTGCCGGCGTCAGTTCCTTCCTAGCATTCAAGTGGCGTTCTATGTGACTGTCACAACCGGAACAATGCTTGGCGGTTTTGCGCGGCTTGTGCCGGCCGGCTTGCATTCCCGGCGGCATAGCCGCTCGGCATAAATCCGGCGGCAGTGCCGCCGGCATGTGCCTTTATATACTTTTAGGCCGGAGGACGTAATTAGGACCTTTCTAATTTCAGGTAACGAAATTCGGCGACGTATCATGGTCAAGCTCTCATCCCTACCTGACCCTGCCAGAGTCTTACAACGGCAACCAGCTCAAGTCCTACGGTGGTCATATCAAGTACACTGTGTCTCCACACACGCAGATATATGGATTTGATGACAGCATACCCACTATTGTCATCAAGGTATTCTATCAATCATTCCAAATCAATAAACACAGAACTCTGTCTACTTCTAAACTAAATACTATTCCATTAATTAGTCTATGTTATAAGATTAGATTTCCATGCAATCATGTTTAATTTAAACACACAGTTATTTCCTTTCCTGATTCATGAACGATTTCTGGTCTGCAGGGCAAGTATGGTAACTTATACCACATCAGTCGTGCCAGTGGCTCTCGAGACCTTAATATCGAAGCTCGTCTGACTCCTGAAGACTGGATGAAGAACAGCACTAGTGGCTACACACCGGCCTCCAGAGAAGACATTATGATGGCGTAAGTATTTTTTCGGAGTTAGTTAAAGGATCAAACCCTTCGGTTTTGGTTTGGGCTGGTTTATAAAAATGACACGATGTGTTTCAGGCTGGACGAAATTGAAATGATCCTGCTGCGTGCCGATATCAACAATGCGGGAGTAAACATCACTGATTTCGCGATGGAGTCCGCTGAACACATTAACGTGGGTCTGGGAGCAGCCAGCCTCGTGGAAGAGTGCACTTGCCCGAAGGAATACGAAGGACTATCTTGCCAGGTCTTTTAACGTTTGACATCTTACTGGACTTTTTTTTGGCTCAACTTTATACATTATACCTACATAAGAGTGTCAATCATAATTTAATATACTAAATTGCTTTTCTTTTCTAGAAATGCGCTTCCGGATACGTTCGCAGAAAGGTTGGACCCTGGCTCGGTGACTGCATGCCTGAAGAATGCCCGGTGGGAACATATGGTGACCCAGCCAGTGGTATACCTTGCCAGCAATGCCCTTGCCCGCTAACTAACCGCGAAAACCAATTTGCCAGAACTTGCTCACTTGGACACGACGGATCAGTTATCTGTGACTGTTTCCCTGGGTAAGATATGCCTGTTGTTATGTTGGAATTTTTATTGTTACTTTGGGATTACCTTTATGGATATTCATTCATCTATAGGTACCTTATGATGTATCTCACCTTTTATTATTTGCAGTTATGAAGGTAAACACTGCGAGGTGTGCGCTCCTGGCTATGAAGGCAATCCGATGATCCCTGGCAACACATGCCGACCGGTAGCAAGAGATAATTGCAATCCAACCGGCACAAAAGCGATCCGACCCCCAGATGAGTGCGTTTGCAAGGATAACGTACAGGGACGCTACTGCGACCAATGCAAGAATGACTCCTTCTACCTGTCTTCTGACTTCAGGTAATACAATATTTTTTCGCAGCTTTGTTTATGGTAAGATACATAGTAAAGAGAAAGAACTGCACATGTGGCGTGTGCCAATAAAAACGTTTATTGGTAACTGTGACACAACAAGTTCACACAATACAGGAGCAAAAAAAAGAATACAAATTGGTCTTCAAAATTTATAGAAACACTCGTATCAATAGAATCATTCTAACCTATCCTCCATTCCAGACACGGATGTGCCGTCTGTTTCTGCTCGGGAGTGTCCCGACAATGTATGAGCAGCAACTGGAGACGCAAGACCATTAGCGTGCAGTTCAACGTACCGCAGATCGTCGACCAAGTGAAGATTTACAACATCAACCCCACTGGACCTCCCGGCGCCGTTAGATACACTGCCCCAGTGGAAACCGAGCTTAGACCGCAGCTGGCCCGTGGCGATATCTCCTTCAATGAGTTTGATCGTTCCGCTCCAACTATTTACTACTGGAGTCTGCCTGCTATTTTCGCTGGCGACAAGGTGACATCATACGGAGGTTACCTGAGCTACGTGCTCAAGAACGTGGCAGGATCACCCGACCCGAGGTTCAGGAACTCTGCTGCTGATGTCCAACTCATTAGCGTAAGTATTTCTGTACATAGTTATTCATTGTGTTGAGTTTATTTTAACTGACTTTTTGTTCCTAACACTTTTAAAAATGGTTTTTTCAGGACAACGGTCTTACATTCCACTACTTTGGAGACTTCCAAGCTACTCATGAGGGTATTCTAAACTCCAGCATCCAATTCCTTGAAAAGGGATGGCAAAGGTAAGCGTGCTACGAGAACATAATATTCAACCGAGTTTAAGAGAGATCAATTTTACAAATTATAATGATTTTAATTCTGTATTTATGCAATTATTTTTATCTTCTAAAGTTTTGGTTACCTCATTAGACACGTGACTCAAAAATACTCATTTTGTCTCAGAAATACAATTTTAACAGTTTTTATGAAGATCTCTTTTATATAGGTAGGTACACTGGTAGGTACATACATTAACTTTTTTTCTTTCACACAGACCTGACGGCAAGGAAGTATCACGCGAACACTTCCTCTTAGCTCTGGCTGACGTGAAGACGATTTTGGTAAAGGCTACTTACTCTTCGAGCTCAGAACTAGCTTCCCCGGTCAGTGCCAGCATTGAGACCGCCGAACCTGATGGATATGGACCCACCGCTTTCCACGTTGAACAATGTACCTGCCCATCTGGCTACATTGGAACCTCCTGTGAAGACTGCGCGCCTGGTTACAAGAGGTCAGCTATATATTCTTTTGGTCCGCACTGTCATTCATGGGAACTTGAATTGCACCATCAGTCTTTGCGGTTTAGTTATATTCTAATCACTGTGGTTTGTTTTGTAGGAGCTCCAGCGGTCTTTACTTAGAACATTGTGAGCCTTGTGAATGTAATGGAAAGTCTTCCATGTGCAACCCTAACACTGGAGTCTGCTACGTAAGTAAATCTATTCTATTTAGTGTTTAATTAGCCTCAAAAAAGGCATAGCCAATCTTTCCTAACATGTTGAGCGCCACAGGCACAATTATTATTTTCTCATAATTAAAAAAAATAAAATCAAATTATTTACGCGACAGTACTAGACTTTTTGAGAGGCCGGATATCAGCTGATAAGGAGATCAGTATATCTGATCCATTCGAGATCGATTCTATTAGACTACAAACCTTGTAAGAAATAAAGATAATGTTTTTGGAACAGGACTGTGCGGACAACACCGACGGTGATGAATGCGAGCTGTGCAAGCCAGGATATGAACGTGATCCTTACGGCAACTGCGTCGATAACAGATCGAGCACCGTACAACCCTGCCGGTGAGTCTATTCAATGTAAAATTTTGATCAGTTGGGGAAAAACTAGTGTTATTTCAGATTATTAATATCTGGATGACCGAGCTTCGCTCGGTTTTTAAAATGTCTATATCTTGGGAACCGAGCTTTTCTCGAACCTGGGACCTTGATAAATCGATTCCTTGAGCCGAAAAACCCCTAATCTGTAACTTTTATGAAAATCCTTGGAGCCGTTTCCAAGATCCTGATTATATATAAATATACAAGAATTGCTCGTTTAAAGATATTAGATAATCTTTGACATGCAGATTTCAGCTGATTAGAAACAAACATCTATCCATCCATCGAAACTTTCGCATTTGGACGAGTATTAACTAAACTGCAATTAACTCAACATCAAATTAACTGTTCCTCGTGGTTTCACCCCCGCTGCACGGCCCCCTATTGGACGTAGCGTGATGTTAACTGGGGCTATAGCCTTCCTCGATAAATAGACTATTCAACACAAAAATAAGTTTTAAATTCGAACTAGTATTTCCTGAGATTAGCGCGTTTAACCAAACAAATGAACAAACTCTTCAGCTTAATAAATTAGTACATTAGATTATTTTGATCTTTAAACGACAATTGTATTTCAGTTGCGACCCTCGCGGTATCACAGGACCTTGCGACGAATCTGGTGACTGCTACTGCAAGCAGAACGTTGAAGGTGACTCCTGTGACCGGTGTCGCCCTGGTACATTCGGACTCGACTTATCCAATCCTGACGGATGCCTGTCTTGTTACTGTTCCGGTGTTACAAACGACTGCCATGAAGTAAGTATTTGGACCGTTCTGGGTTTGTTTTGACTCCACTTTTGATTTTGCCCACCGAACAAGAAACTTTCTTTGAAAAAGTTGCAGTTATCAACGACCTTCAAGCTCAAGCCAAAATACTGCGAATATATTGTACAAACATGTCGTTTTTCTAGGGCAACCACTACACAAGGGTGCCGATCGCTGCTCCAGTCTTAGGCGAGAACTATGGTGGTTACGCCATTACCGACCTTAATGCTGAGAGGGTCATCAAAGACAACTTTGTGCCGTTGTTCCAACAAAGCGAGCTAATGTACACGTTCTCTTTCCGACCTGACGTTGAACTTTACTGGTCTTTGCCTATCTTCCCTGGTAAGTCTTTTGTAATCAATATACTCGTAATAGGTATTGAATTGCCGCATTAAATTTATTATCTGTAACTGGCAAAGAAAATTAATAATAAATAAGAATAATAAATAAATAAATACCTGAACATGAAGTAGAAACGTCTGTTTTCTTTGAACGTTATGACTGTCTTTACTAAAGCCAACTTGTTCCACAAATCAGTTAAAATTCGTTTCCTTTACTTAAAACATTATTTTGTCTTCAACAAACTATTTACAGAAACAAAAAAGTGCTAACAATAAGTTTATCTGCTTTAACGATTTATTTCACAAACCAGCTCAAAATAGCTTGGGTTTTGCTTGTTCTTGCTATAAAATTAAGCCCTAATTCTTGGTGTATCGTTTTTTTCAGGCAACCGAGTGCTTTCTTACGGCGGTAGCTTATCGCTCCGACAGAAGTTCAACTCAGATACGTACGACAAGTCTGAACGAGGCACGGATGTGGTCCTCGATGGAGGTGACATTTCCATCTATTGGACTAACCCCAACCAATTCCCGTCTGGAGTGTCATACGTAAGTCATAATCACAGAAGACTCTACAGTACCTACCTGCATCATTATCATCTCTATAACTTTACCCAGAAATCACGCATTGCTAAATCAATCCTACCCTTTTTCAGGCAAAATTTCTAGTACCTACCGCATACCGTAGCGAACGCCTCTTACCTAGATGTTTCGATATCGTCAAAACAACGTAATTTTCAGTCGTAATTATGAAAGTTATTGCGTTTATTAGTACCTTCAACAAAATAAACAATAATAGAAAACACATATTAATTTAAACCATTTCAAGGCTAGATAACCCCGATGTTGATTTTAGAATCACATTCACTCCGAACTACTTAGCAAGGACTGACCATTATTTGTTCTCCTCAGAGCTACCAAGTGCCTCTAAAGGAGGACGGCTGGTTCATCCTCAACACCGTCAATCCGGCCACTCGCAGCAACTTCATGAGTGTTCTGAGGAATTTGAAGAGAGTGCTAGTGAGAGCCACTGTGGTTCCCATCATCTACGACACTACCATCGCTGACGTTTCTATGGACACTGCTACACAAAACTACGATGCTGTACTACCAGCAGCTAAAGGAATTGAGGTATGAATTTGTTTAATAGTTCATCAACTTATGCCATGAATTGGTATTTCATGACCTTATGGCAGTCGAACAGCGGCGAGAAAACGAGTAATAGGCGATTTTCTCTCTCAAGAAACGCACAATAAATTCACATTCCGTGTAAACGAAAGAGATGCAAATATTAATAGTTGTTCTCTGACTGTTCACACTGCCGGCGACGATTCGCTTTACTAGTTTTGTCGCTGAGCGACGAGCTTTCAAAAATAAACTCGCTCAGCGATACTCGTTCAGCGATGCTCGCTCGGCTCGCTTGATCATTTCTTTACAGTGGACTGAGCGACCGCGGGCGAGTTGCGCGAGTAATCGCTGGTCGCACTTGCACACTCGTTTATATACCGGCGACTAACTATCGAAACTACACTCGCTTCCCGCTGATCGCCAACTCTTTTATGAATTCTAGTTCTACTCGTTACTCTTTCATCGTCGGCGGTCGGACCACTACCTATGACTGCATCATTGTGTGGAGTTCGTGTGAACTTTAAAAGAAGTTTTTTTTGGAACTCGAATCGAGCACAATTATTATGATTGTACTCTAGCATATATTTTACTGTTTCATTACGAGTAGCTAACTATAAAAAAAATGCTGTGAAGGCGGACACAGAACTGATTGACACATCTGCTAAACATTAAGAATTTATGTTTGTATGACGAGTTCCTAAAACACAATGAAAATGTATATTTGTAATTATTACAGATCTGCATGTGCCCGCCTGGTTACTCAGGAACTAGCTGCGAGCTCTGTACGTCTGGCTACTACAAGGACCAGAAAGGTTACTGTCGTCAGTGCTCTTGCAATGGACACGACTGCCAGCTAGACAGCTACGGACAAGTCGTCTGCAACTGCCAAGCACCATACACCGGATACGATTGCTCAACCATTGGTAAGCTAACAACTTATAGGATTGCCCGATACTGTTAGATATTATTTTACAATATTAAAAGTAATTTTAAATTAGGGCAGAAACATAAATTCCCGTATTTATTAAAGCAGACATAATAAATTAATTTAAAGAAAAAACACAATTAAGTGAATACTTAGTAGGTGCACATGTTATCAAACTTCTAATGTACGAATAAAATTTTACTAAACGGCCAATAGGGTTAATAATGGAATTACATCCGAAAATCCACGACGTTGGAGACAACTATTACTCAAGGAGAGTGACGTTTACATGCAAATACCGTGCGCCGGAACCTCTCACTATACAGTTCTTCCATGAGGGCCGAGAACAACACCCTGCGAAGAGTTATAACCATGCAAGACTCCACAAGGATGGCTGGCACTCTACACATGTCTGGCACACCGTCTGGGATACCAGACGTCAAGGCGACACGTATGAATGCCACACGATCACCGAAAAGGGATTCACCCTCGGTATACTGACCACCAGTTTGCCGGAGCAAGGTAGCAGATCACAACCGAAAGTGCTTCGGTCGTCTCCGTCCTATGTCATGCTTGAAATGTTTCGTGTGGCTCAAGTTTAATCAGTCACGACTTAATAACAAATAAACAATAACAATGTATTTGTCCTTCATCCATAGGGATCAGAATATGTCCCTAATACAATGTGCCGTTTATTGTATGTTGTGAACGTCTGTGATCATTTTTATATTATGTCGTCCAAAGAAAGCGTCGTATTGTCTTTTTACTGTTTTTAATTAAAATTATTATTATTTTCTATACGTATATACCAGGTTATCCCAAATAAAAATTTAATAATATTTTCACTGAACATCTAAATATACTCTGTAGTAAGTTTTGATTGAACTGAATTCCTCCCTTTGTCATTTCGAGAGACAAATGTACAAAAATGTGCAGCTTAGATCTAACCGTTTTTTACCGGATTTTGGTTTTTTAAAACTAAATATTATGTTTTTGAACAGGAGGAGACTCATCTGTGACCGAGGGGCCAACGAGACCACCGCCGCCACAACCCACTGTTGTGGTCCAAATCACCAGCCCATCTATAAAGATCCAGGAAGTTGGTAGCAGCGTCAATTTCACTTGTCAAGCTCAAAGCATTAACTCCAGAATTCGCTTACCTGTCAGATGGACCAAGAGCGATGGCATTCTGCCACTGGATAGATCTCAAGTTGATGAGAACGTTGGACTTCTTCTGATTACAAACCTTCAGGTTTCTGACAGCGGAAAGTACATCTGCGAGACGAGTGACGGCGTCAACACTGCACAAGCTATTGCTACGCTCAAAGTGCCAGGTAAACTTTTTTAGAATCTCAAAACATTAGGGATAGTTCATAAAAAAGGATTGGATTATTTCTTATTTGCATTTTCGTAAAATACTTTCTCAAGACTTTTGTTTTTTGTTGACTTGGTACTAAAATTGACGTCTTTTTGTAATTTTTTGCTAACGTTATTGGAACAGTTGTACCTCCCTGGATTTTTTACGCTCGTGGTGAGTGATACGATGTAGGCATCTAAAATAATTAACCGTTAGAAATCTTATATATAAAGGAAATATTAATCATTTCTTTTCAGCTATTTGTGTACTATGATACCATCCATATCTGTTAATGACCAAAACTTTAAAGAAAGAGTCGAGTTCATCCGAGAATTCAGGGGTTAAGGAAATCATTCGTCTATTTTTACCGACTTCATTAAATCATTGTTATAATTTCCTTCCAGGTAACGCGATGACGATGCCGAGCGTGGAAATCTTCCCAGCGATGCAGGAGTACTATGAAGGCGACTTAATTGAACTCGAATGCCGCGTAAGAGGAAACCCCACACCCACCATCAGGTGGTTGAGGGCATCCAACAGGCCTCTACCACTAACGGAATCACACGTCGATAGCCGATTTATCATTGAAAGCGCTAGAGTTGAAGATTCCGGTGAATATAGGTATGAATTTATTTTGTTTAAGAAGGCACCGCTCTAGAAGATATGCGAGAAACAAAATGTATAAAATCCTCTAGCTGAAAGGAAAAGATTTGAATGCTAAGACTGGCTTTTTTGACCTACTGCAGTCCTGAAGTTTAACTTACACATATTTAATCAATAGTACCATTATCCTATTAAAAATTCTAATAAAAATCGTTTTTGTTTAGATGTATTGCGTCAAACACAGTTGGATCTGCTGATCGCACGGCCGTGATCACAATTCGTCCACGACCTTCGTGGCCACCGAGAGACAAGCTCACAGTGTCCCTTCCAAACCCATCCGTAGACGAAGGACAGAGTATCAGAATTGCTTGTACGGGAACCACAAACATTCCAGCAGGATCTATTGACTGGATTAGGTAAGCACACACATCAGTCCTCATGTTATATGATTTTTGATTTAAATTAGGATCAGACTAATTGCAATTTCTTTTCCAGACAAGATAACGCCATATTCCCATCGAACGTGCGCTCAGAAAACGGTGTTTTATACATCGAATACGCTATTCCTGAGAATCAAGGTGTCTACGTCTGTCAATCACCGCTATCCGATGTGGCCCCAGTGCCGATCTTGGTTACTGTGAACGTTCAGTCTCCTCCAACGCCAGGAGCCTACAACATCACCGTGTCCAAAGACCGTCTGAGTATCCCGACCGGGGGAAGTGGAACTGTTGAATGTAACATTGACGGACGTCCCGCACCATTGATTAGATGGTCCAAGGTAAGTACGCCAATAGCGCGCATTTTGTTTTTCCTAAATATTCGAGATCCTACTAGGTATATACCATTGTTGCATCCATGGAAATGTAAAGACGAAGTGGCAAGGGATTGTGGCTGGGATACTGTGAACCTAAGCGTTACGGTCAGAAACTGCTCAAACTAGCCATCACCGCGAACTGTAACATTTCAAATCGCGATAATTTAAGAATGCCTTGTTGATCGGTTGTATCTTGTAAAAAAATTGGGTAATAATTGAATCGATTTCGAAAAAAGGAGGAGATTCTCAATTCTTCGCAATCTTAATGAGTATCTATTTTACTTTATTTGTTTTTTTTTAATATTTCAACTTATTTTTTTTTGTAATTCTCCAGCACGATGGTGCTCTCGGCCCCGAGTCAAGCCAACGTGGTAACACTTTGATTATCAACAACGCTAAAGACAGCGACCAAGGATACTACCTTTGCGAAGGCACCGTCAACAGTAATGCAGTGGCCAACATCTACGTCTTCGTCGAGATTGAAAGTAAGTACTAACCCAGCATTGATTATAGCCCTTTTTGCCTTGACATAATCGTGTAAGAAAATACAGTTGGGTTTTGCTGAACAATGATATTTCAATCAGAATTAATCATTCAAATATTTCAATAAAATCCGTTTACTATACAGTTATGTAATACTTTTAGGACGCGAAACTCCTAAAGTGGAGATATGGCCACCAGAAGGCAAGATACAAGCGGTGCCGTTAGGTGGTGAATACACTCTGATCTGCCGGGTCACTGGAGGTATTCCGGAGCCAGTCGTCACTTGGAACAGGAATGGAGGACGCCCGCTGTCACCGTACACCCAGCTGATGCCACATAACGAACTTAAGTAAGTTAACTACTGTTTTTCTAAAGACTGTTGTTCTAAAAGTGTACGGTCAGGATTCAGTCGAAAACGGTAGGATGATATTTCATGAATAATGTTAAATAACCAGACATTTCATCACAAAAACGGAGTACAAAACGGGTACTATAAATTAATCAGAATCTAAAATCTAGCAGATAGAAAAACAGGGCTTGATTTTTGGATCAAACAACATGGTTTGATCCATAAAGCGAGCCATGGTTACTTAACGTATTTAGACATGCGTAAGGTATATCGATGTAACTGGGTGACTATCGTAACATTGAATGTGTCTCACGTCTTGCCAGGTTTACCAAGATCGAAGTAAACGATGAAGGCGAGTACACGTGCACTGCTCGTAACGACGCCGGATCTGCCAGCGCAAGCGCCGTCATCAAAGTGAGGGCTATACCTGAGATCACCATCACGCCAAGTGCCTACGTCCAAGTGTCCGCTGGAGACCCCATCAACGTCGAGTGCCGAGCTAGTGGCTACCCTGAACCCGTTGTGTCAATCCAATGTGAGTGTGGATAACTTTAATTTAGCTCGAGTTTATAAAACATCACGTTTTCTATATCAACGTGATCACAGTAATAAGCTAGGCTATGTCTGTGTGACTGACAAATTTAAAAACGAAATAACACGTACAATCTTAAAAAAAAAAAATATCTATGAATTCAAATTCAGTTGGTGACTACCGAGAAGTCGTATCGCCTACACCCGGCCACGCGTCCCTGCGTATTCAATCGGCTACTGATAGCGACAACGGATTCTACACTTGTGTGGCCAACAACGCCGCTGGTACGACCAAAGAACAATTCAAGGTCGTAGTGGACCGAGGAGATGGAGGTGACGACGGCGGCGACTATGGTGAGTATAGTTCATGCGGTGTTATTTTCATGGTTCAGACCAGCATCGTAGAGACGCAGATCGTATTCAGTCGGGGTTAGTGTCAAATGTGGGTTACAATTTCCAAGACAAGAAAACTTGTGTTATTTTTTCGTCTATATAAACACACTCTGACTAATGGAGACAGAATACCTGATGCAGTGCTCTACTACCAGACCCAGAAAAAAAGCAGAGCTGTATGATTGGATTGGATTCATAAGATTAAAATCTTTTTTAACCGAAAATATAATACGAAATATTATTATCATGATCTACGGTTCTAATTTAATGGTTCATTTGCAGGAAGCGGAGATAACTCAATTGTAGACCCAAACTATCCTCCTCAAACCAACGAGCCTGTAAATCAAATTGCAATTGAAGGACAACCAGAAACTGTTATTTAGTACGTATACCTAAATGCTATTTTCCTGAGAAATAATTACCTATTATTGAACTTTTTGGCCGTTTCGTTTTGCTTTTTTTTGACAAAAGATCGTGACAGTGTTTATTAAAATGTGATGTTGTTATAGTTGCGGCTCACCAGGAGACAATGTGAGGTGGGACCGCGCCGACAGACAGCCCCTCCAACGAAACGCTTACCAAGACCGCTCGCGACTTGTCTTCATCAACGTAAGTTGAGAGTCATCGATTATACCATCCACAAAACATTTCTTTCTCAAATATATTTCACGACTAATATTATCATAAGCTAGTTTGTGGGGTAAAATAGTGGATTTCATATTCATTGTGACTTCAGGAACAGACACTAGTGTTTGGGAAATTTTAGCAGTACCATCATCTAGCTAAGCTTTTACATCATTAGTTGTTGTTTATCCTTTGACTATGATTGAGCATTCATTACCTATCACATCAGCCGTGAGTAGGAAGTTCACTACTTAACATATCCCCTCCCCTATAGATTTCTAACAGGACTGGTTGGATTCGTCTGCACCCTGCGCAATCCAGTGGTCTTTATAAGATCATCAAATCATCAGATCAAAATGTTGGATTTCATATTTTGTTATATAACCATGTAAATACTGACGACTGATTTTCAGGTCTCAAGGAGTGACTCAGGCCAATACGTTTGCAACATCTATAACCAGTACAATGAAGTTCAAGAAGCCATATACAAGAGTCTGGTCGTTGTAAGAGCGCCTAAGATCACACTGCGCCCACCCACTCAGACCGTTCAACCTGGACAGTCGCCCACAGTCGAGTGCATCGTCGAGGGAGACGACATCATTGACATCGTCTGGAGACCACTTGACAGGCTGCCTTCAAGGTAATTTATTGAAGACAGTCAGAGAAGGAAGTATGGTTAGTCCCACTCTAGGGGTAATCTAATCATACTCCTTGCTGCAGCACTCTTAGTCTCTGACTGTGATGATATTATGTGTGATGCTATGAACTTGATATGGTAGAGTTGCTCCACCAATTGAAAAGATGGAGTGTGATTTCTGAAAAAACAAACTTTGAATACTATGTCATGAGGTCAATATCCCATCAGGTTGAATAGCGAAATTCAATTGAAAATCAGGATTTCACAGTACCTAAACAAGCTCTACAGCAATAATTTTTTACCTGTTTGCAGCCGCGTAGATACTCGCTCATCTAGGCTAATCTTCCGCCAAATTGAAGTAGAGGACGCCGGACTTTACGAATGTATTGCTAGAAGCCGCTACTCCAACGCTAGTGCCATCGCAGAGGTGGTCGTAACTGGTATGCATATTTTCAAAAAGCCTCCGTAGCATGGAAACCTACAGCACAAAACTGTACGGTAGATTAACTTCGAAATTGATAGAAATGTATTGCACAGACAAAAATTAACATTCATTATAACCTAAAAGCAACCGATTGAGTCTATTAAACAAAACCGGCCGAGTGCGTGTCGGGCCACGCACAGTGTAGGGTTCCGTAGTTGCCACCAAGGCCACCTTCCAGCTCCATTATTAGACCCTGGAAAACATCGAGTGCCAAAGTCCATGCGAAGAAAAATCAAATGACCCTAAACTCGAAGGGATTGTGTTATTGTATTACAAAGATCCCATGGCCACCTTCCAGCTCCATCATCAAAACCTTTAATAATATCCAGCACCAAAGTCTATGTAAAGAGACGAATCAAATGAGCCCAAACTCGATGGGCTTGCGTTATTGTATTACAAAGATCCCATGGCTACCTTCCAGCTCCATCATAAGAGCCTGGAAAACATCCAGTACAAAAGCTTATGTAAAGACGAATCAAATGACCCTAAGCTCAGTAGGATTGAGTTGTTGTATAAGGAAGAACTCATAGTTACCTTCCAGCTCTATCATCAGACCATGGACATCATCCAGCATCAATGTCTATTTAATAAAGACGTATCTAGTGAGTCGAAACTCGACGGGATTGAGTTGTTATCAAATCGCTTCAAGAACGATTTAAAATTTAAAGAGTTCCTACGATTTCTCCAGGATTCCATCATCAGATCCTGACTTGATCATGGGACCGATTGGAAGGTGTACTCTTTCAATAAAAAGAAGAATTTCCAAAATTGGCCCAGGCCTCTATGCGCCTCAAAGAGCGTCAGCATAATGACGGGGCCCCCTCTCAGAGGGCCAAAGCCTGCCGGGGTCGCGGGATTATTTCCTTACCGCGACCCCGGAACATAACAGGCTACTGAAGGACACCGTGCATTTTAGTCAGTAGAAGTCTGACAGTCACTCCCGCCCTGCCCGGGGTGGGAGGACTCATTTGATGATTTCACCAAGCTAAAAAAAAAAAAAGACCTCTTTGAGAAATCGGGGAAAATACATAAAAAAAAGATTACGACGAATTGAGAACCTCCTCCTTTTTTTGAAGTTAGATAAAAATAGTTGACAATAAAAACCTACCTATCCCCAAAACATACCCACCTACTATAGCTGTAAAAATAAAGTTGACAAACTTACATTTGCAGTTGAAGAACATGTTCTCCGATACATTTTGTTTAGGAAAATATGTTATCCAAGTACGTTTTATAAGTTGGTCGACTATTACTCGTAAACTTGTAAAGCCTACTTAGTCATGATAATTTTCTTTTAAACTTCGTTATATATACTACTATTGCGAATTTTTTCACACTCCCAACATAACCGTTTAGCTGGTAGAGGGGGGGGACACTCGAGTCATAGTATAAAGAGGGGAAGTAGGTTATCTCCGGCCGAATCCGCGATATAATTGCCTAATGTCTTAGGGTTGTCACTTTTATCTAAATTTTAATTCAGTACCTTTAAATTTGCAAGGTTCGGAAAGTTGTACTTTTTACTTTTATTGTCTGGGTCAGGTTTTAGTTTACAGGGTCTGTCAGGCCTCACTTATGAACTGGTGACAGTAGACATTAGTTTAAAGCCCGGCCATTGCCAAAGATGACACATCTCTTATTAGGTAGTCAATAAAGTTCAACAATGGTTTTCCTATCAAATATAGAAATGTATTCAAGATACTGAGCAGCATTATTTATATAAAGAAAAAACCGGGCGGCCGGCGGTGGTGCAGCGGGGCAGTGTGGGCGCGACTGTCCGCGCTTCATTCGCACCCACACAGCGGCAACGTCGCTGTCCCGACTCTTCATTTCGCCGCTAAACGGCACAGGCAGTAACATAGACTAGAGCCCGTGTTTAAATGATTAACTTATAATAAGTCAATTACTAACTTATTTTTCGTTACGATTGTATAACTATAACTAGTTAGTAGTCCAGTCATTAAAGCCTAAACCCGAAAATAATTAGTAACTTGCTGAAATTTTAAGGGGTTCTTAAGGAAGGTAAAATAAGATACCGGGTGATTTTGCAGCGTTCTGGGGTGTACGGAAAGGGTTGAAAAGGGGTGAAAAGGTGTTTTTTGCTAATAACATTGCCAAAAAAATTAGTAACACGCTGCAAATTTGGAATAAGGTTGTTCTTACGGTTTTGTAACGTGTATTAAATTTGCAGCGCTTTGCAACATACGGAACATTGTTTTTTTTCAAAACAGTGCAATTAGTTAAAAACAGGGGTAAGAAAATTAGTAACACGCTGCAAATTTGGAATTAGGTTGTTCTTACCGTTTTGTAACGTGTATGAAATTTGCAGCGTTTTGCAACATACGGAACATTGTCTATTATTAAAAAAAACAATGAAATTATTTAATCACACGGGTGAAAAATTATTGTAACTCGCTGTAAATTTGTAATTAAGTTGTTTTTACCGTTTCGTAAGGTATATCAAATTTGCAGCGTTTTACAACAAATTGAAAATTGTTAATTATTAAAAAAACAGTGCGATATATGTTACGAAACGGTAAAAACAACTTAATTACAAATTTACAGCGAGTTACAAATTTTTTTCACCCGTGTGATTAAATAATTTCATTGTTATTTCAATAATAGACAATGTTCCGTATGTTGCAAAACGCTGCAAATTTGATACACGTTACAAACCGGTAAGAACAACCTAATTCCAAATTTGCAGCGTGTTACTAATTTTCTTACCCCTGTTTTTAACTAATTGCACTGTTTTTTAAAAAAAAGAATGTTCCGTATGTTGCAAAACGCTGCAAATTTAATACACGTTACAAAACCGTAAGAACAACCTTATTCCAAATTTGCAGCGTGTTACTAATTTTTTTGGCAATGTTATTAGCAAAAAACACCTTTTCACCCCTTTTCAACCCTTTCCGTACACCCCAGAACGCTGCAAAATCACCCGGTATGTTATTTTACCTTCCTTAAGAACCCCCTAAAATTTCAGCAAGTTACTAATTATTTTCGGGTTTGGGCTTTAATGACTGGACTATAGGTACTCAGTTAATATACCTACAATTAAATACTGAGAAATCGGCAAAACTAAACAAAGCAATAGCGGCAAATCAGTTGACAGTTCAAAAGTACCTAAAACATTCTAGTGGGGAAATAGACATACCTACCTACAGTACCTACCTACTTCCTCTGTGTGATAGAAAACATACAACAAAAAAGAAGTAAGTAGGTATCTCATCATCAAAAAAATAATGCTAGAATAAGTGAGAAGCTTTCCTTTCCCGTTCAATAGGTAATCTGAACAGAGACAATTCTGGAATTGATGAATTATTAATACACCCAAACACACAGCAATACTTTTTCTTGCGATTATCAGACATTTTTGATTCATTTAGCGGTGCCGAAAAGCCGTGACGCGCGAACCTCGTGTAGTGTTAGCCCCGACTGGCGCTACTCGATACCGCTCGAGATTTTGTTAAGTGTGCGTGCGGCGACGCATAGATACAATGGCGCACACATACAAGCCGCGCGCGGTGCGTTTGTATGAAGATAACCTACTTCCCGTGTTTATACTTTGCTCGAGTCGAGCAAAAATTAGCACTTTAAAGCTTAATATTTCACAAACGAATCTTTTTATCAAAAAATTGTTAATGGAAACTATCAATATTTTTTGAAGACCTATTTAATGATACCCCACATTAAGGGGTACGCGAGAAAAAAAAATCCCCACTTTACGTATAAGTACAGGAGGCACCCTAAAAAAAATATATTACGAGATTTTATTTTACCACTTTTTCGGCCCAACAAATCCGTATATTTACACCAAATTAAGTACAGCTTTCTAGTACTGGGCGTCTCTGAGCTAAGCTGCGGACAGACGGACGGACGCACGGACGGACGGACGGACGGACATGGCGAAACTATAAGGGTTCCTTGTGGACTACGGAACCCTAAAAAGTGAAGAATGCTGTTTGCTATCACACATCAAAAATATTCGCAAAAAATTAAATTCTTATAAATTTCCATAATTACGTACACATTTTCATTCTATGGAAACACTTGTTATGATTGGCATGAAGTGAAGAGCACTTCTCTGTAACGAACAGTTGCCATAGCGATAAAGCTTCTCAAAAAGACTTGAAAAACTGATATGTACAGTTCCTAAAAAATTATAAAAGTAGGTAGGTTTAGCTTTAGATATTCATTTGTTAATGAATTCTTTTGTTAAAAATGTAGGAATTTTATATGGAAAAAAAAAGGTTGCACTCCAGGAGTGCCGGTAGAAGTGAAAACTTTTTTGTTACTATGTTTTATTTTTAATTTGAATGACGTCTTACTCATTTTCGATCAGGGTCACGTGACCCTGACGCGAGTTTTAAATTTTTTACCCATTACAGAAAAAGTGTACAACGCCGCTAAAGAAGTTTTCACTTCAAAAATTAATTGTTAGGAAAGACTTTTGTAGCCTCGTATTGTGTCTGATTCAATTATTTTTAAGTGGCGAGTGGCTTTATTTGCAAATTTTTGAAGTGAAAACTTCTTTAGCGGCGTTGTACACTTTTTCTGTAATGGGTAAAAAATTTAAAACTCGCGTCAGGGTCACGTGACCGTCAGGGTCACGTGACCGTCAGGGTCACGTGACCCTGATCGAAAATGAGTAAGACGTCATTCAAATTAAAAATAAAACATAGTAACAAAAAAGTTTTCACTTCTACCGGCACTCCTGGAGTGCAACCTTTTTTTTTTTCGTACCTACACTATAAACTTATAGGTTTTGAGTTTTTTAAAGAGCAAATAACATAAAAGAACATTTACATAATTCCTAAGTCACTACGAGTACTATAACAATGTCACGACGCCTTAAAACGCTCTTGAAGCATTTTGGGTTTTCCGGTAAACATACGAGAAAGCTATGTGCCTAATTACTAACCCTTAAACCCGGTTTAGTTCTATTTGGTCCATGTCTTTCGTAATTCATGTAAGCAACATGATGTAACCAAGCACCTTGTATCGAACTACTGAAATCGAAAGCTGGTAACCACTTATCCTCGACTTTACATGATCAGCCGCCACGAAATAGACCAATAGAGTCCATTCCCGTAATGTAAAAGGGCAATGAACGTAACAATATCGTAAAAGCGATGTAGTCAGGTCACAAACGGTGGGGACACGTGAACGCAAGAATTTTCGTCATAATTCCGAGAAGTTAACGGGCTCCCGGGAATCACTTTCATTTTCACTTAGCGCCACCGACTGCTCCATAACCATTAAATCCTCTTGTTTACTACTACTCTTCGTTGGTTCGTTGGTCTGGCCCTCTCGCCACTTATCTAACTTATTCACAGAGCAAAGTAAACTGTAAACAGAAAGGAACCCGGTTCTGTAGGTTCTGTGGGTATATACAGTCATCCCCAAACAAGATACAATTTTAAATCGCCACCTGCACGAATTTTAAGCTTGGTATAAATTAAATATTCAAATTCAAAAGTACGAGACTCAAATTCCTTTTTTTATCGTTCTTCTTGCGCCTGTTTATTTATATTCTGTGCTGAAATGAAAAATAGAGCAGTCTTTACGTAGTTTGTGATGTCATAGCTTGTCTGTGGTGTTTTGCCCCCTCCGCTCGGACTCCGTGTCATGTGGACGTGTTTTTTGTGCTCGCGTATCTTTAATTCGTGAACCTAAGGTTCAAAAACTGTTCCAAAACTTTAACCGTGTATTGACTATCAACAGAGTTACAGGCAGAAACATTTATCCCACCAAAAACATTTCATGTAAAGTGTTGCCAAAACGAGCACATAAGGTTTGCCCTACAAAAAAGATATCAGATCATGTAGAACCAAGCTTCTGAATCTACGCGGCCTAACTCTACCGACCCTAACTTCACAAATTCTACACATCAGTAAAAATGTATGGCTTCACCGTTTCGCTACCGTCGTGGAGGTGATGATAATATTTAGTTTCTGAAGTAAGTAACGAAACAGCCAAGCCATAAATTTTTGCTAATGTGTTATTATTAGCAGACTCGACACCCTGGGTGTCGAGTCTGCTAATAATTAGTCAGAATGGCGCCACAATGGCGTTTCAATTTTCGAACCATTTTTTACTCAGCAGTAAAAAATGGTTCGAATAAGCACTACAATTGAAACGACATTGTGGCGCCATTCTGACTAATAATTAGCAGACTCGACACCCAGTAATTTCGCTGCTAACAACATAGCTCCGGTGGTCCAAAGGCGTTAGCCGCTATCCACCCGACGTCGACTTGACAAGTTCTGAGTTCGAACCCAGCATCTTACAACTCTATGACGTTTTTTCTAGGAAGTTTATATTGGTTGTTTCATATCTTCCACGACCATAAAGCCGCAAACACATTATATAATACGCCACGCGACGCAACGTGTCGACACCCGATGTGCACCGTGCGCATGTCGTTGCGTCGGGTGTTCATATAGTGTGATTGTGGTCATAGAAAACAATACATTTGATTTGACTCAACACGCATCACGTTTCGTCGGGTGGCGTCGGGTGTTAATAATGTGTTTCCGGCTTTACACATTTATCTTCGGTATTCGACTAAATTCTACGCACTAACTTATAAAGAAATTAAAAATTGCCTAGCGCCGGTGACATTGGATTGGCAGAGCTCAAGTAATACTGGACGGAAAGTTGTTTTAAACCAACCCGTCGATCACTACCACCTTGGCGTGAGCTCTTAATCTGCCACCGACCGAAATTCGACCATCAAACCACGCTGCTTGCGTATTTACTTGAGCATTATTATATTTTTGGGTGCAAATTGTTATACCCGCTACAAGTATTCATCATTCGCGTCATACGTAAAGGTATCGATCGCGCTTGGCCAAAGTAAAAATATTTTTAATTTTTCTGCTGAGCAATATGACATCTGTGGCACGAACACCGCCAAAGAGTGGCAGCAAAAAGTCTACCCCGGTAAAATACGGGTCTGACTCAGCTTTAGATTCCCTGGAAAAACAGGAACAGCCGGATACGAATATTGCCAGAAGGTTTAAACGGAGGCTTGATGACCCCACGGACAGTACTTATATCTCGTTGACCGAATTGAAAACCATGTTTGAAGATTTCCAAAGTAAGCAGGAAGGGAAATTGGAAGCGCTAAAATCTACTATGGATGCCATAAAAAAACAAAATGAGCAAATCAAAACTTCAATGACTCTCCTGTCCGAAAAATACGATGAGATTCTATCAAACATAAATAAACTCCAGCATGAAAATGGCAGCAACAAGAACCGCATAAAAGTACTTGAGTCTCAATTGGAACAGCTAGAATTAAAATCGCGTGCTGGCTCAGTTGAGTTGAGAAACAGTATACCAGAGATGGAATCAGAAACGAAGCAGAGCCTATATAATAAACTTAACAAAAAGTATTGGCGCGATCATAAATACTCCTATCCATGACTCGGATATCCGCGATGTGTACCGCATGAAAATAAAAGAGAAGCCTAATGGTCCCATTATTGTAGATTTCAACTCAACAGTTACTAAAGAAAACCTAATAAAATCTACAATAATATTCAATAAGGAAAAGTCCGTAGACCAACGGCTGAATACCTCCATCCTAATGGCGCATTTACATTAAGTCGGTTAGACCGTATTCGGCTGTAGGCCGTATTCGGTCACCGACTAATATAAACAGGTATTCGTTTGGCCGTATTCGGTTTGGCCGTATTCGGTCGAGCCCGTTGTCGGTGTCGAGTGCGCCCTGCCCCGGCCGTCGCCCGCCGCCCGCAGCCCGCAGCTCAGTTCGCTTGATCGCCGCATCAATCAAGTCGCCGAATTCGGTTAACCGACCAATGTAAACAACTCAATTTAGGTAAGCGTTTCAGTTAAACCGAATGCGGCCGCCGCCTTCGGTGACCGACCTCAAACCGACCTAATGTAAATGAGCCATAAAGATAAATGGGCCTCCTAGACCAATTTATGTTGCCGAGTCGTTAACAAAGAAAGTCAGACGACTACATTATCTTGCCAGAGTGTTTGCAAAAAGTTACAACTATGATAGCTGCTGGACGTCCTACGGTAAAGTGTACCTGAGGCGCAACAAAGCGGCACAACGTATACGTGTAGACAGTGAGGAAACCCTGGAAAACCTAAAAAATTGCTATTGACTATAATTATCAATTCGTTTGTATTACACTGTTCTTCCTCTTTAACTCTAATGCATGCTTGATTAATTATTATTTTTGTAACTACCCAAATAACTTTAATCATCTAATCATAAGTTTAGTAATAGGAAAATCTAAAAAAAACAATTAAAACTATAGTCATAAAATCCCTCACACCTTACACAATTCAACACACATATTTCACCCACATATCACGCCTTTCCTTACTATGCAAGGATAACGTACACACAAACAGTCACACTACACGCATTGATTATATTATTATATCTACTACTTCCTTGAGCCCGCCTCTGGTACCTCTTTTAACTTCATTTATCACGAATAAAAAACATTTTCCAAAGAAAAAATATTAAAGTTAATCCTGACAACAAATATATGCCCAAAATTCAACGAAATAAATCAAATACAAAATGAAATTGATTCTTTTAATATTGCTGACTCAGCCTTTTGTGATCCTGAGGAGTGTCGTTCACTTATTATACTTAAAAGTACTTCAGCAGAACATAAGGAGTTTGAATCGTAACATGGTCGGGCTGCTTCCGTTAATTGTGAGAAGTGGAGTGAGCTGGGATTTTATTGTATTGACGGAGTGCTGGTTGCCTTCCAACCCAAATATACCTGCCTTAAATGGATATAATCACTCTGCTACTACCAATAATCACACACAAAACGAAGGCGTGGTAATGTACTATAAAAGTGATTTAATTGTATCAATTGAAGAACCACAGTTAGCAGAGGCAAACTGCCTAATCATAAAAATTGATAAAAACACAGTTGCTTTAGCTATTTATCGGCCTCCTGGTTACAAAAATGTTAACATGTTCATACAATCCCTGAATAACTTATTACTAAAGTACTCAAGTGCACAAAACATTATTGTGTTGGGAGACATTAACATTGATATTTGTGTAAGTAGTTCAGATTCAAATTCCTCCCAATACTTGGAAATGTTAGCATTTCATGGGCTCTTAGCGGCTCACACATTTCCTACCCATTGTAAAACGTGTATGGACCATGTTTAACTGAAAACCAAATAATCAGCACGAAGCCTTGTAATCGAAACTTCGCTCACTGATCATTATAGTGTCGCACTAGACATTGAAACTAGACCTATACATAAACCTTCTAAAATAATAAACAGAGTAAATCACTCAAGTTTATCTGAAGATAATAGAGAAGTGGATTTCAGTCATTTATATACGTTAGACGCCGCAAACGCAGCTACCAGTTACTTCATTGAAACACTACAAACACTAATAAAACGTAATACTAATGAAATCAGAACCTCTACACGAAAAAGAGTATTAAAGCCTTGGAAAACTTCTGGTACTCTAAAATGCCTAAAAAACCGAGATAACCTTCACAAAAAACTAAAAAAAGATCCAAACGACGACACTCTAAAACTTATTTACAAAAGATACAAACATTTTTGCACATCCTTACTGAAAAAATTAAAACGGGAATACGAAAAACAACAACTACAAAGAGCAAATAACAACAACAAAAAACTATGGAAAGCTATAAAAGATATTACTTATACCACAAAACCAAAAGATACCCCATATGAACTAATAAATAGTGACCGACCGAAATTTCGGTATCGGTTTCGGTTTCGGCCAAAATATAGCCGAAACTTTCGGCCCCGCCGAAACTCAAATGTTCGTGCATTTTCGTGCGTCGTTCGGTAAAATTCGTAGCGCACACGTGCTTGCTCACCGGCGCGGCGGGGCCCCGGCTCGTTTGCCACCGTCCATTCAATCGTGAGTTCAGGGTGTCGAGTCTGCTAATTATTAGTCAGAATGGCGCCACAATGGCGTTTCAATTGTAGTGCTTATTCGAACCATTTTTTACTGCTGAGTAAAAAATGGTTCGAAAATTGAAACGCCATTGTGGCGCCATTCTGATTATTACTTAGCAGACTCGACACCCTGGTTATATTTTTGAGTTTACTGCCAAGAGTAATTAAAACAAACAAAGTACGTTAATGATTAAAAATCTTATCAATCGTCAAGGCGATTAGGATTAGGTGGTATTCGAAACATAATTATGATAACGGTTTCTTCTTTGAAATAATGCTATTTTTTCAACTCAGTAATTTCGTATTGCTTATATTGCTATAATTTTATAGTGCGATTGTTGAACGAATTTTTAAAATTTCGAATAGATTATGGCTCAGTAGAAATTAGATAGGTCACATAGAAAAATCCTTACTAGCAACACTATCGAATGGTGTAATAATACAGGGTGTGATTTTTTTTACCAAAATTAGTGGGTTTGATTCCTGGCCAGGATTATTGGTTTTTCTAAAATCCAATGATATATATATTTAACAAGATGTATGTATTTAGAATATATAAGTATGTTTATCAGTTGTCTAGTATCCATAACACAAGCTCTGCTTAGCTTGGGACTAGATGGCGTTGTGTGATAGTTGTGGAATATTATTATTATTTTTATTCATCTTTGTTTTCATATAATTTACATTTTTAAATATTTCTTTAAAAAATACAAAACAAAAAAAAACATTTAAAAATATAAAAATAGTAGTCCGCCGGTATGGGAGCATGGTCCAAGCTACCGGTGGTTAGGGTTCCAGAGACAGGAACCTCCTCACAATACGAACCGTATCAAGAAGTACTGCCTTCTGGATCAGGCCCTTGATCCAACCCCCTAAGGAGAGCCTCGAAAGGTGTTCATCGAGGCTCTTTGCCATCAGGCCATTGGCAATCACGACAATCGGCACAATGATAGCCGAGCTCACATTCCACATGTCGACAACCTCGCGTGCCAAGTCGAGATATTTGATTTGTTTATCTTTCTCAGCCTTCACGAGGTTCTCGTCATGCGGGATGGTAACATCGATTATCATTGCGCGGCGCGCTGATCTGTCTATCACTACTATGTCAGGCTTATTGGCGACAATAGTCCTGTCAGTAATGATAGGCAGATCCCAGTACAAAGTGACATGTTCTTTCTCGAGAACTGGGTCGGGCACATACCTGTAGTACGGTACTTCAGAATCCACAAGTTTGTATTTCAAAGCAAGTTGCTGGTGGATGATTCTGGCTACTAGGTTGTGCCTGTGCAAGTACTCGCCGTTAGCAAGACGAGAACAACCAGATATAATATGTCTGATCGACTCGCCCGGACGGTGACATGCCCGACACACGTCGGGCATGTTATTATTATTATTATTTATTATTATCTATATCTTTTAAGATCTCGGCATCATGGGATCCGGACTTTTAGAGGGCATGCCAGGAGCCGAAGCCATCTTTCAGAGGCCCTTTACGCAATTTAAATGAAATGAGGCTCTAACCGGCGGTTAACCCTGTATGCACTATGCCAGTATATCCAAGGTCAACCCTCGGTTGGAGTTGGACTATTGCGGAATATGGAAACAAAAGACAGGGTTATGGCGTTTGGTGGGTTTGGTGGACTGGTTATATAATATCTATGGAAAGACTATGGCCCCTGCCTAATCAATGTTTTATATACATAGATACGTTGGCAGGGGGTGACTTGCACACTCAACAAATGGACCCCCAAACATATCGCTAGCACCAGGTGACGTAGCGACAAGGGGGTAACATATCCTGAGGTGCTTGAGGAGTGGAGAGGTATTCCACGGTTCTCAGAATCGACCAGGAACCCGGAGGTATGGTCGATCCCTACAAACACTTATAGAAATACTTCCTTTCTCCGAGCACGTTTGCTCTTGCGAATCTCCACTCTAGCCAGCCAGTAAAGGCAAGAAAGAGGTGGGAGATCTGTTCCTCGTCAGTGTTCACTCTGACCAGCCAATAAAGGCAAGCCAGAGATGAGGAACAAGATATCTCCCGGGAGATCAGGTCCGTGGGGTCGCAACTGCCCAACAGCTCGCCACAAGCTGCCCTGCGATTATTATATTATATTA
The DNA here is from genome assembly GCA_954870645.1 of Agrotis clavis. Classification (NCBI taxonomy): domain Eukaryota; kingdom Metazoa; phylum Arthropoda; class Insecta; order Lepidoptera; family Noctuidae; genus Agrotis; species Agrotis clavis. The sequence goes on from OX940917.1 coordinate 3,229,609, forward strand.
TTATTATTATCATTAAGCTATAATCTTTAATTTAATTTAGGATGCGGTAATACAGTCTGATTGGTAGAAACAATTAATGTGGATAGACAACGAAGAATTTAACTACCTACGTGGACTATTAATTTAATGTTGGACAATACGAGAAAAATTATATAAGTAGAGCGTTTCATTTGTAAACTAAATTAGACTATTTTATCTCCCGAATGTTTTTTTTTTTTATTGTTCTATCAATTTCGAAGATTGCCACAGAGCAATCTTCACAGGTTCACAAAATCACAACACAAAATATGTACAGGTCGCACTAATGTTAAGACACCTGTTATTTTATTTGCCGTTCAGTTGTGCTGTGTGAATGCTAGTCACTGACTTCACACCTAATGGAAACACCATTATTTGAATGCTTTACATTACTTATTATTTTATATACCAACTGCGTGGATTAAGTGTTGAGAACTCAACACATAACTGTTTTATGAGTTACGATGTTTGAATTAAGTTGTCATTGATAGATAATTGATAGATAGAATTCACGCGGTTAGTAACGCTTCTGGGTTAAGTTGACTGCATGAAAATAACATCCATAGAAGATTCGGATCATACGGGGTCGGTGTCGCACGCCAATGAGCAGCGAGCGCACGTCGGCGCCGCCGTGCACCTCAGCTGCAACGTGTCCATACCCAACATGCGCCTTGAATGGACGAAGAACGGCGGGAGCCTTCCCCGCTCAGTCAAGCTGAAGGACGACGGATCGCTCTTCATCAGACTCGCCAAAAAATCTGACACCGGAAAATATGTCTGCAGCGTAAAAGACCATTACGGAAGACTCATTACTAGCAATTACATCAACCTACACATTAAGGGTCAGTGAATTCTCCAGTAGGTCAATTAGACAGCTTTTACTCCAGTGGTGGCGCTGCAATTCCCTCTCTGCTTCGCCCGCCGTATAAGATAACCAGGCATGCTTAGCCATTAAATATTAGTCTCTCATCCCTATTTTCTAACTCTTCTACTTTTATTACATGTTGTGTTTTAATTGATTTCATTAGTATTTTATTGTGAGTTGTAATAAAGCTGTCATTTTTCGCTCGTAAAGGTTATGAGTGCTCGGACACGCAGTTCCTTTGTAAGGACTCCAGTGGTTGTATAGACGAACACTTACTGTGCGATGGATATCCTCACTGTCGGGACTATAGTGATGAGCAGAACTGCCTGTGGCGAAATAAGCGATATCTGAACAGGACTTGGAACAACTACCTCACACACTATGGTAAATCTGGTGCGGGTGTGTTGGGCAGTTGTCTGTCTAGTCTAGGGTGTTGTACTGTTTCGTAAATAAGCGGAATACTTTGTTTTGCTATGGGACTACCTTGTTTGAAACCCTACAGCCTTAATTTATACTTCTACGCATCTTTGTATCCCCTTTGTATGTAGTTTTAGGAATATTATGAAAAGAATGTTATTATAACTATTATTTAGATTTAAAACGGGATATTTACCATGTTTACGATTTGTTTTGAGTTTCCGATATTTCGGCACTGTTGCAAGCGCCATGATCACGGATGAACTGAAGAAATTGCGGGTGGATGTTTATGAGCAGACAAATCGGTCCACCCTCCTTCTCGTTCGTTTTTTGCGTTCGACACCACTACTATTGTTAATCGTCTCACTCACAACACGATTTTGTTCCCGACACACAAAACTCACTGTATCCGCTCGCGAACTAGTTTCCGTGCTTTTTAGGGTTTTACATAATTGAACCACTGGGTTGAAACCCATCCTCACGATTGAAATTTTTTAAAGAATCTTATCGAAATTTTTTATCGAAATCACGAAATATAAAAATTTCAATCGTGAGGATGGGTTTAAACTGTCGAGGGCCTGGAACCCAGTGGTTCAATTATGTAAAAACCTAAAAAGCACGGAAACTAGTTCGCGAGCGGATACAGTGAGTTTTGTGTGTCGGGAACAAAATCGTGTTGTGAGTGAGAAGAGTAACAATAGTAGTGATGTCGAACGCAAAAAACGAACGAGAAGGAGGGTGGACCGATTTGTCTGCTCATAAACATCCACCCGCAATTTCTTCAGTTCATCCGTGATCATGGTGCTTGCAACAGTGCCGAAATATCGGAAACTCAAAACAAATAGTAAACATGGTAAATATCCCGTTTTAAATGTAAATAAAGTTGTTGTGACCATGTCAGTCTATAAACTTTAATGTTATTATAATTGTGTAGTTTCGTAGATTTTGTTTGGCTGATACTCGAGTCTCATTAATAATTATAACAAGTTACAGTTTGCTTACTGTGTGGTGTCACATTGTTGTAAGTCATTAAATTAACTAAAGGTCAAAGCTTTTTTGATGTGATGGACTTCGACGCTGGGTTTGCATGTTGCTTGTATTCAAAATTAATGTTTCCATATATGTTTTATTTAGAACTTATGTAGGTATTTACAGGTTACCTATTATTATGTAAGTATATGGCATACCGGGATGCTTCAAAGAGGTTGATTTAAATTCCACATTTACCATCTACGTGTGTTTGAATTTGGTTAATTGTTGTTGAATTTTGTAGGTGCTCGTGAACCAAACACTGATTCCCAAAAGTTGGTGTCTATTGAGCAGCCCTACACGCAGTACAGAGTTGGAGACAATGTAGACGTACTGTGCAAGGCTAGGACCAGCGACATCAAGCCGCAGTGGCTACGACTTGGAACCAACCAATACGTAGCGTCTTTGGTAAGCAATAGTATGATTTAGAATGCAAGTATTTAGGGATAGGTAAATGTTTAGTAGGTATAAAGATGTTTTACAAACTTCAAGTTAAGTTGCACTGGAATCTAGAGGGACGTTCGCGATATGGAAGTTGAAGTTGGATTGATATTTAAAGCTATCAGAAAACTTAAAATAACGCTGTTAAAACTCATTCTGAAAATGTCGGTTAGTCATCTATTCACAGACCGATCTAGGTTAGCGTGCCTTTACCCTTAAAGAGACGACTCATACGGCTATTTATTATAAGCCAAGAGCTTCTTATGTACTAAATATGTGACAGTAAATTAAAAGTCAAACAATACATTCACGCAGACATACGGCGACGGCGTTAGACTGTCGTTGACCGGGGTCACTCCGGCTGACGCAGGCACCTACCGCTGTATTGGACAGGACTACACCGGCCGCTCCTACTACGATGACTTCACACTTGAAGTTGAATCAGGTGAGACAAAAGAGCTGGACTAACGTACTTTTAGCATTAGACTCTACACTCTCTTTGCTACCTTACTCTTAAAAAACTTATGTCTAACACCATATTGTTATTCAAATAATTACCTACTTAAGTATTAAAGGTACGGTCTGCTCTGTATCCCACTGGGCTTCAAACTAATTATAAACTTTTACAGATAATAATTATTTCAGTGCATCTTTCAAAGTCTGGAGTTGGATGCAAGGCAACTTTTGTATGTATTTATCCGTGATGGTAACATATTCTCACATTTTCAGGCGGGCCATATTACCCCCCGGACTCACGAGAACTATCCATCGCGCAGTACTCCGCACGACTACGTGACTCCGTTGACCTACCATGCACACATAATCTGGAAAGCCCCGTCACTTTTGAATGGAGGAGGGAATTCTCACCTCTGCCTGCTGGCGTGAGCTCGAACCAGGTAACTACTGTTCTAAAGCGTGGAATAATTTCGGGTTTGATTCTAAATAGTAGTAGTTTTAAAAAAGCTAAAAGTAAAAGGTTTTCTATTGAGTTGCTTTCATCCATAAATGTCAAGCTAGTAGACTAATTCAAATCTTTTTTGCAGCCCAACCTGTTCTTGAGACTAGTAACTGAAGCAGATGCTGGTACATACGTGTGCCGTGTCAGCAACAACCGCGGCTCAGTTGAAGCTAGGGCTATTCTGACTGTCACTGGACTTGTACCACGTTTCGATGGAGAGAGCTTCCTCTCGTTGCCAACCCTGAGGGATCCGTACAAGCAGTTCGAGATCGAAATCTCGTTCAAACCAGCTGGTGAGTTTAAAAATAATACACTGAAGGATTGAAATCATCTTTGGACACATCGGCTGCTTTTTTATAAGAAAAAATCTTATGCCTACACAATTAGTAGTAAAAAGCGTGTGTGTTCTTTTTTCCAATTTTCACTGTAACAAAAATTCTTTTCCAGACAAGAATGGCCTGATTCTATACAACAGTGAGAACCAAGGACGTGAAGGTGACTACATTGGACTTCAACTGAAGGATGGAGTACCTGAATTCGTGGTGGAGACTGGCACTGGATCGCTCGTGGTGAAGGGAGACCGTCCTCTGCAGTTGAACACCTGGCACACTATCAGACTGAGCAGGACCAAGTCTAAGAGTAAATATGGTTTCAGTATAGCTTTTCTTACATACTCGTAAAAGATTCATCTTATCGTTTCAGACCATCCAAAAAGAAATTTCGGCTGAACCGAACTAACTATAATCATCAAAACTTTAAATACTGTTTTCCAAAACACCCGCCTTTTTCACATTGTAATGTTTTCGTTCGGGAAAATTAGCTAAATAAACTCTATTCATTTTGTTTTTCGTTCAAGACAGGACTCAAAACAATTAACTAATACGTAGAAGTGATAAAATCTGAAACTATCTAATGTATTTTTGTTATTTTTACATCAGTAACAATGGATGTCGACAACACTGGACCATTCATTGCCGAGTCCACAGAACAGTGGGCCCTGCTTGAGCTGAGACAACCTCTGTACATCGGTGGAGTTCCCGACTACGATCAACTACCCGTTGAACTGGCTGGAGCATCCGGGTATGTTTATTAATTAAGCTATGCCCCCCTGTGCGGCTTCTAGGCTAGGCGGAAGCATGATATTTTTTAATAGCCTTCTTCAAGAATTTTATGTAATAGCTTTTCACACTTAAAACTTAGCTAAGTATAGGTACCAGATGCTTGCTTTTGTTTACATTGGATTCACATGATTTTAAAGAAAGACAAAAACTCCATCCTCTTAGGAATGATTCATACTTCCGTAACTTAGTATTTTTTTAATTATTCTAGCCTACGCTACGGGTTGAAGTCTCATGTTTTTACTAAAAATTTGCTTACAGATTCATTGGCTGCGCTAGTATGCTGATTTTGGGTAGGGAAGAGAAGAACATTATGATGGACAGCCTTGAACGCAGCCGTGTTTCCGAGTGCAACTCCTGCGCACCCAACCTCTGTTTGAACAACGGTGTGTGCCAAGAAGCCCGTAACGAACGCGGTTATATCTGTATCTGTGCTCCTGGCTATGCCGGCCTGAACTGCGACCGTACCGGCGAGGCGTGCCGACCCGGACTCTGCGGCCCCGGCAAGTGTTCGGACACCGCTGATGGATACAAGTGTGCTTGCCCCGTTACCCATACCGGACCGAAGTAAGTAACCGCGCTATAAACTCTAAACTCACAGATAATAGGATATTCTACTTTTGGGCCTTAGTTTTTCTTTTGCTGCATAAAACAAAATTGATGAAGATTGTATTGTATTGTATTGTATAACGGGTTGGTATCCGTAACTCCACGTCTTATGCAACGCTTCTGAAATTCACAAAACGTCACTCGGCCAGTACAATTTCACAAGCTTTCTGACGTCACAAGCCCGACTCCCGAATTCGGAAGCGTTTTATCTTTGTCAATATTCACTGATTTGTAAAAGCAAAAAAATACGTATGCTTTATTTTTCAATATTCTAACTGATGGACCAAACAGATTTTCAATTTATTTATGCAGTAAAATACCCTATTGCAAAATCGAATATTCAAAATTCCTTCTTGTTCTTGAAACCAATGTCATTGTAATTTTTTGTGACGATCGCTAAGATTTCTAATCTAATTTTGCCTTCCAGCTGTGAATCAAAACAATCAATTGAGTACCCAGCGTTCACCGGGAGCGCTTACTTAGCTATCAAGCCACCAGCACCTTCCCGCACCCTGGTCATGTCGATGAGGATCAAAGCCGCATCTCCAGTCACCGACGGCATTATCATGTACTGCGCTGAATCACCCCGAGGCTACGGAGGTTTCACTTCCCTGGCTGTACACGACGAACGACTTGAGTTCCGTTACGACCTAGGAGGTGGGTTATCATTATCCTTTGTCTCTTAACCCTATTTGATGATTAGTGTTATGTAGGGCTCGTTTTTTTACCATTAACTGATCCCGTTTTCTTCATATCCATCAACAAAAAAAGGTTTCTTACAACACTCATACCTACCCCCCTAGCCAAGTCACAACAAGTCGCAAACGATAATCGTAAACGCTCGGTACTCCCAATAGATTTTCAACTTCATAGCCTAGAGCCTAAAGTTTAAAATCTTTCTGAGCGTTAGCGACTGGACCGAACGACAACGCTATGAAATCTTCAATAGATTTTCAACTTTATACCCAAGTACATAAAGTTAAAAATCTACTAAAGACTACTCAGCGTTTGCGTTTATCGTTTGTTAAATGGCTACATGCCCCGGTCTAAAATCCGTATATTTTCCTAACAGGAGGCCAACCAGTTGTTCTGGTAAGCGACCGTGCCCTGGCAGCCAACGAATGGACTACCGTACACATCGCTAGGGTCGGACCTATGGTGTCACTGAAGATCAACAAAGTGCACAGCTTCGAACAACTATTGGACTCTCCTAAACGGGTCAGTACCTACAGTACTATTTTATTTTAATCTTTAATGCATTGCGTATTAGGTTCATATTACAATTGTTTGTTAAGGTTTTCAAGGTTAAGGTTTTTCAAGATAAATTTTAAATCTAAAATCGTTTTGTAGGACTTGAATCTGGACACACCGATCTTCGTGGGCGGCGTGGATGACTCGATCGTTCTCAACAACAACACTGGCGTCACTGGAGGATTCAACGGATGCATTACTGACGTAAGTCATGTCAAATGCTAGATTATCGATACAATTTACCATTGTCCTTGGATCTGTGAGTTCCAAGGCTGCAAATGCAAAGTCTATTTTATCATACTTCATAAAAAAACCGTTGATGACTAAACCGGTCTTATTCCACACATAAAAGCAAAACATCCGTATATTACACCAAAACAGAAGACAAAACAACAGTTTTTTTTATAATTGTATGTCTGCATCTGTTCTGATCTGTTTTTACCCCGCATTACACAAGAGTTTGTTTATTCACAAATTCTTGTGTAATGCGAGGTACAGACGCCAGCAGGTTAACCTACCCGAATCTGTCAGATTTTACCAATCAAACATTGACCTTCTAATCTTGTGATAAGGTTGAAATTCTATTAAAGAAATCTGACAGATTGTGGTAGCTTGATGTGCTGGCGTCTGTACAATCGAATGCAACGATGTAATGCTAGAGGTCATTCCATTTTACCTCAGGAAAATACGACAGTCCTTTCATAATGTACGAAATTGCGGACAAAAGCCTGAATAATATAATTATTTGGTCTGATATTGAATCAATCGATGATCGCATGCTTCCTAACGAACAGACGGGTCCAAACCATTTTAACATTTCCGTCTGATTTTCATCTCACCTCGTCTTTAATTTAGTTAGATCGAAGTCTATGCGCTATTTATACACGGACTAGGTCGCTGAGATTATGCGCTGTGCAAATGACGTCGACGCTAACTGTGGGCTATCACAAATTTAGTGGCCTCACTAACTGGATCAATACGAATACCTATATAAATGGAATTTCCGACTGGAAATGTTACGGTTAAGCCAGCAGTTCTCGTATTGTCATTATATTAATCATAAATTATTTTCACATTTCATTTTTTTATGATATATAATTATAAAATAAGTAACTATAATTATAAATATATGTATAAACGGCTTTTGACTTAATCACCGAGAAAATGTCCTTTTGTATCTCTCTCTCCAACAGAGCTCAGTTCAGACCTTCCCCTTCGATCTCTTTCTCATAACATGATATTTAGTTTGAACTTAATCCCCAGTTTACCCTCCATGGAGAAGCTGTGGACATCGTCAACTCCACCATCCAGTCCGCCAACGTGAAGGAGTGCAACGCTGTCCGCGGAGATATTCCTGACGTAAGTTGCCATTACCTACTTTTGTTAAGAAACTTCGGACTTTCATATTTACACTGTTAACTATAATTATGCGTATAGTAGGTTAACACCTTCGTTAACACCTATAAACATTATTATATCGTGATAACTAGAGGTTAACACCTAGCCTCTCATGTTCAAGGTTGTGAGTTCAAAACCAGGACAAGTATAAATGTGTATCGATGAAGGAAAAAGAATCTGAAATTCTGGACTGATATGATCAAAGTCCAAAGCCATGTCAGAGGCCTGTGAGGTTCCCAGAGGCTGTTTAATTAACTCTGATAACGTTCATTACCTACAGATAAATAATAAAAATACTAGAAGAGTTGAAATATTTGAAACATTGTTTATGTCTAGGGACATAATATTCTAAAGTCGAAGTTCACATCTAAATTATGTCGCCATTGCATCATTTAATTCCAGATGTTTGATCAGCTAACTACAAGTTTATGATGCTCGTATAATATATTTTGCTCAATGTCTATCCCTATAGGTATATAGGCTTGTATGTTTTAGTTTCTATTATCCGTAACCAATATTAAACTGGCATAGTCACAAAGCCAGCTGCCAGCTTTTATAAAAATATAATATAAAATATTTGACACCCCTTTCTAGTCAGTGCTCGTAATAGCTCCTTACGGTCTTACGATTACGAAAACCTTATCCTAATAAAATCCTTGGTTTACAATAGACCGAGATTAGCTGCCAATGCCAGCATGGAGGAGTCTGCACCACCGACTCTACCACTTGCAACTGCCCCACCGGCTACAGAGGACCTCTGTGCGAGTATCTAGCGCCCTCTCCAATAAGGTCCTCCCGCCAGCCTCCCAGTGATCCATGCGCGATCCGACCCTGTCGCAACGGAGGAACTTGCAGACCTGACCTGAGCTCCCGAATGAACCACACGTGCGACTGCCCTCTTGGATACGCCGGCGCTTACTGCCAGATCGGTAGGACAACTCCTTCAATTTCTTTGATTTTCCACAGATGGCACAGACCAATCAACCTCCGCACGGAACAAATATTTGTATGACCTACAAGTTGTCGTTCCGGGTCTGGGTGAGTTTCTATGATTGTAAATGCACCCACGATACAGGAGAAATTCCTGGCCACAAATAATAAAAAAATAAACCTTAAAACTGTAGTTCTGCTTTACAAACTAGCTGATATCCATAAAACGCATTAAAATGAAAATGTTTTTTCGTAGCCCTAGAACTGCAACATAGTGTTGCTTTCAACGGAAACGGATACCTCGAGCTGCCTGCTAACCTGATGAAATATGAAAACTTGGACGTCGACCCTGGCATCATTGCCCTGGCCATATTCACCACTCAGGACGGAGTACTGGTGTACCAGAAGGAAACTAACAGCCCTCCGTTCTATGGCGACTACATCCTGCTGAGAAGTAAGAACGATGCATTTCTGGCTTTATCGAATATTAAGTCCTACCTCGTATTCTATATTGTTATTCATGCAGAAATTAGATAATGAGAGCAAGTTATTCAAACATTGAAAACATGTTATGTACTTTCATGTTACAACTTTAAGAAACTAGGTACCTACCACATTTTTCTATGTATGTACTCAGCCACTTGTGTGTAAAACATAATTATTGACACAAAAGGCTAGTCTGTTGCGGATGACAACTTTCGCAATAAAACTTTGTAGTGGTCATCGCATATTATATAATCTGTAAGAGTTTAAAGGTCACAGGAATATGCCCCTTATTATATGAGACGTAAGAGTTGGAAAGGGGATATTATTATCACATAAATGGTTTTTCTGGGAAGAAGTTGAGAAAGTTCCACTTCCTACTTTTTATATAGTCACAAAGGATCTAGTCCACAACTAGACAAGTCAAAGAAACGTCTACAATTCAAATCATTTTATATTATTATCGCGACTTTACAAAATACAATATCGAAAGAAGATTAATTATGCTAATGTAACATTGTTGAAAGTTTTTGGTCTTGGCACTCTGATGACGGTGGTCTCTGTTAGTATGATCGATCATGATACCGCACCGGCTATTTGCCCAAGTCAGTATCTAACTTAATTTTTTGTTTCAGTTGAACGTGGCTTCGTTACACTTGAATGGGATAATGGCGGCGGCAAGTCTCAACTGACCGTGGACGTCTTTGTGAATGATGGTGAACGGCATCAGGTTAGCAATTCTATTCTTCATTTCAATAGGGTGTGAGTTCCGACCCAGACGTGAATTTTCGTGTTATTTCTATTACGGTCAGTTCACACCGATACGCGACGCGATGCGACGTGACACAACGATACTGCAAATGTGTTTGTTTTCGTATAGCAAATAAAGTTACATTTTGTTTTGAGTCGCTATTCAAATGCAGCACGGCGCGCTGCGTTGCGTATGGCGCGGCGTATCTTTTCGTGTAGGAAATAGAGTTAGATTTTTGCGCGCAGCGTCACGTCTCGGTCAGACCCTTAAGCTATTGTCAAACAGACAGGCGTGACGAACGTGAAGCGAGGCGTTTTTGTTTGTAATGTATGCAATTGTTTGAAGCCCGTCACATAGAATATCGGATCGCTTTCGCTTTTTCTATGTGACCGGATTCAAACAATTGCATACATTACAAACAAAAACGCCTCAGTTCGCGTTTGTCACGCCTGTCTGTTTGACAATAGCTTTACTCTATAAAATATAAAGGAAAATAGTGTGGTAGCATTTCCTGTAGTACTATTCCGTATCGTAGTAATTATTTTGAAAATAATGGCAAGACCCGTCGATAGAGGTCGCTTATCCACATTTTGAAACATATGCAGGACGAGAACGCCATATTGCAAGTTACGTTTGTAGAAGCGACAAGATGGCGTTACTAGTATACTGATCTTATTAATGGATTCACGTGGCTACTTGCGATACCTTCTTATAAATACGAATTTCGACACAGAACAGGGTTCCAACAACTAATTAATATATGAAGCTCAGCCGTTACGTAGGTACTTACTTGAATAAAAAGACAAAATTAATCTTTGCATCATGTCCTGCTAAATGAATGTTATGCAACCTGTAGAGTTAGCTCACTCACAAAGCACACACCTAATGAGATTTCTGGTATACTTACCTACTAAATTGTTAGGTACCTGTCAATTTAATCTCATACGTGACAAGAGGAACTAGCGTGCACATGAAATACGATTGTATGAACACTTAGTTTGGGCTCAATATTGTAAAAATACCTGAATATTATTTGTGGTTCATATTCTCTCTACATTGCCATTTTCTTTGACGGAATAGATGCCTATTATAATTTATGCGGTGCTGTTTTTACCTTTCAAAAGATCAAAGAGCGTTCTTTGTGACACATTGTGCGTAATTTTATGAGAATGGAGTTCAGTTTTTATCTAAAGGTGCTCATAAACTAGAGTACTTCCTTTTTAAGAAGTCGGTTAAAAACAAACGAGAGCCTGCGTTCTGGCGAACTTTTTGCCGACCTAACTGTCAAGTCAACATCTTGAAGAAAATTTGTTTTTAACCGACTTCAAAAAAGGAGGTTACTTGATTCGGCCAGGTTCGGTGGTTTTTTTTTGTTATTTGTTCCCGGAATAGATCTAAGATCGTGAGGAAACCGGCACGACATGACCTAAAACCAAAAATTCGAAATCATGTGACATCTAGCAACCCGCACCGGGCCTACATGATGGTTTACGGATTAGTCTGTCTCACAAAAGGGAAGTCTGTGTCCTGCTCATGGGAGCGTTATAGGCTATTAATGATGACGTCATCGTAGATCGCGTTCTAGCGTTTAATTCAGTGAGCGTCTACCTCAACGACCTATGTACGAGTATGTAGATCGTTATTTGAAATCGTCATCTAGAACTAGAAAAAGACAAACTGTTCATAATTGGATGACTTCATGGGATCCTTTTTTAAATACTCGTAAAATGGTTCTTATTCAGTTTCGATACATATTTTTTTATCAAATTCTATCAGTTTATTACCTATCCACCTGGAATTTCTTGAATCTTGACTGAATAGCTTGGGTGGCCGGTGCCTGGTTTGATTACATTGTCTTATCGTTTGAACAGCGCTCTCGCGCAACATGACACGCTGCACGGGGGTGAGGTAACTCTAAATAGGCCGCTCAAGGTGGTAAGTTTTTACAACGGGGTCAGCGGACTTCATTTGAAAAGCACTGTAGCGCGACGTGACACGCGGGGGCGGAGGTAAATCTAAATGCTAACTGCGCTCAAAATATGAATGCGGCGGTTGTTACTGCGACTGTTACTTAACAATAGACAATGTATGAGCGGCAGTTCGCGAGCGAGACAGTAAATATTCAAATAGAAAACCTTAATTAATAAAAAAACCGAAGAACTAAAAACCGAAATACTGAAACTAAAATCTGAGAACTCACCTATAATTAAACATAACTCTGAGGACGGTGATAAAAAAAATGTGTTGTATGGACTAACCGAGATCTACAAAGAACCTGAACAAAGTCTACACGAAAGAATCAGAGCTATATTATGGGTAATTCTTGGAATAGATCTTTTAGGCTACATAGAAGAAACTCATAGGATCGGAAAATATTTAAGCATCGAAACCGACCAATGGTCATTGAACTTATGAGCAAAAGACTATCAAAATATGTAATAGAAAATAGCCAATCTTTCCAGGGAACAGGACTGCACATTTCTAAATTTTTAAGCGTAGAAGCAAGAAATGAAAGGAAAATCTTGCGGGATAAAATGCTCGTTGCACGAAATAAAGGTCAGCGAGCTGTAATCAGAAATAATCGACTGTATATTGAAGGGGAACTCACTAATTATGAATACGAAATTAAATCGTGCCATCCACTTAGTGAAGAAAATCTAAACAATGTAGATAGACAAAGCGAATCCTATAAAAACCATAGGTACATTTCGAGAATACGAGGAAGACAACACTTTTCGAAAACCAAGAACATTTTAGTGTTTTATTTCAAAACATCCAAAGTCTATATAACAAGCAACATGTGATGGAAGCATTTGTCAACGAGAAACAGACGTATCAAGCTATGTATTTGTGAAACATGGCTGTCAAGAGATAAATAAAGGATGATAAACTTTACCGGGTATAAACTCGCAACATTCTTTTGTCGAGAAAATCGCGGCGGCGCGCGGCGGAGTTTGCATATTACTAGACGAACAGAAGGACTATAATTATAGAAAGATCCGACATAAACGACATGTAACTTGAGTATATTTTGGAAGTTTGTGCTATTGAAATAGATACCCAACGATAACTTGTTATTGGTAACAATGTACTGGAATAGAAGGGAATAAAATGTCTTTTATAACCAACTCAACAAAATTTTAGCTTATATAAACAAAAAAAATACACAAAATTAAATACAGTCAAAGGCGGTGATTTCAATATAGATATAATATCCTTAAAAATAACTCCAAAGTCAACACTTTCTTAGACCTTAATATCCGAATACAGATACACACAACATGTGAAACAACCCACACACATAACTCACACATCGTCAACCTGTCTAGACTTAATATTTACAAACTTTAAAACCGGAGATTTATACACATCTGTAAAAGAATTAGGTTTTTCAGATCATTATAACTCACACATCGTCAACGTGTCTAGACTTAATATTTACAAACTTTAAAACCGGAGATTTATACACATCTGTAAAAGAATTAGGTTTTTCAGATCATTTTAACTCACACATCGTCAACCTGTCTAGACTTAATATTTACAAACTTTAAAACCGGAGATTTATACACATCTGTAAAAGAATTAGGTTTTTCAGATCATTTTAACTCACACATCGTCAACCTGTCTAGACTTAATATTTACAAACTTTAAAACCGGAGATTTATACACATCTGTAAAAGAATTAGGTTTTTCAGATCATTTTAACTCACACATCGTCAACCTGTCTAGACTTAATATTTACAAACTTTAAAACCGGAGATTTATACACATCTGTAAAAGAATTAGGTTTTTCAGATCATTTTAACTCACACATCGTCAACCTGTCTAGACTTAATATTTACAAACTTTAAAACCGGAGATTTATACACATCTGTAAAAGAATTAGGTTTTTCAGATCATTATAACTCACACATCGTCAACCTGTCTAGACTTAATGTTTACAAACTTTAAAACCGGAGATTTATACACATCTGTAAAAGAATTAGGTTTTTCAGATCATTATAACTCACACATCGTCAACCTGTCTAGACTTAATGTTTACAAACTTTAAAACCGGAGATTTATACACATCTGTAAAAGAATTAGGTTTTTCAGATCATTGTGGTACCTACAGTTATAAAATTTAAAGTGCCGCAGTGTCCAAAGCAAACCACTTGGTATACTTACTGAAAAACGACTTTACACTGAAAATAACATTGAAAATTTCAAATCAGAATTAAAATCAGTAAGTAGATTGGAAAAATATCATTGTAGAAAAAATTATGCAAATCAAAACTATAATGTCTTTATCGACTTAGTAACTAAAATATCAAACAAAACTATACCAAAAATAAAAACCAAATTAAAATCGCATTATAAAAAATATTGGTTAACTAAAGGAATAAAGATATCATGCATAAACAAAAGATTATTAAAAACTTTGAGTATAAAGTCTGACAATCCGATCATCAAAAAATACTATAGAAAATACGAAAAAATATTAAAGCGCCTCATAACATCTAAAAAGCAGCACTTCATCAAGAAAATAAAAATGTCTCAATACAAAATTAAAGCTATGTGGAGTATAGTTAACGAACGCACAAACAAAAAAATAGCTACAGGGAAACATAATCCAATTACAAAATAAGATCCAAAACATAATATATTGTCGACAAATTCAATGACTTTTTTGCATCAATTGGCGAAGAGACCGCCCGCCCCGTAGGTAATGAGGCAAAAGGCCATCCTGTTGTTAACCCGTCTGTAAATACCCTTTTTCTTATCCCTTTAGACTTTCGAGAAACACACCGAATAATTCGAAACTTAAAAAACAAAAAAAAAAGCCACGGAATAGATGAACTGCCGCCATTCCTTATAAGACAATGTGCAGATGAACTTGCTGGACCTTTCTGCGTTTTAATAAATCAGTCATTTGATGAAGGTATTTTTCCTGACCAACTTAAAAAAGCTATAATAAAACCATTATTTAAGAAAGGCTCGAAAACAGACCCACATAACTACCGACCAATAGCTCTTCTCCCTACGGCCTCAAAAATTTTCGAAAAGGCTATGTGCGACCGAGTATATAATTTTTGCGAAAGATTTAAAATCTTTGATGAAAGTCAAAATGGATTTCGGAAACATCGCCATCGGTCAACAACTCTAGCTACCTATAAATACATGCAAGAAGTTATTAATGAGAAAAAAATATGCTGTTGGTATACTAGTGGATATGACCAAGGCTTATGATAAGGTCCAATTTAAAATCCAACTAGATAAACTTAACGGCATAGGAATTCGCGGAAATACTTATAAGTGGTTTGTCTCATACTTAAAGGATAGGGAACAATATGTGCAAATAGAGCATTTCAGTCACGACCAAAAACAAATACTACAAGTAAGGTCTGATACGAAAATAATAAATGCATCAATTCCACAGAGTAGTGTCCTTGGATGTCCCCTATTCCTCATCTACATCAACGACCTTCCCAAAATAATGGATGAACCTTGCGTGCTATAATAATAATAATAATATTCCACAACTATCACACAACGCCATCATCTAGTCCCAAGCTAAGCAGAGCTTGTGTTATGGGTACTAGACAACTGATAAACATACTTATATATTTCTAAATACATACATATTATAGATAAATTACACCCAGACACAGAACAAATGATCGTGCTCATCACACAAACATTTGTTCTGGGTGGGAATCGAACCCACGACCTCCGGCATAGCAGTCAGGGTCACTAACCACTAGACCAACAGGCCTGCTATTCGCAGATGATATTTCCTTGCTAACCACATACCAAGCCAATAGTCAAATTAACGAACAATTAAACTCTATGTTAAATAAAACAACAAAATGTGTGGATGATCACAACCTTGAGATTAATTATAAAAAAAAAACAAAACTAATGACTTTCTACCCCCCGCAAAAATCGCCTTTACCAATCAATTTCACAACAAACGGCATAAAATTTCATTTTTTTTTTCTATTTATTTATTCAATAACAAGTGGTTTGTATCTGAAATTAAAAAAAATAGAAGTACTCGTAGTTAACGAATTTACAATTTACACTACTAGGACTTACAATACTCACATATTTCCTGGAAACCTCATTTAAAAAGAATACGAGCTAAGCTGTCTAAAACTTATGCACTACGCTGATTTACAAACTGCTTTATCCACCTACTACGCCTATGCTCATTCTTGGCTCAGTTATGGCATTATAATGTGGGGAAATAGCACAGACTCACAAACGCTTCTCATTCTGCAAAAGAAACTAATCCGTATCATTGTAAACATTGACCAAACAGGTAGTTGTAAGCCCTTTTTTTATAAAGCACAAAATACTAACCTTACCATCTCTCTATTTAATGGAAATATGTAAATTTGTTAGAAAATATAAAAACTTCTTTATTACCCGCGGTGCAAAACATAGCGAACGATCTATTAGATTAAAGAATATGATAATGTTACCGTCATCGCGCATGAAAATGCACTCAAATAGTCCCTACGTAATGTCTTTATAAATATTTAATAAACTACCAGACGCAATAAAGGATGAAACTTGCAATATAAAATTTACAATAAATTATGGAATCAGGCGTTACTTTGCGGAAATCCATGACATTAAATGTTATGAAAAATATGTAGTTTTAATTCCGCGACAATTAAAACTCCATATTTTTCATAACATTTAATAAAATTTACAAATAAACTGAAGCAAATACTAATTAAAAAAGCATACTACACCATAAACGAATACTTAGATGATAAAAAAAAATATTTAATTCAAACTGACACCTCACACCCTACCCTATAAAGTTGGTTAAAATTGACATTTATAAGTATTTACAGGCGACATTACAAATGACATTTTAGGATTATTACGATTTAAAGGTGATTGTTATGTTTAATTAAAAGATTATTAATATTCTAAACAATTTTAACATTTTTTTAATTATTCTTGATTATTATTGTTTGTTAATGTTTAGTTTTAAGTTTTCATTTTTGCTGTACCCTACAGGGTCCATAATTGTACCTAGCGATAAGCATTATTATAAGATCAGTATAATTGACTAAGGAATGCAAATAAAGATATGAATATGAATACGAGACACATACAGGAGACAGATACGGTCGCGGTCTACGGTCGCGGTTTCCTGTGTCTGTCGCGGCGCGAACCGCCACCACAGTATAATTATTATCTATCAGTAGTGGAACTCGGCCGCATGATAGAAATAAATGCCTACAGCCGCGCGGTACTTAAACGTGCGTTAGGGCTGCCCGTCTCCAGCATTTTAATTACATTTGCCTACTTTCTGTTTCTATTTAGTTTTTGTGATTTCTATCTAGTTTTTTATTTTACGTTCCTAGATTAATATTCATGACTGTGATGTATAGTTTATGTAGTACACCGAATATACGTTGATAGTACACCGTACCGTGAATGAAGCTCACTGCTTCATTTCCGTGCCCGCCGACAATCCCACCGCGCCGTTACACCATGTCTTTACTTTGAATTATACAAACTAACAAAACACACATGCACCGGAGTTTTAACACAAGCGTAAGTATTTACCGTATCATGCTTCATTCAGAACCGCCTATAACTTACCTATTTCACTCGTCTCAATAACTTTCCTTTACTCTATTCACTGTACCTATTTATTAATCCAAATAACATTTTTTTTCGTGAGATAAAAGAAAACACTTACCTATCCATTAAGAAGACACACACAGCTGTGTACCTACCTACTAGTAAGTAAAATTATTTTATAGTCAGTACCTTTCAGAGCTTCCAGGTAATTTGAAAAAACTTATGTCTGGATGCATTATTGACGAATTCATACACCCAAAAACAGCACAATATATATTTCCTACTCGTCATATTAATTATGTACAAGAACTGATTTTGTTAAAAAAACAACACACCGTCCGTTCGTCACTGCGGTACAGTCTGCGTCCCGAGCGCGCCCCGACATCGAGGCGCGTAGGCATAGCTCGCGTTTCGTCCGTTTGTATGAAGTTGGAGTACTGTAGATATTATTACCGTGCCGCCACCTTTGCAGCCTTACATAAACCACTCTGGCTGCCTTGCACCCCGCCTGCACCCCCTCTTAACGTCACAAAGAAAAGTTATTGACTTTCCCTCTACGTCGACAATAAATATTAAAGCTCTGTTTATACGTCATATAGAACATACTTACTAATAGGATCACCGCAAACATGTTTTTCGATCAGAGTGTAAAATAATCTTTTGGGGTAAGCACGTGCGACTCAAGTTGTTGCCTATCATGTAACGCAACAAAACGGCGTTAGGGGTCTCTAAGCACGAAATTCTTGGTTTCGGCCTTAGTAACTTGACAACGAGCCCGAAATAAGGAAGCTTTGATTTTTTTACCAATTAAAAATGAAAATCAATCTTGCCACTACGAAATAATGACGCATTTCGATTGATTTACGTCGTCGTGGCGAGCGTGTTTTGTTTTTCGTCTATCCGTAGATAAAAACGTTTTTTTATGTATTTTTATGTCGTAGTGGTAAGGATGATTTTCACTTGTATACGTAGTTGGAATGAAAAATATACGATTGGACAGATAGGCTCTCCCGCGCCACCATACTACACACCACGCAATTTGATTTTGACGTTGGTAACGTTCGTTCATCTGTATGTGTACCCATGTCTTCGTTAACGGAGTTAGAAAGTAGTCCCCGTCAATCGTAGAATTATTCCCTTTATGTCGAGTCCCGTTATGTCGAGTCTGGAAGTCTATTGTTCTCCAAAGTATTGATATTTTACGCTTTCTATTACCTTTATGTCGAGTTTAGTGAACAAGTACAGTCAGGGATGTAAATTAAAAGCCAATGGCATAAAAACATATTAAAACAAGTATAGGTGAAGATTACCTAAAAAGGAAGCTCAACGGAGCCCCGCATCGCGGGGCTCCTATTTCTGCGTGCGTGGTTTAAAGTAACCTAACATGAAGGGGATGGCGGGGTCTTTCAGACCCTGCCATCCCCTTCGAACCTAACCTGTCCGTGTCGGGGTGCCCACAAGTCCCGAGCTCGCTTCGCTCGCTCTTGGATCCCAAGTTCTCTTAATAACAATTCCAATCATGAAGGCAAACAATCAAAGTCCAGAGGACTCATCATTGAAATTCTTAATATCCTTAAAACTTATCTATCCTTGTAAAATCCGTCTAAATTATGTGCATGTATACATTTCATTGGACGTGACTGTACTTCCAAAATATGATAGGATTAAACTCGACATAAAGGTAATAAAAGCGTGGTAAATAAACTCGACATTAAGGGAATAGAAACGGGACAGAAAACTAAGCTCGATATAGGGGTAATAGAAGCGAGACAAGGTTTTCGGCTCGACGTAACGGGACTCGACATAAAGGGAATCAACCCAATCGTACAGAGAATAGCATATACCGGTGTAGGCGCAGCTTTATAAATGGTCATTGTTAGGCCAATTTTACCATCTGTACGCCAGTTGTAGTTTCAAGACTCCAATATTAATAGGTACTTATGTTTTTTTCTCTTTGCAGATAATTGCAACGCTGATGGCTGACAGCCTCGTTACTCTATCCGTCGACGGCAGGATGAACTCTGGCGTCAGCACTGGAATATCGACCCTCATGAACGCTGACTCGAACATTTACCTTGGTAAGTAACAGTCAATGTCATCATAATGTTTGTGGAGTTTTGACTGATGGCTACAGTTAATCAATGAAGAATGAAAACAACTATACTATCTTTTAGTTAGTTTTCTCTTAGAAGATTAAGCGCGCCAATTTAACTCTATTACGACCTTACAGCGTCGAGCGCTAAAACCAAATGTAGGTATAGAAATTATTTTAACACGCCACAAGGTCAAAGGATCATCTACCGAGCGCTCGTCTATACTAAAAGAGAAAACGTTTTCCTACCCCTTAATGTTATCCTATCTCAATGATTTTTTAGAATGCTTCCTACACAGTAAAAAACTAGGTTTATAGGTTTTCTTTTCTTTTATTCAAAATTTATAATTGTTTGAAAGTTACAGGCGCCTAAGAGTTACTTTTGAAAAAAAGAAAACCTATAAACCTAGTTTTTTACTGTGTCAGAAGCATTCTTAAAAATCATTGAGATAGGATTACATTTAGGGGTAGGAAAACGTTTTCTCTTTTAGTATGGACGAGCGCTCGGTAGACGATCCTCTTAATATCTTATTCGCATCACCCGCCGCTCCGCTCACCGCTTAGATTTTCGATGAACGGGCCGTTACAATTAACGTTTTGGTAAATTCAATACAAACTTCTATAGTTTCTCAAACTACGAGTAGCTTTCATCTTTTGTTTGACTCGATGCAAATCTCCCATCATTACAGGGATTACCCAGGTTTGTTCATCATTTTCGTTTCCCCTCAGGTGGTATACCGGACCATATCAACCAACAAGGCTATCCTGGTTTCAACGGATGCATCCACCAGATTGAACTGATGAATTCTGGTCGTGGAATTAACCTGGGACAAGTCGCAGTTACAGGAAGGAATACACAGCGATGCAAGGAGTAAGTATCTTTTTCGTGAAGCAGACACAATTGCTACACAACTGCGTGACGCCCGCGCCCGACTGTGCATTCATATTTATGTGGTTCATGGAACCAGAAAACGAGGATAGTTGAATATTTCGGCATATTTTTTCCTTATTTATTAAATTTAACCTACTCACAAATTCCAAATATCGTACTAAACAGCCTTCTAACATTCACCTACCTGATGATTAACCAACTCATGCAAATGGTTTTTATTTACTAGATACTTTTTACATAAAACAAACTACCTACAATAACAAAGAAAATAACACAAAGTTTCACTATCATGGCGAATCGAATTGATAGGTATTTTTAGGGAAACTTCTAGAGGGCTTCGAATATGAAATAACCCCAAATATACAACGTGTTTTTTTTATTTCCCATAACTCTAGGGTATGAATGAGGCATCGCATTTTCTTTCTTAGCTTTAAATATGAATGATTAGTTTGAATAAAAATGAATAAACTCGGATTTAACAATGAAAGCTAGAGTAAGATGCGCACATCGAGAGTCCGTTGTTTCGAAGCAGGAACCTACTCAATAGTTCTATCTTATTTAAGCAAAGCGACGAGCACCAATGAGAGTGTGAAATATCCGAATCATAGCAGACACCGACATACAACATTGTTGCAAAATGTTTGCACTCTGGCGCCGCGAGCTAGGGTATGTTCTGTTGTCATCATAGTAATGTTATCGATGTCGATTAAATCCAGAATTTATTGTTTGCTTATTAAATACTCCGATTGATTTAACGGACATTTATCTAAGTATTAAACGAAGATTACGATTTTTCTAATCCAGTAGAATAGCGATTAATACAAAGTTCGCTCAAAGTAATAATAATCTTAACCCAGTTTACAAAAAAAAATATTTCAGCTTTAGCCATAAGTTACCCTTTGTAGGTACTAAAACGTAATCAATAAAGATTTACCTGTTTTAATGTGATTTCAATTTTGCTTAGTAATTTTTCTTCAAACCATTTGAGATTTCATCGATAACGAGTGGGTGCTTTCTCTTCACTAGTTTCCCTTGGCAATACTGTGAAGAACGGCAACGTCGTAAAAGTAATGATTAGTCACATTGGTGACAATTTTTGATGTAATGTAATTAAGACTGATTATCTTTGAAACTATGCATTTTTGGATCACATACTTAATGTAGAAGTTTTTGTATTATTTTTACGTCTAGGAATATAACCCTAAATTTATGGGAAATAAAAAAAAACACACACCGTCCGTCCGTCCGTCTGTCCGCAGCTTAGCTCAGAGACGCCCAGTACTAGAAAGCTGTAATTTGGTGTAAAAATATACGGATTTGTTGCGCCGAAAAACTTTTTTTTTTAAATGTAACCGCCTTCAAAAACAACTGGTAAGTGAAGTCGGTGGTTTTTTTATTAATTTCATTGTTTTTTTGCCACCGACTTCCGAAAGAAAAGTTTTGTAGGTTATTTTACCCTTTTTTACCCGACTGCGCCAGGAGGGTTATGTTTTTCGAGTGTATGTATGTATGTATGTTTCTCTGTGTTGCTCTGCAGCCTAAACGGCTTGATGGATTTTAACTTGAGAGGTGTCGTTAGATTCGTCTTAAACGTGAGAGTGTCACTGAGTACATAAAACTGGCCAAGTGCGAGTCGAACTCGTGTGCAAAGGGTTCCGAACTAAAACTATTTTTTTTAAATCTCTCACATTCTATCAAGTGGGGTATCAAATTAAAGGATTTTAAAAATGGTTTACCAATATATATATAACTTATATGTTTCAATTTAATTTGGACTGATAAATGCTAACAAAAACTAAAAATAGTAAAATAAAATAAATATTGAAAAAAACAAAAAACCCGACTTCGTAAAAAAACTAAAAAGAAACAAACAAGCCCAGTAGTTTAGAATTCACTCATTCACACTCACAGTCGGGGCCCCTTGGGAAGATTTGATTGGTATAATTTGAATGGGCCCCGACTGTGAGTGTGAATGAGTGAATTCTAAACTACTGGGCTTGTTTCTTTCTTTTTAGTTTTTTTACGCAGTCGGGTTTTTTGTTTTTTTTAATATTTATTTTTTGTGATTGTTTTTGAAGGCGGTTACATTTTTTTGAAAAAGTTTTTATTTTACTCTTTTTAGTATAAATATTCAACCAAAATTCTTGTCAAATACATCATTTTCATACATATGTAAGAAATCCGAAGCACCGGTAATAACATCGTTAACATCTATTTCATTCCTTCCTTATCTCAAAAACTACTGAACCGATTTTGATGAAACTTGCAGTATTCCTTAAGCTGAACAAAACCTAGTATAATATAAAAAGAATTACTTCAATCGGACTTGTAGTTCCAGAGATATGCGAACACAAACTTAATTTACTAAATCAGTCGATGCCGACTCCTTACTAGAGGAGTTGTACCTTCCATCATCAGCTCATCCACCTGAGATGATGATTATCAGATGCAAATACTTGAACAACTTTAGAAAATATATGAAAATGGTAGTATGTGCCTATACAATTTGAAGGTTTCCCTCGATTTCCCTGGGATCCCATCATCAGATCCTGACCTGATCATGGGACCAATTGGAAAGTATGCCATTTAAAACAAAAGAATTTTGATAAAAAGATTTGTTTGTGAAATATTAAGCTTTAAAGTGCTAATTTTTGCTCGACTCGAGTGTCCCCTTCCCCCTCTACCAGCTAAACGGTTATGTTTGGGGGTGTGAAAAAATTCACAATAGTAGTATTATAAGGTGCTTTATTATTATCTGCCACGGCTGCAATCTTTTTTCAACAAAAATTGAACCGCCTTCAAAAACAACCACAGAAAAGGGTAAAATAACCTACAAAATAACTTTTCTTACGAAGAAAAAACAAAGCCACCGACTTCCGAAAGAAAAGTTATTTTGTAGGTTATTTTACCCTTTTCTGTGGTTGTTTTTGAAGGCGGTTCAATTTTTTTTGAAAAAAGTTTTTTTCATTTATTGTTTCATACCACGAAATATTAATTTAAACGAAAATTTACACTACCGATGAAACTCTACTCGCTATTATACAATTCATAATCACAAAGGTATTTATTACGAGCATGAATTTTGGGCACGAAACGAATGAAATGTGGGCATTGATTGATTGAATCTTTATTATAAAGCCATGTTATTTTGTGGGAAATTAATTATAAACGGTTTATCAGTGTTAAAATTAAATAATGTAACGCATTTTGGAAAGAAACGTTTGAAAGTGACACACAATGTGTAGCAGAATCTATACTAATATTATACTCGTAAAGCACAAGAACGTTTGTTTGTTTGGTTGAACGCGCTAATCTCAGGAACAACGGGTTGGAATTGAAAAATTCTTTTTATGATGTATAGTCCATTTATCGAGGAAGGCTATAGGCTATATAACATCACGCTATCACCAACAGGAGCGGAGCAGCAATGAGAAATGTTTCAAAATCGGGAAAATATATTCCTTTTCGAGAGCTTCCGTTGCGTGCGCTGCGTAAACGGTTAAATATACGTAAAATAAAAATTATGTATTACGGAATTATTCCTCATAAAAAGTTCTAAAATAAAGTTCGCGAGTGCATATATCTATCTTTTAAGCTATTGTCAAACAGACAGGCAAAGCGAATGCGATCCGAAGCGTTTTTATTTGTAATGTATGGAATTGTTTGAATCCAGTCACATAGCCATTTTCTATGTGACTAGATTCAAACAATTCCACAGTATATTACAAATAAAAACGCTTTCAAGCTGATAGTCCCGCCTGCCTGGGTGGGAGCATTCATTTGATGGTTTTACCACGCTAAAAAAAAGAATAACGGGGAGCAGTTGGAACGCGTGAGGGAAAGGGCATCCTCTACCTCTCACCCCAGCCACCGCTGAAGACCAGGGCCAGGGTGTCGGAAATCGCGGGTCATGTTCGAGCCGCTTGCATACGGGGAGTAATGGGTAGCTCGCCGTCCGACCAAGGACAAGAACCGAGTCACGGCGAGTCGTGTTCCTCACGCTCCTTAAGGGAACTGATGGGGACGGGACCATAGGGCAGGGGTGAAACCACGGGAAGATGCTAGTAATATACAACATTATTTTTAGTATATGCGAAACCTGAATATAGTTTGTTCAGAATCAGTAACTGATTCGATTCCGGTAACTTTTACACCATGTTATATTTTTTTTTTAAATATTTGAATTAAATTTTATTACCAGTTAATTACAATACAATCACCGTACGGTTAGGTACCTATTGCCAAACTATTATCACGAGTGTATAACACAGGAGACGCGGTTTACGCGGGTGTACCGCGAAATTAGCATGTTTTTGAACGGACAAACAGGTAATATACAAGCTTATAACTTTGTGACTTTTTATGATACGGTTTTTAAATTTTGTACATAGATTCTTTACACAAAAATATTGTTTTCGCATAAAAAAAATATTGGTTTCGCAGGTTTCGTTAAAATATTGTTGTAAAAATATTGGATTCGCAGGTTTCGCATAAACAAAAAATAATGTTGTATAATTATATAGGCACAAAGACAATAAAATATAGGGAGTGCCTCCGCTGCCGGCGCCGGCGACCAAAAATATCACTATTGGAAACCGGCGGTAAGTAGGTATACTGCCGGCAGCCGAGATTTAAAACAACGGCTGCTGAAAAATATAAAGTATTTAAAAAATCTTGTAAACTGTAGAAACAATTTTCAATTAACTAGTTACGAAGTTTATTTTTTAAATATTTTAAGACTTTGAAGACCGTTTGAAACTTAGTGCCTGCACACCTAAGTAACTCTTATGCTGACTACATCGTTAAGAAAGAATTATTGTAATGTTGTTAGTTTTATGTTATACTTATAATGAGTAGATTTGAAAGTAGAGTTTGCATTCAGATAAAGTTTAATATCGCGAATTTTAATAAAGTGCTTAAAATAGTGTTTGGAACTGTCTGTCTTTATTTTCTTATGCGAAATTAATGCCTGAGGCATTCTCTTCCAGTCAACTAAGGGTTGTGGAGATTTTCATAAAAATAATGAGATGATAATGAAAAAAAAAAAACTAAATTCACTTGAACATACATGTAGGTATTTATTATTATAATAAATATTAAATACAGTATTTGAAAGGAGATTGAGACGATTTTACTAACGGTATAGACAGTGGTTCTCAACCTTTTAGTCATGAGGGACCATTTTACCAAATGTTTGTCTTGCCGGGACCACCCAGTTGGTTTCCAAAATTAAGGATTGTCCGATAAAGGAAACAAGTACAATTTCATAATTAGCACTCATTTATTTATTACTTAGCAAAAATGGAAAAGTTACAGATTTTAATTTTATGTTTTTTTTTGTGACTGCATACTCTTTACTAACTTCTGAATTCTTGGTTCAGTGCTACTCAAAGCTAAACGCATGTCGGCAGTGGCATCCAACCGATTTCGATGCTTGTTTTTAATCATCAGAAGCGTCGAAAACCCCTGCTCGCATTGATACGTCGATGAAAATAAAGTTAGGTACGCGCTCGCGGCTCACGCTGTTTCGACTCGACAGCTCGACTCATTACGTCACGCCACATATTATTAGGATGGCTTCGCGGACCACTTGGAATGCCTCCAGGGACCACTAGTGGTCCGTGGACCACCGGTTAAGAACCACTGGATAGAAAATAATGACGCAAATTTAGATGCGAAACTGTCTTTATGAGATTATGTTTTTCAGCTAATATGTCTGCGGACAAAGGGCTTATATAATAAATATTCATGAACAGTGGTGAGCCTCACTATGTTATGCAAAACCTTGCAACTCAGAGTACTCAGACGGTGTGTGCCAGAGTAAGTATGTAACTACTTTTGTGACAGAACTCAACCTAGGTCCACGGATTTAGTACTAGAGATATGGAATAGGCTGAGTTAAATTATTTGACCAATCTATACCTACAATAAAACAGTAGAGCCCGAGTGTCTGTACTATACATTGGATATTTATACCAAAAATTAAAAGGGGGCGATCAAAGAAGAGCAATAGAACACAAAAAGATTTTTTTTTTAAATTTTGTCCGTTGCCTGTTCGAGATAAACTCTGAAACGGCTGGAAGGATTTGATTGCGGTTTTTGCTAATGTATCCTGCTAAACTGGTTCGAAACCTGCTCGCATGTGAATTTTAAAGTCATCATGACGATGCAACAGAAAAGTACTTACATCAAAGTTTAAATAAATCAATATCACAAACTATAATTCGATATTATTAATTACCTACAAAAAGTTCATCAACCACACCTACTACACATAGGTATGTCACTTATTAGTACCTATTAAATCCATAAGCTGCCCTCACTATAAGGACATCCGAATCCATAAGATGTACTCTAAGGTAGCTGATTTAGATTTTTTGGTCAAGATGATTGTGAGAGTCCAAAATATGTATACTCGTATTTATGATTACCTACCTTTCGTTATGTGAGGTTTTTTTTTGTATGGAAGGATTACAAATGAATGACCCATTCATTCATTTGTAATCCTTCCATACATCTGTAGGTATATCCAGTCGAATACGCACACAACTCTTTGAGAGCTTTCAGTAAGGCCCGTCATCCACCAAAGCGGAGAGGAGAGGAGATGTGTTTGAATAACCAATCAGATGTCCACATCTCTCCGCTTATTGACAGACGCTTATTACAGACATCTGATTGGTTATTCAAACACATCTCCTCTCCTCTCCGCTTTGGTGGATGACGGGCCTAAATGTCACGTTCAATTAGGTACCTAATTCCTTCCAACCCTTCTAAATGTCGGGATACAATTGTTCCGTTCAGATTTGCAGTGTCATTCAATTAAGATTAGTTCGTTGTCTGCGCCTGACTGCACTAATTGGTGTGGAGTTATGAATTAACGGCCAGTTCCTCGTACTTCATCAATACTAACATTACTATATAACAAGAGTAGGTCCATATTTTTTCAAAAGTGTTTAGAAGAAATAACTAAATTAGATGTTAGAATGGACAGAATAAGATGTTAGAGCGAGTCGAATGAAAAATTAAATACAAAATTATTTATTATTTTTATTACAAGCCCGTGTCGTCCCACTGCAGGGCAAAGGCCAATATACTTTTTCAATTAAAGGATTTATCAATATAAAAATAACATTCGCAATTAAAACTTGTTTGCTAGTAGTTAAATTAAACATTTTAATATAAAATATAAGGCACGTTTCTATTCAAAAACTCTGTTACACAGAGCTACATGGTATGACTCCAACAATAAACCCAATAATATCCAACTTAAAATTGAAATGAATTTTGGTCGACCATTATTACTCAAACGAGTGATTGGCATAATTACGGGATTGAATGACAGTGAAACTACAAATTAATTAACATAAATTGTAATTAAAACCGGTCAACCTTCAACCATCGGCATTGCATTAAGTTGTCATGAATTTAACGCATAGTAAAGAAAAAACAAACTCACAAAAACTAAAGTTTTAAACCGAGATCTACAGACGGAACATAACGCGTACTTTATTATAATAAAGTATATATGCTTTGTCAATATAATTTGTATTTCTCGTGGTCATTTAAAAAACGATGATTTAAGTTTGCCACTTGAGGTTTTTGAAACGTAACGTTTATAGATTTCGGCATTTGACGGCATGAGATTTAAATGCTGATAATGATTTTAGTCTATAATAGTAACTTCCTATGATCAACGAAATTAATGTAACTTTACTGATATTTTATGCTGCTTTGGAATTTTAGTAAAAACTTTTCAGAGTAAGAGACTTTTAACCACTTCTGCACTGACTTAGATCTAGCAATAAATTATATTAATAATAAACACACTATTTGTCTGACAAAAACAGTTTTTTAGGTAACACATTTTATTTAAACAGTAACTTTGCTTGCATGATCGATGCACCACTTATTAAAAAATGTTAATGACAGCACTTAGACCTAGAGTAGGAATCAAATTGTAATTAAACTATTACACATTATGCAGCTTGACCACGTCTACGCGTCTTCTTTCACGTCACTCAGAGAATCATTCACTCAAGTGACCATGATAAAATCACTTGACATAATACCACGTTCACACGACACCGACAAAATTAACCTGCTTTCATTCATTTCCCGTCAATCTGTAGAAGAGTAAAATATAATACTGGAATCGGTTCACTAACCATACTATTAATTATTCTATACCATAATTAATAAAACTAACAAAAATTTACTAACTTTCCACGCTGCTCTGGACCCGCAGAACATTGTTCCCTGAAATATATCCTTACTTAGAGGACATGGATGTGTTCAGATCCCCCCCGGGCTACTTTAACACTAACACAAAACCCGCAAAGCACGTTCTGGCCTCCCTCCTACCGTCCTTGATATGCCTGATTATCTCCCGACTGATCCTTGCGTTTTATAGCGTCCACTGAATGGAACTGACCGGTGAGTATAAGTAAACTCACCATAGATAAGTATCTATAAGGACTTACGTACACGATGCCGCCGCCGCGCCGCCACCGCGTCGCATTTCGCTATTGTTTGATTTTTGGCGACGGCGGCGGCGGAGCGGTAGCGGCGCGGTGGCGGCGCGGTGGCGGCATCGTGTACAGGAAGGTTAGGAAATGGTTCCTAAGGTTCCATGTTGTTTAAAGACCACCTCAATCATAAATTGACTGTAACAGCGGCACTAGCATGTTCGGTCACGTTTTATGCGTCAAGTTTTAAACGTTTTTCCTGTAAGCTATACCTGTGGCTATACGCTATGTGCGAAGTTGGTGGTGGATTAAGGGGCGCACTAGCACGTGTCAAGTTTAGGAAGGGTCACAATCATTTAAAAATTAGTTTTTTATTTTGTTTATTTATTATTATAATTATAGAACAGACCGAAAATTAACATTGGAAACCGGTTATGTGCTATCTGGATACTTATCTATTTTGCTGACTGTACCAGTGTACCTATCAGTAACTTGATGATAAAGCCCAATCTATTTTCATAATGTATATACAAAGAATCAGTTGCATCTCCTAGGGTCTATTAAAATTTACTTCGGGTGACTTTGTAATTGTGTTTTTCGGTTTCTACACTGTTTTAAGCTTTCATGGCGTAATATTAACTAAAACTGTCACTTACGAGATAACTTCCGTGATTATTTATTATTTTGAGTTCCCGATATTACAACGCTGTTGCAAGCGCCAACAATCGCAATGATCGCGATTATCGGGAGCTCAAAATAATGAAAAATCTGGGAAGATATCCCGTAAGTGTCGGTTTATGGGGTGCTAAGACAGGTTGGGGTGCTAAGACAGGAAAGGGGTGCTAAGACAGGAAACCTCCACGTGCGCCCGTGGACTGGAGTTCCCTCTCGGATACGTCCGGGGGGAAGACCAGTTTTTCGGGCCGGTGCACCCTGGGATGCGGGCAAAAACTCTACCTTAGGCACTGTGTGCCTAAGGGGTCTCTTTGCCCGTATGCAAATAGCCTGTCAGGTGGACGCTCTAACGCGTGTCCCTCTGAATAGCAGATGGCACAGCGGCGGAGCGGGCTTGCGGACGGTGAGTAATGGGTAGCTCGCCGTCCGACCAAGGACCAAGCCCGGGTCGGTGGCGCGTCGTGTTTCGCGCCAAATGCCTGCTGGGGTCACGGGTTTTTTCTTAACCCAGGATACCGTGGCCCCGGAACGGAAGGAACACGGGTGGATTTTAGTAAGTAAGAGTCTGACAGTCCCTTCCGCCCCACCCAGGGCGGGAGGACTCATTTGATGATTTTACCACCTTAAAAAAAAAAAAAAAAAAAAGTGTCGGTTTATAGTTGACTAGTCCTACATGAATTGCCCAAAAATCACGGTTTTGTATGTGTAAAATACTAACATATTTGTTTCTGTTCACAGGCCGACCCGATATTACTAGCGCACCACTGCGAACGAACTATACGATACATTAAAGCAACTCTACAATAGCACAAAAATGTAAAATATTTTACAATCTCATTGTAACAGTGTAATCTTTACGATTCGATTGGTGCTTTCGATAAAAACCAATTCGGAAAAGATTACTACTTGTTGTTTATTCAATATAATAATATAAGTAAATGTTGTACTAGTATTAAGAAATTTAAATACAGACAATACGGCTAGTTTAGAGTAGGGTAACGCGAATTGAACTAATAAGAATGATGGTCAACTACAGAGATAATCGCGTAAGCGCTCCTGGATCGCGGAGCCGATGATTGGTGCCATAAGATGAATTTTAAATATTGTAATTAGAAATTGATGTAATTACTAATAACTTTTAAGAACCCCGTTGTCGTTCCAGCTTGTTCGCGAGTCATTTTCAAAAAATCTCTCCACAACATTTCCAATGCTTCCTTTTCTATTATTTGCACCCAGTGTTATAAATGTAATTGTGCCAAAAGTGGTAGTTATCAATTTGTGTCAATTCAGCACTGCCATTATTTTCCTTTTTATATTTTCTTTTTAAGTAAACTTTCGCTTCTTAAGCAACGAATATACTATTGTTAAGTACTTATCTATATTATGTGAATAAAATGTTATTTTAATTAAAGTCTAGTTCGAATGCATTTAACTTAATTATCGACAGTGATTCTTAAATATTGTTATATATTTTAATTACAAAATTATATTTATGCATAAAATGTATTTTGTTGTTAGCTTATATAAGTCATTATGATATATTAATGATAATTATCTACCTATAATTAAAAAGTACTGATATTATAAAAATATTGTAACTTTACATGTATAAACTATTTTAAACGACGACCTAAACTAAATCTATCCATGTTTTTGCTGGTAAGGATCAAATTCGACTAACAATATAAAATAAAATATCAACTACTGTTTTTTTTTTGTATTTCCTTTCCTTTTATTTTAATGCTGAAAGAACATTGGAGAAAATTACTGAAAATCTATTACTTAATCATTTAGCGTAACAACTTAGTACCTACGACTTGTTATGATCAGTACAATTATGAGATACTTATCTATAATTGTCAAACAAATAAGTTTTATAGTGTATGCGCTGCTGAGTGTGGCGCACACAACTTGAGATTTAGATAGGAAGAAATCACTGATAGTCAAAGAATATCCGTTTATTATATACTTCACTACCAAGTAACTAATGCTATCTATGATGATGTGGTGAGTACCGATGTATATGAGTGCTGAACGTGTACTGTCGCTTTATAGAGCGATTTGAGTAAAGCGATGTAAAAGTGCTGATGTGAATGCGCGCGTGCCCTGTACGATACGTGTCTCGTACATATAGAATCCACCTATCACAGACATGGAAATGAACAGTCATCAACACAGTGACCAAGCGAGCGTAATTTTTGAGTCGTGAATTTCAGTTGCTTTCATAGAAAAACTCTTCCGCAAAGCAAAAGCGACTATGAAAGCAACCGAAATTCTGCGACTCACGACTCAAAAATTGCGCTCGTTGGGATTCAGCCTAAAACTTAAGACAAGAATCCTCACGGTTTGTTTCACTTACTTTTTTCTAGAATGTTGCCAACCTCATGATGGTAGGAGTGGTTTTGATAAAAGCTGTCGCGGTAGACCTGGTACTGTCGTTATGATATATCTAGTATAATGACGGCACGAGCTGTACTCAACCATCAGCGATCCTTATCAAATGTGATGACCATAGGTTGGCATTAGGTAGAGTTATTCATGTACTTACACTGATTTCATACAGTGAAAGAATAAAGTAGGTATTTCGATGTAAGAAAATAACTCTACCTAATTCCGACCTCTGGTGATGACGCAGGTTGTAAAACAATCGACAGAATGCCTTATTATAACAAAATTTCTGTATTTTATTGACTTTTTATTGTGCCCAAGAACTCCACGACCTCGTCCCACCAGCCCCCTTCTACAATCGCACATCTAGACGCACGGTAAATTATCATCCTTACCTTATTGCTATTTCACCAATTCACACTAAGCGTTTTAAAACGTCTTTTATAGTGCGAGCAGCGAAGGAGTGGAACTCTCTGCCTGCGTCTGTGTTTCCGAAGGCATACAACCCTAATCTCTCCAATGTCAGACTGAACAGGCTGGGTAAACTCGCACCATCGTCGATCTTGTCTCCGCCATCCCTGACCTAGACTAAGAAGTCGCCGTGTGACGAGGCGGTGCGGGGTGGGTGCGGGTGGTTTTCTAATGAGCTGTGACCTTAAGGGTGCTCCCACATATATCGACGCGGAATCGGCTTTTTCCGTCGGCCTTTCTCTTTCTGTCGCTTAGAACTGCCATTTGCTAGACCGAGACAATGCGATAGCACGCGGCCGCCTCGAGTATCGCACAAACGTCTGGCCGAACAAAATGTATGGACCATCGCTAGTGTTTGCTAATGAAGTCGCACGTATTAACAAAATCGCTCACAGATCATACCCTTAGCACGAGGTCTCAGTATTTGATACGTAAACTGGAACTTTGACAATTTCAAATTGCCAATTTTCAAGGAAAAAATTAGTTCCTTCTTCGCACATAAGGCGCTGTTCCATTTTTTCATACAAGAAACGCTGTAAATACTGGAAAGACGCTGTAAAGTAAAAGAGTGAAAACTCGTGCTAAGGGTACGCTCGATATTGAATTGCATGTACATGTTATGACAATGTACATGATTCTGTGTTAGAAATTCTATTGCGCAACTACTCGTCATCTTTTGTATTTTGATTGCAGCGTCTTTATGTAGTAGTACAGGTAGATTTTTGTAGCTCACGGCCGAATCGCATCGCACCACTCAACGACTATATATTACTAGACTACGCATTGCACGATCTAACGAACAAAACTATTCTGCCAAGCCAACTCGCTGAGGTACTACGTAAGCGAGGGGGACGGGGTATTGCGTTGTGATTGGCTAACTCAAGGTCTGTTCTGTCTCAACGTATGTTTACGGCTCACAGGATTGGTCGAAATGAGACGGATATAAGACTTTTTTGCCTAATGTGTTGGCAGACATCGGTCGCCTGTTATTAGGAGTCTAGTATTATATAGTCGTTGGCACCACTCCAATAACAAATACGAGTGACTTGAATCGGCAATCCAGTCGATATCGCACGCGTCGCGTACCGTCATGAGTAAGCTTCCTTACAGTTGCGCCCGGACATCTTAACTTAATTACTTCTCTGTTGATTGGACGTTGTAGCAATTGACTGACGCTCTTGAATGTATTAAAATAATTGCCAAACTCTGTTCCGTTTCTATTTAGATCGCCATCTACCTAATACAAAGCAGAAAATGCCATTTTACCGACTGTTATTTAATTTATTAAGTACCCTTAGCACGAGTTTTCACTCTTTTACTTTACAGCGTCTTTCCAGTATTTACAGCGTTTCTTGTATGAAAAAATGGAACAGCGCCTCTGGTGTGCGAAGAAGGAACTAATTTTTACCTTGAAAATTGTCAATTTGAAATTTTCAAAGTTCCAGTTTACATTACGTCTCAAATACTGAAAACTCGTGCTAAGGGTACAGTTTTTGTATTTGTTGTTAAAGCGGCTACAGAACTTTTTTTTCTTTTCTTTTTTACAAAAGACCTTGCCTTGCACTACGAATTTCTCCTGTATCGTGGGTGCGTTTACAAACATAGAAACTCACATACACAAACACCCAGACCCGGAACAACTACTTGCAGATCATACATAAATTTGACCTGTGCAGGGATCGAACCCCGGCCATACACAGCGCAGTCCGATTGCTCAGCCACCGCGCCAAACGTGCCGTCATCATCTAACTACATCTGTGAAAATTTCAATTGTCTATTACTATTCAAGAGATACAGCCTGATGACAGACGGACTGACATCGGAGTCTTCGTAAT
Source organism: Agrotis clavis (assembly GCA_954870645.1). Classification (NCBI taxonomy): domain Eukaryota; kingdom Metazoa; phylum Arthropoda; class Insecta; order Lepidoptera; family Noctuidae; genus Agrotis; species Agrotis clavis. Next base: position 3,264,285 of record OX940917.1, read on the forward strand.
AGGGTCGCGTTTTAGCCTTTGGGTACGGAACAGTAACAAAAATGCTCTAAATCTTAGAAATCTCAGAAATTCACGCATCTTAACTAAAACTATTTGATCTAAATCTAACTCGTTGTGATCCAAAACGTTTTATTCCACCTCCTGTTCCCAGATTAGGGTTTCCACAAGACATGTAACCTTAACCCAGTTTCCCGCTAAAACTTCGATGGGTGAAGAAACCTCACCCCCAAGTGCGGCCTAAAGAGCCAGGTAATGAATGAGCTCGCCGTTGTTATGACGGGACGCGAGTGGTCCCTGTTTACGCAAACTGAACCCCAACCCCCCACCACCCCACTTACCCGTTTCTGGTTCACAAAACCCGCTCAGTATGTCAGTAGCACAGAAATACTCGAGCAGTGTGCACGTCGCTGTTCCGTCCTTGTTATCTTCGTAAGTATTTCCGCAACTTATAGCATTCTCTCTCGGCCTTCTTTGGGATAATAAATGTATTTATGCTTTTGATGGAGTTTTTTAATGACTGTATTTATGATAGGTACTTAATCATAGGTATAAATTATAGTCTAAGGTTATCTATACCTATAATAAAATTGAAGTGTCTGTTTGTAATATTGAAATAACCGTTTTTTTCAACTTGCATATGAATATATATACGATACATAGGTACACCAAAACAACATATTTTAAAATTTTTGTCTGTCTGTTTGTCTGTCTGTTTGTATCGGCTAATCTTTGGAATGGCTGGACCGATTTTGACGGGACTTTTACTGGCAGGTAGCTGATGTAATAAGGCGTAACATAGGCTACTTTTATTTTAGAAAAATCTTTTATTTTAGAAAAAAAATAGGATTATGTGCACTTGGTATCACAACGTCACGTAACATTCTGAAATGACTCCACCGATTTTGACGGGACTTTTAATGGCAGGTAGCTGATGTAACAAGGAATAACTTAAGCTACTTTTATTTAAGAAAAATCTTTTATTTTAGAAAAAAAATAGGAGTATGTGCACTTGGTATCACAACTTCACGTAACATTCTGAAATGGCTGGACCGATTTTGATGGGACTTTTATTGGCAGGTAGCTGATGTAATAAGGAGTAACTTAGCCTACTTTTATTTTAGAAAAAATCTTTTATTTTAGAAAAACTTATTGGGATTATGTGCAATTGGTATCACAACTTCACGTCACATTTATACGCAACAATTTGTGAGTAAATTACATTAAACTTACATTATTTAAGTTTTTAATTTAATCATAATCAGTTCACATCTTATAACAAAATGTAAATTAATAAAAATTATAATAGTGTGTCCGAATATAGAACCAGCGCCATCTCTCGCCATTACTCGATCAACTGCGTGCGTATTCGTTTTAACAAAGATAATAGGTTTTAGGGTCTGTACGGTCCAACCGTACAATTATTCATAATATTGTATCTTTTTACGTTAATCAAGCAGTTTTGTACCGCGTGCGCAATATACCTCAGTTCGCGTTCGGTCACCGCCGCGTGTACTCACAGTACAATCAGTGTTCAGTACCAAACCATCTTTTATTCTCTTCCACCGTCATCTAATCGTTAATGTACGATCCAGCAAGGGATCATACAGGGTCAGTTCAGACCGAGACGCGAAGCGACGCGACGATGCGTGAAGAGGCCTGAGGTTTCGCGCTGCACCTCGCTGCGCCATGATGAGCCGCGCTGTGCCGCGATACTCATCGCGACGTCGCGAGGCGCATCCAGACTTCACGAAGCCGGGCTGCGTAGTGAGGAGTGGCTGGATAGGCGTTGCAGGTCCACACCGGACACGGATTTTTCGGGAGGTACGAGTACCTGTGTCTAATGAGGAAGGAGGAAACGTCTGGGAGTCACCACTGCGAGGATCGCCCGGAGGACACGGTGGAGCATACGGTGCAGGAGCATACGAGCATGACTGCCTCGCTTGGGCAGAGCACCGCCGTGTCCTGACGACGGCGATAGGCGGAGACCTCTCGCGCTTGGCATATGCATATGCTGCAGGGAGAGACGGAGTGGGAAGCAGTCGCCTCCTTCTGCGAAGCAGTCATGCTCGCGAAGGAGGAGGCGGGCCGAGTGAGGGAGACGACAGAGACAGAGTCCTCCCTCCGCCCCAGCTGCAGTGGTAGACGCCCAAGGCTAAGGACGTCGCAAGGCGATCTCCGGCCACCGGAGGCGCGGGCATGCGGGTGGCGAGTAATGGGCAACTCGCCGCCCGACCATGGACCATTCCCGGGTCGACGGCGCGTTGTGTTCCACGCGCGCCTCAAAGACCATCAGCAAGATGACGGGGCCAAAGCCTGCCGGGGTCACGGAACTTATCTCATTACCGTGACCCCGGAACGTAAAGGGTTATTGAAGGACACTATGGATTTTAGTCAGTACGAGTCTGACAGTCCCTGGGAGCTCTGCCCTGGGTGATAATGATTTTACCACGATAAAAAAAGAGCGCTCGAACGAACTGCATGAAATCTATACGAAATCGGAACAAAAATATAAAATAGTAGAGACGTCACCACGAGGCAGTCTCGGCTACGCCTCGCGGCGTCGAAAGGCGTCGACCGGCGCCACGCGGCGTGCTCTGCATCATGCGGCCTCGGCAGGCGCAGGGGCGCGCATCTGCGTGGAGATGCGTCGGTCTACGCCGCGAGACGACACGCGGCGCAGTACTGAGTGGCTCAACGTATTCAATATTTTCACAACGAAATGTGTATCTTTTCGCGTAGAAAATAAAGTCGTATTTTGAATGGCTCTTAAAAGTGTGCGCGCATCGGCGCGTCGCTTCTTGTCTCGGTGTGACCCTCATCTTTCGAAATGTTTTGGTTAGATTCGATCTAGGGTCAGCTCAGACCGAGTTACCGAGACCGAGGCCCATTGATTTTGAAGTGCGAAGTAAATAATAACTTGCTATTTGAGTCAAGTAGTTTTATTTACTACGTAGTTTGAAATTTTATTAGTCTTCATTCTCATATTGAATGAAACAACAAACATTTTATTTGTTTGGTTCAGTTTTTTTTTTAATCCCTTCTAGAAAAAAACAAACCTGTCGCATCGTAGCTTAAATGCGAAAAGTCCCAGGAATCATAATATCGTGAAGTGAGCCTTAGAGCAATTTGAGCACGGTTAGTCAAAATTCTAGCGTCAGAAACGCCTACGCAACGACAGTCTCGACTTAGTATACAGTCGTCTCTTAAGGCAGTTTCTGGATCACAGGAGAGTTTGGAGGACCACTCACGTGAGTCTGAGACTTTTCACCGAAAGGCAGTCGCGCTTAAGTTCGCAGAGAATTCTGACCGCGACTTTGCTCTCCCAAGAAAGCAGCGAGGACCGCAAAGCGCCTTTGACCGAGAGAATGACGCCCACTCACGTCAGTATGGAGACTTTCACCGATAGGGATTCGCGCCATTAAAGAACACATTGTTAGTTCCGACATCCACGCGAACGAAGTCGCGGGCACAGCTAGTTTGTTATAAAAATCTTTTGACTGTGGTACATTATTATGTAATGGATATAACCTAAAAAATATAAATCTTTGAGTTATCAAACAATTCCTAAATACGAAAAAAGAGTTTGTTTACTCGCAACAGTGCAAAAGTAAAACCTCGATACTTTTTGAAATCGACAGTAGTTACTAACAAGTAACCACTGAAGTTTAAAAAAAAGGTTAATAACTTAAACAAGATCTTAGAACTCGTAATCACTGAAGTCTAAATGAGTAAAGTTTAAAGAAGAACTAAATCGTGAATCATACAGGTGCTACTTGGTTCAGACAGAGCGCAGATTTTGTAGGAAGGCAATGGTTCCCACTCCATTGCCCCCCGAACCCGTCCCGACGGGCGACGATCCAGCCGAGCCGCCGAGTCAGTCTCTCCAAAACATTGAAGCAGAGGGCACGCGCGCTCGGGACTCAAACAGCGTCGTATTTAAACAAACTTTGAGAAGGTATTAATAATCTGGCAAATAAAGTACCATAATGATTTTAAATCCATTGTTATTATATTCCTCAACAATACGCACCATTTAAAAGAGACATCTTCTCTTAATTCCAGAATGAGGACGGAGTTATGTATTTCAGGCAGTAGTGGCGAGGAATCAAATTGCGGGTCTTCACAAACGATGCCTCATTTGCTGTTCTGTTCTTTGTCCACCTCTTGCTGTTGCACAAAGAGCAAATATCTGCACTTTGAAAGATCATTTCGAAGCTACTGATAACGTCGTTGAAGTGGCAAAGTTCTGATCGAAGATCATATTTATAAACTCCAGAGTAATCGAGGAGACGAAGTAAAAAAAAAAAAATTAAGTAAACGCAGTTTTCTGGCAGATTCAAAAATCACATAAACTAGTAAGATGTATGTAACTGTTTCACATAAATTAATGCTTTGCTAGGTCATTTTATAGAGTGTACCGTCAAACTCACAGGAAAAGAACGGCCATAAGCGAAACCAAAGCGCCATATCTTTCATTACAGCTGCTGAAATCAAACTTCGGGTTGAGGTTAGTCGAAGCAAGAAAATCTCTTTAAGTAAAGATTTGTAAGTAGGTGGTAGAAAGAGTTACCATGTTTTATCGCAAATATTTGGTGCCGAATACTGCGGGAGGAACTGATGAACACCACTGAGGGTTGCTGAAATTTGAGCCGATAATAATTTACCTAATTGCCATCGACACACGAAGGGAGAGGTACCTAAAACATGTGGTACGACAAAGATTTTAAACGGTTCACAAAGTTTTTGAAGGGAATTTTAAAGTTTCCTTGTTCATTATTTGCCTTTTCTCAGCTATCGGATGCAGCTGAATACCAGAATTTTACATGAAGGGACTGCCTACCTGACTACCAGTAACTATTAGGTATGTATAGTATTGGGTACCCCTTGGTAAGACTGGCTGTCAAACTTTCTTCTGGCTAACTCGCTATAATAATAGTCACCCGTCCACACACTAACCTCGGCAAGCGCATTTTCTTCCACAAGGGTGCTCGAGAAGAAATTCATTCGACCAGCAGACAAGAGGGTAAGTACATAATGTGATATTGTTACTTTTGTTTTACGGCACACAACTGACGATGAATCAGTCGAAGCCTCATTAAGCCGATAAATCAGAAATTGTACTTTGTCATAAATAAATAAATAGTGCATAAATAGTTCAACTAATGTTCTTTATAGAGATCCCCTCATGTTTAACAGGTGCGGTCTTAATTCATGCACTTTCTTATTATACTAAAGTGCAAGCTTAACAAAATATGTACAATGCTTATCCCTTAACAAAGTCCGCTAACTAAAATCTCCGAACACTAAACTTTTCGTGTTCCAAAGAGCGATGAACAAAGCTTTCTCAAAATAAACTGTCAATGATCATGTTGTAGACAAGGAGGCATGGTTGAAGAGGAGCTGGGTACCCAGACCTTAAGATTTTTGAAAACAGATTAATCAGGACAGCCACTCTGAAGGTGCAAGGATAAGGGCGTCAGCACCAGCACTAGAAAAATATGATAGAGACTTCGCGTCTTACAGTGGAACAAAAGATGGAAAATAAAAAGGTGTTTGTAAAATAAGATAATTTAACTGCATCTCGTCAGACAGGCAAGGTAGATGATATGAAACTTCTCATTATGTCTATCTGTTTAGATAAATAACTTTATTAACAACCATATGTAAAACAACAATCCAAAGATAACAATATAGTTACACACAATTTTCGACAGATATACAATACGTGAGTCGGCAACTCGGCAGACTCCCAAGATAGAATACTCTGTGTTAGAGGGAGAATGAGTCAGCGTTCTGTTCCTCTTTAAAGGAGTGGGTGCAATCTAAACAAATAAATAAGTTTGAAGTTGATAATTATCTGTTCTTGTGTTCAGTTGATCTAAAAATAAGAATTATAGAAACGATTTAGAACTATATGTAGTGCAATGATACTCACGAAAGTAAATGAAACGATTAATATTCAGTAAATTTATTGCAACAGTTACATATTATTTTTCTCGTCTGTAATAGCCTGTATAGTAGTATTTGTGATGTAGTATCACAAATTAGGAAAACCTAACTTATTCAACGTAAACAGTTTTTTGAACGAAAGGTTTTTGATTAGATTTATGCTTTTTTATCGATTAAGTAACAATTTTCTTATAAGATTTATTATTTATCGTTAAGTAACAAGTGTGGTGTTCCGGTGTCTTGCATTTAGTTTCTACCGTATAGAAAACTGTATTTGGCATGTAGTATGTCTTTGGCACCGTTGCAATACTATTTATCTCATTATTCTTTCCCTCTAAAATCGAATTTGTCTCCACAGCTTCATCACTGTTTTTCGCATCCATATTATAATCAACAAGGTCGTCATGTTCTGTTTTGCGTAAATTCATTAATTTGCTTTTCGCTTGCACTACTTTCGTAGCTAGCCATTTTGGTAGTTCTGTCCAGTATACTTGAGCGAATTTTGCTTTCACAAAGTCTATTGTTTCATTAGTTATGGGAGAATCTCGGAAGCGATGGTATAGCGGAGCTACTTTGATAGTAGTATTATTGATACGACGCCTATTAATATCATCTCTGATTATCGTGTTGACTTTTTTCGGGACATGACCCGCAGCCACGATCTGATGTCCGTTGTCATCATTATAGAACAACACTGTTACCAACAAATATGGCTTTTTCGTTGTTATAGCAGCAGAAGCACAGGACAGTAATGATAAGGGTATTATAATATGCCTGAAAGATATTCTCGGAAATTTAATTGAAGTGTATGTAGGTTTTCACAGTGAAATTCCAGTTAAAATAATTATCCACAGATAAATTAATATACTGTAAATGAAACTCAATGACAACTTCAATTTATTTAACGAAATGTTATTGAAATTCATTCATTCGAAGTACACTAGAAAAGTTCACGTTTATTTTACATTAAACGCGAACTGTTCTAGTGTATTTTGAAAGGCACTTACATTTTCATACTCAAAAATAGATGTACTAAAACCCAACTTTACCAAGGACAGAATGTGAAATTTTGAAAACGAGATATATGAACCGACCAGATTTGCGGTTATATTTTAAGTGAGTCGTTAATGAAGAGCACTTAATAGCCATCTTATCAATTAAAAACGTGTAAGGTGCAATTTTACTTAAATCGTAATTACTTTATAGCTAATTATTAGATAAGAGCGCACTGTGCAAATATGGTAATATCTGATAGGACCATACACTTGCTCGGGTCGCGCGACTGTTGAACATGATACGACGGCGCTGGACTGGAACGCAAATGGGCTCACGAAGGAACATTTTGGACACACTCCTTACGGCCACTCTTTTGAAGATTATACGCCATCTAAAAAAAGATTTTGACCTCTGGGCAGTGCACGTGAAGTTCGGTAAATATATAAAAGTATATCCTGGTTATTTAATAACTGTGTACTTTCAACCCAATAGGGTAGGTATTTGATTATTTGTCTTAAAAATTGTAATTAGTCTATCAGATAAATTAGCACATATTTTTTAAGACGCATTTGAAATTGCCAGTACGTCACAATTTAGGAAATTTTTTATTGAATACTGACGTCACGATTCCTCACTCTCGAGTTTTAGAGACACATTAATGAAAAAAAATCGGTGTCCGTTGCTTGTAAAAACTCTAAAGGAAAGTCTAATTACAATTTGTAATTTATTCATAGTAGGTACTGTCAAATACCCAATTGTGTGAAAGAGTTACATCCATTCATCCTCACAAAATCTAAATAATAATAAGTAGTAAGATTCAGAATGCAATAATGTCATCAATAAATCGCATTTAATCTTCGGAACTGACTTAGAAAATAAACTTAAATACCTTTGGTTACTTTAAGAAAACGCCTGACAGGTTTTCAATTTTGCGAGATATCAATTGCAGGTTTCGTCGGATGACTAAAAGCTGTTTAGATAGAGAGTTTTTCCGCAACGGATATTAGTTAGGTACAGAAAAATCTATCAAACGGCAATAAAAGTAATAAAAATACTTATTTATGGCAGTTTACCAGCGGATGTTCCAACTCTACTTAGCATGTTGTCTGGATTTTAATAATTGTTCCACCAGCGCCCGGCGGCACAGTAAATCCAAGAACAAATTACTACAACAAAGACGCAAGTGCAAACGAACAAAAAAATACGCAAGTCAAAGTTGTATGGGAGCCCCCTTAAATATATTTTATTCTGTATTTTAGTTTCTGTTGTTATAGCGGCAAACAGAAGTATAACTATCACGGTAAGCCCTGATGAAAGACGGACAGACCAGACCGACGGATCGAAGTCCGCCACCGTGCTAGCTTTTTTTATCGTGGTACAATCATTTTAAAATGAGTCCTCAAATTTTAATCAGACTCGTACTAACTACAGTCCACGGTGTCATTCAATAGCCCTTTACCTCCACGGGCCACGATCGCAGTCACCCATTACTAATAGTAGTCCGTAAGTTGCACTCGGTCAGCCGAGCAGTTAGCAGCAAAACTGCACGTGCTCCGCACATTAAATTGCGAAAAAATAGGTTTTTCTGCTCGAATCGTGAAGTGTAAAGTGTCATTGGGTGCGTAAAAGTGAGCCCCACAAAGTGCCGTGATCCATCTTAACCGGTCAACACCACCTGAAAGATTATAAGTGAAAAACCTTGTTTTGAGAGGTTAAGTGTTTGTGAAAAAATCTTAAAACGTTAACGCCGCCGAAACAAGATCGACGACCCCCAAATATTTTTTCACCATCCTGTGGACAATCTGGTCCCCCACCATCTGGACCCATCTCGGACACTCGAACACCAGCAGTTGAAGAGATATTCAGGATTTTACAAAAAGCACGTGGCCTGAAAAACCTGAAATACTGAAGATACCGGCACGAAAATTGACACCGACCTAGACCTGCATGAACAAAGGCGAGTGCAACTATTTTTAGAATTTTAACTTAATAGGCCGATTTTATAACACTATTTGAATTTCACAAATTTCGACTGCTATATCTCCTGAACCAAGAAGAAACTTGAAGATTTGCAACTGCAGCCCGCTGCGCGCTACATAGATGAGCTTAAGTTTTAAATTTTAGATTTTTTAGTTTAGCCATTCCTGAAAAATCACCGAAAAATCGAAAATTACACATATTTGGATTTTTGGATGGTAGGATTTAATTTTAAATTTCAAAAATTATTATGCCGACAAAGGTGCCTAAATTTTGATTATTTTACAAATTTTTTCAAAATTTTGTGACTATAAATGACGAAGATATCGATTTTTCAGTGATTTTTGTAAATAATTCAATAAATATTAGTAAAATTCAAATTTTTATGTATTATATGTGTTTAGATAGTATATCGGGACCTATTTGAGCCAAAACTCGGCCCAGATAACTCCAAAATTGCCGGATTTTGTAAAAGTCGGCCATTTTTGTTTATTGGGATAACTTTTATTTTTCCCAATATCTCCATAACCGTTTGACTTACAGACACGCGGTTTTGACTATAGGATAGAGCATCCTCAAATCCTTGTAACGCGACGAGTTTCAGGCGATTTCAGGCGCGAGCCATTTTCAGGCCTGAAAAGCATTTCTAGAGACAGACCAGGTGGAGCCGATCTGCACATTGAAAACCCGAACTCGATGCGACTTCTGGTTGCTGAGATAGCACGGGTTTAAGTTGCCATCTGACAGTTCGGCGGCCATCTTGGAAAGTTAGAATAGCCCATAACTCCTGAACCCGTGGAGATAAATTAATTCTGTTTTCAGATTATTACTCAGGGATATAAGAACTATCCCCCCCTCCCGGTTTCAGGAAGATTGGAGCCAAAAATTTTCAGGTTCCTGAAACTGGTTCGGGTCGAAAGCTGAGCTCGAGCCGATACAAACAAGCCCAAACTCGGGCCTTCTGCGACGTGTATGGCCGGAGATAGAGCAGGTTAAATTTCGTGTTTGACATTTGTGGCGGCCATCTTGTTTTGCTTCAAACAGCTATATCTCCGGAACGAGCTGTCGTAGAGGACTGGGGTTACTTTTGTTGAGACGGGCTGGTCCTCGCCGACCTGAAGGAATAGATTTCAGGCCAATCACGCGAAAAATTTTTCAGGCTGCTGAAAACCAGTCAAGCAGGTAGATCTCGCCGAGCACCTTCGAATAAGCCCAAACACGGGGGAATTCGGTCCAGCCGTTTGGAAGTTGCGGCTCTTATCCCAATCCTGACCCATTAATCCCAAACATATCCCAGAACTTTGACGAGTCGTAGCTTCCGAACCCTTGGAGCTACGGAGCCGAGCTTGGTGTCGTCTTGAAGGGCTCGGAGAGATCTATCAGTAAGTGTTGGTTAAACTGCTCTACATAGAGTCAAACTTTCTTTCAGCCATAAACTCGGAACGGAGAGTCCTAGAACAGTTTTTCTTGAGGATCTAGACTCCCGAAGCTGCGCGATAGCCTGAAATCAGAACTCCATCGGATAAATCTGGTAGAGACTGTCTCTACCTAGAGACAAAGAATTAAAAGTTTAATTTTTTATTGTTTAGTTTTATTTTGTGTACCGCGACTTACGGAGGCTTTATTGAGCCGAACTTGTTTCTTTTGCGACCGCGGGAGAGCAATTACCGCCAAGTTACCTTGCGCTGTCTTTTATTATTGTTCTTCACTGTTTTATTTTAAATGTATGTTTGCTGACGCAGTAATCAATCTGACTATTATAATACTTACCCTTAACATTGACGCAAAGTACGATTTTACAATCTCACAACTGCGTGTAATACCAAAAACAGACAAAATTCCTGCGGAAATTTCTATTTCATCTTTTTTCTTTTTATTTTCTTCAGTTATTATTGTGTTTAAAGTTTATATTAATTTGTTTTCCTTTTTGACCGGGGTATCCATTTACAATATCCTGGAACATTGACTTGAGCTAGCTCCCAAAATCTTTGACAACATGATCGGTATACGCACACCCGTCCAAAAACCACCAGCTGAGGCACAAAGAAAGAGCCCGCAAATAACAATGGGAGAGGCGGGACCCTCACCCACAACATTCCGCATCGAAAAGCTAAGAGGCGCAACCACCAGCCCAACGAAGCGAGTAAGCCCGCAACCATCTGTCTCAAAACCTACACCCCCGCATAATGCGCAACCGAAACCAAAGACAGATCCGAAAGAAAGCGAAGAGCCCCGCAGCGTCTCGATGGAGATCCCAGTCACGCCAAAAACCTACTCAAATAGAACTAAGGAGGCAGCAGCCTGCCTTATGAAGGTGAAGCGACACCTCCAGGAATCGAAAAACATGAAAAGAGAGATAAAAACAGCTGTATTAACGGCAACAGAAAGACTGTACAGGCTGGTTAGAGAAATCGAAACGGAAACAAAAACAGGAAACAGGGAACAACAGAGGGACAAAGACAAAGTTAGCGTGGTGGAGACAGAAAACAGAGCTTCACATGACACAAACAAACTGATGACGCAAATCGAGGAGCACTCCAGATTGCTGTTGGAAAGCAACACAAAGATGGACGAGCTCAAGGCTGCTATAGAAGCTCAAAACAGAAGGATAGAGGATGCTGAAACTCCCACATACGCGGGAGTGACCGCGGCCGGGAGTAGTAAGGCGCTGGGAAAGCGAACATTGCACTCGGTCGTGGTCGCCTCCAGTAATGAGGAAGATTCGGGAGAGGAAGTATATGACAGGGTAAGAAAGGCAGCAGAAGCAAAAGAAGGATGGATAAAAGTGGAAAAAATTAGAAAAGCAAAGAATAGAAAGGTGATAATGGGATTTGAGACGAAAGAAGAAAGAGATAAGATGAAAGAAAGATTGACAAGAAACGGAGTTTGCCTCACCGTGGAGGAACTCAAACATAAGGACCCGTTGGTGATCCTTAAGGACGTCCTACTAGTTAACACCGATGAGGATGTACTCAGGGCACTCAAAAATCAAAATCGGGATATCTTTCAGGACCTCGACGGTGAAACAGACAGGATACAGATAAAATATAGGAAAAGAGCAAGAAATCCGCTAACTGGTCACGTGGTTTTGTGCACCTCACCAAGCATCTGGCGGAAAATAGTGGAGAAAGGGTATGTACACATAGACCTCCAACGCATCAGGGCAGAAGACCAGAGCCCACTAATACAGTGTACACGCTGTCTTGGCTACGGACACACTAAAAAATATTGCGAAGAATCGGTGGATATGTGCAGCCACTGTGGTGGCCCTCATATGAGAGCCGATTGTGAGGACCTTCTGACAGGAATACCAGCAGCGTGCAGAAACTGCAAAAAAGCGAACAGCCTACAAGTAGAGCACAACGCCTTTAGCGCCGGATGCCCGCAAAGGAGGAAGTGGGACGAAATAGCAAGGGCGTCGGTCGCGTACTGCTAAGGGCACCCACGGAAACTCCGCATACAAATTTGCACAAGCTAATCTACAACGGAAAAGACTGGCCACCAATGAAATGTACGTGGAAGCTGAAAAGCGAGGCATAAGTGTTGCACTTATCCAAGAGCCATACGTCGGAAGCGAGCAAATAGTAAAGAACCAGAGGGGAGTGAGGATCTACCAAAGTGCGAAGGTAGGAGAAGGGTCTGTAAAAGCGGCAATTGCCGTCTTCGACAAAGATATTGATGTAATACAGCACCCAAAACTCACCACAAACAATATCACAGTGGTGGGAATCCGAACAAGAGCGTGGGAAGCCACACTCGTCTCACTATATTTCGAACCCGACAAACCGATAGAGCCATATCTAGATCACCTAAAAAAGATAGAGTCGGAAAATGGCTCCAAGCCACTAATCATCGGAGGGGACGTCAATGCCAAGAACATGTGGTGGGGAAGCCCAACTAATGATAGCAGAGGCGAAGACGTATGCGGCTGTCTCGGAGAACTAGGTCTCTATATACTCAATACAGGGGAAATCCCGACCTTCGACACAATCAGAGGAGGACAACGCTATAGCAGCTATGTTGACATAACGGCCTGTTCAACAAACATCCTAGGTCAAATAGAAGACTGGAAAGTTGATGAGGGTCTCACGAGCTCCGACCACAACGGCATTACCTTCACTTTGAAACTACAAAAGTCTACAGGAACAAAAATAGAACGGACTACCAGAATTTACAACACTAAAAAAGCAAATTGGCCTAAATTTCATGAGAAACTAAACCAATTAGCCCTAGAAAATAAAATCACAAAAACGGAAATAGAAAAAGTTAATGACACTAAACAGTTAGATATAATAGTTGAAAATTACACCAAAGTTATCCAAGATGCTTGCGAGTCATCAATGCCAAGAAAAGGTAACAAAGAAAAACTTAAATTGCCGTGGTGGTCGGAGAAACTCGAGGAGATGAAGAGACAAGTCACAACAAAGAAGCGAAGGATCCAATGCGCTGCGCCAGTCCGAAGATCGAAGGTCGTTGGAGAGTACCTGAAACAGAAAGAAGAGTATGAGTTGGCGGCAGCAAGGGCTCAAACGCAAAGCTGGAAGGAGTTTTGCAGTAGGCAGGACAGGGAGGGGGTCTGGGAGGGTATATATAGGGTCATAGGGAGAACTACGCGTAGAGAAGAAGATGTACCCATGGTAAGGGATGGGGAAGAGCTAGACGCTAAGGCTTCAGTAAAATACATTACAGACACATTTTACCCGGAGGACCTACATAGTGCTGACGATGATTCTCATCGTCACATTAGAGTAGAGGCCGAGGAAGTGAATAAGGAAGATCCAAGCGACGACAGCAATGACCCACCTTTTACCATGGCAGAACTGAAAGTAGCTACCGATTCCTTCAATCCTAAAAAAGCCCCGGGGAGAGACGGACTTACCGCAGATATCTGCAGCAGAGCCATAAACAGTGCACCGGATACTTTCCTGGCCCTCCTAAATCAATGCTTGAAGCACAACCATTTCCCACAGCCCTGGAAGGAGGCCACGGTGGTGGTGCTACGAAAACCAGGGAAGGCGGACTATACCACCCCCAAATCATATAGGCCAATCGGGCTATTACCTGTTCTAGGAAAAATTTACGAAAAGATGCTGGTGGCCCGCCTACGGTTCCATATCCTGCCAAGGATGAGTACTCGCCAGTACGGTTTCATGCCGCAAAGGAGCACCGAAGACTCCCTCTATGTCTTGATGCAGCACATTCGTAAAAAACTAGAGATGAAGAAAATGATAACTGTAGTATCTTTGGACATAGAGGGAGCCTTTGACAGCGCCTGGTGGCCCGCAATTAAGGTACGACTAGCTGAGGAAAATTGTCCGGTAAACCTGAGGAAGGCCTTCGACAGCTATCTGAGAGATAGGAGGGTCAGAGTCCGATATGCCGGAGAAGAGCATGTGAAAGAAGCTAGTAAAGGGTGTGTACAGGGCTCCATAGGAGGGCCCACCCTTTGGAATCTGCTCCTAGACCCACTCTTAAAAAGTCTAGAAAGAAAAGGAATTTATGCGCAGGCCTTTGCGGACGACGTGGTCCTAGTCTTCGATGGTGACACAGCAATGGACATCGAAAGCAAAACAAATGCCACTCTCGATCATGTTCGGACGTGGGGTGTCAAAAACAAGTTGAAATTCGCGCCCCAAAAAACAAACGCAATCTTAATTACTAAAAAACTTAAATTTGACACCCCGCGACTGAGCATGGGCGGGGTCGACATAAAAATGTCAAGAGAAATTAAGATCTTGGGTGTTACCATCGACGACAAGTTGACGTTCAACTCGCATGTGTCCAACGTTTGCAAAAAGGCCATATCGGTGTACAAGCAACTATGCAGGGCGGCTCGAGTGAGCTGGGGACTAAATCCAGAGGTAATTAAAATCATTTATGTAGCAACCATCGAACCCATCATCCTGTATGCTGCCAGTGTATGGGCTCCGGCGGCAAATAAACTCGGAGTAATTAAACAGCTGGGTATTGTGCAACGCGGCATTGCACAGAAAATGTGCAAAGCCTACCGCACCGTGTCCCTAAACTCTGCACTATTGCTGGCTGGAATGCTCCCCCTGGATCTCCGAGTCCGTGAGGTGGCTTCACTTTATGAAGCCAAGAAGGGGGTATCCCAGTCAGTGCTAAAAGACAGGGAGGTAGAGCGAATGTCATCAGCGCTACAATCTCCACATCCGGCTAAACGAATGGACATAGAGTTCGCGAGCCTGGCCGACCGTGACGAGGTTGAGGCTAGCGCCAGCTTAGACGTTAGAATATTCACAGATGGAAGTAAGATAGAGGGGCGCGTAGGCGCCGCACTATCCATCTGGAGGGGCAACACTGAGGCACGTACCCTCAAGCTGACGCTGCCGAACTACTGCACGGTCTACCAGGCGGAACTACTCGCGCTTTGCCGAGCTACAAGGGAGGTCCAAAAGCAGTCGGCCGCTAGCTTCGGAATCTTCAGTGACTCCATGGCGGCCCTCCAGACAGTGAAAAACCACAATTGCCTTCACCCCCTGGCAGTTGAAGCCAGGGATAACCTCATGACCATATCCCTCCAGAACAAGATGGTTAACTTGTTCTGGATAAAGGCTCATGCAGGGTTCGAAGGCAATGAAAGAGCGGATCAGCTGGCAAAGGAGGCTGCCATGAACAGTAGGAAGAAACCTGACTACGATCTATGTCCGATTTCATTCGTCAAGCGACAGGTCAGAGTTGCCACGCTTGACGAGTGGAACCGGAGGTACACAACAAGCCAGACAGCATCAGTAACCAAGATGTTCTTCCCAGATGCAGTGGCGGCGTACAGGATGATCCGTAAAATAAAAATCAATTCCGTAATCACACAAATTATGACAGGTGGATTCTCAGAATACTTGAACCGTTTTAAGTGTAAGGAGAGTCCATCATGCATCTGTGACCCGGAAATAAGTGAATCGGTCCCCCATCTCATTCTGGATTGTCCAGTGAACGCAGCCGAACGGTATGACATGGAAAATAAAATAAACTGTAAACTGAAAAGGGAAGAAATAAGCAAAATAATGACAGGAAAAAAGTCAAAAGATTTCATTGATTACTGCGTAAAAATATGCCAAAAAGCTATAAAAAGAAACAAGACTAAATAAATTATGTTTCAAATATATTGTTATATATATCTAATGTAAACATAAAAATAAAGTTAAGAAAATAAATGTAATAAGTTAACAGTAATTAAGTAAACCGTTATATAGAAGATTAAGGAAGTAAAATGTAAGAAAATAGAAATAATAAGGAATATAGAATAAGTATGTATGTAAATAAAAATAAACGCCATGCTACCGTTATTTACCCACTGCAAAAGAAAGAAATAAAGCGGATAGGAATAGATAGAATACAATCAAATGGGAGTCCCACCCATTGTATGAATGAGGAATGATGAAAGAAAGAAACAGTATGCAGAATGAAAGTGCGAGAGGAAAACTTGCGAGAACTGGTATGAATGTGAAGTAGTATAGAAAGATCTCCGACTACCGTTGGAGGAGCTAGCTTAAAAAAAAAAAAAAAAAAAAAAAAAATAAAAAAAATAGTAGTCCGTATGGCTACCTGTGGCCGGATATTGCGCAGTGTGTATGAGCACTACGGTGCACGGAAACTCGAAACAAACAGAATTGACACAAAACTATTACATGCATCCCTTTGTTCCAGTTCCAATGTTTGCAGATATGTTGGGGTTAGTTTCCAATTTCATAGGAAACAGCTGAATACACTTTACGTGGAACGACTGCCAATCTAATTTGATTGCCCGGTTGGTGCAGTGGTTGAGCGATGCACTGCTGCGTAGAGGGTCGCGAGTTTCGATTCCCGCACGGAGCAAATATTTGTATGACCTACAAGTAGTTATTCCGGGGTCTGGGTGTTTGTGTATGTGAGTTTATATGTTTGTAAACGCACCCACGACACAGGAAAAAATACTATTGTGTGGGCGACTTTTTTAACAAAAAGAAAATACCACCACATCCCAGTTCCTTGTAATGCGAAAGCCTTTGGTAGGATCGTTGGTCATACCTTTGACAAATGACAGCTAAAATCAATAGCTTAACGTGATTTTCAGGGTAAAGTAAGCCAGCGCAGCGTAACCGTTACCGGCTGGTAATATTTAGCCACGAGCTCTAACAGTGCATTCAATGATAACTTCCTTTGTTGTGTTGTTAACCCTTAACTGGCATCGTGGGTTCAATAAAGACCCCAGTACGTGTTCAACTAGCTTTTTCAAATTATCTTATAAGAATATTGCCGTGTTACTTTTAGTATTTCACATCACAATATTTTAACATTCTTTAGTTATAACCATTATATCAATGTAGCATTAATGTATTCGGAGAAAAAATGTGCTGTGGTCAGAAATTACCCAACGATGCCAGTTGTGTATATTTTTGTTATAGGTGATTTATATTTCATCAAAGAGTGATTGTTTTAATATACGCGTAATGTAAATGAGATAGTGATTTCTGAAATATTAGCTACTGATATTGTTAAAAATAATGACTGTACTCAAGGTTTTGGACGAATAAATTGTTCAGCAAATGCTAAACCTACATTTTTGTACTTTGATTATGCCTGTCAAATTCCTCATTTAACAATTGATCTTATAAAAAAGATTATTTTCTTTACTTTTGGATATGCAGTTTTAAAACAAACTAAAAAAATCAACAGGTCTTTCAAATGTTTAGTGGCTCATTCACATTATTTGATATACATTGTACGAGTACAATAGACATACAAATGTCTCTTTATATCCGTGATGAATACGTGCTTTATTATTTACGCCCAAAATCCTTTAAAAACATGCCACGGTTTATAGCTAGGTATATAACAGATTTGCCTTTGGGGTCTTAATCGACCCCAAGATGCCAGTAACGTTCGTCAAATTTACGATGCCAGCAGCTCGTTCAATCTTGTGCAATTTGTACTGACATCTGACCTTTTGAGGCACACAGATTATTCTAGGAAGCAGCCGTAACTGGTCGATACGAACTGCGCTTTAAACTGCGCATATTCACTTAACTGAAGGTAAATTGTGTTACGTAAAACATTGTTTTAAATAATAACATGTCATGTTATTTCAGTTCTGAATCAGAAATTTCGTTAGATGAAAGGATGTTTGTTGTTCAATCACGTCAGAATGGCTGGACGGATCATGATGAAACGGGTATGATGGTTTTATACTACAAATAATAATGCATTTATGAGATAATGGTTATTGGTTATGTAAGGCTGCGAAGTTGTTTTTTGGCGCGAGTACTTGAATTGAAAACTGTGCGTAGCGAAGTACGAGACGCAGAATAACTTTGCTGCCGAGTACAATACACTTTTCACCTCACTTAGCGAGGAAATGCAGTGGGACCTTGTCGCCTGTCAGTGTAAAAAATAATTGAATAGAAGACATGTTCGAATTTTGAAAATACTTTTCGGGCTAGCATGTAAAACTGAGGGTGACAGGCTGACAGCCCTTCACCATCTGGGGGTGGTAGGTAATAATTTTGGATGCATTTTGATGTAATTACAGACACCAAGCACCGCGTAAAATGGACATCAGTCGTGGTGCGGATTAATTAGTTTTGTACTCATTTGAGGTACAACTGTCAGTTTCTAGTCAAATATTTATTGAATGAATTTTCATTCTTTAATACCCACAAATTTAATTTGTGGGACAAGGCCGTAGATATTTTTTCTGATAAAAGAAACTCAGATATCTATTGGCTGTAAAAGGATGATCCCAGAGGCCTTATCATGAGTTTTTAGTTATTCGGACGTAAACTAGAACTTTGACATTTTCAAATTGACAATATTACGAAAATCTGACAGCTCCGAACTGAAAAAATATGTCATAGGTCCACCCTGTAAGAGCCACACTGGCTGACTGTATAGCTGGGAACATATTATCGGACGCGTCCCTCAGCCGCGGCTGAGGGACGCGACTTAGCAGTGTGCACGGTAGTTATGGTAGTTCGGACGACAGCGGGCCAGATTCTGTTCGGACGTCCGAACGCTCAAGGTCACGGCCGCATCTTACGACCGACAGTTTGCACAGTGTAGTATTTAATGTACTGGCTAGATAATTATTAAGCCGCGTCTCTCAGCCGCGGCTGACGGACGCGGCCGATAATTTGTTTGCAGCTTAGGGCTGACTGATTCGTCAACCAACGAAAGTAATGACACTACTTTTGAAAGGCAAAAGATGAGAGGACGATAGGTAGTGAATGTGTGCTCAGAAGTCAGAATAAAACGGCGTATGTGCCAAAACACATTGAAGTTGTTATTAAGAGTGTTATCGGTAAAAAATGTCAGTTTACAGAAAACCGGGGTTTTTTAAAGTTAAATTACTACAAATTAGCACGAACGATACAGGAGAAATTCCTGGTGTGGGGCAACGTTAAAAAAAACAAAAAAAATGGTATCGAGAAAATTTCATTGAATCGTGTTTTCATTTAATATCACAATTTACATGAATTGTAGTCAATAACTATATTCTAAGTTGATAGATCTCTAGTCGAGATACGTACGAAGGAAAGAAAAAAAAAGAAAAACCGTATTAGCACTGACCTACCACCTCAATGTGTTCGTGATAGGATACCTTACACCACGGTAAGTATTACGTTCCCGTTTTCCCAAGATATTAAGATATTTAATGGCCTGGATAAATATATAAACTACTTTTTTATCTTTTTATTATGTTTCACGTCGAAGCTTGTTGGACTACAAGCGGGTAAAGCTCCGGGCATAAGTTAGTATAAGGGCTCATGTACACGATGCCGCACGCCGCCGCCGCGCCTATTGTATTACTAGCTGTCTCCTGTGATTTCACCGCTAGGCTATTGGTAGTAGCGTGATGGTTTATAGCCTATAGCCTTCCTCGATAAATAGACAAGTACAAGTAGTTCCTGAGATTAGCGCGTTCAACTAAAGAAACACTTGAGATTAAAAAAAAAACACACACACTTTAGCATTGCAATACAACTGTAAATAGATGTTTATTTAGGTGGACCTAGAATACGACTTACAAAGGCATTGAATGCATACATTTATACATACCGAGAATGCTCGGCAAAGGCTTATTTCTCGGAAACTACATCGTCACAAACGTAAAGGTATTGGAATAACTATACTATAACTAACTGCTCAATAATACTATGTATCATGTGCAGCGCCGCATCGCTTCCAGTAATATTATTTCAGTCCCCAAACTTTATCTAAATACGAAAATTGTCAAGTAAATTGTGATTGTCAGTCGCATTTACGAATATATTCGTAAATTGTGTTTTACCTATTACCATTTGGCGACGCTGACGTTAGCGGCGCATTACGCGGCGCTAGGGGCTATGTAGTAAAAAATGTAGTACTACAAATCGCAGGTCAGTGGTGGTCGCGGGACAGCGCTCATGTACACAACGCCGACGCCGCCGCCGCGCCACCACCGCGCCGCCCGCCACCGCTCCTCTAGGCTGTTTTTTAGGGTTCCGTAGTCAACAAGGAACCCTTATAGTTTCGCCATGTCCGTCCGTCTATCCGCAGCTTAGCTCAGAGACGCCCAGTACTAGAAAGCTTATTTGGTGTAAATATACGGATTTGTTGCGCCAAAAAAGTGGTAAAATAAAATCTCGTAAAATATTTTTTTAAGGTACCTCCTGTACACGTAAAGTGGGGATGTTTTTTTTTCCTCGCGTACATCTTAGTGTGGGGTATCATTAAATAGGCCTTTAAAAATATTGATAGTTTCCATTAACAATTTTTTGATAAAAAGATTCGTTTGTGAAATGTTAAGCTTTAAAGTGCTAATTTTTGCTCAACTCGAGTTTCCCCCCCCCTCTACCAGCTAAACGGTTATGTTTGGGCGTGTGAAAAAATTCACAATAGTAGTATATATAATATATAACGAAGTTTAAAAGAAAATTATCATGACTAAGTAGGCTTTACAAGTTTACGAGTAATAGTCGACCAACTTAAAAAACGTACATGGATAACATATTTTCCTAAACAAAATGTATCGGAGAACATGTTCTTCAACTGCAAATCTAAGTTTGTCAACTTTATTTTTACAACTATGGTGGGTATGTTTTGGGGATAGGTAGGTTTTTATTGTCAACTATTTTTAACTAACTTTAAAAGAAGGAGGAGGTTCTCAATTCGTCGTAATCTTTTTTTTAAATGTATTTTCCCCGATTTCTCAAAGACGCCTAGACTGATTTTGAAAATTCTTCTTTTGATTGAAAGAGTACACCTTTCAATTGGTCCCATGATCATCAAGTCAGGATCTGATAATGGAATCCTGGAGAAATCGTGGGAACTCTTTAAATTTTAAATCATTCTTGAAGCGATTTGATAACAACTCAATCCCGTCGAGTTTCGGCTCGTTAGAGTCGTTTTTATTACATAGACATTGATGCTGGATGATGTCCATGGTCTGATGATAGAGCTGGAAGGTAACCATGAGTTCTTTCTTATACAACAACTCAATCCTACTGAGCTTAGGGTCATTTGATTCGTCTTTACATGGGCTTTTGTACTAGATGTTTCCTAGGCTCTTATGATGGAGCTGGAAGGTAGCCATGGGATCTTTGTAATACAATAACGCAATCCCATCGAGTTTGGGCTCATTTGATTCATTCGTCTTTACATAGACTTTGGTGCTGGTTAGACGTTATGAGTTGGCTACTGAATCACTTAGGTACCTAATAAATGTTAATATCCGTAAATTAAAATTAAATTCAGCGAATCAGCTTAGTTAGTTCGCATAAGTACTTTGATGGGCAACTACGGAACCCTACACTGTGCGTGGTCCGACACGCACTTGGCCGGTTTTTTTTATGTTTGTTCGCGGATAGCTTCGTCGTTTATGAACAGACATAAAAAAAAAACCGAATCCGGAAAATCGTATCCGAAAAATCCGAATCCGGTCGAATTGAGAAACAGACCGACTTCTAAAAAAGGATTTTCGAAGTCGGTTAGATAAATATAAATCAAACACTAGCGAATGGCATCGCGGTAGCGGCACGGTTCACGACCGTGAACACAACCTAGAGGCGCGGTGGCGGCGCGGCGCGGCGGCGGTTTTGTGTACATGAGCCCTTACGAATTACTGTGTACATTTCGGTACAGTGCTATTGAAGGACGCCGTGAAGGGTAGGTGAAGGACTACCTATTTGATGATTTTATCAGGATAAAAAAAGGTCATGAGTGGTAGCGCTGAATTTACAATGCTACGTATTTCTCGCGACTGACGCGACGCGACGCGAAGTCTGCGATCACTTTTGACTTTTTTTTTACTATTATTACCCAGTAAAACATTATAATTATAGCAGTCAATTCGAGGAAAAAAAAAATTAAAACGTGGTAATATTATGTACTTAAATAGTCAAAATATAATATGTTTTTTTTTTAATGTTTGTATTAGGCTCGCGTTTGACAACTAAATAAAAAAAAAATGTTTCAGTTCTTTCCTTTTCTTCCCAACTGTTGCAGTAATGGTAATCTTGATTTTGCCTGTAGCATGAGCGTACATACTATTTATCAAAGGGAAATTATATGTGCGGCAACAAAAGTTTTCTTTAGCACCTGCAACCTAGCGTCTTTTTTTATATGTGAGCGACGAGTTAATAGAACAGCTTCAATTATATTAATTCATCATCTTTACTATTCCAACAAAATATCAAGAAACCAGCGTCAATTTACGAGCGTAAATTAATATGACTCCGAGCTACCGATAAATATATTTACTTCTGATTTGATAACTCAGCGACTAATGTTGTAAGTGAGCTACTTTATATATTGTACCAAATCAGTACCAAATCTAAAACTCGCTTTAGCAAGATTTCAGGGACACCCCGAAGTTCGGTTTGGTTAGGTTCCTTTAAACCTTGTACACAGAAATAGAAGCCCCGCGAAGCGGGGCTTCGTCGACCCTGCTTAGGTAGATTTTTTTTATTACACCTCGTTATGACATATTTTAATGAACATATTTTGGTGCACATTCAGTATATTTGGTGGAACACAGACAAAATTAGGTAAATATAACGGTGACTCTATGAAATTAGAGTACGTTGATATTATTTTATAGATGAAGTTGATACACTTATTAGAAGCTGGCAATGAGTAGACATATCACAAATTTAGTTGCTTAAGAATTATCACCATGTTGCGTCATATTAACAGTAGCTTGTTTTACAATATATGGTCGCTTATAAACCATTTATTAGACGCTAAAAGTTTGTCGCTGACCTATTAATTCATTAGACAACTAAATATATTTGCAGACGAGAATGACATTTTAAAGAAGCTGCCTTAATTAGCACCCTTTATCAAAACATTTAGATACATCGTTTTGATCAATCTAAATAAGGTTATCAAATGTTGCTCTTATTAATTATCTTGTACAGTCACGAGCAATAACATGTATACACTTAACAAAATTCAAACGCAAATTACTCATGAAATACTCGTACTGGTTTACGCAAATTACTCGTGAAATACTGGTTTCCACTATGAAGTAAGACCTATTTCGTTTATGGCTTCCAAAATAGAAGTGTAATGAAAAGGCAAAAGTTTAATCAATATGGTAGCAGAAAATCGCTTTTGAATACTGCTTAGTGTATACATACTATTGCTCGTGACTGTACGTTAGAGATCTTGTTGATCCAGGTGTGCTCCGGGAGTTTTTTTTAATGGTTAAGTAAATCATCAAAATAATGAATCCTGACTTGTACTGACTAAAATCTACGGTGATCCTGCAATAGCACTTTACAATCGAGAGTCGGAAATAAGATTAAATATTAGGCGCGGGCCACATAGAAAAGACGTAAGACGCAGACGAGGCGGAGACATATGCCTGTTCGGCGTCTCTTTCATATAAAATGTATAGAAGCGTCGCGACGTAAAACACACAGAAGAGACGGGGCGCGGGCGCGACTCTCAAACATTTTCGCACGTCCGCGCCTCGTCTTACGTCTTTTCTATGTGGCCCGCGGAAACAGATGTATTAAACATATTTTTAGTAAGTAGCACCCCTAAGCAGTCGTTCCCTTAATCCAGTCATACTGCAGTCGTCCAACCAATTGACACATGTCTTCTCAATATTGTAGTAGATATGGTTGGGTACAACGGTCACAAAAGGATCCACGATCCCGGGCCGCAATACAAGGAAGTCATTTTCCCCTCGTTTTTCTATGTACGGTCTGTCATGTAGGGCTGATTTCTTCTGGCTCAACATGTTCTTTAATTCTTTTTCTACCATTTCTGCATGCTCGTCGGCCGTGTTCCTCAGAACGGGTTTTGACTCGCCTTGACTTTTTAGGTAATTAAAAAGTTTCTTAGCTTCACCTATTTTTTCAGCATTTATTGCTCTTCTGTTTTCTGAATTTACCTTAGCATCTACTATGTACCGAACTACTTTACTGAGTCCCAATGAATCTCCACTTCGTAAATGTGTTTTCAGTCGTTCTTCAATTCTGGTCAAGGCTGTTGCCATTTTAAAAATGAGACAAACGATTACAATTTTTTGCTGAAAATATTAAAATGAGTTCTTTAATGGGAATTTGGATAAATTTTTCACATTGAGAGTCCTTATCTAATATAATATTTTATTGATGAAAAATTATAAATAATTATCATGAAACCATGACTGGTAAGGGGTTTTCAGCAGAATGTAACTTTCTTAGTTTAAAGTGCTTCACAGACAAGGAAGACCGAAAAACAAGAAAACAAGTGTTTTCATAATAACTTATTTCGATTACGAAAACAATGAGAAGTTTAAAACTTTTTTTCCCTGTATTTACCACTTTTTCAACCCCTTCTGTTATTATGTGGTCGTGTGGGCAAAGTTTCTTGGCGTGGGGGAGGGAAACAACGGTAGCGCACATTTTCCCCAAAAAATTCAAAGTTTGACAACGTGACATCACAACGTGACTCTTATTTTCAGGTTCTAGAAGAGGTTTGTTTATTCTACGAGTATCCTGAGTTCTTGTGGGAATGGCTGCCTCTCTATCATATCGACTTTTTCTTTTGTGTACTGAAGTTTGAAAGATTGCCAGAGTAAAGTTACACCTGGGTTTATCCAAGGGCTGGAAAGGCTGGAAATCAGTACTGGTTGTCCGGTAGCGAGATGGAAAGATGACATTGTGCCTACTGTGGGTATATCCTGGATGAGGCTGGCACGAAAACTAACCTTGGGTTAGATTAGACTGTGGATGATAATGAACTAAGAACCATCACGGAGAAGCTCAGGTGGCTGCTGCTAGAGAGCACTTTCTTTACAAACCAAGCGTGTCACTGATAATTGCACTAGAACAGTTACAACGTTCAGAAATTGACGGCCTCGACAGTTTTCTATGACATAATCAACACCCAGTTGTTTTACTCAACGATTTTATATAATTAAAAGTCCTGCCGCGTCTAGAAATATACACACTCTCTCGCAGACATTGTTCGGAGACAGCCCAATCAAGGTTTTTGGCAAGGTTGATGGAAGATCACCGCGAGGCCAGGTGTGGCAGAGTATCTTGGACGCAACTGGCCACCAAAGCTTTCCATGAGCTTCAGTAATGAAGAAAATTATGTTACAGAAGAAGAAGGCCGTCTCTAGGTCTTCAAAATACGTCGATTCCATTTTCTTCCATAAACACGAGACGTGTGAAAACATAAACAAAAATATATTACTGTTATATGCATTTTAGATCAACTTGTCCGATGACAATCCCTCAGAATAGTCCAGCACCCTCACTGTTCACAGAATAATCAATAAAAGTCAAGTAATTAAAATTGTTAACTACATTAAGAATTATTGAAAATAAATTGACTATGAAATTGAATTTTACTTTGTACTTTAGTACGTAGCCGTAGGTACAAAATCCTTTTAAAATTGCATTATATAAAAGGATCAAGTAGAGTCCGAAAATTCGAGGTTAAGCCCGCGTACTACATTTTTAAATGCAATTTGATGTAATGACAAGAGTGGTGGCGCGGAGTCTAATAATTATCATTATGCATGGCGACAGCACCAATAAATTGCAAATCTAATTAGTCCGAATCAATGAATATTGACTAAACGAGCAATATTCTTACTGCAATATGTGGCTACAACATTTCCGGTGAGCTCAGAAACAATTACAAAATAATCAAACATACATTTTGTCTTACGGCCAGAATCTGCAAAAATATTAATAACTAGCTGTTGCCCGCGACTTCGTCCGCGTAGCATTTGGTTTTATGGCACCTATACGAGTACCAATATTCTCTTTTTTAATTTGTTGAGAAACTCAGGGTACCTGATGTCCCTCTTCAAAGTTTGTTATAGATAAAAAAAAGGAAATGAAAACTTCCAGACACAACACTTTTATACGACATTGGTAGTTTTTCCTTCTGATGCTAAAATAAAAAGGTGGTCAGCGTTACTAACACGTAAATATGTGACATATAGTTCGCCGTAGGAAAAACAGTTGGACTTTCGGTCAACATTCAGCTTCCTTCAGGGTCTGTCCTCGGGACTTATTTATGGTCATCGCGAAGTAGGCGGCTACCGGGAATTGTGTGAGTTTGAACTGGAAAGGAAAATCGTTGGGGTTGGGTGGTATTCACGGTATCAATGCAGTCTCCCCTCAGCCACATCCGGTGAGAATTTCAGCTTCGCTTAAATTTCTGTGTACAGTCACACTCAACGTGTTCGGTGTCACAGTTTCGTGACACCGAACACGTTGAGTGTTTCAGTATTAATAATAATAATAAGTTTATTTGTCAGAATATTGTTATACAGAGGTGTTACATACAATTTTATGTCCAGAATATTCTGCTGTTTCCAGCGTACAAATATTTTAAGGGATTAAAATTAACAGTAGGTATTATAACATATAATTATCCAATTATGAAAATTAAACTATATAATATTAAAGAACCATTCAACCACTCACAATGAAATACCATCGAAATAATAATATTTAAACAGTTTTTTTTTTTTAATTACATTCATAAAATACCATTGGACTGAAATTCAATAAAATTATTAGGAGCACAAAGGCGAGTCGATGTCTAATTTAAATTTTGAATCAAAATTTTCATTTAGAAAGTCACTTGTTGAATAGTAACATTTATACAATAGGAAATTAAATAATTCTTTTTTGAATGTCGTGAAATTTAGACTTTTAAAAACATCAGGTAATTTATTATAAATACGAATTGCCATACAGTAAACATTATTGGAAAAAAGTTTGATCCTTTGTTGAGGTACACGTAATCTGTGGATGTTTCGACTTTTTCTAATAACAACAACATCATCATGTCTTTGAAATAAAGCTTTGTTTTTATGTACAAAGATACAAAGTTCAAATATGTATAAAGATGGTAGAGGCAAAATTTTCAATTTTTTAAAAAGTGGGACACAGCTTTGTAGTTGTTGGGCTTTAGTTATTGACCGAATACATTTTTTTTGGGCCCGGAAAGCTCTAATAATGTCAACAGAATTGCCCCATATTATGATACCGTAGCGGAGAATAGATGCTACGTAGCCATGATAGGCATGAAGTGCTGCATTGATACCAGCTACACGAGTAATTCTGTATAGAACAAACACAAATTTTTGTAGTTTAGTGCATAATTTGTCAATGTGTGCTTTCCAATTGCAATATTTATCTAATGTTATACCTAAAAAAGTAGCACTTTCAACCTCTTCTATCGCGCTATTTGCATATCTTATTTTTAATTGATGACGTTTGCTATTGTATGCTTGGAATTGTATGAGCTTGGTTTTATTAATATTCACCTGTAAATTGTTGTCATTTAGCCATTCTATTATGTTGTTTAATGTGTCATTAATTTCTGTTTCGTATTTGGTTATATTATCATCGGTGAGTTCAATACTAAGGGTTGTATCATCGGCGTACAGAATGCATGAATGTTGGGTTACGTTGGGCAAGTCATTAATATATAACAAAAAAAAAGGGGGACCTAATATACTGCCCTGTGGAACGCCACAGGAGTTTTGTCGGTAGGCGGATCTATGTACCTTCTTTTCTGATTGTGTATGACTGGATATCTCTACGCATTGTTGGCGATTATTTAGGTAAGTTTCTATCCATTTTAACGCATTTCCTCTAATACCGTAACGATTCAGTTTGTATAGAAGCAGTTTATGATCTACGAAGTCAAATGCTTTTGACATGTCGAGAAATATAGATAATATTGGCTTTTTCTGATTTAGACTAGAGGTTATCATTTTCACAAGTGAAAAACATGCAAGAGTTGTTGATTTATTTTTCCTGAAACCGAACTGTTCTTCTTTCAAAATTGAATGTCTAACCATGAAGGAGTGCAGTTTATCATACATAACTCGTTCAAAAATTTTTGAAATAACGGGTATAAGAGTAATCGGTCGATAGTTATTCATGTCATTTTTATTTCCTTTTTTGTATAATGGCTTGACTATGGAAAACTTTAACCTGGTGGGGAAGACACCTTGAAATAATGATAAATTAATGATGTAGGCGAGCGGATAAGAAATGAATTTAGAGACACGCTTAAGAATTTTTATGTTGATATCATCATACCCAGTTGAGTTAGTTGAGTTTAGAGAGTTAATTATTTTTTGCACAGTATCTTCATCAGTTGGAGTAAGGAAAATGCTATCTGGTACGTCAGTGATGGGATGCTTGTATTCAGCGTGTGTTTCAGAATATGGGGATTTTGTTTTGTTTGTCATGTCTATAAAAAAGTCATTGAATTTGTTGGCAATTACATCAGCATGTGTGTATGTGCATTGATCTATTTTGATGGAGGTTATTTCATCATGGTTATCAAAATCTGTACTGTTCTTTTTAATAATATCCCAGGCGGCTTTACATTTATTGTTCGATTGAAGTATAAAGCGAGTATTATCAATTTTTTGAGCTTTTATTATACATCGTTTCAGTATTTTAGTGTAATTTTGATATTTATTTAGGTTTTGATTTTTGTTACAATTTGAAAGTCTATATTTTAGGTACAAACTTCGTTTTTTGACACAACATCTTTTTATTCCTTTTGTTATCCATTTATTTCTTACCGGTTTGTTTGTAATTTTTACTTTGAGGATGGGAAAACAGAGATTATAAAAAAGGGACAGTGTATCATGAAAGTGATTAAATGCGACCTCAGTATCATCTAGTTCATAAATATCTGAAAAAGAAAGAGATGATATGCATGATATAAACTTTTCTTGGTTGTTTTGACTTAGATCTCTTCTCTTTTGAAACCAAAATTGTCTTAGTTGAATGGGATTTTAAACATAGTGTCTACTGAACAAAAAAAAAATGCTTTGTTAGTGACGTACTGCCGCGCGAGCTTCATAACGAATGTATGCAGCTTCGCAAGTGTGATACACGTTTTCGCTTTAATTTAAAATTATTATCTGTTTTATTTATTTACAAAAAGTATAAGTGGTTTTTACTTTGCCGGTGCCGGCGTAATCCGGTGCTGGGAAGCGATATGTATTAACGCCGTGCCGGCGCCGGTGCCGGTAAGTGGAAAAGCGAGCCGTACCTACATTTTCATACATTTTTGCTTCCCCGGCACCGGCACGGCGCCGGCGCCGTCGCCGGTGCCGGTGCCGGGCCGGCTAATGGAAAAACGCACATTGCTTATTTCATACCAAGTTATTATCTGCGATTCCTTAAATGAACATACCTATATCTGTTTTGTTTGTGAACCGATTCTCACTTAAAAAACACTAAAAACTGCGCCCAGTTTAGCTGCATACATTTGTGAAAACCGCAATCATTACTTTCTGCTCAGCCGTTTCGGAGTTTATCGCGAACAGACAGACAAACAGAGAAACAATTTTTTTTTTTTTTACTTTTTTGTATTCTATTGCTTTTTTTTGTTCACCCCCTTTCAACTTTTGATAAAAATATCCAATGTACAGACACTCGGGTTCTACTGTTTTATTATACAGGGTGTTTCTTTAAAATGGGACAAAAGGGAGAAATCCGAATCCATAAGAGATACGGGAAAACTATCTTAGAAACCTTTAGCTCTTTTTTGATATTGACAATTTTGGCGTTATTATTTTTTTGGTCAAGTGTGAGTTGTCCACAGAAATGAGTGAAATCGGAAAATTTTTTTTAGTACCGTTCGATTCTATTTCATGTAAGGATCATTTCATTGTAGCACAAGAAAAAAATCGGGACGGTGGAAGTTGGTCAAATTTTGCAAAATATTTTTTCATACAAATTGTTTGAACGAAAAAATTATCACTTTTTTATGATGTTATTTGATTTAGTGTTTAATAAGGATCATTTCATTGTATGGGAAGGATAATGTCTGGGCAACAGAAGTGGGTCAAAAGAACAGTAAAGTTTCTTCTAACAGCATAAAGTTTTTCAGTAGGTAGTCAGTATTTCATTAGATTTGACCCACTTATATATTTCTAAATACATAAATATTATAGATAAATTACACCCAGACACAGAACAAATAAATTATCGTGCTCATCACACAAACATTGTCCTGGGTGGGATCGAACCCACGACCTTCGGGATAGCAGTCAGGGTCACTAACCACTAGACCGGGCAACGGGCAATACCAACGGACAGGCCTGTTCCGTTGGTATTGCCCGTTTGCCATTACGGCTAAACCAAAAATGTGTAGCTATAGGGCCGGGCCACACTCAACATATTGTCATAATTATATTGCATAGTCTGGCTGCAATTGCTGGCAATATTGTCGGCAATTGTATTGCAGCCATACATTGCAGTAAAAATATTACCCGTTTACCATAAAATTCGTGAGTGAACTCACGATGATACCTAGAAAAGACGTTTTGTGAATTTTAAAATCGTCGTGCACTCGTAAATTTTGGTTTAACAAAAGAAAAAAAGCAGGTTTAATCATTTTTGAAAGTCTAAACTGATTGACTAATTCGATTTATTCATTTTTCTCGCAAAATGTTATCTCTGATTTAACAAAACTAATCTTTCAAATAATACCTACTGACTGCACGTTACAATAAAATAACGATACTTAAATATGAAATAATTTGAATTTCCAATGTTTGGTTACTACTAATTTGCTTTGACTAAACGTCAAAGCAAACCTACTGCCGTATCTAATGTTGATTATGTCGGGAAATCAGAGAGACTGACACAGGGCACACACAGGGATCGAACCACTGCACCGCCCGCCGCCGCCGCCGCCGTCGCGTCTTGGCAATCTATGCAAAGACAGACGCAACCACAGGAAACTGCTCGAGTATTAATAATATTGTACGTAATGATATTTTTAAATCTACGTATACCTACATTGTATACGCGAATTTTGGGTACTGCTCGTGAATAGTTTGTAACGTGGACTGGTACGTAATAATTCCAAAACTAGCCTGTAACTTAGTGGCACTATATTATCGAGTAAAGTAGGTTGATTAGTAACGAAATAAACGCGATTTTTGAGTAGCATTCCTGTACATTTTGGAAGACACTAGTGTAAATAATAATCCTTCCATGCCGTTTTCGGCTACTGCGACCATTTCATTACTAACCTATTGGCGTCTATCATGGGCTCTCATGTGTCATAGAAAAACCGCCTTTGTTTACAAAAATTCTTGTACAGTGTGGACATGTGAGAGCACATTAACGTAATTCTAATTGAATGCCGCTGGTGGTCGGGCTTTTAGTTTGTCTCGCTTAGAATCTAATTTTGATAGCCGACGAGTCTCATAGTCAGAAACTTTCTGGTGCGCCAGTGACCTATCTCTGCGGTGATTATTGAGATGGATCTACGTCACATCCCTTCATGTGTCGCTTAAGCACATCCTTAAAGCCTTTGTCAAACAGGCAGGCGAAAGCGAGGCGATCCGAATCCGATCCGATTCCGAGGCGAATGCGAAGCGAAAGGAGACGTCAAACTGGGTGCAGCGAACCGACGTTTTGTATGAAGCCAGTACCGAATATATAGCGATCCGAAGGCGAAGCGGAGCGTTTTTGTTACGTCTTGTATGGAAATATGAAGCGATATCGCGCCGAAATTGAAGTCGTCAGAGACCATGTCGAACAGAAAGGCGTGCCCGCGAAGCGAGGCGTGACAGTTGTATTAGCTGGCTTTATATGAACGACGTCAAACAGAGAAAATACGGGAAAGCGAGACCGAAGCGTGCACGTTGTTTGTGTTGCCAGATTTTTCTTTTTCTTCATTTTCTTTCTTGTAAAACATCGATAATTTATTGAGAAATTTCATAGAGAAAACTGTTTGAATTCTTTTTATTAGATAAGGTGCGCTAATCGATGAAATCGACTCAGTTATTTCAAGTTTTCTTCGCGTGGTACAGACGCCAGCAAATCAACCTACAATAATACCCAATTGGCATCGGCTGGCTTTTGCCTGGTCCACTAAAACGCCAGCTGATGTCATAACTGGTTAAAATGTAGAAAATGTGAAGTGGTATAAATGCTGTATATTTTACGCCTTTTGAGGGTCCCAGCAACCACAGCAAATGCGACAGCACAGCCCGCTGTGCTTGCATATAAGATAGCGCAACGGTGTCGACACAAATACCGCCACACACCAAAGGCCCACCCGCCTCCCCTTCCAATATCCCAACGTCATGTCGTCTGATCTCTTCCCATCGTCACGAACTGAGCCGTTAGGTTCTAAACCCGTTGGTAGTTCGGCGCTGGCTGGTAGTGGCCCTTTTGCAAGCCTCTAATATAAAAATACTTAATAGGTGTACTATGTTAAAATAAAAACAACATTTTTAAAATTGTTTATTTAATCATCTTTATCAACAATATCGAGGAATCCTGCCCAAACAGTAATATTTTGTTAATGTCTAAGACATTACCATACTATTTTTTGGCAATAATTATGTCTCTTGAAGTATTGAACTGAATAGTTTTAACTTTTAAATAGATAAATATTATGACAATCGCGTTGTTTCCAAATAGGTCATTCTCCAAGAATCAATTGATTAATAATTCTAAGGTATCGTGTGGCAAAGTCTTGCAATAAATCATCTTCCTCCATTAAACCCTCCGTTTGACTAGGGTACTTTTACCAGAGATAAGACTCTCGTCTTATTCCATGTCCTCATCTTCAACACAAATACTGATACTGATTAGAGCGAAGCTTCTATGCAGCTTGGAGAGGCATAGCAAAGTGTTTAATGAATTTGTCATCCATATTCGTATCTCTTCAAAGTTAGAGTGAACAGGCTTTTTCTAGGTAAGCTCGCTCCATCGTAGGCTTTGCCTCAGTCACCTTTGCCTAGCTATGCTATTCTCAATAAGAAATCACATCGCTGGATCTACGATGTGTTTTTCGACGTGTCACGATGACTCTCACCGTTCGCACCTCACGATTGGTTAGGGATTTAACTGATAAAACCTTTCATAAATAAAATGTTTTGATGTGCTTAAAATTTACATAATATTTTAGACTTATTAGTGACAGCACTAATGACAAACAAAATTAAGAGTAATACATTCATAGACAAAATGAGTAAGAAGTTTCTATATCATTCTCTCGCACTTATTTAATAACAAATATGGACTTCAAGGAAACTAGGCCTAGCTGTAGAAATAATTACCTACGCTCCACTACAGCATAAGGGTTGTCACTCTTAATGTTTTTGAAACTGAACTGTATTTATTAAAACATCTGTGTTCTGTAGTGATCAAACAATCGAGTTAAAATAACTAGTTTACAAAAAATAGGTAATCTCATGACTTCGGTTAATACCAGTAAAAGATTTATAACTCGGAACAGTTTAATATTAATACACAACAACTTGTGAGCTTTGTTAATGTGGCCTAACCTTTTACAAGATTTGGCGTGAGTCACATTTCATTTACATTTTGACAACACTATCGGCTACAACACCCCCCAAAAACCATGAAAACGACACCCATGACATAAAACTTGATATGTTTTGTAGCCGCCATCTTGGATTTCTATTTTGACAGCAACATCGGCTTCAACACCCTCAAAAACCATGAAAACGACACCCATGACGAAAACCTCGATATTTTTTGCAGCCGCGGCATCTTGGATTTACACTTTGACAGCACTGGCTTCAACACCCTCGAAAACCATGAAAACGATACCAATGACATAAAACTTCATAAATTTGCGAGCGCCTCAAAGAGTGTCAGCATAATGACGGGCCGCGACCCCGGCAGGCATTGGCTCTCTAGACTTAGCCTTAGAGGGCCAAAGCCTGCCGGGGTCGCGGGACTTTCGAGCTACCGTGACCCCGGAAGGTAAAGGCTATTAAAGGACACCGTAGATTTTGGTCAGTACAAGTCTCAGTCTGACAGTCCCTCCTGCCCTGCCCAGGATGGGAGGACTCATCTCCTTTAAAAATAAACATGCGGTTTTGACGGGAACACCCAAATACTCCGAAATATTTTATTCCGATTTTCAAAACTCCGAATATCATAATACCTAAAAATTACAATATCTATTATTAAGAATCTCGAAATTTATTTGACCGAAAGTCGTATGTCCGATTACTTCTTTTTCCGATTTTCACATATTCGAAAAATGTAATGCTCGATGAGTTCTCATTCCGAAAAACGAAATTCCGAATTTCAATATTCCGAATAAACTGATTTTTTCGGAATATTGAAAATCGGAATTTCGTTTCTCATTCCACAAAGTCAGTGACAGAAACGAATTGGTGCAAAACCGGCTCCACGTAATTTTGTCTACCGTACTCCCAGAGTGTTATTTAAACCCGTGTAGGCACGGAGTGGCGAGGCGTATCCTCTTAACTTTCACTGTTTGCCTTCAGAATTTTTATTGTTAATAGGAGAACTTAGAATTCAAGAGCGAGCGAAGCGAGCTCTGGACTTGGGGCACCCCGACTCGGACAGGTTAGGTGTTAGGTTACTTTAAACCTTGCTGCACAGAAATAGAAGCCCCGCGAAGCGGGGCTCCGTCAACCTACCTTGGTAGGTGGTAGTCAACAAATCGACCAAGGATGTAAGAGCGAGCGAAGCGAGCTCGGGACTGGGGACACTCCGACACGGACAGGTTAGGTTCGAAGGGGATGGCGGGGTCTGAAAGACCCCGCCATCCCCTTCGTGTTAGGTTACTTTAAACCTTTCTCACAGAAATAGGAGCCCCGCGAAGCGGGGCTCAATCGACCTACCTTTGTAGGTGGTAGTCAACAAATCGACCAAGGATGTAAGAGCGAGCGAAGCGAGCTCGAGACTGGGGACACCCCGACACGGACAGGTTAGGTTCGAAGGGGATGGCGGGGTCTGAAAGACCCCGCCATCCCCTTCGTGTTAGGTTACTCTAAACCTTGCTCACAGAAATAGGAGCCCCGCGAAGCGGGGCTCCGTTGAACCACCTTGGTGGTGCTATTACTCAGGATGCAATAGCGAGCAAAATGTGTCTTGAGGCACCCCGACTCGGACTTTTCGACCTGACGGACCCGAATCGGAATTCCAATAACCGGAATTTTAATATTCGGTATTCGTGTGTTTGATGTTTCGGAAAATATGTTAAGTCGGAATTTTTGATATTCGGTCTATTGAAATTCGGTATTTTGAAAATAGTAATTATAAACGTTAGGAATTTTGAAATTTCGGAATTATAATTATAAATTTAGGAATATTGATCCATCGGAGTTGTTATATTAGGAATTTTGAACCATTCGGAATTATGAAAATCGGTATTTTGAAATTCGTATTTATGAATTTCGGAATAAAGTTTTTCGTATTATCGTAGTGTACCCGGTTTTGACATACGTAATACTTCTATGTAGTCTGTGGCTTTATCATTGTGCCACACCGTTTAGCAAGGCCTTGAAGTCATGACAAAAAAATATTTAAAAAAAGAGTGATACCGTAAACTTGTCACAGATTGACGTCTATTGATATTGATTGTTTATTTATTTCTTAATTTCTATTATTCATGTTTTCCGTGATTGTTTGCTCATATTATTATGTAGACTGCGTAAAGTAATGATCTAATAATATGCAACAAGAAAATGTGCAGCTGTTGTGTGTGTGCACATACTTAGTTCTCCAAATAGCCACAGTATCCGATAAGAAATTTAGTTTTGTAAATAATATTCATTAACCTTAACTTTTTCTTTGATCTGAGTGTTGACCAAATGCACATTTGTGACTGTCGTTAGACTTTAACAGTTCTCAAGATACGGTGAACGGATTATTCGAAAACTGGATTGGTTTACATAAGGAAAACAATACCTAAGTAATATTTTTATTGAGGAGGTACCAAGTACTCGTATCTTCAATTTGCATTGGCCCAGCCGCCGTTTTGTTGAAGATGAGAACAGTACCACATCAAAAGGAGGATTAAAATGATGATATTTGAATGCCAAGACTTTGTGTCACAATGTCTTTGAATTAATCAATTGACTGCTGAAGCATGATTTCAATGTAATAAATTTATCAATTTCAGGCCTATTTTGGAAACAATAATGCTATTATCATAATCATGTGATTGAAAATACTGTTCATTCGTGCGTATTCTGTAAAAAAAAATGTTATGATTGTGTGTTCTGTATGGTAATGTGTTACACCATCAACAAAATGTTAAAGAGCAGGATTTTTGAAGTTGTTGTTATAGATCATATTATCACAATAAAATAATTGAATAATAATTATGTTGTTTGGTTTTTACATGGTGCCCCAATAACGTGCGTTAGTTTTTTTATAGAGGATAGCAAACGAATACCGCAGTACTAGATACTGATCCTCATAATTTATATTACATTCTGTAAAGGCGTTATTATTGCGCAGCACTGTTGCCTGCTGCTGTACCAGACCGGTAGTTATGTGTCACATAACAACATAAAAATACAAATTACAACAACAAAATGTATTTAGAGATTTCTTACATAAATAACTTCATTTAAAAGAACTTGTACGCGTTATTCACTCATGATCTTCGTTCATTACACAGATTGTTCTAGTGAGAGGTGTTTTGGTCAGTATGTTGGGCCTGACCACCGGACACAGCAAGCGGTGGCGCGTGCCGCCTCCACCACACAGCTCCCTCAGCATCACTAACGGGCTATGTGCTGCTCTACGCAGTAGCTTTACACAGCACCAGTGAAAGTAAATTCCGTGCGCATCCTGAGCTTGTCGTCAATATCCAGCGTGAGGACCAAACAGATTTCACCAGAAGCGTTCGCTCCACTCATCCTCGGTCAAGATATGATGCACGTCCTCGATTATTCCACATTTCTCACAATACTGAACAGCTAATTTGTAAATAATATTAGTTTTTAAATAGGCATGACAGTGTCACTGTGGCACTGTCAAGTCTCGGATTCGCCTCGGAAACGCCTCGCTAACGCTTCGCTTCGGAATCGCTCGATGTTTGACGTCGTGCATACAAAGCCAGCCATTACTAATAGTTCGGCAACGCTTCGCAAACGCCTTCGCCACGCCTCGCCGAGTTGTAATATCGCCAACGCCTTCGTATCGCTAACGCTATCGCATCGCTTTCGCGTTTCTATGTGACTGGATTCAAACAATTCCATACATTACAAATGAAAACGCTTCGCTTCGCTTTCGGCACGCCTCTCTGTTTGACAATAGCTTAAATCTTAAACCCCTTATTAATAAAACGTGAAGTAAAGTTACGCCAAAGTTAATGTATGGTTAGTCCGAAGATTATCCTGGCTGTAACTTTAGTCCACGTTTGTTAATAAGGGGGTAAGAGTTCAATCTATCCGTGATTAGTTATACACTCTTGCATTATGGCGTTGTACAAAATGGAAAGACACTGAGGCCTATCCGCACACAATAGTGCCGACACGTTCCGTACCGTACCGTTCCGAGACGTGCTATTCATATATACGAGAGAACGAACATCACTGAACGGCACTGACACTGATGAGTACGGACAGCGTCGTGCAAAATGTATGGTACAATATCATATTAATCACTGACACTGATCGATACGGCACTGATCACGTCACGGAACAGTACGGTACGGAACGTGTCGGCACTGTTGCATGGCATGTGCGGATAGGCCTTGTGTGAAGTACTAGAGTCACAAAAATGTGTACCATCAAAGAGACACAGAATTTGTTGTATGATAGTTGGAGGTAACCTAACCAATAGTAGAATAATGCATCGAGTACAAAGTAATTTATTATTGCACCGAGTGCCTGATTTAGCTCTAACCTAACAGGCACGAGGGCAATATAAATTACTTAAGGCGAGGTGCATAATCTGCTTTTCTTTCAACTATTACCTATAGGAATCTTATAATATAAAAATGGATCGCTAAATGTGTTGCTAAGAGCAAAACTTGAAAACGGCTGGACCGATTCGGATAATTCTTTTTTTTTTGTGTTTGTAACCATCAGGACCAGGTTAATAAGGACTAAAATATTCTTTTTTTTTAAGTTTCTGTTATGAAACGCATAATGTATGTTATTCGTCATCTGTTTTTCGTTCCAACTTAAGTATTATAACGCGAACGTCTATTTGAAGAGCATTGACAGCAACATCGATGGTCTAGACTCTAGAGGTTATACGATTAGATCGATATATTTAGGGTACAGGTTCGAATCTTAGGTTGGTATTTTTATTTGTTTTTTTTTTTTTGTGATTGCTTTTTTTTTGTTAAATAAGCTGAATGAAATTGAAAAAAAAAAACGGATTTTTCTTAAACTACTACTTTTTGTTTTTTTTTTGGGATGTTTAAATTATCAAATGATTTCTCTCGCCTTGGGTGAAGCGGAAAGGACTGTCGGATCACCACACTTGACCAGAAAATATAAGCATGTATAATTGTAAGACTACCACAGACCAATAACTTCTGATAGAACGACGTTTGTCGGGTCAGGTTTTTACTGTTTGCTTACTCGCCAAGAAATCAAACAAGAAATTTCGTTAACCATAAAGTTCTCGGACACAGATGTTTCGGGAGGTACCTGTGTCTGATGAGGAAGGAGGAAACGTCTGGGTGTCGCCACTGCAAGTATCGCCCGGAGGACACGTGCATACACGACAGGTGGAGCATATACGGTGCAGGACTGCCCCGCTTGGGCAGAGCACCGCCGTGTCCTCACGCAGGAGATAGGTGACGACCTCTCGCGCCCGGCATTGGTCGCGGCCATGCTGCGTGGCGAGACGAAGTGGGAAGCGGGCGCCTCCTTCCGCGAAGCAGTCATGCTCGCCAAGGCGGAGGCGGGACGCGCGAGTGAGAGGACAGCTTCCATCCCTCACCCACACGGTAGTGGTAGACGCCCACGGCGACGGTCGTCGCGGGACGATCTCCGGCCACCGCAAGCGCGGGCATGCGGGCGGCGAGTAATGGGCGACTCGCTGTCTGACCATGAACCATGCCCGGGTCGACGGCGCGTTGTTTTCCACACGCAAAAAGCGTCAGCATGATGACGGGGCTTCCCTCTAGAGGGCCAAAGCCTGCGGGGGTCGCGGGACTTATCTCATTACCGTGACTCTGGAACGTAAAGGGCTATTGAAGGAAGCCGTGGAATTTAGTCAGTACGAGTCTGACAGTCCAAATCAAAATTACCAAATGAGTTCTCCCACCCAGGGCAGGGCGGGAGGACTCATTTGATAATTTCACCACGATAAAAAAACCATAAAGTTCTACAATAAAAATAAAACTTAATTTTGAATAAGTGTAAAATAAGAAATCTGAAATTGTAATTTTCAGTGTGATTTTTAGTGACTTTTAAAAGAAATTTAAGTTTTTTATTAATTTTGTATTTATTATCAACTTTATTTATAAGGTTCCTCTAGGGTTTGGCTAAATGGCAAAAAACGGAAACTTCATAGATTCGTCATGTTTGTCTGTCTGTCGAAAGTAGGTATAAGAGCTATCATGTTGAAACTTGGTAAGTAGATGTATTATGTGAACCGCATTAGGGTGCCTTTCCACCAGAGATCTGCTATGTAGCTGTGCTGCGAGGATGTAAAAGCTGAGCTACGAAACTGTGTGACTGTTTCCATTGATGCTACGCTATGTAGCTGTGCGAGTAAGATGCGCTGTCACAATGTAGCTGCGCTACGCAGGGCCCCCCGCTACCATAATTATGTGCAAAGTGTGCAATGCACACGGGCGCCATCCTTTAAGGGCGCCAAAGCCAAGGGCCCAAAAAAAGTATATCAAAAATAATTTTGAAATAGGAGTTGAGAACTTATAGGATTAGGTTAGTTTCGCGCTCGCTTCGCTCGCGCTTCAAATAAGGTTGACATTTGCTTTTCTTGAGCTCTCTTTTGAAAGCTCATTTTTCAATTACAAATGCTTCTTATGTGGTCTACACAATTTAAAATTTTAAGTTTGTCTTCTCTAAGATGGTATGGCACTCTGGGTGTGAACTTTGAGTAGCACTTTATGGTTTATTTTGTGTTTAAGTTCCGAGGCGGCAAGCTTTATAGCCCGAGGGCGTTGAATTTTAAAATTCACCACTGACCTACACCCATAAAAAAAGATGATTCGAAATGCTTTAAGGGGC
Source organism: Agrotis clavis (assembly GCA_954870645.1). Taxonomy (NCBI): domain Eukaryota; kingdom Metazoa; phylum Arthropoda; class Insecta; order Lepidoptera; family Noctuidae; genus Agrotis; species Agrotis clavis. The sequence goes on from OX940917.1 coordinate 3,304,654, forward strand.
GCCAAATCCTTTTTTGCACACAGGCGCCAGTAGTCCTTTCGGGGGCCCTGGCGCTACGAAAATGCGCCGCCACGAGGTAGCTGCGCTATGAAGATGCATAATGCGATACGAAGATGCGTAGCTGCGCTACGAAGATGCGCAGCTGCGCTACAAAGATGCGTAGCTGCGCTACAAAGATGCGCTGTTACAAGGTACCCGCGCTATAAAGATGCGCTGCCACAAGGTAGCTGCGCTATGAAGATGGGCTGTCACAAGGTAGCTACGCAGCTCGAGCTATGCGATGTATCGATTGTACGGAAAACGACCAATAGCATGTATCCATAGCACGCAGCGATAGCACTCAGCCACAGCACGCAGCCATAGCACGCATCTTTTCATATAAAAACACATTTTAGTTGAATCCGTTTCCACCAGTGCTGTGCTATGTAAATATGATTGGTGGATATCAAACGCATCCGCAGCAACGTAGCATGTCTGTTGGAAAAGCAGCCATAAGATTTTCACACAAAAATTAAAATTTTGGGGGTTCCCCATACTTAGAACTGAAACTCAAAAAAAAAAACTCCAATTCCATACGTGTGGTGTGGGTTACCTATGGATAGGTCTTTAAAAATGTTATGGAATTTACAAACATCTTTTTTTTTCTAAACTGAAGAGTTTGCGCGTCAGACACTTCCAAAGTAGTAAAATGTGTCCGGTCCTGTAACTTCCAAAATAAGAGAATGACAAAACTGAAAAAAAAATATATAATTATGATGTACACTACCATGCGAACTTCCTGCGAAAACTGTTGAATGAGATCAAGTAATTAGTTTTTTTTTAATATGTCATAATTCGTAAACCGCAATTTACCTTTTCAAGTTACAACCAACTACTAGAACTTTTATAGTATGTTACTTGCTGCTACACGGAACCCTTTATGGGCGAGTCCAACTCGCCCTTGGCCGTTTCTTAAATAGCAGAATAAAGTATTAAGAAAAAAAAACTAAAAGAATCGACTGTTAGGCGGTACGAAGTTCGCCGGGTCAGCTAGTAGTAGATAAAAGAAACTCATATCAAACAGTTGAAATAGAAGTTTAATTATTGAAATTAAACGTAAGGTTAAGAGTTTTCTATAACATTGCATGTTAGTTATCTTTGTTATAAATGTCTAATCTACTCGTATCTCTTAGGTTTTTATTTTATTTATTTGAAACTAGCTTCTGCACGCGACTTCGTACGCGGATCCTGTTGCTTATGCCAGCGACAACGGGGTCGTCAAAATCGAAGATCTGACAAGTCTGATACCCAAATCCAAGAGCCCGGGTAAAAAAATTAATGGGAGTTTGGCCAGTAGAGTAAAATGTTTACTCATACGTCATCGACAATCAGTCCCTGAACTATTACCGCCTTCACTGCGTGGAGGTACTCCCAATTTATGTTATTTTATAATTAGGTATACTAGTGTTTGCCGGTGGCTTCGCTTGCGTTAATTTAGAATTTGAGAAACAATACGGATCGTGTAATTGGCGACATCTGGAATATGAACGTAATTGTTTTCTCGGCAACAGCTCTCTTCTGTTATTCGGGATGAAAGATACCCTATATCCGTGTTTATACTCCTGACAACGTATATGCTAAATTTTGGGACGATCGACTCAATAATAGGTAGAAATGCGTGAAAAGGCAAAAAACAAACATACTTGCATTTATAATATTAGTTTAGATCAATAATGTTCGGGGTCGCGGGATTATTTCCTTACCGTCACCCCGGAACATAACAGGCTACTGAAGGACACCGTGGATTTTAGTCAGTAGAAGTCTGACAGTCCCTCCCGCCCTGCCCGGGGTGGGAGGAGTCATTTGATGATTTTACCACGCTAAAAAAAAAAAAAGATCAATAATGTTATAGGAACATAGTTTGCATAGGAAATATCCATTGACCATTTGAGCGACACTAATTTCAAAGATCCGTGTTTATCTTAAACATTAGACTATCATTTTTTGGTCAATTTACAGTATCGCTGCAATTTGTTAACGAAATTAAACGAACGATAGCATAGCTCTTCTCCCTTTAGCATACTGCGTGATTCTTAAAAATAGCTAATTATTTAACTCGATGAGTACAACTTGTCGTCGTTTAAAACAAAATCTATGCACTGTTTTGAGCACCATTTCAAAACATAAATAAACACAAAATAATAGAAACACTGATTGTTTTCGAATCTTTAAAATTCCTACACCTCGAAACATTTACAGTTAAAAAAAAAATCCAACTTTATTATTAATTTTAATTTATTACTATTTTTTCTTCAATAGTTCTCTAGGATATAAATCTACACTGATTTAAATTGTAGGTAGTAAGTTGGATTTTTTTTTAAACTGTAAATGTTTCGAGGTGTAGGAATTTTAAAGATTCGAAAACAATCAGTGTTTCTATTATTTTGTGTTTATTTATGTTTTGAATTGGTGCTCAAACCAGTGCATAGATTCTGTTTGAAACGACGACAAGTTGTACTCATCGAGTCAAATAATTAGTTATTTTTTAGGTATCACGCGGTATGCTAAAGGGAGAAGAGCAATGCTATCGTACGTTCAATTTGCAGCGATACTGTAAATCGACCATAAAATTATGGTCTAATGTTTAAGATAAACACGAATCTTTGAAATTAATGTCGCTCAAATAAGGATGTTTCCTATGCAAACTATGTACATACCTAGGTATAACATTATTGATCTAAACTAATAATAAAAATGCAAGTATGTTTGTTTTTTACCTTTTCACGCATTACTACCTACTGAATCGATCGTCCCTTTAGCATATACGTTGTCAGGAGTATAGACACGGATATAGGGTATCTTTCATCCCGAATAACAGAAGAGTGCTGTTGCCGAGAAAACAATTACGTTCATATTCCAGATGGCACCACTTACACAATCCGTATTGTTTCTCAAATTCTAAATTAACGCAAGCGAAGCCGCGGGCAAACACTAGTAATGTATAAACAAAGAATCAGTTGCATCTCCTAGGGTCTGTTAAAATTTACTTCGGGTGACTTTGTAATTGTGTTTTTCGGTTTCTACACTGTTTTAAGCTTTCATGGCGATAACTTAAAACTGTCACTTACGAGATAACTTCCGTGATTATTTATTATTTTGAGTTCCCGATATTACAACGCTGTTGCAAGCGCCAACAATCGCAATGATCGCGATTATCGGGAGCTCAAAATAATGAAAAATCTGGGAAGATATCCCGTAAGTGTCGGTTTATAGTTGACTATTCTTACACCTCGAAACAATTACAATTTAAAAAAATATCCAACTTACCTACTACCTACAATTTAAATCAGCGTAAATATATCCTAGAGAACTATTGAAAAAAATTAGTAATAAATTAAAATTGCGAATAATATTGAGATAAAAGTATGCATATTTTTTTTTTTATTATTTGAAACTGTCAGGTTAAATAAAAACGAAACCCAAAAAGTGAAAAAGAAAATTTCAAGATTTCATCTTGAGACCTAATACTGCATGAAAGTCAAGCGGGTTACCAACCAGACTGGCTGGTTCGCTGACAGTAGATTTCAAATAGCGGTTCTTATACAAATGTCAACAATGACTGAAAATCAACATATTATAACATTGCTAATCCCCCAAGGGGAATAGCGTAATTATACATATCCTATTAATTGAAGAGCAGTTTAAGGAATATTTGAGGAAAAAATTAATAAATAATATCCAGTGGTTTAGCTTCCAACTCCCAACAAACATTTAAAAACAACAAAATTCAAAATTGCTTATCTCCCAGGGCAAATAGCGAAATAATACATAGCCTATTAACAGAAGCATATTACTGGGAATATTTGAGGAAAATTTGATCGACAACTTTACAGTAGTTTCGAAGATAGATCAACTCAAAAATACATAAAAAATTTCGAAAAAAAAAGTTGATTTGGCATCAGAATCGATCCCTCATCTTGAAAAAAATACAAAAAGAATAAAATATTCAATGTACAGGAATGACAGCTCTACGAATTTATTATATGTAAAGATAAAAGAAGATAAAGAAGATACAGTGATATTAGTGATAGCTTTGACTTCCACATCAGTTGTTCCAGATCATCAATATTTATACATCAATAAAATTTATAGTGATAATGCTCATCAGGCTGAGCAACTCTTGCTAAGACGTCATTCCTATATATGTCATAGTTTAGCTGGGCTTTTGGTGTTCCACATCAGGTGTTCCAGATCTTCAATTTTGATATGTCAACAGTAAGTGCTCATCAGGGTAAACAACTTTGCTAAGACGTCATTCCTGTATATATTAGAATGTAGCTGGGCTCTTGGAGTTCCACATCAGGTGTTCCAGATCTTCAAATTTATTCTCTCAGCAGAAAATGCTCATCACGTGGAACAATTTTTGCTATCGCACCATTTTTGTATCTCTTATGGTTTAGCTGGTCCGTTGCGGTTCTGCACCAGGTGTTCAAGTTTCCTAGATAAATTATAGCCTATGTGTTGGCCAGACTTAATACCTATAGAACAACAAAAAAATCATTCAAATCCGTCCAGTAGTTTTTGAGTTTATCCCGGACATACGCACAGACAAACAGACCAACAAACAGACAAAAATTCTAAAAACTATATTTTTGGCTTCGGTATCGATTGTAGATCACACCCCAAGTATTCTTTAAAAAAAATATTCAATGTACAGTTTTGACTTTCCTACTATTTTATTTACATGTAGGTATAGATTATATGTATAGATACTATTGGCCACACGGGATTGTCTATTAGAAATCCCGGACAGATACATTAGTAATATTAACATTTCGAGGCAAGTACTAAAATAACTCTACCTAATTCCTACCTCTGTTTAGAATAGAATAGAATAGAATGACCTCTGTTTATGAAAACTATTTTTTTTTTATGTGGTAAAATCATCAAATGAGTCCTCCCACCCTTACTGTCAGACTCGTACTGACTTAAAATCCACGGTGTCCCTAAATAGCCCTTTATGTTCCGGGGTCACGGTAATGGAAAGAGTCCCGCGACCCCAGCAGGCTTTGGCCCTCTAGAGGGGGGGGGGGGGGCGTCATCGTGGTGTACTATGCGTGGTCGCACAGTTGTTAAATTTTGCGAATCACACTTACACGAAAACATATAAACTATAACCTCGAGTTTTTTGACGGTTTCAAACCAGAAACAAAAACTACAAATAAAAAATATGGCTCAAAATATTTACATGAGATTTGACCCTTTTTATATTTGGATAATCAATATACAGGGTGTTTTTTTTGATGACCCATAACTTTAGGGTTTATTCTAGACGTAAAAATAATACAAAAACTCCTACATTATGTGGTCCAAAAATGCATAGTTTCGAAAATATCATCAATCATAATTAAATTACATCAAAAATTGTCACCAATATGACGAATCATTACGTGTCATTACTTTTACGACGTTGCCGTTCTTCACAGCATTGCAAGGGAAACTAGTGAAGAGAAAGCACCCATTCCATCGTTATCGATGAAATCTCAAGTGGTTTGAAGAAAAAATACTAAGCAAAATTGACAGGTAAATCTTTACTGATTACGTTTTAGTACCTACAAAGGGTAACTTATGGCTAAAGTTGTTTTTTTTTTTTGTAAACTGGGTTAAGATTATTATTACTTTGAGCGAACTTTGTATTAATCGCTATTCTACTGGATTAGAAAAATCGCAATCTTCGTTTAATACTTAGATATGTCCGTTAAATAAATCGGAGTATATAAAAAGCAAAAATAAATTCTGGATTTAATCGACATCGATAACATTACAAAGATGACAACAGAACATACCCTAGCTCGCGGCGTCAGAGTACAAACATTTTGCAACAATGTTGTGTGTCGGTGTCTGCTATGATTCGGATATTTCACACTCTCATTGGTGCTTGTCGCTTTGCGTAAATAAGATAGAACTATTGAGTAGCTTCCTGAACAGACTCTCAATGTGCGCATCTTACTCTAGCTTTCATTGATAAATTCGAGTTTATTCATTTTTATTCAAACTAATCATTCATATTTAAAGCTAAGAAAATGCGACGTTGTCACATTTCACGTAAGGGTGTTTTACATTGAATATTGTGACTCTGCCGAATTATTTAGTATGATAAATGAAAACAAAAAAAATGACATGATTGAAAAATTATTCTGATTCTATTATAATAATATGCCCTTATTCATATATACCCTAGCTAGAGTTATGGGAAATAAAAAAAACACGATGTATAAATAAAAATATCAGTGCCACTTTTCGTTGTAATTTTATAACTCAAGAACGGGCTCAGCCATCCAAACCAAATGTTTAGGCTTTGTTCAGACTATTTAGTAGATGGTTTATGTGAAGTTTGCACAAAATCGGTCGACCGGTTCTTTATTTATCACATTTTTTGTAACAAATGAATTCAATAAATGGCGGATCATTTTGTTGATGGGGATTTTGTTGTCAAAGTAGCGAAGCACGTACCTAGCCGCTAGTTAAGTATAGATCCTTGGTTTGCCAAAGAGCCATGGAACGTACGTATTGAGAATTTGGCTCAGTGACGGAATTTGCAATACCACAATAACGTATTGTGGTATTGCAAATTCAAGACCTGGAAATGTTAGTCAAGCGTATTGTCAATACGCTTGACTAACATTTACATGTTAGGAAGTGGGATTGGGGAGGCCAATGTCTGTAGAATGTACCTGAAACAATGAACCAGGAGCCAATGACCAATCATCGACTGGATTTGCTTATACGTGTCAAGTCCAATTAAAATTAGCCGTCAGTAGCGATCACACAGTGAAAGAAAGTTAAGAAATACCAGAGATAGGAATAGGAGAGACACGGAAAAAATAGAACTAAGAACCTTTTGACGTAAAAAAAAAAACAAAATCAATGAAGTCATGAATATCACGCCATCGAATTCGCGGGTAACAGCTAGTATTACATTATAAGCGTGAAAATACGAAGAAATCGAGTTTTAGTTAGACAAGGGACCTATATAGCTACATCGATTTTTCGTCTCCATAAACCCTCGTACTACAGATGTTACCGAAATCGTTGGAGCCGTTTTCAAGAACGTTAATGCATAATTATATACCTAGTTAAATGGGAGTCTAAAGCCATACCGAATCCATTACCCGATTTCATTATAGGCCCACACTACCACCATTCATCCTTCTATTATTGACCCTTGGATGGACATCAGTTAAACAGATTACAGTCTTGGATTCTATGTACTAATTGATTGGGACTGACTGTCAGCTTAACCTCCATCATCCTCTTACCGGGTAAAATGAAACGCAGGGGTGAATGGACAGAAAACTGTTCGAGATAATTTAATGTAGTTAATCTATTAATTCATGTTGATAACGATTTTCGTATGCAATAATGGCTAAGTTAAAAGAAAGAAGAAATTTCATGCATATTCAACCAATTAATACACATAATTATTATTATTATTAAATACGGCACATGAACTTCAAAACACAAAAAGGGAAAAGATAAAACGGGAATGGTTATTCCTATTGAAATTACCAATGTATGAAGCGGCTATTGATGATTTAGGTTTCGGCTTCATTGAGTTGAGAGGTCATCTTGTTACAACGAAGCATAATCAGCAGCAAGGAAAAGGGGTTGTTGACTGGCCGTGCGGGTTAGTGGAACTAGTCGAATATTTCGATTCTAGTTTCCTCACGATATTTTCCTTCACTACTTTGAGAAGGGTTGTTGTAAGTTCGACACAAAAATGATTCCCCACGAAAAAAAGTATGTATAGATTAACCAAAGGTTTTTGTCTTTTTTTTATTTTGATTACTGTACATTCGACCCATTTTTTTTCTGCACGGGGCTAGCAGAACAATTAAATTATAAAATTCTGCATAAAACTACCGAAATAGAGGACACAATGTGAAATCTGAACAGAAACTACTAGGAGAACAGAATCAAAACTTTTTTTCGAGGGGAATAATTTTTGTGGCGAACTTACAACAACCCTTTGAGAACAGAAAATGGGTCGAATGTACAGTAATCAAAATAAAAAAAAGACAAAAACCTTTGGTTAATCTATACATACTTTTTTTCGTGGGGAATCATTTTTGTGGCGAACTTACAACAACCCCTTTTAGTGATACAAATAGATAGGTATAGATTATTATTATTGATCACCAGAGGCCTTACCACGAGCTCTTAACGCGATCCAGTTTAGGCTGTGGGAAAAAGACACAGGTATACAAGTCGTCTAGCGCCATCTCTTTCCCACAGCCAAAACCATGGTAGGCCACCTGAGCTAAAAGGAGAGAGTCGTCCATCAATATCAGCTGCATTAACGCCATAGTTTTGCCATAGTTTTGTGGGGAGGCAGAACTTTAAACTACAAGGCTCCGTAATGCACTGTATTAAAGTCCGGTTGAATGATCGACTCGAGATCAAGTGTCAGAGTGATGAAAATAAATGTGATTTCGGTTGGGAATTCTTGAGTCTTAGTAATTAGTATGATAGGTGATCGAGGCGCACTGAAAATGAGAGAGACTTCTTTATACAAAAACATAAAATTGAAGACTTGGCTGCGGAGAATCGGGAAATATTCATTTGTAAAGATATGATTTTTAGGTCCCAAAACAGATTCTTGAGAATCTGTTTTAATATTTAGTGAAAAATTAAACTGACAGTTGCTTTCAAAAATATTTTAAATCGATTTATTATAATTTAACATGAAAGTGTGTCAGGCGGCTGTTGAGGATGCCGTATAAGATAATTATGTATATGCCGATCCATGGTGTTCCTTCAATAGCCCTTTACGTTCCAGGGTCACGGTTACCTGATGAGACGGACACTAATTTTCATCAAGCAATAACATAGGTACTAAAATATCGATCTAAATAAACCTTTTTTTTAGCGTGGTCAAATCATCAAATGACGCCTCCCACTCAGGGCAGGGTGGGAAGGACTGTCAGACTCGTACTGACTAAAATCCATGGTGTACTTCAGTAGCCCTTTATGTTCCGGGGTCACGGTAATGAGATAAGTCCCACGTGCCCGACAGGCTTTGGCCCGTCTAGGCGGGCGGGGGTCCGTCATCATGCTGACGCTCTTTGAGGCGAGCGTGGAACACAACGCTTCGTCGACCCGGGCATGGTCCATGGTCGGACAGCGAGTCGCCCATTACTCACCGCCCGCATGCCCGCGCCTACGGTGGCCGGAGATCGTCTGCTGACATCCGACGCCGTGGGCGTCTACCACTGCGGCTGGGGTGGAGGGGGGACGCTATCCTCTCCCTCACGCGGCCCGCCTACGCGAGCATGACTGCTTCGCAGAAGGAGGCGACCGCTTCCCAGCCCGTGTCGCCCCCCAGCATGGCCTCGACCAATGCCGGGTGCGAGAGGTTTCCGCCTTTTGCCGCCGTGAGGACACGGTTGTGGTATGCTCCACCGTGTCCTCAGGGCGATCCTCGCAGTGGTGACACCCAGGCGTTTCTTTCTTCCTCATCAGACACAGGTACCTTCCGAAACTTCCGTGTCCGCTGAGGACCTGCGTCATGCGGTAGGTCAGAACGCCGTGACGCCTATCCAGCCACTCCTCAAAGAGGGGTCTTACCGCTGCGATTGCGGCGTGCCTGATCTACCTAAACCTTAAAATTGCTAACTATTATTAATTGGTAATTATTCCTACCAAAGACTGAATGAGACACCGATATTTTTTACAAGGATCTATAAACCGTAAACAAAAATTTCGTTGTCTCATTCAGCCTTTGGTAGAAATAGAGGGTCGTTCCCAACGGGTCCACTACATTTAAAAATATTGAAATTGTTGTTCCCAACGGGTCCATGGGAATGTTTGGTATAGTCAACAACAAAAGCTTAAAAGCTTAAAAACTGAAATAATGTTACTAATCAGCAAAAGTACTAGGCTGGCATAAGTTCAAGGTGGTTTTTATTTGAAGTTATAAGTATTTAATTATTGTTAATAGTCATAAAGTAAAAGACCAAGACTGATCTAGTGCAGATGTTCAATCAGATACATACCTACTTGAACTAATGGTAGGTACTCGTACCCTAGTACTTTTGCTGGTAAGCTTTTCAGTAAACCTTCTAATATATGTAAAATATCACATAATAGAAGCTGGTGTAATTATTAAGAGGCCATTTTCATTTCATTAGTTTTTATCACAAGCATTTAAACCAGTCGAAAGTCCAACTCTGAACATTTATATTTCTCTTACATGAAATCGTTCTTACTGACTGTACTTTTTAGGGTTCCGTAGTCAACAAGGAACCCTTATAGTTTCGCCATGTCCGTCCGTCCGTCCGTCTGTCCGCATCTTAGCTCAGAGACGCCCAGTACTAGAAAGCTGTAATTTGGTGTAAATATACGGATTTGTTGCGCCGAAAAAGTGGTAAAATAAAATCTCGTAAAATATGTTTTTTAGGGTACCTCCTGTACACGTAAAGTGGGGATGCTTTTTTTTTTCTCGCGTACCCCTTAGTGTGGGTTATCATTAAATAGGTCTTTAAAAAATATTGATAGTTTCCATTAACAATTTTTTGATAAAAAGATTCGTTTGTGAAATATTAAGCTTTAAAGTGCTAATTTTTGCTCGACTCGAGTGTCCCCCCTTCTACCAGCTAAACGGTTATGTCAGGGGGTGTGAAAAAAATCACAATAGTAGTATATATAACGAAATTTTAAAAAAAAAATCATGATTAAGTAGGCTTTACAAGTTTACGAGTACTAGTCGACCAACTTATAAAACGTACTTTGATAACATAATATTTTCTTAAACAAAATGTATCGGAGAACATTTTCTTCAACTGCAAATGTAAGTTTGTCAACTTTATTTTTGCAGCTATAATAGGTGGGTATGTTTTGGGGATAGGTAGGTTTTTATTGTCAACTATTTTTAACTAACTCCTAAAAAAGGAGGAGGTTCTCAAGTCGTCGTAATCTTTTTTTTTATGTATTTTCCCCGATTTCATTGAAAGAGTACACCTTCCAATTGGTCCTATGATCATCAAGTCAGGATCTGATGATGGAATACTGGAGAAATCGTGGGAACTCTTTAAATTTTAAATCATTCTTGAAGCGATTTGATAACAACTCAATCCCGTCGAGTTTCGGCTCGTTAGAGTCGTTTTTATTACATAGACATTGATGCTGGATGATGTCCATGGTCTGATGATAGAGCTGGAAGGTAACCATGAGTTCTTTCTTATACAACAACTCAATCCTACTGAGCTTAGGGTCATTTGATTCGTCTTTACATGGGCTTTTGTACTGGATGTTTTCCAGGCTCTTATGATGGAGCTGGAATGTAGCCATGGGATCTTTGTAATACAATAACGCAATCCCATCGAGTTTGGGCTCATTTGATTCGTCTTTACATAGACTTTGGTGCTTGTTAGACGTTATGAGTTGGCTACTGAATCACTTAGGTACCTAATAATTGTTAATGTACGTAAATTAAATTAAAATTAAATTCAGCGAATCAGTTTAGTTAGTTCGCATAAGCATTTTGATGGGCAACTACGGAACCCTACATTGTGCGTGGCCCGACACGCTTTGGCCGGTTTTTATAAATCTCGTGGACCCGTTGGGGACTCATGTAGGCAAATTCAAAACAATATTATAATTTGTCATGGAGCCGTTGGGAAACAGAGAACAAAAGAATCGTGGACATTTGGGAGCGACCCAAATAGATACCGCTTTTCAGGCATGTAATATCTCAACTAGCTTTTGCTAGCGGCTTCACCCGCTCAATCTCCTCCCCCCCTTATTGCCAATGTCACTAAGGACCAAAGCAGCTATCATTGGTGAAAGATTTTTGAAATCAGTACATAAATTTTCGGAACCTATTTAATACAAACAAACAATCAAATCTTTCCTCTATTAAATATTAGTACAGATGACATCACTCCTTGTCTCTATTTTCTTGGGATTTTTCCATTAAAATATATAACATTTATTGCTGTAAGGATACCATAGAAATGAGTAATTTCGCAACCACGAGGGCTTGGTAGGATCATAGAAATTAATTAAAAACATAACCGAAAGGTTAGCTAAAAATAAAAAAAATCGAGGGGACGAATTTTTTTATTGTAGAGCTTCCTTTTCATAAAAATCAGGGGTCAGTAGTCAAATATCTAGTAAAGACTTATGAGTGGGTTCGGATTCTGGCTGGTGCATTACTTTTTTTTTGTGGTAAAACGATCAAATGAGTCCTCCCACCCAGGGCAGGGTGAGAGGGACTGCCAGACTTGTACTGACAAAAAATTCACGGTGTCCTTCAATAACCTTGAACGTGCCGGGGTCACGGTAATTCGTTAGTCCCGCGACCCCGGTAGGCTTTGGCCCTTTAAAGGGGAGCCCCGTCATTGTGCTGACACTATTTGAGGCGCGCGTGGAACACAACGCGCCGTCGACCCGGACATGGTCCATGGTCGGACAGCGAGTCTCCAATTGCTTCCATTGGCCGCATGCCAGCCGGTGCATTACTTTGCGTAATTTATTTCATCACCACTACTTACTTAACTCTCAAAACTACATCTGGATTAAAGGCACATTTTTGTTTCCGGCGGAGCAAGTTGAGGTTCATAAAGTTTATATTCAATATTGTATTGTATTGTATAACGGGCTGGTATCCGCAACTCCACGTCATATGCGCGTATTTTGCGTGCCGTTATATTCAATATTTTTAATTATCAAAAACATTTCAACAAATATTTTTCGAACTAGGAGATTGCACGAGGGGAAAACACTAGGTGGACATGCCCGCGGTCACATCTATCGCCACAATACACTACTCAGAATCATCAATTTGTTGGATAGGACATGTGCCCACTCAGTTAAAAGGAGATAGTGCGGACGAGTATTATATAGACATCAACAATATGTAACTACATGTTGTTGATGAACGGGATCGTCTGTGGGAAATCACAGATGGGTTCAATACATGTTGCAATCTATACGAGGAGGTTTTGTGGAAAATCCGGGACCTGGAGGATGAATTGATCCATGCCAATGGTCAAATTTTGAAATTGGAGAAGAAAAAGTAACGTACTTAGGCCCACTTGCACGAACCCGAGTTATCTTTTAAACTCAGAGTTAGTTACTAACACGAGGTTAAATTGACAATATTGTATGACAAACTGTCAATTTAACCTTGTGTTAGCATCTAACTCTGAGTTAAAAGATAACTCGGGTTCGTGCAAGCGGGCCTTAGATTGATGAAACAAAACATTAATTATAATAACGAGTTATTTAAACACAACTTGCAACCTTCACCCCATTGTTACGGTAGACCTTACGGATGATTCTATTTTAAAACATAAAATAAGTAAAAATAAAATAAAATATAAGTATGCAAAAATAAATTAATTAATAAAAAAACGTAATACGAGTAAATACAAGAAACAACAGAAACACCATTTCAAAATATTCAACTGAGAAAAGAGCGTGTTTTTCTAGTAATATTCAGGATCCGATATTCAGGACCTCCTTAATTTAGGACGTAAGTGTTATTGCATTTAGGATGAGTAGCATCCTAATTAGGACATGATTTAGTACTTTACGTGCTTTGGCGACCAAACTTATCCTAAATCGTATCCTGAATATCGGATCCTGAATTCAGGACAATGTAATTACACTTTATGCGTATTTCATCCCAAATTATTCTCTGCGATTCTATTGACATATCTTTTTTATTTGTGAACCGATTCTCACCAAACAAACACTAAAAACTGCAAATATTATAATTCTCTTAATTATACACAAGGCCTATCCGCACACAACAGTGCCGACACGTCCGTACCGTGACGTGACGTGACGTGATCAGTGCCGTATCGATCAGTGTCAGTGAAATATGATATTGTACCATACATTTAATACGACGCTATCCGTACTCATCAGTGTCAGTGCCGTTCAGTGGTGTCAGTGCAGCGCCGACATTGTCCGTGATCCGACATGAATTTGTAGCGGACAATGGGTATGATTAGCCGATACAAAATCTTTTACTTTACAGCGTCTATCCAGTATTTTCAGCGTTTCTTGTATGAAATAAAAATGGCTTTGACTTTTATTTCATTGATACCGACTTCCGAAAGAAAAGTTATTTTAAACTTTTTTGGTATATGTTTTTGAAGTCGGTACTTTTTATGGAGGAAAAGAGAAGAAGAAGGAGAGTTCGCTACCTGATAGATGGTGAATCAAAGTTTTTTGAGTATTTCAGGATGTCAAAACATTCTTTGTCCAATGTTCAAAATCTTGTTTTTTTTTTAACTTTTAGTAAGTTTAGATAAAAGTATGTCGAAACAATGTTTTGACATCCTGAAATACTCAAAAAACTTTGATTCATCATCTATCGGGTGTTTATATACTTAGGGTAGCGAATTCTTCTTCTCTTTTCCGCCATGCGTTATGAACCCATTTCCTACTTACATGAATTTTTTCGTTTTCTAATATTAAAGCAAAAAATTGCTGCTAACTGTGATCTTAAATATCGAGGCATTTTACAAGCACGTCAAACTGTTGCAAGGTATAACCCGGTTCATTGAAGAAAGGAATCTTAAATGGCGGTGCTTATCGTGTTCTCTCGCTCGCACACTAGTGCCGTCTATACTTTACTCACTCCCGCCAGTAGCGTAAGCTGAAAAAAAAATAGTTTTGATGTCTTGACGCGCTCAGTGATCTTTTTTAAGAATATTTACTATAGTTTTCCGTTATTTTTCCGTTGTTACCTGTTGATTATTGTTGTTGAATTTTGTTTTATTGTTACGTTAAGTTTGAGAAATTAGTGTGATCCAGTCTTGTTTTTATTGTTTTTAATTTGAAAAAAACTTTAACTCGAAATCTTATATGCTGACTGTACTATCTGTCAACGCAAGTACAAGCCGCCATTTTAGATTCCTTTCTTCAATTAAAAAAATCACTGCACGCGTCGTGTCGGTACTGACATGTATGAATAGCACGTCACGTTACGGAACGGTACGGGCGTCCGTCACGTGCCGGCACTGTTGTGTGCGGATAGGCTTTAAAATGTGCGCTCCGCTGCGCTTCCAGCGGCGTGCGCTGGAACTAGTCTACTTGAAGTAAATGCTTTGATTTTTTTTTAAATGTTGCTCCCCTCACACTACTTATTCCTTTGTATCATGTACGTGCGTGTACAAATATAGAAACTCACATACACAAACACCCAGATCCGGAACAACTACTTGCAGATCATACAAAATATTTGTTCCGTGCGGGGATCGAACCCGCAACACGCAGCGTAGCAGGCTCAGCCACTGCACCAAACGTGCCGTCGAATTTTAATTTTCAGCAACGTCAAGTCTGCCAGATTGACTTCGACGGTGATATACTAGCAAAAGTAGTAATAATATTAAGCTATTGCATAGCTTCTATCGCGGGCCTTGAGCGCGGGGACCGAATCTAGAAATTCCGTAACGAAAAAACCTCACGCTCCCCTCTCCGACGGGCAAGGAGGTGTGATTGAATATAAGGTTTATATACACAATACAAAATATATAGGGGAGGGGAGGGGAGTGGAGTGTTCGAGGTTTTCGTCATGGGTGTCGTTTTCATGGTTTTCGAGGGTGTTGAAACCGAGGGTGCAGTCAAAATGTAAATCCAAGATGGCGGCTGCAAAAAATATCGAGGTTTTCGTCATGGGTGTCGTTTTCATGATTTTCGAGGGTGTTGAAACCGATGGTGCAGTCAAAATGTAAATCCAAGATGGCGGCTGCAAAAAATATCGAGGTTTTCGTCATGGGTGTCGTTTTCATGGTTTTCGAGGGTGTTGAAACCGATGGTGCAGTCAAAATGTAAATCCAAGATGGCGGCTGCAAAAAATATCGAGGTTTTCGTCATGGGTGTCGTTTTCATGGTTTTCGAGGGTGTTGAAACCGATGGTGCAGTCAAAATGTAAATCCAAGATGGCGGCTGCAAAAAATATCGAGGTTTTCGTCATGGGTGTCGTTTTCATGGTTTTCGAGGGTGTTGAAACCGAGGGTGCAGTCAAAATGTAAATCCAAGATGGCGGCTGCAAAAAATATCGAGGTTTTCGTCATGGGTGTCGTTTTCACGGTTTTCGAGGGTGTTGAAACCGAGGGTGCAGTCAAAATGTAAATTCAAGATGGCGGCTGCAAAAAATATCGAGGTTTTCGCCATGGGTGTCGTTTTCATGGTTTTCGAGGGTGTTGAAACCGATGGTGCAGTCAAAATGTAAATCCAAGATGGCCGCTGCATAAATTATCGAAGTTTTCATCATGGGTGTCGTTTTCATGGTTTTCGAGGGTGTTGAAACCGATGGTGCAGTCAAAATGTAAATCCAAGATGCCGGCTGCAAAAAATATCGAGGTTTTCGTCATGGGTGTCGTTTTCATGGTTTTCGAGGATGTTGAAACCGAGGGTGCAGTCAAAATGTAAAAAATCCAAGATGGCGGCTGCAAAAAATATCGAGGTTTTCGTCATGGTTGTCGTTTTCATAGTTTTCGAGGGTGTTGAAACCGATGGTGCAGTCAAAATGTAAATCCAAGATGGCCGCTGCATAAATTATCGAAGTTTTCATCATGGGTGTCGTTTTCATGGTTTTCGAGGGTGTTGAAACCGATGGTGCAGTCAAAATGTAAATCCAAGATGCCGGCTGCAAAAAATATCGAGGTTTTCGTCATGGGTGTCGTTTTCATGGTTTTCGAGGGTGTTGAAACCGATGGTGCTGTCAAAATGTAAATCCAAGATGGCGGCTGCAAAAAATATCGAGGTTTTCGTCATGGGTGTCGTTTTCATGGTTTTCGAGGATGTTGAAACCGAGGGTGCAGTCAAAATGTAAATCCAAGATGGCGGCTGCAAAAAATATCGAGGTTTTCGTCATGGGTGTCGTTTTCATGGTTTTCGAGGGTGTTGAAACCGAGGTTGCAGTCAAAATGTAAATCTAAGATGGCAGCTGCATAAATTTATCGAGGTCTTCGTTCCATCCGGGTGTCCCTTGACACCTCTCAAGTTTTTTTATTTTTTTTATATACACCCCCAAACATAACCGTTTAGATGGTAGAGGGGGGGGACACTCGAGTCGAGCAAAAATTAGCACTTTAAAGCTTAATATTTCACAAACGAATCTTTTTGTCAAAAAATTGTTAATGGAACATAATTATCAATATTTTAACTTTTTTTATTTATTTAATAATAGAAAAATTTGTTTTCTTATCGGTCACCACGCTCAAAAAGTGTAACTTGAATTAATATCAAAGAAAAAGCAATACTGCATGAATAAAATAAGTAAATAAAATTATAATTGCATAAGTTGATACAAAATGCTATGCAATAGCTTTACCGCGGCAGTCCCCGAGTGCCACACGTCTTTTTTTTATTTTATTTTTAACTAGCTTCTGCCAGCGACTTCGTACGCGGATCCTATTGCTTATGCCAGCGACAATGGGGTCGTCAAAATCGAAGATCTGAAACGTCTGATGTCGAATTCTTAGAGCCTGGGGACGGGAAAACAACGGGACGCGCTTGACGATTCCAGACGTTCCAGATCTTTCATTTTTGTAAGTCAACAGGAAATGCCCATCAAACTAAACAACTCTTGCTAAGATGTTATTCATATATATGTTATAGTGTAGCTGAGCTCTTGGAATTCCACATCAGTTGTTCCAGATCTCAATTTTCATACGTCAACAAAGAGTGCTCATTAGGCTGAACAACTCTTGCTAAGACGTCATTCCTATAATTATGTTATAGTGTAGCTGGGCTCTTGGAGTTCCACATCAGGTGTTCCAGATCTTCAGTTTTTATACGACAACAGGGAGTTCTCATCAGTCTGAACAACTCTTGCTAAGACGTCATTACTGTATATGTAATAGTGTAGCTGGGCTCTTGGAGTTCCACATCAGGTGTTCCATATCTTCAAAATTAATTTCTTAGCAGAAAATGCTCATCACGCTGAACAATTTTTGCTATGGCGCTATTTTTGTATCTCTTATAGTTTAGCTGATCTATTGCAGTTCTGCATCAGGTGTTCAAGTTTCCAAGATAAATTATAGCGTATATGTTGCCCAGACTTAATAGCTATATAACAAAAAAAAACACAATCAAATCCGTCCAGTAGTTCCGAAGATTAGCGTGTATGGAGTAACTTCTCCCGTTTTCCTAAGATTTCCCTTCACTGCTCTGCTCCTATTGATTGTAGCGTGATGAAAAGTACCCTATAACCAGCCCAGGAGTATGAAAAATAATTGTACCAAGTTTCGTCAAAATCCGTCGAGTAGTTTTTGTTTCTATAACGGTTATACAGACAGACAGACAGACAATAATTTTACTGATTGCATTTTTGGCATCAGTATCGATCCCTAATCACCCCCTGATAGTTATTTTAGAAATATATTTCATGTACAGAATTTACCTCTCTACAGATTTATTATAAGTATAGATTTATTATTATTATTATTAAAGAGAGAGCAGTGGTGGCCCAGTGGTATCGGCCCCGACTTACGAGTTGTAGGTCGTGGGCTCGAATCCAGCCAGGCACATTACTTTGTGTAATTTATTTCATCACCACTGCTCTCAAAACGGTGAAGGAAAACATCGTGAGGAAACCGACATGTCCTAGAACCAAAAATTCGAAGACATGTGACATCCACCAATACGCACTGGGCCCGCGTGGTGGATTATGGCCCACTCCCTCTCACAGAGAGGAGGCCTGCGTCCCAGCAGTGGGAACATTAATAGGCTAATAAAGATTATTATTATTATAGGTATGTGAATTCCTTTTTATTAGAATTAGCTTTAGTCGATAAAGCCGAAAATATCTGGCGTCCTCAGTTCAGAAGCACTGCTATCAAAGAACGAAACCCTTAGTTTCGACCGACGTTTCGGGCGTTTTGTGCGTGATGGATTACAGTCCATTCACTCAAGCAGGAGGCATGTGGTAGTCTTTTTATCAGAGGTCGGAATTAGGTAGAGTTAATTTAGTTGCGTCGAAAAGTTTTCCCGTGATTTCTAATAGACGATCTCGCGTGGAAACAGCATTACAAATAAATAATAATAATAAAAACATCAGAGACAGATTAGACAAATAAATTGTGTAATAGTATTTTTTTTTTAATAAGTCTCGGGATTTTTCTGCTCTTTAAAAGTAATTTCGGGATTTGGGGCACATCCACTTTATTCTTTCGCTGAATGAAATCAATGTAAGACTGTAAGTACATGAATAACTCTACCTAATTCCGACCTATGCTTTTTACTAATCGGCATCGTTCAAACTGCCAAGTGCTGCCTGTTGCTGGTTCGATCCCTGCATAAATAATGTATAAGTACAGGTGGTTGATCCTGAACAAGTTGTTTGTTTATGTGAATTGAAATGTTTATAAATGCAATCAACATACAGGAACATTTGCTAGTGTAGGGCAAACGTGGCGTTTAATGTTTAATAACTGGAATTAATCGACACATAGGTAATTAATACTAGTGAGAATCAAAACTCTCATTTATTCTACCGTAGAACTGTGGATTTGCGTAATTGAATAAGTGGGAATAAATAATGTACTCCCATTATTTCTTAACCAATGTTATTATAAAGATATTGTGAAACATTTTTAAAAAGAGTAATAAGTATGGTACCTTTTGGTACCTTTGCAAATGGGTGTAGAATCAATCCCATCCCATCCCATTTCCTTAGTGTTAATATTCAACGTTCAAAAGTGCCTCTTTGATGGCCTAATTGTAATAAATGATTTGACTTTGACTTTCACCGTAGAACGTTGAGGATGATTTGTTCCAAGAAAAAACTTTTTCAAAATAAAATGTAACCGCCTTCAAAATCAACCACAAAAAATGGTAAAATAACCTTCAAAACTTTACTTTCGGAAGTCGGTGACTTTTTTTATTAATTTCAATGTCTTTTTTGCCACCGACTTCTGAAAGAAAAGTTTTGAAGGTTATTTTACCCTTTTTTATGGTTGATTTTGAAGGCGGTTACATTTATATTTTACTCTTTTTAGTTTAAATATTGAACCACAATTCTTGTCAAATACGAGTACCGTGGAATGGGGTGTCATTGATCAATTTAAAAATTCAAAGGGCTGTATTTTCTAAAATACAAAGGTACCGAAGACGAAAAAAAAATTGGAATATCGGTTTTTACTATACAATCGATACAATGAATTAGATTCTATTTTAAATGAATAATATGTCGATGAAAAATATAAATGTGAGTGGTCAATGTTAAACCGTAAGTGGGGTTACTTTGATACCCCCTAATATTTTCACGGCAAATGATAGTAACCCCTTTAAACGTTATTATTTCGAAAGAACAAAAAAAATCGGCTAAGTGCAAAAAAAGATATTAATTTTTTTAAAGTTTAGGGGTGACATTGATCAAGGCAAAAAAAAACTTTTTGAAAAATCACCTTTATTTTAACGTTTCATTGAGATATATTAATTGTAAAAACATAATTAGAAACATTAATCAGTCAAAATCTTAAATGTTAAGTAAAAATAGAAAAAAATCACTACTAGCTACTGCTCGTTCTAACACGTCTTCATTAGAATTCCGATAGGCGCGAGCGCCTAAACTCTTCATATATGTTCTTGGCATAGCGCTGAAAGTAAAAAAAAATCATATAAAGCAGCCATCATTGCAAATATATTGATAATAGTTAAAAATGTCATGGGGTGAGATTGATCAATGACCAAAGTAACCCCATGCCTGTGATCAATGACACCCCGTATAGAAAATAAACCACCACTGAATGAAATTTTGGAGGTTAAAATACAAAAACAACTTCTTTCTCAAGCTAATTAAACACATAACAACATAAACTATCATTTTTTCTAGCAACTTGCATATCCAATCTGGTACCCTGGAAGTTATTTTAACCCCTAAAATACTTTAAACACAATACTCACAGTTTTTTATGAAAATCTCCGGTAGTGATCTGTTTGTACGTGCAGCGCTTGGGCAATGTCAAAGAGTGACACACAGTGCTGCCAATGCAAAAGACGAAATTTTTCGGTTGCGTCCAGAAATTAAACAATTCCTGTTTTAAAAAAATATAAAGTTTTTATCAATGTTACCCCGTGAATCAAACTAACCCCATTCCACGGTACATCATTTTCTAACATGAGCACTAGAATTTTGTTATCCGTAACACCGGTAATAACATCGTTAAAATCTCTTACATTCATTCCCTATCTCGAAAACTACTGAACTGATTTTGATGAAACTTGCAGTATTCCCTAAGTTGAACGATACCTAGTACAACAAAAAAATAATTACTTAAATCAGACTTGTAGTTCCGGAGATATGCGAACACAAACATAATTTACTAAATCAGTCGATGCCAAGTCCTTACTAGAGGAATTGTACCTTCCATCATCAGCTCAGCTACATGAGATGATGATTACCATACGCAAATACTTAAATTACTTCATAAAATTTGCGAAAAACGATGTGTGGGCCTATAAAATTTGAGGGTTGCCCTCGATTTCTCCAAGATCCAATCATCAGATCCTGACATGGTGACAATGGGACCACTCCTGAAGTATCTCCTTTCGAACAAAAAAATAATTATGAAAATCGGTCCACAATTGGCGGAGTAATCGCGTAAAAACACACAAAAAAAAAACATACCTTCGAATTGATAACCTCCTTCTTTTTGAAGTCGGTTAAAAAGAATTATGTGAGAACAAATCAACCTCAAACCTAATATTAAGTTCTCGTTTGTATAAATCCTTTGCATCAGTTTACACCTGTTGTAATTAATTGAATGACAGCTAACAGGGCAAATTTTCAATAATACTATACCTATAGGGCTATTAGGACGGACATGGGCTGGGGGAGACGTCCCTACACAAAGCTACACAACGATATGCGAAATGAAGTCGGTTAAAAAGGATGTGGTTTTCGGCTTCTACCTAGGCCTACCTGCGCATTTTCATCTATAGCTGTTTTTGAAAATGAAAAAAAATGCGCTCGTAAACTAATAGTAGGTACTTAAAGTGTTTATCTAAATGTTACCACATTGTAATGTTATGACAATGTAATTAGGTAGATAATTATTATTATAGTATTTAAAAAAAAAAACTTCTTTTGAAACTACTTGATTGTTAATTTCTAAGTATTTCACAACTCTCCTGTGGGTTATTTTTTTCAAACATTTTTTTTTAAGTTCGAGTTTTAATTTGTCTCTTAAAATAGGTACTCATAACACTTACATTACTTTAAGCCAGTATTAACTACAAGTTTATTGAAAGTTATTGCAACTACGGCGGAACGAAAACCTGACACCCTAAGCACTGAACTTAAAGTGTAAATTTTAACGGTCATGCGCAGAGAGGTTGCTTGAGCGTAGTAGTTAAGAGAGGAGAACATCATTATTTTTGTCTACAACCGAAATCGAACCCAGACTTTTCCTAATTATTGTTCCGTGTCCGTGTTTTTTCTTACTTCAGCTGGCAGACTCGCCAAACTCGATTCCGTAATCGCATTCTCTGAAAGTCCGCGGTGGCGAGCAGTCGTCCCGGTTGTTAGAGTACCCAGTCCCCCTGAAACCCCCCAGCCCAATTCATACTTACCTATATTTTTTTCCCGCGCGATTTCCCTTTCCGCTAAGGTTGAGATCTTAGGGCGGTGAAGCAACACTCGAACAAGTCTTCAAGCACTTTTCAGGTATGTACCTATATCTTCTTATTATCTTTTGTGATGGTAACCAGAGACAGTTTATTAGAAACGTGATTTTTGGATCTTTGTTGCTGGTATTTTGTGACAACACGAACAGTGTTGTTTTTATACATACATTTTTAATCTATTTTGTGTGTTACCTTCTACAACTCGTAATTTATCCCACGGGAACATAAAATTGGGATAAAAACTACCCTATGTGTTAATCCAGGTTATAAACTATCAGTGTACCCAACCAAATCCGTTCAGTGGTTTTTGCGTGAAAGAGTAACAAACATCCATCAATCCAAACAAATTTTCACGTTTATAATATGAGTAAGTATAATATGTATAGTATTATGTATAGTATAGTATAATATGAGGGTAGTAGGAAGTAATTATGATGAATGATGAATTCCAGAAAAAGTGTACACTTGTGACTGGTTTATAGCAAAAGAATCGCTTTTAATTACTTATAATTAAAGATAACTGGCCAAATGTTGGTGTAATAATAACAGCCGCACCGGCCGATCTTTCGGGTTAAGCCACGCTTGCCAAGGTTAGTCTGTGGATGGATAACCATCTGTCATAGCGAGCTTCCTCCGTGCCTCGAAAAGCACGTAAAGCCGTTGTACCCCGCTGTCATTTGAATATCTTTGACAGTCGTTACTGTTACTCAGAAGTTCGCTAGTATTACCCAGTTACTGAAATGTGGCGGTCCCATAGTCGCATACTGATATCCAGCTGCATCTAGTTCGACAAGAAAGCCAACCCAAATACTTTGGGAAAGACTAGGCAGATGATGATAGATATACTCGTATATTGTTATGTTAATTCAAAAGGCTGATTTTGATGAAAACTATCACTGTATCATTGGAATTTAGAAAATTTAATATACAATTAATAGTAAATAAACGGGTACACTACGATAATACGAAAAACAATCGGACATACGACTTTCGTTTAAATAAATTTCGAGATTCTTAATATTAGATATTGTAATTTTTATGTAGATATTCGGAGTTTTGAAAATCGGAATATCGAAATTCGGAATAAAATATTTCGGAGTATTTGGGTGTTCCTTAATTAAACATGTACAAAGCAGGTAGCCTGTCGATAAAGCTGCACGTGGCGCGACCCGGGCAGCCACGTGAGTGCTAGTGTTTATTAGAGGAAAATAACCCGTTCTGTAATAACATTTTGTTTGTAGCGTAAAAAAAATTATAAATGATTGTGTAAAAACGTGACTGAAAAAACTTTTTTCTTTTGTTATGTAAGGGTCAGCTCACACCGTGACGCGGCGTGACGCAATGATATATACTGTAAATGTGTATCTTTTCGTGTAGTTAATAGAGTTACTCGTATATTTTGAGTAGCTCGCTAGTAGATACGACACTTGAAATTGCCAATACGTCACAAGCAAGTGCAGTTTTCACTTGCTTCTGACGTCACGAGACCCCAATCTCGAATTTTGTGCACTAAATCTTTAATACGCATTAATTCAACAAATGAAAAAAATACGTGACAGAGTAAGAGGACATCATTTATTTGGGCCTTTTCTGAAAGTCGGTCAACGAAAAATAATGGTACCTATGGCTAGTACTAGTCATTTGGTGCAATAATTACTATGGCACAAATTTTGTAAGATTGCACTCGGCCAAGTTATATAGGGTGACGGTAATTAGTATACGATACTTAAACACGTGATTGTGCTCATGATAACCAACAACTTTTACTATGGGAACACATCTGAAAACGCGAAAAAAAAATTAGCTGTTAGCGGTTAATGTACTGAACAGCTGATATTTTTTTCACGATTTCGGCTTTGCTCCCATACTAAAAATTGTTTGTTATCATGAGCACAATCACGTGTTTAAGTATCGCGCACACTAATTTCCAGTCACCCTATATAAGTTCGAAGTGTCGCTATTTTCATACAGTGTAAATATACCCTACATGCTTTTTTGGTTTCAAAATTGTTTAGTTTTAAGTTATTTTTGTTTGTTTTGCACTTGTGGCATGTGCCAATAAACGTTTTTCTTTCGTTCTTTCATACATCTGTTGATTTCTGAAAGTACCGAGAAACGCGGACTAACGATAGTATTCCTAGAACTAGCGACCTTAAGCAATTAAATGTAACAGAATATCACGCTTGCACCCCGAAGGATTCCCAACTAGCAAAATAATCCTGGCATGCGATATTATAATGCTACATGGTCGATAAAGGTTTTGGTGCTTGCTACTACGATTTTAATAGCATAAATACATGCTGTTGTTACTCAAGTGCATTGTATCCTATAAATTGTACTTACATCCGTATTTAGGTTCATACTTACTGACAAATATAGGATCAAGACTCCTATAAAAGCATGAAATAAGAGTAATTACACTCAAGAGTAGTTGATCCGGTAAGTCAGACTTTTAAGCGCCAATAAGATAACATCTGCAGGCCATTTAAATGTTAATACCTACTCCTGTAGGAGCATGTACTAGGAAGCTATGCACTGAGGAGCTATTACTCTTTTTATTTTTACTTATAGCCTCATCTAAGCTAATGTTTTGTGGCCAATATAAGTAAATTCAAGTTAAATTACTGGAAGTCATTTATGTATCTGGTTTGGTTTAAAATAAGCTTAGAAGTAACTGTTATTAATTTCATATCAACATTTAAAAAATAATAAATCATCATGATTAAAACAGCACTCGGTAGGATAAAATGTTCTATACACATATTTTTTTAGTTTTGTCGTATGGCGTTTTAAACCTATACATATTTATATAGGTATTCCACAGTAGTGTTATTGTCTAAGTAATCTCAAACAATCGTGGCTAAAACTCTTAAGAAGCCACTTTTGCTTATAACGACCAGTACAGGCTTTATATAGTACAAAACACGCTTTATATACCTAGTTTTGCAAATTATATTGTAGGATTTCACATTGGAACCCTAATCGGTATAGAGCGGGAGCCAATGACAGATTTCCGTGACCAATTTCCTCTCAAGTGATAATTAGCAGACTACATGAGGAAGTCGTATCATAAAGACTCGTAGAAGTCAGCTGCGGTTCCGTTGGTGGGATAAGAAGCAATAGCCATTAAAACACGAGTTTAAAAAAATCGTTTCCTCCCAACTGAAACCTGGTTTATATTGAAGACTAGCACTACGCCCGCGACTTCGTCCGCGTGATTTTCGAACTTTGCCTTTGTGAATTTCTAGTCCCGGCCACCCTCTATATGGGATACTGTTGGAAAATCCAAATCAATATTCAACAAAAAATCTATCAACCCACAATATTCCGTCTTAGGTAACATCGCTAGGTCCTAAAAAGAACCCCAATGCATGGAACTCCTAAGTATCAACCCCAAAGCAACCCCTTAGGGGTCGAATTTTACAACATCCTCTCTTAGTGAAAACCTTTGTCCTAAATAGAACTCTCTTGCAAAATTTAAGACATCTAACTATTACCATCAAAGACAACCTCTTAGGGGTCGAATTTCGCAAAATACCGCCATGGTAAGCATTTACGTTTTAAAAAGAACCCCCATACAAAAATCGAGGCTCCTAATCCTTGTAGTAACAATGTTTCATACAAACTATCAACCCAAAAAACAAACCCCTAAGGGGTCGAATTTCGCGAAATCCCGTCATAGTTAACTCTTACGTCTTCAAAAGACTCCCTATTCAGAAACTTCTTGCTCTTGTTGTAACAAAGTTTTATACTAAGTAACCATCCGAAAACAACCTCTTAGGGATTGAGTTTCACAAAATTCTTCTTTTCGCGAAATACCAGTGAAGAGCATTTTCGTCTTAAAAAAAACCTCCATGCTAAATTTGAGACTCCTAGCACTTGTTATAACAAAGTTTCACACAAACTATCAACCCCAAAAGCAACCCCTTAGGGGTCGAGTTTCACCAAATTCTCATATTAGGTAGCATTTACGTCCAAAAAATAACCTCTATGCAAAATTTGAGTCTTCAAACTATCAACCCCAGATACAACCCCTCAGGGGTCGAATTTCGCAAAATACCACTGTGGTGAGACTTATATCACGAAGAATAAAATAATCAGCTGACTGTACTATGATGGAAAACACGTCAGCTGGTTACTCAAACATGTAGTTTTTTATTTTATTTTCAATGATTTCTTCTCGACTCAAATTATGAAAGTTTACATTTAGTTATGGCTAAAAACAGACCATACATTAATTGATGACTTTTGAAAGTGCTGAGAAATACAAAATAATGATAAGTATTTCTAAAATTAACGACTTCAAGCAATTAAACTTATCATAACATCACGCCTGTAATCCCAGAGGGGTTGGGCAGCAAAGGGGTACCTAATTAAAATTAATTATAATCTCGACCAAATATTATATGACTAATTTCCGAGGTCCGGCCCTGTCATTTGCAAAGTATCAGCTGACGATCTTTCCACCGAGATACAGCGAGCTGACGTTTGTTTTAATCTATAACTTTATGTTAACTATCAACAGGAAAAAATTAAGTGATGAGGAAATCTCTGAAATTAAAATAAAAAATTACATGTTCGAGTTAACAGCTGACGTGTTTTCTACCATGGTACAGTCAGCTGATTAGTTTTATTCTTCGTGATATAAGATAATCTTCAATATAAATCAGGTTTCAGTTGGGAGGAAATGACTAAGAAAATTTTTCTTTTCTACGTGTTTGAACGGTTATTTCTGCTTATCCCATCAACGGAACCGCAGCTGACTTCCACGAGTCTTTATGATACGACTCCCTTATGTAGTCTACTAATTATGGCTTGAGAAGAAATCACTGACGAAATTTTGCTTTAGCTCCCGCTCTAGTAACAAAATGGTGAATCTTCTTCGGTTTTGAATTTTGGGACAAAATATAACATGGTGTAAAAATTATTAGAATCGATTCAGTTACTGATTCTGAACAAACTATATTCAGGTTTCGCATATACTAAAAATAATGTTGTAGAACCAATTTACTTATATTGGTACTATGTCGCACTTGAAAATGCTAAAAATAATTATTAATAAATTCTGATTCATGTACTCGTATATAAAAGAAGATGTTAAAAATATTTTTAACAGAGCAAAAAATGTGTCCGATACACTCACTTTGACAGTTTAATGGATGAGCTTATAGAAGCATTTGTAAACGCGTATTAATCTTAATTTTTACTATAACTTACATAGATTGAGATTAACAGGAGCAAATTGCATTGACGTAACTCTATTTAAGGAGCACTATAGGCGTATAAGGCATTTCAGCGGACTAATATAAATACGTTATAAGTAAAAGTATACTTATAGAGTGGGCCCTTTTCGCGACTTATTGTGGATGTAAGTTTCATATAGTCCTCGTTGATGGTTCTAGATAAAAACCAGTTTTTGCTAGTTGGGTTGGGTAGAAATGTGCCAAATTGAAATGAATAAAGAGAACTATTATTTTTAAAAAGGATTTTAAATATTTTCTCGATAGCCCGTGGACCTTAAAGGATAATCTCCGTCCTTTGGTCCTAAAACTGGATTGGGCTGCCTTCGAGCTGCTACTGGTAAGCAATCTTGGGGGCAAATGCCTCCTTTCGATGCTCAATATGGAAGTCGTGCGGTTTATGGAGCTCTACGTATTGACACCGGAAGTATCAATTAACGTAAGGGACATTTTGGCGAAAATGACTTATATATACCATTGGATTCAGAATTTCTCGCTCTATCGATTGGTATTATAAAAAAATTCTATCATCAAAAAAATTTTCCTTAGGGTGCTCCCACATCTATTGACGCGGAATCGGCTTTTCCCGTCGCCCTTTCTCTTTCTGTCGCTTAGAACTGCCATTTGCTAGACCGAGATAGAAAGCATAATGCGATAGCACGCGGCGGAATCCTCGAAGCGGCCGCGTGCTATCGCATTGTCTCGGTCTCTCGGAAGAACAGACCATGTAACAATGTTATATAACATTGTTATAATTATAACACTACAAATGTATGTAAAATGTTATATAACAATGTTATACAACATGACCACACTATGAAAAATGTTATGTAACAATGTTATATAACATGTTATGTTACATAGTCTGTACGCACCGTTACAGTACTAAAATCTCATTCAGTCAGTCACTAATATTTTTTCTTTTCAAAATAATGTAAGTACTTAAGTCACCGTATTGAATATTTTTCACCCTTACCTTATGCCTCAAATAAGTCGATTTATATGACATTGTCCCTTACTTTAAATAGAATGCCCCTAACTTTAAAAACATGTCCCTTACTGTAAATAAAATGTCTCTCACCTTAAACATCTTGTCCCTTACTTTACAAAATTCTTTGACGAAATCGGAAGTTTGTATAGAATGTTAGGGATCGGTGACACTTACGACATAAAACTTTCCGAAGAATTACCACCAAATAGTTTAAATGCGACAGAAATGGGTACAGGGATTTGGAAAAGAACAACTGTTAGACATAAAAAAAATCATAAAATATAGACAACAGAAATAAAACTGCAGCTGAAATTCATATAAAAGTCCACTTCTGGACATCCATGGAGCGCCACAGCGCTGCGGTCTCCATTCAAACTCGAAATGAGCTGAAATTACTGCAGATGAAATACGTCAAACAGATATTTATTCGTTCACCTTCCACATAACCCATGCCCCTTTTATTCCAATTTTTCCTCTTACGTCTTCTCTATTCATCATTTCAACTTCCACTACCATCACACTAACTATTATCATGTTTCGCACAAATCATGTTCCATTTTTTCTTCGGTCTTTCGTTTCCAATACATTCATTCAATATCAGCTATGAAAAAAAAAAATTCATGCTGTTTATTTCCAGCATCACACAGTTGTCATAATTATGCAATAACGCTCAATCTTATTGAGGCAAGATTATGTGCGCTAACAAATAATATTAATTTACTCGCTCACAGGTCATTGTCATGTAGTGAAGAGGATAAGCATCCTCTTCAGAGCCGCTACCTACACATCATCACTTTTTGCCAGGTGGCAAGAAGTGATGTCAAGTGGAGCAAAAGTGTTAGCAATAAATTCCAAGAAAACTTTAGTATTTTATTAAATTGATTAAATTTTAAAATTATAAAGACAATAAGGCCTTTGTCGAACAGACAGGCGATAGCGAACCGAACCGAATCATGTCATATAAAAATGCGAAAGCGATCCGATACCCTATGTGACAGGCTTCAAACAATTCCAAACATTACAAACAAAAACGCTACGCCACGCATTCGGTTCGTCTGTCAGTTTGACAAAGGCATTAAAGCTGCGTTGACACGGTCAGAGTGTGCTCGGACCGAGTAGGCTCAAACGTGTAAGTTTCATACAAAGTGTACTCGGATAGTGGTTAAAACTGTCAAATATTTTATAGTCAATAAAGAAAAAAAATCGTATCTGAATTGTCAGAGACATGTTAATCGAGGAGTTAGGACGGGAGAAACATAAGTCTTTTATAGCAAAAGGAGAAGAATTTTTTTTTAATTTGGACTAGTCCTTTGTTTCGGCGATAACGAAGAAAATAAAAAAGTATAACATAAAAAAAAGGTAAATCCTGCTTCATGAACATCTAAAACTATGTAGAACTACTCTGAGCCTAGTCGTATCCGAGCCACCTGGGAACAGTAGGACGCGTCCGACTCGGATCGGACTTAAATCTGCAACAGCTAGCAGTAAAACCTGAAACTAAACTCATTTTCTCTTTTATCTCATTTCCATAGTGTTATAAAATAGTATAAATTTTAGTAGATAATCTGTTGTTACATTAAATTGCAACACTTATTTCTCTTGCTGCTTACACTAGGCTCGACGACTCTTATTTTTTTTTAAACTAGCTTCTGCCAGCGACTTCGTACGCGGATCCTGTTGCTTATGCCAGCGGCAATGGGGTCATCAAAATCGAAGATCTGAAACGTCTGATGTCGAATTCTTAGAGCTTGGGGACGGGAAAACAACGGGACGCGCATGACGATTCCAGACGTCCCAGATCTTTCATTTTTGTAAGTCAACAGGAAATGCCCATCAGACCAAAACAACTCTTGCTAAGATGTTATTCATATAGGTATAATTATGTTATAGTGTAGCTGGGCTCTTGGAATTCCACATCAGTTGTTCCAGATCTCAATTTTCATACGTCAACAGAGAGTGCTCATTAGGCTGAACAATTCTTGCTAAGACGTCATTCCTATATATGTTATAGTGTAGCTGGGCTCTTGGAGTTCCACATCAGGTGTTCCAGATCTTCAGTTTTTATACGACAACAGGGAGTGCTCATCAGGCTGAACTACTCTTGCTAAGACGTCATTACTGTATATGTAACTAGCTGTTGCCAGCGGTTTCACCCGCTGCAACTTGAAAATTATCCCACGGGAACATAAAATCGGGATAAAAACTATCCTATGTGTTAATCCAGGTTATAAACTATCTGTATACCAAATTTTAGCCAAATCCGTTCAGTGGTTTTTGCGTGAAAGAGTAACAAACATCCATACATCCATACATCCATACATCCATACATACAAACTTTCGCCTTTATAATATTAGTAGGATAGTGTAGCTGGGCTCTTGGAGTTCCACTTCAGGTGTTCCATATCTTCAAATTTATTTTTTCAGCAGAAAATGCTCATCACGCGGAACAATTTTTGCTATGGCGCTATTTTTGTATCTCTTATAGTTTAGCTGATCTAATGCAGTTCTGCATCAGGTGTTCAAGTTTCCAAGATAAATTATAGCCTATATGTTGCCCAGACTTAATAGCTATACAACAAAAAAAAAAAAAACAATCAAATCCGTCCAGTAGTTCCAAAGATTAGCGTGTATGGAGTAACTTCTCCCGTTTTCCTAACATTTCCCTTCACTGCTCTGCTCCTATTGATTGTAGCGTGATGAAAAGTATACTATAACCAGCGCAGGAGTATGAAAAATAATTGTACCAAGTTTCGTCAAAATCCGTCTAGTAGTTTTTGTTTCTATAACGGTTATACAGACAGACAGACAGACAATAATTTTATTAATTGCATTTTTGGCATCAGTATCGATCCTTATTCACCCCCTGATAGTTATTTTGGAAATATATTTCATGTACAGAATTGACCTCTCTACAGATTTATTATAAGTATAGATAGAAGATATAGATATAGATAGATGTAAAGGACATGCTTTTTTTTTAAAGTACTGCGAATTCCTAAAGGGAAGGGGAAATTCTAAGAAACTTTGCCCTGAACACTATAAAAATTGGACCAGACAGTAAAAAGTTACAGACAAAATAAAATAAAAAATAATCGTTTGTTTTTTGGCTCTCCTGCAAAGTCGTATTTTGTCCCTTACCTACGTTAATTGATACTTCCGGTGTCGGTATGTCTCGTAATCGGTGCCTTCACGTTGTCAATCGCCTTTGACTACTACCCTGGCTTTAGATTTATCAATGGAGCCATCCGGATTCGTTTTCAATTTGTAAACCTATTTACAAGGTAGTGCTTTTCGTCCTTTTGGCAATTTCACTAAGTTCCAGGGTTTATTTTCATGTAGTGAGTTTATCTCGTTTTGCATAGCTTCGAGCCATTTATCTTTGCTAGGTGAGTCCAATGCATGTTTGTATGTCACTGGATCTATAGGTAAATGTTCAAATTTAGTGATAGTTGCCAGATTGTATTGCTGTGAGATTGTGACTGTTTGGTTCAGAATCTTGTTCTGTTTCATTTAGTTGAGAATCTAGTTCAATTTCGGCTACATTTTCATCCTTGATGTCTTCATGATCGGTGATTTCATGATACTATTCACTATCAGTATCAGGTTCTTGATCAATAACATCGTACTGTGTGGTATCTGCATTCACGTCGTTTTCAATAACGCTATTTTGTTGAATGCTATCATCATCGTCGATATCTACCAGCGTTTTATTTGTTTCTGGAGCCGAATTACCATTAAAGTTTTTATTGTATGTAAAGTTGTTAACATTAACTGTAGTGTTGAATAGTAATTAGCCATAACAACTCTGAGATCTTTGGAAATTAGACTTTTGCGTTTGGATGGAAGATAAACGCCGAACTTTGTATGTTTTGCTGGTGTCTGAGTTTTCACAAATGACTTCTTAGTCCTTTCTTCAGTACAAAGGATCCAAAAGGATGGAGGTGATTAACGAAGGGCTTTCTTAGTACCTATTTCTCGAATAGTGTTTTATTATCAATAACACTGTTTACCGATCCATTTGACAAGTAATTTTCTGTGTTTATAGCTTCTGCCCATAGGTTTAATGGTGCTTTTCCGCATCTATAAGCATAGCTCTGGCTTTCTCAACTAGTGTCCGAATTTTTCTTTCAGGGATACCGTTCTAGTGCGGGGTATAGGGTTCTGATAATCGTCTGGCAATCCCGTGTTTCTTTCCCGTTCACAAATTCAATACTGTTGTTCGTTTGTAAATGTTTAATTTGATTTCCAGTAAAGTTTTCCATTTGTTGATTATTCTTTGAAATTGTGTAGTACTTCCGATTTGTTTTTTAAGAAGTATACCCGTCTATATTATCTACTGTAATCTAAATATATAAAACTCAAAGGTGACTGACTGACATAGTTATCTATCAACGCACAGCCAGTGATGTAAGCATCCCCTAAGAAAGGATTTTAATAAATTCCACCCCTAAAGGGATAAAATAGTGGATGAAAGTTTGTATAAATCTTCTTAGATTTTCGACTGATTGAATTGAAATTAAAGATTGTAGCTACTATGATGAAAACGTCCGCTTAAATAGGATTTTGATAAATTCAACCCCCATGTGGATAAAGTAAGGGATGGTGGAGGATGTAAATGTACGACGAAAATGAGACATGGAGTTTTAGATGGTGGAGCTCACGGGCAAGGACTGCCCCGCCCCGGGGAGAGCACCATTGTGTCCTCACGACGGCGATGAATTTACCATGTCGAACAAAAAAGCCGTCGAGGCCGTGGACAGAACACTTCGAGACATTCGCCATGATGATAGACCCATGGGCAATATCACGGTAGGAAATACTGATCTCTGGAGAATTCCAAACCGCTGCAATAAAATACATATTAGCCGAAATTGTTGGGAAAGATGTGGTTTATATGTCGTATTATAATAACCTCGTGAATCAGGATGATTCCGCCACTAACTACGCAGTCAAGGTTTAAAATTAATTAACTGCCAGTGATCTTCCAGCTCATAAAATAACCCTTAAAGTCGGCATCCCCACAATGCTTCTTAGAAATCGAACTCCATAGAAATTGTGCAATGGAATGCGAGTAAGAGTTACTGCATTACACAAAAATTTAAGCGAAGCTGAAATTCTCACCGGGTGTGGCACAGGGGAGACTGCACTGATACCGCGAATACCACTTCAATACATCCCCAACCTTTTCCTTTTCCAGTTCAAACGCACATCATTCCCAGACCAGGACCAGAAGGAAAACTACCAATGTCGTATATAAAGTGTTGTGTCTGGAAGTACTTCTTGCTGTCTGATGTGAATCTCATTCAAATATCTCTAATTTACGCCCCTGACTAACTTTAAAGCAGGACATCAGGTACCTTCACTTTCTCAAAATATCAAAAAAGGGAATATTGGTAAAGGTGCCATAAAAGCAAATACTACGCGGACGAAGTCGCGGGCAACAGCTAATCATCAATAAAGGTGAGGAAGTTTTGGTTCTTAACGTCAGAAGGTGTACTGATAGGACCACATACATCGCTGTGAACAAAAGCTAGACGTTCAGTAGTTCGAGGAGTAGTTCGTTGGGTGGGGAGGACATGTCACTCGAGTCATTTATGATTATAAGCATGTTTACGTATACGTACCCCTAAAACATTTTACAGATTATACTCAACATAATTTCCATAGAAGGGTACAGGAGCAAAACAAGTAATGTCACTAAATTAAATCAGAAAATCTTGTCATAGGCAGTATCTGCGTCTTAAAAAATCCCTTTGTAAAATTTGAGACTCCTATCTATCAACCCCTTAGCAAACTCTCACCTAAGTGACCACCAACGTTCTCAAAATCCTCCATGCAAAATTTGAAACCCCTAGCACTATAGTAACGAAAGTTTCATACAAACTATCAACCCAAAAACAACACCTAGTGGTTAAATTTTGCAAAATCTCGCTTCAATGAGTAATTACTTCCTAAAAAGAAACTATTATGCAAAATTTGAGACACCTAACTTCCAACACCAAAACAACCCCTTAGGGGTCGAATTACGCAAAATCCCATCTTAAGTAGTTCGTCTTAAAAAGAACCCCCATGCTAAATTCGATACTTCTAGATCTTGTAGTAACAAAGTTTCATTCAAACTATCAACTCCAAAAACAACCCCTTTAGGGTCGAATTTCACAAATTCAAGTCTTAAGTAGCACTACATCATAATAAGGTTTTAATTAAACCTACATCAGGCAGAACTAACATTACCTTAAGAAAAACTGTACCTCTATTGTAATTATGTAAACCTTTATTTTGACTTAATTTTTGAATAAAATTTATTATTATTAAATTTATTATTATTATTATAATAAGAACACTTTTTTTTTTTTTTTTTTTAGCGTGGCATCAAATGAGTCCTCCAACCCCGGGCAGGGCGGGAGGGACTGTCAGACTTCTAATGACTAAAATCCACGGTGTCCTTCAATAGCCCTTTCTGTTCCGGGGTCACGGTAAGGAAATAATCCCGCGACCCCGGCAGGCTTTGGCCCTCTGAGAGGGGGCCCCGTCATTATGCTGACGCTCTTTGAGGCGCGCGTGGGACACAACGCGCCGTCGACCCGGGCATGGTCCTTGGTCGGGCAGCGAGTTGCCCTTTACTCGCTGCCCGCATGCCCGCGCCTACGGTGGCCGGAGATCATCAAGCGACGTCCGTCGCCGTGGGCGTCTACCACCGCGGGTGGGGCGGAGGGAGGACGCTGTCCTCTCTCGCTCGCGGCCCGCCTCCTCCTTCACGAGCATTACTGCCTCGCAGAAGGAGCAGACCGCTTCCCACTCCGTCTCGCCCCGCAGCAAGGCCGCAACCAATGCCGGGCGCGAGAGGTCTCCGCCTATAATAAGAACATTTCTATACTTGTAATAACAAAGTTTCATACAAACTATCAAACCCAAAAACAACCCTTAAGAAGTGAAATTTCACAAAATCCCGTCTTAGTGAGCACCTACATCCTTGAAATAAACCCCATTTATAATTTGAAACCTGTACCTATCAATATCAAAAACAACCCCTTAGGGTATAATTTCGAAACACCCCGTCCTACTGAGCATTGAAGTTCTAAAAATAATCCCTATGCAAAATTTGATACTTGTAGTAACGAAAGTTTCATACAAACTATCAACACCAAAAACAACCCCTTAGGGGTCGAATTTCGCAAAACCCCGTCTTAAGTAGCGCGTACGTCCTTAATAGAATCCTCATGAAAATTTGAGACCTCTATCTATCAACACTAAATACACCCCCTTAGGGGTCGAATTTCGTAATACCTCATCTCAGTGAGCATCTACGTCCTAAAAAGAATCCCCAATGAAAAATTTGGGACATCTAGCACTAGTAGTAACGAAGTTTCATTCTAACTATCAACACTAAAAACAACCCATTAGCGGTCGAATTTCGCAAAATACCGTCGTAAGTAGCACTATATTACAACATGAACCCATATATACCTAACATTTTAAACTCCTAGTATTTGTAGTAACAAAGTTTCATACAGACTATCAACCCAAAACAACCCTTATGTGAAACGCAAAATCCTGTTTTAGTGAGCACTTACGTCATTAAAAGAATTCCCATGCAAAATTTGAGACCTCTATCTATCAACACCTAAAACAACCTCTTATGGGTTGAATTTCGCAAACATCGTCTTAGGTAGCGCGTACGTCCTAAAAAGAACCCGCACGCAATATTTGAAACTTCTAGTACGTGTAGTAACAAAGTTTCATACAACCTATCAACCCCGAAAACAACCTCTTAGGGGTGGATTTTCGCAAAATCCCGTCTTAGCGAGTACCTACGTCCTAAAAAGAACCCCTATGCAAAATTTTAAACCCCTAGCACGGGAAGTTTCCGAGATTTCGTGTCCTATGAGTGAGCGACCTTTTGCTTTTATATACACACTAGCTGTTGCCAGAGGCTTCACCCGCAACAATTCGAAAATTATCCCACGGGAACATAAAATCGGGATAAAAACTATCCTATGTGTTAATCCAGGTTATAAACCATCTGTGTACCAAATTTTAGCCAAATCCGTTCATCGGTTTTTGCGTGAAAGAGTAACAAACATTGGGCACGCCGCAATTGCGGTGGTAAGACCCCTCTTTGAGGAGTGGCTGGATAGGAGTCACGGCGTCCTGACCTACTGCGTGACGCAGGTCCTCACCGGACACGGAAGTTTCGGGAGGTACATGTGTCTGATGCGAAAGGAGGAAACGCCTGGGTGTCACCACTGCGAAGAACGCCCGGAGGACACAGTCAAGCATACGCTGCAAGACTGCCCCGCTTGGGCAGAACGCCGACGTGTCCTCACGGCGGCGATAGGCGGAGACCTCTCGACCCTCTGCGCCCAGCATTGGTTTCGGTCATGCTACGGGGGAGACGGAGTGGGAAGCGGTCGCCTCCTTCTGCGAAGCAGTAATGCTCGCGAAGGAGGAGGCGGGCCGCGTGAGAGAGAGGACAGTGTCCTCCCTCCGGCCCACCCGCGGTGGTGGACGCCCACGGCGACGGACGTCGCAAGATGATCTCCGGCCACCGTAGGCGCGGGCAATGCGGGCATGCGGGCAGCGAGTAAAGGGCAACTCGCTGCTCGACCATGGACCAAGCCCGATCCGACGGCGCGTTGTGTCCCACGCGCGCCTCAAAGAGCGTCAGCATAATGACGGGGCCCCCTCTCAGAGGGCCAAAGCCTGCCGGGGTCGCGGGACTTATTCCATCACCGTGACCCCGGAACATAAAGGGCTATTGAAGGACACCGTGGATTTTAGTCAGTATGAGTCTGACAGTCCCTCCCGCCCTGCCCGGGGTGGGAGGACTCATTAGATGATTTTACCACGTTAAAAAAAAAAAAAGAGTAACAAACATACCTACATACACATAAACGTACATACATCCTCACAAACTTTCGCATTGATAATATTAGTAGGATATAAACCCAAGGAATAAGATTTTTCATACAACAGTTTTTACCCCTTTTCACCCCCTAAGAGGAGGATTTTCGTAAAATCCCGTCTTATCCCCCACCTACATGGTAGACTGCAACTGCTGACCAAAATTCAAGTTTCTGCGTTTAGCGGTTTCGGCTGCAGTCGAGTCTTAAAACCATACCCTGGTATAATTTAAATAATTTGTATTCATAAGTTTACTACTGTATTTTCTAATCATTTTATCAAAGTATCGTCATAATAAAGTAGTACCAGTATGTAATGCCCTATCATAATTTACCTATGGATTTATAAACAAATATCATCGCTTTGTTGATCTGAGACCACTGTGCGACACGTAATTTTTTTTTGGACCACGATAATTGCTGGCAACATCAAAAATATATATCTTTACAATCCTAAGAATATTTAGCAAAACTCAAAACTTGGTCCTCATATTTTGCATACGGATGTCTTCCGGCGGTCCGGTCTAAAATAGCTTACGGGTAGGTACTCGTAGGTATTTCATTTTTAGAGTTATATTCCACGTTTGATTACATTTATTTAAAGGTCGCCCATCAGCATTTTGTTTAAAATAACGGAATTGGTGTAAATGTAAACAGTCGAGGAAATGTAAATTTGTTTGATATCGCCCTTGAACTTGTGTTCTCGATTCTAAGATTAGAATACATGATAAAATTATAAAAGCTTGGATCGCACTAGATATATTGTATAAATTTCAATTTTTCTGTTTCCGCTAAAAGCCTTCGAAGTTATTTGATGTTTAATTTGCCAGCATAAAACATGCACATAATTTCCTATTAGTTTCGTTGTAGTATAAATACTGATTTTTACTGATGAAAGCTCGTTTTTCCAAAAAGTTAGATGTTATTAATATTTACGTTTATTTTCAAACTAGCTGTGCGCGCGACATCGTTCGCGTGGATGTCGGAACATAACAATGTATTTTTAACGGACTTCAAAAAGAAGGAGGTTATTTATAAAATTGTCAAAGTTTCATACAAAGTTTCATCCCCTATTTTATCCCCTTGGGGGTAGAATTGATCAAAATCCTTTCTTAGCAGATGCCTACGTCATAATATCTACCTGCACTGCATGCCAAATTTCAGCCCGATCCGTCCAGTGGTTTGGGCTGTGCGTTGATAGATCACTGTCAGTCAGTCACCTAAATGAGTTATATTATATTTAGATTGTTACTTTTGTTTTAATTTCATTTATTTATCTTAATCTATACAATTTTTGAAATGCAACATCATAGCAAGTCCTTTCGCATTTTAATTTTAAACTCTTCAATGTTGAGTCATTTTAAAGTTTTCTTTCGTCTTAGGGCGTTTACGAGACTGTATCAGAAGGTCATCGTGGCCCTGGAACGTTAGGGACAGCCGGGGGAACAAGGGTAGACTTTTAGGAAGAGTGCAAGGCGGGAGGCTCATTTGATGATATAACCACCCAAAATAAAAGGCTCAGAAACTAAATTCTTAAAGAGTTTTCTCAAAAGTTGAGTACATATTTAATAAGCACTTGGAACCTGTAAGTTACTAAATCGAAACAAAGGCGCAGGGCATTTTTCGAGGTATTAAAGTTTGAAGCCGATTCGACAGTTACTTGAAACTTATAGAACTACTTAAGCGAGATGAGGACTTTCAGATCTGGCAGTTGCGCATTAATTTAGAAGTTCGAGAGCCAAAAGTAAGTTTATTCTTATCCTTTATTGTACACGTACACACACATATAATTAAATAAAACTTCACACAAGGGCGCTCCTTCACCGCGAGCATTCACCTGTAATGTAACTACTTTTATTAAAAAAAAAAAAAATATAAATAAATAGGGTTAGTTATGTGCACTTGGTCTCCCAACTTCACGTAACTTTTATGCGCAACAATATGTGCGTAAATTGAAATAACATTATTTTATTTTGTTTCGTCGTAATCAGTTCACATCTTATAAAAAAGTTAATTATGAAAATAATAATGTTTCCGAAGTAAAATACACTTCTCATCAAAAAAATCGAAACACTTTCGTTTTTATTGTTTTTGTCCTAATTTTTTACAAAAGAGAATTAATTCCATGAAAAAAAAACATTACTGTGTAGCTGGCAGTTTGGTCATTACAGTAAGAAGAAAAAAATCAAAATTCGAAATAATTTCATTTGTTTATCCTATAAATGAAATTAATCACTGTTTTGAGACAAATGTGTATTTAGGGTTGGAGTACGTTTCTCGTTTAAAAACTAAAAATTAGCGCTTGTCTTTAAACTTTCTGTTTCTTATTTCATTTACTGTGACTTTGGGACGTCTGAAAAAACTTTTTTTTCTAAAACATATGGATACTTCGCCCGCAGAAGCCGCCCAAGTGGTGGCATTGCTGGATTCTGGACTTAGTCAGCGTGTTGTGGCTGCAAGATTGCATCTAAGCTTATCATCTGTTCATAGAGTCTACAAACGCTATCGGGAGACTGGTTCGTTCACGCGCCGTTCAGGATCTGGCAGGAATCGGGTCACTTCTGAGCGAGATGATCGATTTATTGTAACAACTTCTTTACGAAATCGACGCCTTAACGCTTTTCAACTGCAGCAGCAGCTTCGCGTTGTACGAAGAGTAGCTGTAAGTGACTCTACAATAAGAAGAAGGTTGAAGGAACGCGGATTGGCACCGCATAAGCCAGCGAATGGGCCGAAATTAACTGCAGACCATCGAAGAGCGCGCCTTAACTTTGCACGCGAGCACCTAACTTGGTCATACCTTCAGTGGAGCAAAGTACTGTTTTCTGATGAGTGTAAAATTATGCTGTATGGTAACGACGGAAGGAACAAGGTCTACAGAAGAGATGGAGAACGCTTTGCACAATGCTGCATTGAAGAAAAGGTCAGCTATGGTGGCGGTTCGTGGACGGTTTGGGGAGGAATCAGCGCCGACGGTAAGACAGAACTTGCCTTTGTGTCTGGGCCACGGCTGCCTGCACTAAACTCTCATCGGTACATCGAACAGTGTCTTGAACCTCATGTGATGCCCTATGCACATTTTATTGGCAACGACTTCATATTCATGCACGACAATGCTAGAGCTCACACCGCGGGCGTCGTACGAGATTATCTTACCGAAGTCGGTATCTCCATTATGGTATGGCCAGCAAGAAGCCCGGACATGAATCCCATTGAACATCTATGGGATGAATTAAAGAGACGAATTCGAGCAAGAGATCCAGCCCCAGAAACACTTAGCCAGCTGCAAAATGCAATCCAAGAGGAATGGGATAATATACCACAACATGTGATCGTGACTCTCATCCGATCGATGAAGAACCGTATGGAAGCAGTAATAAGAGCTCGCGGAGGGAATACAAGTTATTAAATAAACGTTTCTTACATTTTTTTTTCATTTACGCGTGTTGTTTTACCCATTTCCTTCATATTCCATACAGGGTAAAAATTACTCATTATACAAAATACGAAACCTATGAAGACTTAATTTGAATTTAGAACATTAACATTAGGATTTAAAAACCTCATACTACTCACTATTAAATGACATTTTACATTTATTCCTAAATATACACATTTTTCTGATAATCCTTATCAAATCATAAACTGCGAGGTGTTTCGATTTTTTTGATGAGAAGTGTATTAAAACAGCGTCGCAAGCATCTATCGATTTTCGGGCACGCCACGCACATAATACACACCACGTTTTTTAAACGCGCGCTTTTGTCAAACAGAGCAGTTTGTTGGGTTTATTCCGCGTTCAACCCCCAAGATTTTCTACCCTCTTCCGCGTTCAACCCCTAAACGTTTCCACATTCAACCCCTGAGGGTCGAAAGTGGAATTTTATTTTTTAAATGTATTTGTTCCACGTTCAACCCCCATTGGACAGTGAAGCAGAAAAGATTATCACGTTTTTATTTTTGACCGACTTCAAACAAAAGAGGAGATTCTCAATTGGGATGTTTGTATTTTTTATGTTTGTTCGCGCATATCTCCGTGGCTTGCCAACTGATCTAAAAAAATCTTTGGAAAGGTATACTTCCCAAATAGTCAAGCGGTGATTTTATCACAAATCGGATAAATGGTTTTTGAAACATCAATAATAATAATTTAAACCTTCACTTTGGTTTAGTACTTTTTTATGTTATGGTTATGAGCATTTTTCGCTTAATGTGTACGTGGACGATGGCTACAATTAGTAATAACATCGTCCATGTAGACAAACATTCTAGTGCGAGAATTTGGGTAAAATATATTATTTGAACTAAAAAGGGTAAAATAAAGATGAAGGTGATGGCGGGGTCTTCCAGACCCAGCCATCCCCTTCTAAACTAACCTGTCCGAGTCGGGGTGCCCCGTGTATACGAAACGGGGACTGACAAATAAAAAATGTTGAAGAAACGATTGGGGGCACCCCGACTCGGACAGGTTAGGTTAGAAGGGGATGGCGGGGTCTTCCAGACTCCGCCATCCCCTTCGTGGTAATTTTTTTATAAACCACCCAGAAGTAGGAGCACCGCAATGCGGAGCTCCGTCGACATTTTCTGATTTTTTTGTCATTTCACTGGGATTACACTCCCGCGGCGGCTGGGTCGTGAGGTGGGTGCTGTTCTCTCCCTCAAGCATCCCGCCTCCTCCATTGCTAGCAAGACTGCTTCGCAGAAGGAGGCGACCGCTTCCCATTCCGTCTGGCCCCGCAGCATGGCCTCGACCAGTGCCGGGCGCGAGAGTTCGCCGCCTATCGCCTCCGTGAGGACACGGCGGTGCTCTGCCCAAGCGGGGCAGTCCTGCACCGTATGCTCCACCGTGACCTCCGGGCGATCCTTGCAGTGGTGACACCCATGCGTTACTTCCTTTCCAATGCGACACAGGAACCTCCCGAAACACCTGTGCCCGGTGAGCACCTGATTTGAGCAAGGCAAGTCAGAACTCTTGCGTCAGAAACGCCTACCCAACGTGAGTCTTGACTTAGTATACAGTGTTCTCTTACGGCAGTTTCTCGATCACAGGAGAGTTTCGAGGGTCGCGAAACGAGGTTGACGGTTGACCAAGAGCACGCCCTCTCACGTGAGTCTGAGACTTGAGACCCCGAAATAGAGTCGCGCTTAAGTCGGCAAAGAATTCTGACCGCGACTGTGTGCTCCCAAAAAAGAATCGAGGACTGCCAAGCGCGTATATAAGCTGACCGAGAGCATCTCGCCCTCTCACGTGAGTCTGATAGTTTCACCGAAAGAGATTCGCGCCACTGAAAAATACATTGTTAAGTTCCGACATCCACGCGAACGAAGTCGCGGGCACAGCTAGTACTACTCGTATTATATAGATCACAGTACCTATTCGATAGACGGCGTTGTGCGAGTGGTCATTCTTCTGAATGGCAGTGTTAAGGCTGCATATTCTGAATGTTGGCATCGTCGCAAAAAGCTGTCAAATAATTATAAGTTTTAATTAATTTGGCAAATTTTCTGTATGAAAACAAGAAATATCGCTCTGTAGTGCACTAAAAAAATGATATAGGAATGCAATTAAAACACTGAATTTGATGTTGTAACCGTTTCCGGTGTATAAAAGGCATTTGGAAAGCTTCCAAATGCTTTTTCTACATCTAAAACTATATCGAGGGGTGAAAGGCTATTTGCTTTAAGCGACATTTTTGCAACTTTACAGGAGAGCCATTTAAAGTTTTAAAAAATCGAAAAAAAATCATAACAAAAAAACTTCTGCAACTATTTGAATGGGGTAAACTAAATTAAATTTCATTAAAAAGCGTTGAATTGTTGATGCTTACACTAAATAAAACGGACCTTTAAATACAAAGATAAATGTCGCTTAATACAAATTACCTTAAACCCCTAATTTTTAGGGAAAGGAAAAAAGATTTAAGCGGCTCTGCTGTATATTTTCAGAAGAAGCCAAATAGCATGAAGTGACGCAGCCCATAATGAACAGTAGCAAGCCATTTATCTCAACTGACAATTGATATTAATTTGAATGGCAGGCTAATAGACACATGTAACATATTGTATTGAAAATGTAACGCTTGATGTAACATTTTTTTAAGTCTAATATTATCAATAGCTGTTGAAACAACCTGAATTACCGCCATCACCCAAAATCTCAGGTGCTTATATTAGTAAATAAAGAAATATAGACACCGCAATTTCAGTTGAAGTTAGATTCATTTAGAATAATAATAAAGTAGAACTGTCTCAATTTAGGAACATCAACATTTTTATCAACAACATCAGTTAAAGAATTACCCGTTTCATCATCAGCTGGAAGACGTCCACTGCTGAACATAGGCCTCCCCCTTAGACCACCACGCTGAACGACAATTCCACCTAGTGAGCGGCCTGCCTACCCTGCGTGTACCCTGCGTGTGTGTATTATACCCTGACCGGGTATAATTATATAACTTTTAATTGACGATATGGCATAATATAATTATTTACTACTAAAATTAATAAGATAAAATCACTCAGTAGCTCAAACCAATCACGTACTCACTCCTAAAATCGCAAGTGTTATTTTAAAACATTTAACTCTCCTCGTAATAAAATTTGTATCAATTTATTTTTCTAGCAGAGTTAACACATAGAATAGTTTATAGAACACCTTATATTTTGTTTGTAATACATAGTTCACCCGGATTTGTGTGACGTAACATTAAACATAGTTTCACGAAATGCCAAAGTTTTGAAATTGATAACGTAAACAAAGTACAGAATTTCTCGGCTCGATGAACAAAATGGTACTTTCAGTATTCTTGGGTAGGTTGTACATGTACAGAAGGTTCAGGTGGCTTTCCATGACGCCTTCAAGCGTGAGTGGTTCCGTTCAGGGAACGAGATGGCGCTAGACGACTTGTATAGCTCTGTCTCTTTCGCACAGCCTAACTACTCACGCTTTAAGACGTCATGGTAGGCCACCAGTAGATAATAGTTACGTACGTCTCGACTATAATGCAAGAAAATAATAATTATTGGAATCGTATGAATATAGGATAAGAAAAACGAATATAGCGAGCTCGAAAATTTTAAAACCCTCTGGAATATGTTGAGTTTTGGCCTTCAGGAATAGCTTGACCTAGGGCTAG
Source organism: Agrotis clavis (assembly GCA_954870645.1). NCBI lineage: Eukaryota > Metazoa > Arthropoda > Insecta > Lepidoptera > Noctuidae > Agrotis > Agrotis clavis. The sequence goes on from OX940917.1 coordinate 3,349,553, forward strand.
GGCTAATGCCCAGAGTGCCCAATGATAAAGAAGACCAGTATGAAGATGGATACACACTGCATAGGTACATTTGGCCTACTATCCGTAGTTCGTGTCCCTCCCATCCGTAGGTAGCAAGCTGTCGGTAAACTAACTTACGAAACGTTAATTACAGGAACGATTTTGACTTACGCCTCGTAGAAAATACTACTATCCGTAAGCAAAACGAATCGTTTCTCATATATAGGAACCGGGCAAAGTGAACGTCGTTGTTATTTGCTTTGTTTTGTTTTTTATGTAAGGCTGAGCGCAGACTTGAGTCACAACTGTTTTAAGACAGTCTTGTCTAACATAGACAAGTCTGTCTTAAAACATAAACAAAACTGTTTTGTCTACGACACGCCGATCACCTGAAACAAAACTGTTCAGTGTCAGACTTGTCGTTGTGCAGTTCTTGTGTCTATTAGACAATATTGTCTATGAGACGTTTTGTTTTAAGTGTGCGCATCTTCATGGTTTTTGTAAAGTAATAGTCTGTCTTAAAACTGTTTTGACTCAAGTCTGCGGTCAGCCTAAGTTGAATGCGCTCCGTTCCACGAAGTATTTTCATTTCACAGCAGATTAAAAAGGGGAATGCCCAATAACAGTGTGTAAAATTCATGTTGTAAAAGATGAAGCTTGAAGCTTTAAAAAAAGCTTTAATAAAGCTGTCACAGCGAGGTCTGGTATTTTTTCATGTAAATGAACATGTTAAATACCCAGCACTTAAAAAGGTTACAAACTAGGTTTACTAAGCCAGAGAATTTGGTCGATGCACAGAGAAAACTGAACTATGGAAGTCAAACGCAAAAGCCAAAGAGGATTGTTGGTTGCGGAAAAATGTTGAGTCTTTGAAAGCTTCCATTGATTGATGTGATTACGTGCATGCATGAACTCACTAGAATTCTTTGTAGCTGGGAATTGCAAAGTGCACGGAAAAAAAAGGTTAACTTTGAAATCGTAAATTATGTGAAATCAGTATCTAGTTTGATTATGGGAGTTTTCATGTTCCTCGTAAACTTCTCTTCAAGACAATGTTATGAACAAATTATAATCTGAGCTCTCATATCGAAAACTTAGTCCGGCTGAGCTATGGGTGTTTAAAGTAAAACAATAATAAATACAATATTGTGAATAATAAGCACCTGAACTTAGGTAATTTTATCATTAATATCTGGTTGACCGAGTTTCGCTCGGTTTTTAAAATGTCTATATCTTGGGAACCGAGCTTTTCTCGAACCTGGGACCTTGATAAATCGATTCCTTGAGCTGAAAAACCCCTAATCTGTAACTTTCATGAAAATTCTTTGGAGCCGTTTCCGAGATCCTGATTATAAAAATATACAAGAATTGCTCGTTCAAAGATATTAGATACGCCCCCACGTTTTGAGTGGCCCCTCTCTAAGCCCCGTAGGGTTATTTTCTTATTTTTAGGACATTTAAAAACGTGGGTTTTTAGATTTTTTCAAATCTATTATTTCTTATTTACAAAGCGGATCTTTCTGTTTAGTCCGGTCAATTTAGACATTCGAAGTTACATAAAGTCCCAACAAGCTGAATTTCTGTGAATTTGTTCAAAACATAATTATAAACAATGTCTAGAAGTTCCCCATCGGAATGATGGGGAACTTAACTGCAACTGTAAACTGCAAAATAACTAATTTAGTTAAATAACAATGCATTTACATGTTAAATTAAAAATTCAATATATGTATTGTGATTATAACATAATATTCTAATCGGGGTGTCTGAGGGAGTGCGTTAATTACGTTACATGTTGTATTTGCTTTTCTATATAATTATATACAAACATATTATATATATTATATAAAATATTACAACTCTAGATGTATATACATACGTGGCGTACTCATGCATATTATGAAGATAACAACTTTTATAACTTTTTGAATCGTTATATCTCAGAAACGGTGGCTCGTAAGAAAAAAAGTATTGATACATTTTTTATAGATAATTTTATGATCTACAATTTTTGTCTGAGGTACTTTTATGATAAAACTTACCGTTTTGCTGAAAATCGCGAAAAACTCATTTTTTTTAACTTTTGACCTTGAATTAAATTTTTTCCTTACAGGGGAATGATGGGGAACTTCTGGACATTGTTTATAAATATATTTTGAACAATTTCACTGAAATTCAGCTTGTTGGGACTTTTTGTACATAACTTCACTCTCATTTTTTGGTCTAAATTGTAATGCAAACATAATACCATGATTAAGGCTTTGTTTAGAGAATACAGTAGTGTGTCTGAAATAAAGAAGAACGAAATCCAAATCAAAATTTAATTAACATAAGAAAAAACATGTTTTTTCCTTTATTTTTCCTTTATTAGCTTAAAGCTCATTTATCTCAGTTCGGACTCGCTACAAATCGAAAGTCATCCCGTGGGAACATAAAATCGGGATAAGAACTACACTACTCCAGGTTATAAACTATCTGTGTACCGATTTTCTATCTAATCCGATCCGAAGTTTTTGCGTGAAAAAGGAACATCCATCCATCCATCCAAACAAACTTCCTCGTTTACAATATTTAATTATAGGATATAGGTAGTGAAATGTAAAGACATACGAATATCTAGACACGCGACTGAGCGTGGCCAGCCAAAGCAAAGCACAGGCGCGCTCACAGTGTGTAATATTACACGAACCATTTGGAGGCACTTTTTAACCCCTCATAACTCAAAAACTATTTAACCTAGACTTGTCAAATTTGGCACATATATTGAGACTGGCGAGATAGATATGTGTTCCAAATTTTATAAACATATCTCAAACGGTTATTTAGTTATTAACGACCAAATATTGACATTTTTATGACTGACCTATAGATCAAAACTATATCCCAGTTCCAGATGACCTAGAAAGTTCAAATTTGGCATGCAGATAGGTAATTACGTGTATACAAAGGAAAAAATCAGAAACTGGTAATTTTTTATCATTTTACTATAATTTTCACTTAACTTATAATTAGTGCCTGTAAATCTCTACATGTGGATTTTAAGATCTTTACGTGAATATTTATCGAGTTGAATACCACCCTTAATTTTTTTAATGCAAATATTCCCGTTTTTGTACATAAAAATAAGAATTATAGTAGATTTTCGTATTTATTACGCGTAACTAACCGTATTCTACAAACACTAGCGCCACCTTTTATCATTTTCAGACACTCACTGCACCATGCACTAAATCAATGACGGATTGATTTATTCAAGAAACACTAGATGGCATTGCTTCATTAGTGCCTAAACTCTATTTGTGAAATGTGAATTTTATGATCTTTACGTGAATACATAACATGTTAAACACCACCCTAATTTTTAAAATCCATGTACTCGTATTCGCGTCTTTGTACTTATTATTAAAAATAATTGATCTTCGTATTTATTACACGTAACCCACTAGATGGCGTTGTGCAATTACGTCACGATCCTGAATCGCGGTGTTAAGATGGGCAGGCGATTAGTATAAGGTTTTGTGAACATGAATTTTCTTAAACAATTTTATTATAAACAAACATATGAATGAACAAATATAAATATTGGCATTAAATCATTGTCCGTAAAAATCGAACTTCCCTTCTTGCCGGCAACGAACGGTGTCCCGTGTTTAACTAACATCCCCTACAGTTCGACTCATCCGAAGAATAAAGTCCGATGTGACCATAGGCCAAAAATCAGTTTAATAGCTTAATGAGATAAGCAATTAAAACTCTACAAACGTGTGTTTTTAGAATTTTGATATTTTATTTAGTTCCGGAAATATAGAATCGAATAACGTCTCATCTGAAATTCGTTCCGCAGAACAACGCACGAAGTGTATAAATGACGGTACGCAGGCATCTGGGGCCACGTCTCTTTGTCAGATCGGCCATTGTTTGTTGGAGAGAGAATATTTTCGTTGCATGATCTTATTTTTTATACACTGTATAGTCTAAGTCACACATCACGTTTATATACTTTTTAGTCTAAGTAAACAGTTGTGGACTATCGATGTTTACATAGAACGGTTTTCGACGGAAATGTTCAGAAACGCATTTTTTTCGATGGTTAGATTATTTTTATAAATATTCACTGGCACTCATGAACTTTTAAGACGCTGTTAAAAGAATTTAAATAATCTTCTAAGCGTTTTATTTTAAAATAGAACGTTTCTGTGCGGAATCAGTGATATGATTTATGGGTTCCATGTTAAGATGGGACGTTGTTCCTGGTAGAATGAAATCAGTTAGGACGTTGTTCATTCAAAATGTTTGCTAATTAAAAAAAAAAATGTATTTATGAGTGGGTAAATTAATTCCTACGTGCAAAGTCTTGCACTTCACATAAATGATATTTCTTGAATATTCTATTTTACAGTTTTATTTTATTTCATATGTCAATTTAGAAGGAAATATCAATGAGTCCTTTTTGTGGCCTTTGCATCCTGATGCAGAAGAAATAAGCCAATAATTAGCAGAAATATTAAATTAAGAACTTCTACGTGAAGATCATAACACCAAAGAAATCATCGGTGATAGCTAAAAACAGGTTGTCACGTCAACTCAGACAGCAGAATATATTTACAGTAATCAACCTAGTACATTTTCTTTGGAATGCCTTCTAATCTCGAAATTTCACCATTAATACAACATGAGGACTTAGAATTTTCTCATCATAATATTTAGTATCTACCCCAGTTATTTAAAACTATCAGAGCCAACTCCTACCACTGTTCATTCGATCTGCGATAATTCATGTAGACAATTTCTCTGCGATTCCTTTTTCGTCATTAGGCGCCACAAACTCCCTTGCTATTGCTACTTTCCTACTCCAAAACATACAGTGCCAGTACGCATACGGACTAATCGTGTGTAGATCGGAATGCAAAGCATGCATAAAGTTGCATGCTTGCCATTTTGATTTGCCTCTCCTTGAATTCCATGGTAATACCTATCAGCATTTCTATTTTAAACATTGCATAATACGAACCCATTTTTTACGCGTATGAACCAAAAGAAAACGGTCAACATCAGGGCACCCCAAGAATTTAAGACAGTAATAGGCGTCTCTGTTGACTTGACATAGACCACCCTGCATCAAAGTCCCCGCCTCCGCCAACACTGCCGAACCCTCACACTACACACCTTCAATTATTTCGCAAGACTGAATCAAGTTAACGGAGCCTCACTTGGCGGGACTACTATCTGGGGTCGGCCTGCATTATTTATAGGAACCTAACTAAATGGTTTGGTACGGTTTGGTCCTGTTTTCGGTCCTCACCCTTGAAGTCGGTTCTTCTCGTTCAAAAAAGCACAAAGGTCAACATTATTATACTAAAAACATCTTAAACTCTTGTCAGGCATATGTTATGAAAAGCAACTAGGTGTTCGAAGCATGCACTGAAGTTTCGTCATGAAAATAATAGAGAGTTTAATTTTATTTTAATGTGCGATATGAAATCTCGTTTCTCCTTTCTGACTAAACAAGGGCACGCAGCCAAGTTCACTAAAATGATCTATGCCTGAATTAGGTATTCCTATATTTCAGGCAGAGGAAGGTTTAATAAAGAGGCGTAACGGTTATGTTAAGCTACATTTTTGAGATTTTTTTAAATATAATAAACTTTTGAATTAATAATATCAGTTTTATTGACTCTAAGGAAATGTAATTATTTAACACATCGAAAATTATACTTAAATATTTCAAGGTAGGTAGTCAGATAGGACTCATTAGGTGTCATCAGGGAATGTCCCATTCCAACAAAAAGACACTTGTTAATATAGAACGTCACTGAAGTTGAGGCGTTTCCGTAAAACAACGTCTAATATTCACTACGGACCCACTTTTTTCTTCGTTCTTTCACTATAAAACGTCTTATGTTGATATGGAACTCACTATATCGTGTATTAAAAGGATTATAAATACACAATACCTGTCATTTAACTAGTCTAGGGTAATATAATAACATACCAAAAAATCAAAATGTCACGTATCGTAGTTTTAGAGTTACACAGAGTTACACAAGTCAACAACTTCTACAAGCTCTACTGAAAACCATCAATCTTGCAAATCGGACTTTATTCTTCGGATGAGTCGAGTTATTAACTGAGATTTATTATTATTTATTGTTTCAATATATTTAGCGATCAACAGTGTAAGATCATTATTTATGTACAAAAAGTAATGATATCCCATCAAAAACATAAATGTGAAATGTGAGCCAAAGCCAAGCATAATAATTTGGTATTATGCCTTGGTTGTTGACTTCAACAAAAAAAGAAGTGAAATCTAAATGGGTCCCAAGTTCAATGGTCAGTTCTGAAATTTATTTAAAACAACATAAAATAGATTTCTTTTTATAACTAAGGATCATACATTGTAGCCTAATTTCTTGCTTGGCTAGTTCTCATATACGAATTGTTCGATGGTTAGTACTACCAGCAAGCCAAATTTTCGGAAAAATAAAATAAAACTGAGAAGTTACAGGTTTAGAAATTATGAAGGCTACAATATAATTCGTATTTTATGAGAAATAGCCAAGTCAGAAATTAGGCTACAATGTATGATCCTTAGTTATAAAAAGAAATCTATTTTATGTTGTTTTAAATAAATTTCAGAACTGACCATTGAACTTGGCACCCATTTAGATTTCACTTCTTTTTTTGTTGAAGTCAACAACCAAGGCATAATACCAAATTATTATGCTTGGCTTTGGCTCACATTTCACATTTATGTTTTTGATGGGTTTAATTAACTGCGACTAATAAGGCTTCGGCTATTAGGAAGGCTTTTATGTAATAAACGATTCATAACGTTCGCAGAAACAACTTGTTATACATGGTGCTTGAATCTATAAAGAATCTCTTTTCTTTAATAATTTTATAAGTTCTAGGAATCGGATTGCTTTCAAGTCTATCTACACTAATAATAAAAAGGAGAAAAATTTGTACTTATTTACTACTTCACTTGGCTAATAAAAACCACCTTAATATCATTAGTGATTTATGCTTCAAATGGACAATAATGATGACATCAAGGGCGAGTTTTATGAAGAGGTCACGCAAACCATACATAAAAATTCTTCTCGGGGAGCAGATACTGATAGGCTTATAAAGGCTTCCTCCTATAGAAGAGTCAAGAGAGTCAAGCATTGTACCTTTGTTTTGTTGACTTGGAAAAAGCTTTTGACTGTGTGCCTCAAGAAGCCTTATGGATCTTAGCGTGGTAAAATCATCAAATGAGTCCTCCCACCCCGGGCAGGGCGGGAGGGACTGTCAGACTTGTACTGACTAAAATCCACGGTGTCCTTCAATAGCCCTTTATGTTCCGGGGTCACGGTGAGGAAATAAAATCCCGTGAAAGCCTGCCGGGGGGCAGGCTTTGGCCCTCTGAGAGGGGGCCCCGTCATTTTTGCTGACGCTCTTTGAGGCGTGCGTGGAACACGACGCGCCGTCGACCCGGGCATGGTCCATGGTCGGACAGCGAGTTGCCCTTTACTCGCTGTCCGCATGCCCGCGAGCCTTATGGATATTGACGAAACGCTGTACCAGCCATATTGCACATGTGTGTGGACGTAATTTTATTATTATGTAGGTACTAGCTGTGCCCGCGACTTCGTTCGCGTGGATGTCGGAACTTAACAATGTATTTTATAGTGCGAAGCGCTGTTGGAGGATACCGATAATAATCATTTTTTTATGCTTTTTTTTAGAGTCATAAAATCGTCAAATTAGTCTTCTCACCCAGGGCTGGGCAAGAGGAACTGTCAGACTTGTATTGACTTAAATCCACGGCGTCCTTCAATAGCCCTTTACGTTCCGGGGTCACGGTAGCTCGTAAGTCCTACGACCCCGGCTGGCTTTGGGTCTCTAAGGGGTTTGACCCCCGTCATTGTACTGATGCTCTTTGAGGCGCGCGTGGAACACAACGTTGACGTCGACCCGGGCATAGTCCATGATCGGACAGCGAGTCGCCCGTTACTCGTCGCCCGAATGCCCACGCCTGTTGGCCAGAGATCGTCCTGCGACGTCCGTCACCATGGGCGCCTACCACGGCGGCTGGGTGTGGGTCGTGAGGTGAACGCTGTCCTCTTCCTCACGCGTCCCGCCTCCTCCTTCGCTGGCATGACTGTTTTGCAAAAGGAGGCGACCGGTTTCCACTCTATTTCACGTCAACCAATGCCAAGCGCGAGAGGTCGCCGCCTATCACCGTTGTGAGGACATGTGCGATGCTCTGCCCAAGCGGGGCAATTTTGCACCGTATGCTCTACCGTGTGCTCTGGACGATCCTTGTAGTGGTGACACCCACGCGTTTCTTCCTTCCCCATCCGACACAGGTACCTCCCAAAACTTCCGTGTCCAGTGAGGATCTGCGTCAGGTGGTTGGTCAGGACGCCGTGACACCTTCCAGCATTCCTCAAAGAGAGGTCTTACCGCCGCGATTGAGGCGTGCCCGAACCTCGGTTTCGATAGCCGCTCCCTCCATACCGCCCCCTTTTTTTTATCGTGGCAAAATCATCAAATGAATCCTCCCGCCCAGGGCGGGACAGGAGGGACTGTCAGACTTGTACTGACTAAAATCCACGGTGTTCCTTCAATAGCCCTTTATGTACCAGGGTGACGGTTATCGAGTGAGACAGTACCGCGACCCCGGCAGGCTCTGGCCCTCTTAGGGGGCCCCGATCAGATTGCTGACAGCTCTTTGAGGCGCGCGTGGAACACAACGCGCCGTCGACCCGGGCATGGGTCCATGATCGGACGGCGAGTCACCCATTACTCGCCGCCCGCATGCCCGCGCCTACGGTGGCCGGAGATCGTCTTGCGACGTCCGTTACCGTGGGCGTCTCCCGCGGCTGCTGCGTCGTGAGGTGGACGCTGTCCTCTCCCTCACGCGTTCCGCGTCCTCCTTTGCTAGCATTACTGCTTCGCAGAAGAAGGCGACCGCTTCCCATTCCGTCTCGCCCCGCAGCATGGCCTCGACCAGTGCCTATCGCCGCTGTGAGGACACGGCGGTGCTATGCTCAAGCGGGGCAGTCCTGCACCGTATGTTCTACCGTGTCCTCCGGGCGATCCTCGCAGTAGTGACACCCAGGCGTTTCTTCGTTCCCCATTCGATACAGGATCCATACCGCGCCCTGAGATGGCGCCGGAGCTCTTCCCGCCGCCCCTCGACTTGTCTATGCAGCGGGGATTGGCCAGTGCTTCTTTATAAATACATGCCGTCGGACGGCAAGCCACCCATTACTCCCCGTGCGTAAGCGGCTGGAATATGACCCACTATTTCCGACGCCCTGGGCGTCTTCAGCGGTGGCTCGGGTGAGAGGTAGAGGGTGCACGTTCCCTCACGCGCAATTATGATATGCTCAGTATTGCCCAGGCAGTAATAATTTTGTTGTGGCATTATTTTGAAACTATGATATCTCCTAAGATATTCATTGAAATCAAACGATGACAAGGGCAATTTTGTTCAAAATTAAATGCTTGTGATGATTAATGTATTTATTTTGATAAGGATTAATATCATATTAATGAAAATACCTTCGCAAATAATGCATTACTTTAAAACAAATTTGATTTCCATAAAAAGGTTATAGTGACTTAATCTTAAAAGATAGATAAATGCTCTCGCGGACTTTATTTTAGAACTTTTTATGGGGAATAATTCCGTAGTACATAATTTTTGCGTATCTTTAACCGTTTACGCAGCGTACGCAACGAAAGCTCTCGAAAAGGAATACATTTTCCCGATTTGGAAACATTTCTCATTGCTGCTCCGCTCCTTTTGGTGATAGCGTGATGTTATATAGCCTATAACCTTCCTCGATAAATGGACTATCCAACACAAAAAGAATTTTTCAATTCCAACCAGTCGTTCCTGAGATTAGCGAAAACAAACAAACAAACAAACAAACAAACAAACAAACAAACTCTTCAGCTTTATAATATTAGTATAGATTACTTTAAACCAGTGGTTCTAAACCTTTTTGGTTGACGTTTATGAAACTGGTACATAATGTGGGGTATTATACACGAGTGTGAGTTTAAAAAAAGAGCGAAGCGAGTTTTTAAAAGTATCACACGAGTGTATAATACCTAGTTATGTACAGTTTCATACACTACTTTATCTACTCTCATTGAACACGAACATATCAAATAAAAGATAAAGATTGAGTTTATTTAGTGGTTATTGTAAGTGTTCATTTTTCAAAATTTCAATGAAGCGTTCTCTTCAAAGCGCGCGCAGCCACAGATAATAGTAGATTTTTGCATCGAGCACAAAGTAATTTTGCACTGAGTGCCTGCGAGGGCTCTAACCTAACAGGCACGAGGGCAATATAAATTACTTAGGGCGAGGTGCATAATCTGCTTTTCTTTCAACTACGAGTATTAACCTATAGGAATAGTAGATAAAAGAAACAAGGTTTTCTATAACACTGTCGGCTTCATTTAGAATGTTTTCCGGAGTTAATATTGTGTCGCTAGATGATTCCATTTTAATTCGAAGCCGAAGCACTCAAAATTAGATAGTATCACACTTTATCGTTTCCAAAAAAATATTGTCAAGCAAAATTAACAAAGTTCCCGCCAAATCACTTTTTTTTCTTTCATTTTTAAATCTGAGTGAGCAGCAATCATTTTTTAAATTTGGAACAAGTAGGATAGCACAAATTAACATGAAAACACAAACAACATCAACTAACTTTGACAATGTCAATGACAGTTCTGATGACAGATGATTTTTTCTACGGGAGGTTTTTTTTGGGTTGCCATGTACAGACGCCAGCACATCAAGCTACCACAACCTGTCAGATTTCTTTAATAGAATTTCAACCTTATCACAAAAGTAGAAGGCTAATGTTTGATTGGTAAAATCTGACACGAGTCGGGTAGGTTGACCTGCTGGCGTCTATACATATAAAAAATGTTATTATTTTAAACATTCAATAGTTTATTATTACTTTTCTTTTAAATGGAGGGGTCTAAAAATATTATTTCAATGGATTCAAGTTCAGTATTTTTATCGTTTTTATATTAGTGCAGTTTGATGCTGGTTAGATTTTTATCGGAATAAAAAACCAACGTCCATATAAAAAGAGGACAACTCCTTTGGAACAAGTAGGAGAGAAACGAATAATACGTACGTAAAAAAAAAAGTATTGATATCGGCTGGCTGAATAGAGCTAATCCATTGAGATTGGCACCTTATTGGTGTGATTAAAAAAAACTGTGCAATAATGCATACATTTTTATTGCTCTAGAGCATTAAAGACTCGCTTTGTACTGAGTTTTAATTGTGATTGTGATGAAATTAAAGCATAGTTGGAAGAAAATATATAATTATTTAAGTACCTATGCAATCCTACGAGTATTTGGGATAGATCGCCAAATGAGTTCCCTGCTCACCCTGAGCGAGAGCGACTACGATGGCCGGAAAACGCCTCGCAATCCTTTGAGACCCTGGGTCTCCCACGGCAGTTGGGGTGTGAGGAGGAGAATTGCCTCTCACCCACTTATTTCACCTCCTTTGCTCACGTTTGCCCCTTCGTACACTAGGCGAGGCATGTGTCCGATACCTTACGACTTAGGCATCCATTGACGCGTGACTGTGTACGAACCTCTATTTGGTCCCATAAAATTTTCATTTAGTTTGGTTCAGCAGTTTTTATTGTTAGCTCATTGTGTACAAACATGGGCGATGTTATTACCGGTGCTACGGACTACAAAATTCTAGTGCAGGGATTTTGCGAAATTCTATACCTGTTTTTACCCGACTGCGCCAGGAGGGTTATTTAAGTGCTGAAATCATCATACGAGTCCTTCCACCCAGCGCAGGACGGGAGGGCCTTTCAGACTTAGACTGGATAAAATCCACGGTGTCCTTCAATAGCCCTTAACGTTCCGGAGCCACGATTTCACCTGATAAAAAAGTTCTGCGATCCAAATTCTATCCATAAAGGGATGTTTTAGGGTTGATAGTTTGCATGAAACTTCGTTATTACATGTTCTAGAAGTCTCAAATTGTGCATAGAGACTTTTTACAATAAAGATTCTCACTGTGATGCTTTTGCGATATTGTTTGTTTTTGGTCTTGATAGTAGGTACTCGTAACTGTTAGAGGTCTCATTTTGCATGGGGATTATTTTGTGACAAAAATTCTAAAAACATATTTTTGGCTTCGGTATCGATTGTAGATCACACCCCAAGTATTCTTTAAAAAAATATTCAATGTACAGTTTTGACTTTTTTTTACTCGGGCTCTTGGAATTGGGTATCAGACTTTTCAGATCTTCAATTTTGACGACCCCGTTGTCGCTGGCATAAACAACAGGATCCGCGTACGAAGTCGCGGGCAGAAGCTAGTAGATTATACAATATTAAGAAATTGAATCGATACGATGCAAACACAATCCAATCTTCTGCAGCTTCCTCAATAATTATGCGAATAAGTTTATCCCTATTGTTGTGGAGCAGGACCAGCATTATTTTACTTTGTGCGGTTTGATAAAAATAAGGCTAATGCCTTAAATGAAGGCTCTTTACTTGTTATTAAGTACATACTTTCATTGAAGAACCAGATACCGCGATCTCATTTGGCGCCCTAATTTTTTTCCAACTACAGTTTTTAAGCAAGGGCTTATAACTCCCGGGGTCGCTGGACTTACCGAATTACCTTGACCCTGGAACGTAAAGGGCTATTAAAGAACACCGTGGATTTTAGTCAGTACGAGTCTGACAGTCCTGTCCCGCCCTGCCCTGGGTGGGAGGACTCATTTGAAGATTTTACCGCGATAAAATAAGGGCTTATAACTCTACCGCTACATACTCGTATCCGTTTCATCTTTGTGTAAAAAAACCTTGTAAAGCAGTACCTATTATTTTCTAAGCTCTCGATCCAGATAGCTAAGCTAAGCTCTCGACAAAACTAATTAGATGGGTTTATTATCTCATAGAACAAAGATTTTCTTCTACTTTATGAAATTAATAATCCCTTTGACAAACCGTATCTATTCTGTGTGCGCTATTTTTTTTTTTTTTTTTGGCTTGGTAAAATCATCAAATGAGTCCTCCAACCCCGGGCAGGGCGGGAGGGACTGTCAGACTTCTACTGACTAAAATCCACGGTGTCCTTCATAGCCTGTTATGTTCCGGGGTTACGGTAAGGGAATAATCCCGCGACCCCGGCAGGCTTTGGCCCTCTGAGAGGGGGGCCCCGTCATTATGCTGACTCTCTTCGAGGCGCGCGTGGGACACAACGCGCCGTCGACCCGGGCATGGTCCTTGGTCGGGCAGCGAGTTGCCCTTTACTCGCTGCCCGCATGCCCGCGCCTACGGTGGCCGGAGATCATCAAGCGACGTCCGTCGCCGTGGGCGCCTACCACTGCGGCTGGGGCGGAGGGAGGACGCTGTCCTCTCTCGCTCGCGGCCCGCCTCCTCCTTCACGAGCATTACTGCCTCGCAGAAGGAGCTGACCGCTTCCCACTCCGTCTCGCCCCGCAGCATGGCCGCAACCAATGCCGGGCGCGAGAGGTCTCCGCCTATCGCAGCCGTGAGGACACGTCGGTGCCCCGCCCAAGCTGGGCAGTCTTGCACCGTATGCTCCACCGTGTCCTCCGGGCGATCTTCGCAGTGGTGACACCCAGGCGTCTCCTCCTTTCGCATCAGACACAGGTACCTCCCGAAACTTCCGTGTCCGGTGAGGACCTGCGTCAAGCGGTAGGTCAGGACGCCATAACTTCTCTCCAGCCACTCCTCAAAGGGGGGTCTTACCGCCGCAATTGCGGCGTGCCCGGCCTTCGGTCGCGACAGTCGTTCCTTCCATACTGCCCTGAGATCGCGCCGGAGCTCTTCCCGCCGCGCCTCGACTTCTCGAGGCAGCGGGGTCACGCCCCGGCGCTGCGCCTCCACGCGCCACTCATAGACGCGCTGGAGGGCAGTCGCCTCCAGATCCCAGGGCAGCAATCCGGCAAGCAGGTTGGCCGATTCGCCGGCAATCGTGCGGTATCCCCGGATCATTCGGATAGCCATGACCCTCTGGCATGCGACCAGCTTCTGTGGTCGCGTCCGGATGCTCAGGGCCCACACAGGGGCCCCGTAGAGGGCCATGGACCGCACGACACCAGCGTACAGCCTACGGCAGGAAGCGTTTGGCCCGCTGAGATTGGGCAGGAGTCGCCTGAGGGCGGCTGCTGCACGGTTCAGCTTTGGGGCCAAACTCAGGAAATGCTCCCTGAAGTTCCACCGGCTGTCGAGGACGAGTCCCAGGTACTTCATCGTCCTCTTGACGCCGATTGGAACTCCTTCCACCGCAATGCTGTAACTCGACTGTGGCGCGTTACGGCTGCCATGAAAACACATGGCCTCCGTCTTGTGCAGCGCCACGTCGAGTCCCAACCGCCGGATCCTATGGACGACTGTCGCGACCGCTTCCGTCGCCACGTCGGCCGCCGCCTGGTGCGACTCTCCCTGTGCAAGGACGAGCGTGTCGTCAGCGTAACAAATTACGCTGACGCCGTCAGGGAGGTCGCTGCGCAGCACCCAGTCGTATCCGATGTTCCACAAGGGCGGTCCCAGGACCGAACCCTGTGGAACACCGCACGACATCTCTCGCCGGTTCCACTCTCCCCGGTGACCGGGGTAGATGACGGCTCTGTCCGTCAGGTAGTCCTCGACTATTCGGCGGAGGTAGGTCGGCACCCGGTGATACCGGAGTGCCTCCCTGATGCAACTCCAGGGCAGGGTGTTGAAGGCATTGGTGATGTCCAGAGACACCGCCAAGACGACTCTGCCCCGGGCTACTGCATCCCCCGTCGTGAGGGCTCTCACGCGCATGATTGCGTCCACCGTCGAGCGCCCCCTGCGGAAGCCGAACTGGCTCTCCGACAGGTTCGGGCCCACTCGATTCAGGTGCCCGGCGAGGCGGTCTGCAATGACTCTCTCAAAGAGCTTGCCCACCTCGTCGAGCAGCACGATGGGCCGGAATGCGGACGGAGAGTCCGCAGGGCGCCCGGACTTCTGGATCAGGACCAGTTTCCCCGTCTTCCAACGAAGCGGGAACCGGCCCCTCTCCAGGCACGCGCTTAAGAGCCCCCCTAGTCGAGGCCCGAGAGTCCCGAAGGCCAGGACCCAGGCTTTTCCTGGCAGGCCGTCGGGTCCTGGGGCGGTATTTTTGGCTTTGAGCCGTTGTACCGCCACTCTCAGGTCTACCTCGGTCACCTCTGGAATCTGTGTGCGCTTTGAGAGATTTATTTTTAATCTTTTAGAATAAATATTTTAAGTAAAATAAATATTCACTTCTTCAGCTAGGTAATCGCTTTGAAACTGAAAATATTAAATTATTAGAAAAACATTGTTGTCAGTTTTAATGTTCATTCATTGATTTGGTAATATAATGCGGAGGTTTGATTGCTGTTTTCCGGTTATTAGATTCATAAAAAGAAATCGCAGACTTGAGTATTTAAAATTATTTTCAGCTTGATACCTCCTCCATGCGTTCTAGAATAAAATAAATGGAATGACGTATAACAAAGCGATCCTATTTTTGTAATTATTTTTGTAAAGCGG
The DNA here is from genome assembly GCA_954870645.1 of Agrotis clavis. Taxonomy (NCBI): domain Eukaryota; kingdom Metazoa; phylum Arthropoda; class Insecta; order Lepidoptera; family Noctuidae; genus Agrotis; species Agrotis clavis. The sequence goes on from OX940917.1 coordinate 3,365,135, forward strand.
AACAAAAAAAAAAAAAAAACACAGCGCCTATGCACACCACGTTTTTTAAACGCACTGTCAGCCGTTTTAAAACAGAGCAGTTTGTTTTCGTTGCGTTTAAAAAACGTGGTTTGCATAGGCTCTCACTTAGATAAATTCTGAAAGATCTTAATTGTTTGTTGCTGCAACTTTAAGACTAGAAAAAAAAAAAAAGACTCACAAACGTCTGTGATAAGTTTTTTCTTTAATAATGTTAATACGAGTATTTTCAGCCTTCCCAGATTCAAGGCTTTGCTAAAAAACAGCGAGCTCAGCAAAAGAAAAAGCGAAAGACAGTAGTTTTACATTTCAGTTGAATCGTGTTGATTTAAAGATTTGTTGAGAAGATTAAATGACAGCGATCAAATTTTGAATCACGTCCAGAACGAGCTTTATTAATAGCTTTAGGTATCTGAAGCCGAAAATTTGTGGCAGCTTTGAAACATATTAAGGTATACGAAGGTTTTTAAGCTAATGCAGCGCACAATTAGTCTTGTATCGGGTATCCGTGCCGTGTATGCCTGATCGTCATTTTGTGTTAAGCCTGTCGCAAGAATGACCGGTGTCGTGTTAGCTGTAGATAAACTGTTGGGAAAGTGTAATCGTTTGGGATGAATGTACCATTTCGAACAAAAGAGCCGTTGAGGCCTTGGACAGAACACTTCGAAACATTCGCCATGATGATAGACCCATCGGCAATTACACGGTACTGTTCTCTGGAGAATTCTGGCAGGCGCTTCCTGTTGTAAGAAGAATTGATAAGTTCCGTATTTGGAGACCCGTCAAAGAAAATTCTTGGCTATCGTGAACGCTCCATACTCAAGAAATTACCAAACCGCTGCAATAAATGAAAACATATTACCCGAAATTGTTGGGAATGATGTGGTTTACACATCGTATTATAACTTCGTGAATCAGGGTGATGCCACCAACTACCCTGTCGAGTTTTTAAATTCATTAACATAAAAAAAAGTGAACTCATCAAGTCGGCATTCCCATATTGCTTCTAAGAAATCTAGCTAATGGAACGCGAGTAAGAGTTAATGCATTTACGCAGAAATTTAAGGGAAGCTAAAATTCTCACCGGGTGTGGCTCAAGGGAGAATGCATTGATACCGCGAATATCACTCATCCCCAACAATTTTCCGTTCAAACGCACACAATTCCCGGTAGCCGCCTTCTTCACGATGACTATAAATAAGTCCCAAGGACAGACCCTGAAGAAAGCTGATGTCGACCCAAGGTCCAACTGTTTTTCCAACGGCCAACTATATGTCACATGATCACGTGTCAGTAATGCTGACCATATTTTTACATTAGCACCAGAAGGAAAAACTACCCATGTCGTACAAGTATTGTGTCTAAAAGTTTGCGTTTTGAGTTTTTATCTATAACAAACTTTAAAGTGGGACATCAGGTACCCTCACTTTCTCAACAAATTAAAAAAGAGAATATTGTTATGGTGCCATAAAACCAAATAAGTACGCGGACGAAGTCGCGGGAAACAGCTAGTATTAATATATTTGCGTTTTTTATGTTATTTTCACGATTACTTGCAACACGTTGATTAATTTTTGATTTTATGTGCTGTACTTAATAAAATTGACCAATATTGTAGCCGCCTTGCTGCCATCTTTGTTTGTTAATATATTTGGGTCCTATCTGACGATGCTTCATTCATCATCATCATCATCTCAGCCATAGGACGTCCACTGCTGAACATAGGCCTCCCCTTTTGATCTCCACAGATACCGGTTGGAAGCGACCTGCATCCAGCGTCTTCCGGCGACCTTTATAAGGTCGTCTGTCCACCTTGCTGGTGGACGTCCTACGCTGCGCTTGCTAGTCCGTGGTCTCCACTCTAGTACTTTTCGACCCCATCGGCCATCTGCTCTGCGAGCAATATGGCCTGCCCATTGCCACTTCAGCTTGCTAATCCGGTGGGCTATATCGGTGACTTTAGTTCGTCTACGGATCTCCTCATTTCGGATTCGATCACGTAGAGAAACACCTAGCATAGCCCTCTCCATAGCTCGTTGAGCGACTTTGAGCTTTGAGATGAGGCCGATAGTGAAAGACCACGTTTCGGTGCCGTAACTCATCACTGGTAACACACATTGGTTGAAGACTTTCGTCTTGAGGCACTGAGGTATGTCGGACGAAAAGACATTGCGTAGTTTCCCGAACGCTGCCCAACCGAGTTGGATTCGGCGGTTGACCTCTTTCTCGAAGTTGGACCTACCTAACTGCACTACTTGTCCTAAGTAGATATATGAGTCAACAACTTCGAGTACCGAGTTTCCAACAGAGACTGGGGTGGGCACAACATTGGCATTTGACAATGCTTCATTGTCTATATTTAATGAAGGGTATTTGCCTAGCAGTGGGACTAAATAGGTTAAAAAAAAAAAAGGTTGCACTCCAGGAGTGCCGGTAGAAGTGAAAACTTTTTTGTTACTATGTTTTATTTTTAATTTGAATGACGTCTTACTCATTTTCGATCAGGGTCACGTGACCCTGACGGTCACGTGACCCTGACGGTCACGTGACCCTGACGCGAGTTTTAAATTTTTTACCCATTACAGAAAAAGTGTACAACGCCGCTAAAGAAGTTTTCACTTCAAAAATCGACAATTGGTACTTTCTTAAATTCCTTCTTATGTGGAATCTTGTTTCAGAAAGCAGGAAGAACAGAGAAGAATTACAAGATGCAGTCCACCATGACGCTGAAGCTGAAGGCTATTCAGACATCATTGACCTTCAACTTGGTAAGTGACAAAATAGTTTTAATAAAAATCAATTATTGAGGAAATTTTTCAGAACTGATATCGTCGATTTACATAAATACTCGTTTGAATTTTAAAAATATAATTATTTGTATTGCTCAGTTCCATGGATCTAATATAACAATCTGAATTGAGCACTTACTTAACGATAATTCAATAATTATGGTTTTCTAGAAACAGAATTTTTTACGAAAAATTTCGCCCTAGTTTAAATTCTTGTTCCAAAATATTGATTTTGGAACAAGAATTTTCCCGCTTTATCTAGGACGAAACTTTTCGTTATTTTTGCGACAAGACGCGTTTTAGAGATTTAAACAAAAAAGAAAGAAGTATGACAATGCAATCAATTTCAAGTCAACTGAACCAGTTTATGACGTAGAGGTGGTGTATATTGAAAAAAAAAACAAAAGTATACCTAATTACTCAAAAACGGTAAGGATTGGGATAGGCGTTCCTATAGTAAAATCAGTCATTAATAACGTCTTCTATTATAACTCCCCAAAGGATCCTTTGGGGAGTTATAATATTTTTTTTTCCAATATACACCACCTCTGCGTCATAAACTCGTTATTGGAAGAAAATTCAGAACGCTAAAATGATACTTTTTGATAGCTTATGAGCGACTCATTTCACTGAAACTAGTCAATTCTATAATTTACCCATGCCTTGAATAATAAATGGCTGTAAAGTTCACGTTTTGATTTGTTTTGAGTCTACTCTTGTCTTTCAAGTCAGGTTTCTCAAAATAATGTGGTAGGTTGAAACAAAAACACCATAAGCTTTTTAAAATGCAACTACAATACCCACTTTTAGTGAGTGGTAGGTAATATAACTAAAAATATGGATTGATACAGGACAAGGTGGTTTTGAAGCAAACTTGTTAATACACTTTCAACGGATTTCATTAGAACGAGGTTCTAAATTTGAATGATTTCATCCCAAATTATTATTATATACTAGATGAAAACCCGGCTTCGTTCGGGTGAAACGTGACTCATAACATAATACACATCAAGGTGCAAAATGTAGGTAGATATTTCTGTAGTCATCGGTTAGTACAGACCCTCGTTCTACTGTCATAGTATTATGTATTGATATAAGAGACTCACTTGGTATTTCTCCTGTGTCGTGGGTGCGTTTTCTTGTAAACATAAAACTCACATACACAAACACCCAGACCCGGAACAACTTGTAGGGTGTATTTAAATTCCCGTTCGTCCCTCTTGGGGGACGAAGTCGAGGGGACGAACGGGAATTTACAAAAATAATATTTAGTTTGTTCCCGATCGTCCCAATCCTAATTCAAGAGGGGACGACTGGGATTACGTTTTTCGATTAGTGCCATTCGTCCCACTAAAAAGATTTGTGCAGAAATATGTTCATTCGTTGTTGATAATTTACTGACCCCATTTATGTATTAAAATAATGAGTAAACTTTTGTAATCACTTACATAATGTAAAACGTAAAATCTTGCCACCATACACATAAGCAACTGTGACTACAAAAAATAGTGACTTATATTTCAAAAGGAAACAACCTGAATGGTAAAAAGTCTGTTTGTAGTGTTTAATTTTAATATAATACAGACTTTTTTATTATAAGCTCTATACACTGATTTTTTAATCATAATTTTTAGTTATAATATAAGGAGATTTTTATTCTTAATTAAAAAGGGGGGACCATCGGGAAAATAAATAACGAATTCCCGTTCGTCCCCATCGGGGGACGAAGTCGAGGGGACGAACGGGAATACACCACTTGTAGGCCTTACAATATTTGTTTCGAGCGGGATCGAACCCGCGACACGCTACTCAGCAGTCGAAAGCTCAGCCACTGCACCAATCGTGTCGTCCATTTTGATAACTTCATTATTTGTCAATTCTGTGCACTTGCCCAGATTGATGTAGATGGTCTGTGTAGATAGGTGGATGCGTACTTCTATCTTAGCGAGTTTTCTCCGTGGCTCGGAAAGCTTTGAAGCCGTTGGTCCTGGCTGTCATTTATACATTTTTGGCGTTCTTTTCCATACGAATCTACATTTGCGAATGGATCTGAATCTCATTTTCCATTAATTTTAATGTTCGACGTTGAATCGTGCCTCTTTAAATTGAAAGAAAGCATTTGGCTTTGAATTAAAAAAATATGTTTTTTCGCAGATGATGGCGGTTTTTTGGGATTGCTTCCAGTCAGCTGTGACAGTGCCAGTGATGAGAAACAGTTTTGTAAGCATCTCAATGCCGCCTACAGACTTAGCGACACTATTGACGACTGGACCGATCGACAGACTCAAAGAATTGGACCCAGTAAGTACCTATTACCATAGCCGGGCCACACTCACGAAATTTCTCGTTGATTTTCGGTACAACAGTCTTTCAATGTTCGTATAAACTTCCATTAACGGCATTTTTCGTTCGTGTGGCCCTAGTCTTACAACTCTAGGCTTCAGTTTTTCTTCGATAGAAATTTTCTGTCACTCACGGTTATGTTATGGATTAATTAATAATATTGTAGAATCATTGAAGGATTTAAGAAGTTTTTAACTCCAATTAATAAAAAAAATATAATCAAATTGTAGAATTAAATCTTGTGTAAATTAAATTGTGTAAAAAAAGAATAAAATCAAAATAATGGATTAAGCGAGATACAATAATTATTCTTGTAATGTTACTCATTTCAAAAGATGACATAATTAAAATACATTAGGTATTATAATAATTAACGGGAGACCCGTGTTTTGACATCTTATAAAAATCATGTCATTGATGGTAGTTCATTAGGACGACCAAATCTAAAGTATTAGTGGTATTATCTTAGCCGCAAATTCGCAACGGCGGGGCGTGCAGCGGGGCGTTGTTTCGAGCGTGCACGCAGGGTGTCGAGTCTGCTAATTATTAGTCAGAATGGCGCCACAATGGCGTTTCAATTGTAGTGCTTATTCGAACCATTTTTTACTGCTGAGTAAAAAATGGTTCGAAAATTGAAACGCCATTGTGGCGCCATTCTGAAAAACAATTAGCATACTCGACACCCTGGTCTACTGAACGTATGGATGTCTATCTAGGTGTCTTCATAGCAGCGTTTAGAGCGTGTTGTTGAGCGGCGTGATCAGTGTTTTAGGCGTTTTAACCCTACAGTGCATTCTGTACCATATCTGGGACAATCAAAATAATTAAATCTACTGTTTATTTAGAGACACCTAGCGTCATTAATCGACCGACGGAATAATCTTTACACACTTAGCAACGGTTTAGTAATGGCAAGTGTCACCAGATATTGTTAGGTATCGATTGATATTGTGAATTGTACACAATTTGTAAGATCGGCGCAAACTCGTGGTTTACGTAAATAGAAAATTCTTAAAAAAATAGTTTTTTGAATATTTGGAAGCGTAAAAAATAGATTTACATTGGAAATACTCTATATTAAATGGAGGTAAGTAATTTTTTTATTATTACTGTTTTTGTTTTAGTAATATCAATTTATTTAAATGTTCCAGATAAGGTACACCATGCATTAGTTCACCTCTAACATTCTGTTTCGGTTGAATTTTATTACAGATTATGGCGAAGAAGGTATTGTCTGACGAGTTGATGGAGCAGTATTTAGATATACCGTCTAGGAATGAAGACGGTCAAGACTTTTCAAATGCAGAAAGTGATGATGACATGGCGAGAATCATCAAAGAAAATTTGCACCAAATGAATGAAGATAGTGTCTCTGAAAATTATATTGAGCCTACCAGGTTTGCAGCATTTTCTTGTACTAATTGTGGTATTACCCTCGCCGAATGAAGAATGAATCAATGAAGAATCAGCAAATCTTCAAGCCAGCATTTTAGGGTCAAGTACTTCATCACGCCACAATAGAAGTTCTTCCACTATGCCAGTTAGAAGAATTCGAATTTCTAATAATGTTAATGAAAGAAAGAAAGTAAATTTCATTTGGAAAACAAATGTTTAGAGTCTGATCATCCCCAATTATCATCATAAAAGATCATCTCAAATATACTCGTAAATTTAGAGCCACCAATCACAAATTTGAATGCTCCATTGCAATATTTGTTTATGACAACCTAGAAGTTGAAGAAATGCATGAATTCTGCATCCAAAATGACCCATTTAAGACCGTCTTTATATCACCACATACGAATTAAAAAAGTTTTTAGGTTCCCGGAGTAATGCTCATGAGCATTACTCCAGGATCCCTGCGGGATCGACTCAGGAATGAGGAGATTCGTAGACAAACCAAAGTTACCGACAAAACCAACGAATAAGCATGTTGCAATGGCAGTGGGCAAGCCATATAGCACGAAGAACTGATGGCCGATGGAGCCGTAAGGTTCTCTAATGGAGACCACGCACCGGCGCAGCGTAGCGTAGGACGTCCACCCACAAGGAGGACAGACGATCTTATGAAGGCCACAGGATCACGCTGGATGCAAGCCGCTTCGAACTGGTCCTACTAGTCTAAAGGGGAGGCCTATGTTCAGCAGTGGACGTCTTACAGCTGATATATAAATATGATGATGATGATGATTACTCCGGAATGAGAAGAGACAACCCTGTAAGTATTCACAGTGTAAAGCAAGAACATATTAGATATTTTGCGAAAAGTGCCGTGTTAATTTTTGTTTGAACAAAGATAATAATAGTTTAAATTAATTTCGTTCATAAATAGAGCTACTCTTAATAAAAAATTAAATATATAATTATGTTCATTGTTCCTAATTAAGAGCCAAATATTAGTGTTAATGCATACTGTACCACATATGGAACAGAATTGAAAAAATAAATATCTACAATATTAATGAATTCTAATTTTTATTATTATTTTTTATTATGTCTAGACACCATATAGGACCACATATATTTTTTTGACACGATTTAAAAAAATCATGCATTGTAGGGTTAAAGAGCGTCTACAAGTGATAATTATTTTGTTGAGTGTGTCCAGATTTGCTTACTACTGATACCTAGTACAACAAAAAAAGAATTACTTAAATCGGCCTTGTAGTTCCGGAGATATGCGAACACAAACATAATTTACTAAATCGGAGAGGAGTTGTACCTTCCATCATCAGCTCAGCTACATGAGATGATGATTTCCATACGCAAGGTACTTAAATTACTTCATAAAATTTGCGAAAAACTATGTGTGGGCCCATAAAATTTGAGGATTGCCCTCGATTTCTCCAGGATCCAATCATCAGATCCTAACATGATGACAATGGGACAACTTCAGAAGTATCTCCTTTCGAACAAAAAAATAATTTTGAAAATCGGTCCACAATAATTAGCGGGGTAATCGCGTAACAAACACACAAAAAAAAAACATACCGTAGAATTGATAACCTCCTTCTTTTTGAAGTCGGTTAAAAACATGTTTACATAGACTACAACTAGGTAAATAACAACAATTAGGTAAATAATAAACAAATAACACTAATTAGGAAAAAAAACAAACTAGTTACTACGACAACAAAGATAGTAAACAAGCTTTTCCGAGTATCCCATCATCGATTTTATTGTACGCAATGATCTCAGAGCAAAGAATACGTATCTGTTTCACATTTCTCGGTATGTACCACGTTTCGGTACCAAAGAGCCACTCAGTATAGTTACCGGTACACCGATACAGGTACAATACCCAGCATCCCGATTGCATTACGACAGATAAGTCCCGGATTCGCCCCCGAATTGTTTCGTATCGGAAATAAAGGGAAATACGAAGTTTATTTGCTTGTAAAGTGTACGTAATATACCATCGAGAAAAATGGAAAATGTTGGAAAACTTTACTTTCGGAAGTCGGTGACTTCTTTTTATTAATTTCATTGTCTTTTTTGCCACCGACTTCCGAAAGAAAAGTTTTGTAGGTTATTTTACCCTATTTTGTGGCTGTTTATGAAGGCGGTTACATTTTTTTAAAAAGTTTTTATTTTACTCTTTTTAGTTTAAATATTCAACCACAATTCTTGTCAAATACATCATTTTCTTACATCATGTGTACTAGAATTTTGTAATCCTTAGCACCGGTAATAACAACTCTTTCATTCATCCCCATCTCAAAAACTACTGAAAGGATTTTGATGAAACTTGCAGTATTCCTTATGTTGAACGATACTTAGTACAACAAAAAAAGAATTACTAAAATCAAACTTGTAGTTCCGGAGATATGCGAACACAAACATAATTTACTAAATCAGTCGATTCCGAGTCCTCTCCTTACTAGAGGAGTTGTACCTTCCATCATCAGCTCATCCACCTGAGATGATGATTTTCAGATGCAAATACTTGAACAGCTTTAGAAAATATATGAAAATGGTACTATGTGCCCATAAAATTTGAAGGTTGCCCTCGATTTCCCTGGAATCCCATCATCAGATCCTGACTTGATGATCATGAGACCACTTGGGAAGTAAACCCTTTCAAACAAAAGAAAAAATTTCCAAATCGGTCCAGGCGTCTTCGAGAAATCGGGGAACATACATAAAAATAAAAATAAAAAGATTCCGACGAATTGAGAACCTCCTCCTTTTTTTGAAGTCGGTTAAAAATGGTGTATTCATAATAAAATATGAAATGGGAAGATATTGACGTAAAACAATCGAACAAAGAAATTCTTTAGAAGAATTTGCTACATTATATTATGAAACGATTCGTTTTTTTTTAAATCATACAATTATGCTTTGATTACATACCAAATGGCATTGAAAGCTCAATCATCAAAAAAAATTGCGCGAAAAAATATCGTTCCTTTTCCGATTTTCCGATTACACCTTGCTCTTGAATGGAAGCCTCCTATTGGCAGCGAACTTGGACGCCCCGCTCGCACGCACGCTCTGATAGCGAAGACTCGTGCACGCTGGACGCCACGCTGCACGCTACAATGCACGCTGCAACGCTCCGCTGCACGCCCCGCCGCCGCCGTTGCGAATTTGCGGCCTTATATAATATAACCCTATTTGATTTTGAAAAAACAAGAATGCCAATAAAATAAAGCAGAATTATTTAGTATAAGGTACTATATTTTAAAACAATACATGATCTGGAATGCTCCTATACAGTCCAAACATGAAAATAAGTTCTCGGTGAAAAAGCGCACATTCCACGCTAATTTTCCGTTCCTGAAAGTTTAATCTCTGAAAGTTCAACATCCAACGGCACTCTTTTATACAGCTCATTTAGCTTTAACTGATGCTAGTACAGGCAAAACTATTCCTTAGAGTTGAGATTGTCTGTAGAACTTTATAAAAGGCTGTCATGCTTCAGGAATTTCCTTGTCCCTCTTGTGTAGGGAGTCTAAAATATTTTCTACTACCTAATAAGTCTAATAGTCTATTATGACTGAGTAGTCTAGTAAAAGGTTGAAATAAAACCTCTTCTTCCGTTTATTCACTGTGCTTTACTAACCAGCTTAATTGGATCTTACAAAGAAAGTAGTTCATTTATTAAAACAATTTCTTCGAAATATTCGAGCTTACTAGCTGTGCCCGCGACTTCGTTCGCGTGGATGTCGAAATTTAACAATGTATTTTTTAGAGCGAAGCGCTAAATTCTCGCCACGTTTTTCATACAAACCCTATAATTATTATTTTAGAATTTTCTTAGATTTTCAAGAATATTTGACGTGTTTGTAATAAACGCACTCTGTCGTTCAAAGGCAATACCATTCAATTGCTACTGGATTAGAGTAGTTTGTTTATCGATTTGAATTTTCGATATTGTTTAATGAATTAAATGAATGTTGGTTTGGTAAAAAAATTGGAACCTACTCTAAATCCTATTCCAGCGCGCGTGAACGTTAAAGCGAAAAAAAGAGTTAAAACTCCAAAACAAATAAAATAGATTTATTTGTCAAAGAAACATGTGCATAAGTACCTACAATGGACATACAAAGGATAATATACAAAGAAAAATAAAAAGGATTTGGGCTCAGCTTTGTATGTAGGTCAGATTTAGATTTTGAAAAGGTCGCTGGAACAATTTTATAAACTTGTCGGATATGATTTATTTTATCCTATAACATCTTTATTCCAGGCTTTGTAATTATTTCCAGATATGACTATTTTCCTAATGCCCGCTCCATCCCATCCCATCCCATCCCATCCCATCCCATCCCATCTACTCTACTCTACTCTACTCTACTCCACTCCAAACCACTCCACTCCACTCCACTCCACTCCACTCCACTCCACTCCACTCCACTCCACTCCACTCCACTCCACTCCACACCATTCTTGTTTATGATTTATTATTTGAATATGTAGTTTTTCTATTCGAAGCAAGTTCATGCAAGTTCACACCGAAACGCGGAGTTCATAGCAGAAACTGGTTTCGGTGTGAACTGACCGTAATTTTACTTCTGGAACACTTTAAATTCAAATATCTTTTGATAGACTGAACCAATTTCAATGAAACAAAAACTAAATGTTACTTCAAGTACTTTCGTACATTTTACGTGATGTCTTTAAGTCTGTTTGTATGTTTATTTGTGCGGGACAAATAAACATACAAACAGACTTAAAGACGAAAGACAAAAATTCTAAAAATGCTAGAAATGGGTTCTATTGGTTGTCCTTTAACACCCTGGCTATATTTCTTGAGTTTTTTTTAATGTACAATAATAATATTTCTACAGTTTTATTATAAATATTTGTGTATAGATGTATAGATATTAGATGAACTTTAGAAAATATTCTAACTCAATGTGTTACGCAATAATAGACCATAATAATACACACATCAAAAGTGTCTAGGGATCAAGCATTTTTATGCGGATTTCTTGAGATTGAGATGTGGCTTTGTAATAAATTTATGATTTTATAAATTTATATGGATCCTTTTTGGTGCATTTCATAATTTGAATCAGGAACTGTAAATCAAATTCGAGTAAAAGATGAAAATCAGCTGTCAATATTTTCCCTATAAAAACATACAACGCATTGAAGACATTATTAGTGCTACTGTTTCCCTACTACTGATTAAAACCAACGTTATTATGGAGCGGCGACGTCATTTAAGCAGGGAAGAAATGCTCAGAGCCGTGGGAATGATAGAAGCTGGTTCCCGGCAACGTACTGTGGCTTTAGCTCTGAATACAAGTCAGAGTGTTATCAGTCGACTTTGGACACGTTACCGAAGCACTGGTACCGTGGCTGAGCGCCATGGTAGGACGGTATCGCTGCACCACACGGAGACAAGACCGATACATTCAAATCTTAACTCGAAGAGCTCCAACAATAACCGCCATGATGTTAGCCGTGAGGCTTCATCACTCTTCAGGGAACTTAATTAGCGACCAAACAGACAGAAACCGCTTGCATGAAGTGAACCTTCATTCCCGAAGACCGCTACGGGTACCACCTATAGCAATGCACAATCGTAGGATAAAGGATTCGATATCAATGGGCTCTTGAACACAGAAATTGGGCAGAAGAACAATGGCGTTTCGTGTGCTTTTCTGATGAGTCTCGTTTTGGTATGAGACCGGATACAAGACGTATACGACACTGGAGAACCCCTTGACGCCAACAGCGATTAAAATCCTGCCAGGAAGTCCATCCTTATAGTGGTGGAACCATCATGGTATGGGCGGGTATTTGGATCGGCGGAAGAACTGAGTTGATTTGGATCAGAGGCAACCTCAACGCTCAAATTTATGCTGAGACGATTGTATCAGACGTCATCGTTCCTCTACAAGTGCAAATCGGTCCCTTATTTCAGTTAATGCATGATAATGCACGACCGCACACCGCAAGAGTTGTAAGACAGACTCTCGCCGCAGCTAACATCAATGTCCTGCCCTGGCCTGCTCAGTCGCCAGACTTGAACCCGATTGAGCATGCATGGGATATGCTACAGAGAAGAGCTCTGCCGAATATGGAGGGTATCCAGTCGCAAGAAGACCTTTTTTTGTTGTTGCAACGAACATGGGCGGCCATTCCACAGCGTGATTTGGATGAACTCATTTTGAGTATGCCAAACCGATGTTCTTGTGTTGTTAGTGTTCGCGGTAGAAACACGGATTATTAATTGTTTAAGTTACCCAATAAAATTTTAAAGAAAACTGTTATTTCAGTCTTTTTTTCGAACTTTAATGTTAGTGGTTCAAATGTCAAAAATCCCTTTATTAGGAAAATGGCAAATTTCTTTATGAATGCAAAGGTGACTTGGTTTATCGTTACTGAGACAAACGATAACACTTTATTTGATGAATCCTTAAAGAACATTTTAATTAATATCAATCAGGAGAAAAGTTATTGCAAAAATATATGTTGATCCCTAGACACTTTTGATGTGTGTATCTACGTAGTTCAGTATTTTTGTAGATAATGTAAGGTTGGAATTAATCAAACTCTGAGGCCGTGTGCGCTCACTGAGACCCTGACACGAATTCTATGTGTTTGACCTTACTTCGTACTTGATGTATGTTACATACGTCGTACATACAGTATGTACGATGCTATTTGTAAGAAAAATGAAGAAGCACCTCTTGTGTACGAACCAGTAACTATTTTATCGAACGAACTTCACAAAACGTGAAAACTTGTGCTAGGGCCTCCGCTAAGCCTGCCGGTGTCGTGGGACTAAACAGGTACCGTGAACCCGGAACGTAGAGGGCTATTGAAGGACACCGTTTGATTTTAGTCAGTACAAGTCTGACAGTCCCTCCTGCCGTGCCCTGGGTGGGAGGACTCATTTGATGATTTTACTACGATAAAAAAGGGTCTCCGCTTATTCCTACACCTAGCACAAGAGGTAAATGGTTCGATAATAATTTCTTTTAAATAATTATTTGGATAAACAGGGTGATTTTTTAGTCACCGTCCAAATAATATATTAATCTTTGGCGAAAAACATTGAATACGTGTTTTTCCTTTTTGTATCACTCAATACAAAATATCGAGATATCACGTCTCAATGTTATCTATAAAAAGTTGATGAATCTGGACACCGCGCTGTGATGTGTCGCTCAGTTGTAGCGGGGCGGGGCGGGGGGTAAGCGGGGTGCGCTCTGCCCGTTTCTCTCTTAGTGACCATGCAGAGTGAATAATTCTTATGAGAAAATGATTTAATATGAAAATTTGACGTATCGTTTTTAAGGTTCCGTAGTCAACAAGGAACCCTTATAGTTCCGCCATGTCCGTCCGTCCGTCCGTCCGTCCGTCTGTCGTCCGCAGCTTAGCTCAGAGACGCCCAGTACTAGAAAGCTGTAATTTGGTGTAAATATACGAATTTGTTGCGCCGAAAAAGTGGTAAAATAAAATCTCCTAAAATATTTTTTTTAAGGTACGAGTACCTCCTGTACACGTAAATTGGGGATGTTTTTTTTTTCTCGCGTACCCCTTATTGTGGGGTATCATTAAATAGGCCTTTAAAAAATATTGATAGTTTCAATTAACAATTTTTTGATAAAAAGATTCGTTTGTGAAATATTAAGCTTTAAAGTGCCAATTTTTGCTCGACTCTAGTGTCCCCCCCCTCTACCAGCAATACTGTTATGTTTGGGGGTGTGAAAAACTTCACAATAGTAGTATATATAACGAAGTTTTAAAGAAAATTATCATGACTAAGTAGGCTTTACAAGTTTACGAGTAATAGGTCGACCAACTTATAAAACGTACTTGGATAATATATTTTCCTAAACAAAATGTATCGGAAAACATGTTCTTCAACTGCAAATGTAAGTTTGTCAACTTTATTTTAACAGCTTTATTAGGTGGGTATATTTTGGGGATAGGTAGGTTTTCATTGTCAACTATTTTTAACTAACTTCAAAAAAAGGAGGAGGTTCTCAATTCGTCGTAATCTTTTTTTTAATGTACTTTCCCCGATTTCTCAAAGACGCCTGGACCGATTTTGAAAATTCTTCTTTTGATTGAAAGAGTACACCTTCCAATTAGTCCCATGATCATGAAGTTAGGATCTGATGATGGAATCCTGGAGAAATCGTGGGAACTCTTTAAATTTTAAATCATTCTTGAAGCGATTTGATAACAACTCAATCCCGTCGAGTTTCGGCTCGTTAGAGTCGTCTTTATTACATAGACATTGATGCTGGATGATGTCCATGGTCTGATGATAGAGCTGGAAGGTAATCATGAGTTTTTTCTTATACAACTACTCAATCCTACTGAGCGTAGGGTCATTTCAGTCATTTGATTCGTCTTTATATGGGCTTTTGTACTGGATGTTTTCCAGGCTCTTATGATGGAGCTGGAATATATGTAGCCATGGGATCTTTGTAATACAATAACGCAATTCCATCGAGTTTGGGCTTATTTGATTCGTCTTTACATAGACTTTGGTGCTGGTTAGACGTTATGAGTTGGCTACTGAATCACTTAGGTGCCTAAAAAATGTTAATGTACGTAGGTAAATTAAATTAAAATTAAATTCAGCGAATCAGTTTAGTTAGTTTGCATAAGTATTTTGATGGGCAACTACGGAACCCTACACTGTGCGTGACCCGACACGCACTTGGCCGGTTTTTTTTTTAAAAAACGGGGTTAGTGATTGATACCTAATAACTTTTTTTTTTTTAGGTTGTAAAGTCATCAAATGAGTCCTCCCGCCCTGGGTGGGGCGGAAGGGACTGTCAGACTCTTACTGACTAAAATCCACCCGTGTTCCTTCCTATGCCCTTTACGTTCCGGGGCCACGGTATCCTGGGTTAAGAAAAAACCCGCGACCCCAGCAGGCATTTGGCGGGAAACACGACGCGCCACCGACCCGGGCTTGGTCCTTGGTCGGACGGCGAGCTACCCATTACTCACCGTCCGCAAGCCCGCTCCGCCGCTGTGCCCTCTGCTAATCAGAGGGACACGCGTTGGAGCGTCCACACGACAGGCTATTCGCATACGGGCAAAGAGACCCCTTAGGCACACAGTGCCTAAGGAAGAGTTTTTGCCCGCATCCCAGGGTGCACCGGCCCGAAAAACTGGTCTTCGCCCCGGGCGTATCCGAGAGGGAACTCCAGTCCACGGGCGCACGTAGAGGTTTCCTGTCATAGCACCCCATACCTAATGCCTAGAAAAATTTTGGACGGTGGTAAAAAGTCAACCTGTATATAATATTATCTATACATATAATAAATTTGTAGAAAAGAAGTGTCTGTACAATGGAAATATACAAAAAAAAAGTAGCAGGGTTTGTTATTTTATCGATGCCGAACCTGAAAATGTAGTTAAAATTTTTTTTGTCTGTTTGTCTGTTTGTCTGTGTGTTTGTGCACGCTAATCTTCGGAACTACTGGACGGATTTGAATGATTTTTTTTTGTTGTATAGGTATTAAGTCCGGTTAACATATAGGCTATAATTTATCTTGGAAACTTGAACACCTGATGCAGAACCGCAACAGACCTGCTTAACTATAAGAGATACAGAAATAGTGCCATAGCAAAAATTGTTCCACGTGATGAGCATTTTCTGCTGAGAGAATAAATTTGAAGATCCTGGACACCTGATGTGGAACACCAAGAGCCCAGCTACACTATGACATATACAGGAACGACGTCTTAGCAAGAGTTGTTCATCCTGATAAGCACTCTCTGTTGCTGTATAAAAATTTGAAGATCTGGAACACCTGATGTGGAACTCCAAGAGCCCAGCTACACTATAACATATAAGTGAATGACGTCTTAGCAAGAGTTATTTAGCCTGATGAGTACTCTCTGTCAACGTATAAAAATTTAAGATCTGGAACACCTGATGTGGAACTTCAAGAGCCCAGCTACACTGTAACATATACAGTAAAGACGTCTTAGCAAGAGTTGTTCAGCCTGATGAGCACTCTCTGTTGACGTATAAAAATTAAAGAACTGGAACACCTGATGTGGTACTCCAAGTGCCTAGCTACACTATAACATATACAGTAAAGACGTCTTAGCAAGAGTTGTTGAGCCTGAGCAACCTCTGTTGTCGTATAAAATTTGAAGATTTGGTAGGTATAGGAATGCTGTCTTAGCAAGAGTTGTCCAGCCTAATGAGCACTTTCTGTTGACGTATGAAAATTGAGATCTGGAACACCTGGTGTGGAACTCCAAGAGCCTAGATACTCTATAACATATACAGTAAAGACGTCTTAGCAAGAGTTGTTGAGCCTGATGAGCAACCTCTATTGTCGTATAAAAATTGGAGTTCTAGTACATCTGATGTGGAACTTCCAACAGCCCAGCTACTTTATAACATATATAGGAATGACGTCTTAGCAAGAGTTGTCCAGCCTAATGAGCACTCACTGTTGACGTATGAAAATTGAGATCTGGAACACCTGATGTGGAACTCCAAGACCCCAGCTACACTATAACATTATAGGAATGACGTCTTGGCAAGAGTTGTTCAGCCTGGCTCTTAGAATTCGACGTTTCAGATCTTCGATTTTGACGACCCCGTCGTCGCCGGCATAAGCAACAGGATCCGCGTACGAAGTCGCGGGCAGAAGCTAGTATTGTATAATAGTAGATTTTACAACAAGTGCACAAAACAAACCATTTTTATCTGAGAATTTTAGCAACCCGAGCCGAAGGCGAGGGCTGATAGTAATGTCGAGGATAAAAATGGTTTTGTGGACGAGTTTTATACTCTGCTTTTTACTTCGATTGCGAGGAAATAAAACAGTAGTATAACATAACATTTCTTTAATTAAAATTCAAAGTAAAATTAGAACAGTTTTGAATACTGAAGAAAATTGTTTAATTGTCAAAATTTTAATTCAATTTTTTTTTCAATTTTTCAAATTCAATTCTGGACATTTTTAACAATTTTAGCAAATTGAAGAAATAAATGCACGAAAAAAGAACAAGAACTGTTTCCCACCGCTTTATTTTTTTTTAAATCTTACGACATTGATATTAGGCTGCAGACCTATACAGCCTACTATTAAATTAATTTTGTAAAAATAATTTTCTTAAATCAACTAAACTACCGTACTTGAATTAAAATTTTAATATCTATTATATCTTAAACACACTTAAGGCAAATAAATTAAAGTAAATATTATAATAATAACAAATTCTATCTATGAACTTCTTATTGCATTTGGCTGTATGACTCATTTTCTTTGCCTTAATATAATACATTTATGAGTAGATACGTTAATGCCCTTGTGCACAAAATTCGATTTTGTGCAAAGAAGCACTTTCAGAGCAAGAGAAGCGAAAATTAAATATACCTAACGAATTGAAAATTGCTTACGATACGAGTGAATACAAAGGGTGGGAGCTCTTTGCGTAGAGGCTTACGTCCAGTAGAGTATGACATTATAGAACTCCAAGTTGGAAAAGTAATTTGGAAATGAATCTAAATACTTAACCGAAAATAGTCACAAGAGAGGACGGCATTTGAATAGTTATTTGCAAGGCTGCAAAGTTGATTTTTGGCGGTGGCTTTGTTTTTTTATATTTCGTTGTCTTTTTTGCCACCGACTTCCGAAAGAAAAGTTACTTTGTAGGTTATTTTAACCTTTTTTGTGGTTGTTTTTGAAGGCGGTTAATTTTTTTTTAAATAAGTTTTTTATTTTACTCTTTTTAGTTTAAATATTCAAACCAAATTCTTGTCAAATACATCATTTTCTTGCATGTGCACTAGAATTTTGTAATCCGTAGCACCGGTATAAACATTGCTCATGTACATTTTACAATGCGGATCTTTCAAAGGAAGGTGGGAGATCTTTCTGTCTACAGGGTTTAAAGGATTCTTTCATGAATAGCTAGGTTTCTTTGAGTCGTTATAGCATTCGATCCTAACATAAGCGTGTCGGTGGAAACTAAGCTCTCAGTGATCTTCTGCTTTGTTAGGAAAACATGCGTTATTTACGTAGGATAACTAGATACTCATATTCTCGTACTTCGATATTTCGGTTTTTCAAAGTCACTTTTGTTTACCTTACTAATATTATAAACGTGAAAGTTGTTTGGATGGATGGAATTTTGTTACTCTTTCATGCAAAAACTACAAAACGGATTTGGATAAAATTTGGTACACTGGGCTAAATCCTTTATCCAGTTTAAATTTATACTGACTAAATGTCAAACAGCCCGTTTAAGTACACCGAGAGGTGAAAAATTATACCAATTAAAATTTAATCTGCCCCGTTTACGGTCGTCCGCTGGTCTATGTTTTTACTGAAAGGAATAAATTTTTGCGACCTTTTTACCACGCAAAATTTTATCCTGCTGTCAGATTGACATTAAGTTTTGTTGTTTTGCTCGATTCTTGCCGTAAAAACGAATATTATTTTTATTTTAGAGAGTGAATATTATTTTTGGATTCTGGATTTATAATACACCGGCAAATTGATTGTTTGTGGAAGATTTAAACGCACCCCAGGGGTGCGTTCAAATCTTCCGGCGATATTTCGCCGGTAAAAAATTAAACTACTCGCTAGTTTAATTTTTTACCGGTTCGCTGAACGGAGTCATAAGTTTCTGTCAATGTTAGGTGTGAAATTCAATTGACAGCTCAGTTTATTGAACAAATAATCAATTTGCCGGTTTAATATAAATCCATAATCCACAAATAATATTTACTCTCTAAAATAAAAATAATTTTCGTTTTCACGGCGCGAATAGATCAAAACAACAAAACTTAATGTCAATCTGACAGCAGGATAAAATTTTACGAGGTAAAAAGGTCGCAAAAATTTATTCCATTTAGTAAAAACTTATACCAGCGGACGACCGTAAACGGGGCTGATTAATAAGAGAATTTTAAACTGGACAATTGATTTAAACGCACCCCTGGGCTGCGTTTAAATCCTTTATCCAGTTTAAATTTATACTGACTAAATGTCAAACACCCCGTTTAAGTACACCGCGAGGTGAAAAATTAAAGTGACTAAAATTTAATCTGCCCCGTTTGTCCGCTGGTATAGGTTTTCGTCTGAATGGGATAAATTTTAGCGACCATTTTACCTCGCAAAATTTTATCCTGCTGTCAAATTGACATTGAGTTTTGTTGTTTTGCTCCATTCGCGCCGTTAAAACTAATATTTTTATTTTAGAGAGTACTTAATTCATCGTCTCGGTGTATTATCTTTTGTGGTTTTTTTTTTTTTACGTGGCAAAATCATCAAATGAGTCCTCCAGCCCCGGGCAGGGCGGGAGGGACTGTCAGACTTCTACTGACTAAAATCCACGGTGTCCTTCAGTAGCCTGTTATGTTCCGGGGTCACGGTAAGGAAATAATCCCGCGACCCCGGCAGGCTTTGGCCCTCTGAGAGGGGGGCCCCGTCATTATGATGACGCTCTTTGAGGCGCGCGTGGGACACAACGCGCCGTCGACCCGGGCATGGTCCATGGTCGGGCAGCGAGTTGCCCTTTACTCGCTGCCCGCATGCCCACGCCTACGGTGGCCGGAGATCGTCTTGCGACGTCCGTCGCCGCGGGCGTGCACCACCGCGGGTGGGGCGGAGGGAGGACACTGTCCTCTCTCGCGCGCGGCCCGCCTCCTCCTTCGCGAGCATTACTGCTTCGCAGAAGGAGGCGACCGCCTCCCACTCCGTCTCGCCCCGCAGCATGGCCGCAACTAATGCCGGGCGCGAGAGGTCTCCGCCTATCGCAGCCGTGAGGACACGTCGGTGCTCCGCCCAAGCTGGGCAGTCCTGCACCGTATGCTCCACCGTGTCCTCCGGGCGATCTTCGCAGTGGTGACACCCAGGCGTTTCCTCCTTCCGCATTAGACACAGGTACCTCCCGAAGCATCCGTGCCCGGTGAGGACCTGCGTCAGGCGGAAAGTAAGGACGCTATGACTTCTCTCCAGCCACTCCTCAAAGAGGGGTCTTACCGCCGCAATTGCGGCGTGCCCGGCCGTCGGTCGCGACAGTCGTCCCCTCCATACTGCCTTGAGATCGCGCCGGAGCTCCTCCCGCCGCGCCTCGACTTCACGAGGCAGCGGGGTCACGCCCCGGCGCTGCGCCTCCACGCGCCACTCATAGACGCGCTGGAGGGCAGTCACCTCCAGATCCCAGGGCAGTAATCCGGCAAGAAGGTTGGCCGATTCGCCGGCAATCGTGCGGTATCCCCGGATCATCCGGATAGCCATGACCCTCTGGCATGCGACCAACTTTAGTGGTCGCGTCCGGATGCTCAGGGCCCACACAGGGGCCCCGTAGAGGGCCATGGACCGCACGACGCCGGCGTACAGCCTACGGCAGGAGACGTTTGGCCCGCTGAGATTGGGCAGGAGTCGCCTGAAGGCGGCTGCTGCCCGGTTCAGCTTTGGGGCCAAACACAGGAAATGCTCCCTGAAGTTCCACCGGCTGTCGAGGACGAGTCCCAGGGTGTCGAGTCTGCTAATTATTAGTCAGAATGGCGCCACAATGGCGTTTCAATTTTCGAACCATTTTTTACTCAGCAGTAAAAAATGGTTCGAATAAGCACTACAATTGAAACGCCATTGTGACGCCATTCTGACTAATAATTAGCAGACTCGACACCCAGGTACTTCATCGTCCTCAAGACGCCGACGCGAACTCCTCCCACCGTTATGCTGTAACCCGACTGTGGCATCTTTTGTGGTTTATGGATTTAATTAATATTACACCGGCAAATTGATTTTTCATGTTCCGGTCCATTTTTACTGTGTAATAATTTCGAGATCACAAGTTAAATCCTAACTTTACGAAGATTACAATAAAAATATTGGGACTGTTGAGTTGAATTGAATTGATAATTTTTTGATAAACAGAGCTGTCAATTGAATTTGACAGTTAACATTGACAGAAACCTATGATACCGTTCAGCGAACCGTCGCTAGTTTAATTTAATCCGGCGAAAATTTCGCCAGCTTACTTAAATGCACCCCAGATAGTTTATAACCTGTTATTAACACATAGGACAACTTTTATCCCGATTTTATCTTCCCTTGGCATAATTTTCGAGTTGTAGCGGGCGAAGATGCTGGCAACAGCTAGTACTTAGATAAAATTGGATGTCAGTAGATTTATCAATCCAATTACATTATAACAGCCATAAACACATTTTGTACGCTTATGTAATAGTTATTTATGCAACTGTTGTATAATCAGGGGTATTAAAACACGAATTTTGGTTTATCACACGAGGCGTAGCCGAGTGTGATAATAGTATCACATGAGTGTAAGCTAATTGTTATAAGTTCTTTTATAGAGGATTAATAGCATGATAGTAGATAAACACTTTTGACTGTATGGTTATTTTATTTTAGTTCAGGATAGGTTTTTACGAGTAGTCTACATTTAAGTACCAAAACATTAGTTGCAACGCTACAACTCATTGGTGAGGACAAAATTAGAAATGTTAAACTTATTTCGAATTTCAATTTACAAAATTACCGTTTTTCAATGGAGTACATCCAAACTATATATATATATATATATATAATATTATAAATGCGAAAGTAACTCTGTCTGTCTGTCTGTCTGTTACGCTTTCCCGCTTAAACCTCTCAACCGATTTTGATGAAATTTGGCACAGACAATCTTTAGACCCTGAGAAAGAACATAGGCTACCTTTTATTGCGAAAAAGGGGATGAAGAGGTTGAAATAGGGGTTGAAAGTTTGTATGGGATTTCTTAATTTTAAAAGATAAAACCATGAAACTTTATATTTAAGCACTTGATAAGATATATTTAAACATTTGTTCTAGCGTTTTTGAAATTTCGACCTGTGAGGGGGTGAAATAAGGGTTGAAAGTTTGTATGGGATTTTGTCATTTCTGGGGATAAAACCATGAAACTTTACATTTAGGAACATGATAAGAAATAAATAACAATTTGTTCTAGCGTTTTTGAAATTTCGACCAGTGAGGGGGTGAAATAAGGGTTGAAAGTTTGTATGGGATTTTGTCATTTCTGGGGATAAAACCATGAAACTTTATATTTAGGAACTTGATAAGAAATAAATAACAATTTGTTCTAGCGTTTTTGAAATTTAAAATCGTTTGTTCTAGCATTTTGAAATTTTTACCACAGTGGGGGTGAAATTCTACAAACGGAATTCCCGAAATTCGAACGGAACGGAACGGATTCGGAACGGGAACTACGAAGCCAAACTTTTTGTATACAAAATTTTAACCACTGAACCTAGGAACATCATGGCAATATTGGCACCGACCAATGAAATCGTGGGACAGATCAATGAACGAATGATGTCACATGTGCAAGGCGATGTTGTCGAATATTTGTCAGTAGATATTGTCATGGACAGTGAACAGGTGACATCTTATCCTACAGAGACTTTAGAGCTGTCAGGAGTGCCGTCTCATAAGCTGAGACTGAAAGTTGGGGTTCCAGTTTTGTTAATGAGAAATCTCGAAGCGCCGAGACTATGCAACGGGACCCGATTGCAAATTACGCAGCTAGGACGCAATATTATTAGAGCAGTTATAATGACAGGAATAGCTAAAGATGAAGAAGTTTTAATTCCCCGTATACCTACCCATGATCCCTACAGATTTACCTTTTCAGTTTAAAAGAATCCAGTTTCCCCTCAAATCAGCCTTCGCAATGACCATTAACAAAGCGCAAGGGCAAACACTTAAAGTAGCAGGTGTCCATTTAGAGAAAAACTGTTTTTCGCATGGCCAACTGTACGTGGCCTGCTCGCGAGTGTCGAGTCCAAACAATCTCTACATTTTAACAAATAATAACAAAACAGCAAACGTTGTGTACAAAAATGTTTTAAATTAGGTCATTTTAAAATATTTTTGTACACAACGTGATGCTGGCCCCTGGAAGTGTCTCTTGGACATAAGGGACCAATAAATTTTCCTGGGTACTTTCTGCCACTTAATGGAATACATAGGTACCATAAACCTACTGTAAACAGATATTTTATATTTTTTTAAAACATACCTACTCTCTTTTAACCAAATGCCATACCCAAATCTATACCGTTCCATTAATATAATCCCTAATATTCAAATTAATTTACTATAACTGTGTAAATGTTTGTTTCACGGCTAATTTGCTGAGCCGTTCGTTACAAAATTGGATATGGATAGTCTGAAATCTGAAAAACAACATAAGCTACTTTTTATCAAAACACCACGCGGGCGAAGCCGCGGGCGGAAGCTAGTAGAAAATATACTTGTTTTCAGCTTCAGCCATCTTTCTTTCCGTTAACACTTGGAATAACACTAGTAGAATTAAATGCGTGAAATATTATACCAGATGTTCATCGTATAGTGAATCGACGGTGAAGGTAAAATTCTCTGGAGCATTTTAATCTGTACGCAATGTATTTTCACCTGTAATTGTAGATTTGTGAAAAAAAAAATTCAATGCACATGAACTACATATGCGACCAGGTCGAGTTGCCACATTTGCTTAGCAATGGCTAGAAAAAAAAGCATCTAACTAAAAAGCTATTAATTTAAGTAAGAGATCATAATTGAACTAATTTATGAACGTCGAAACTACGTAAAACAGTTCTCCAAAACGCCCAAGCTTCACCACTCCCCAGTGTTTTAGGTGTTAAGAAGAGGTTGCGGAAAAATCTCCTCGATAATACAACTTGCACATAGAAGCCCCTTTGTACACAAGGCGACGCAAATCTCCGATACCTTACTACTTTGGTGTCTAGGCGATTATCGAAATACAAATCCTACACACAGGTTCGAACACAGGCACGCATCAATGGATGCCAAAGTCGTAAGGTATCGGAGACTTGCGTGGCGTTGTGTGCGAAAGGGCAAAAGACCTTTGACCCTTCGTACACGTAAGAGCTGCCTCTCATTATATTTAACATCGGTAAAAGAGAAAAATAATAAACAAATCGCCAAAAATGATAACCTAACCTAACCTAACCCCAGAAATATAGATTTTTGCCCTAACCAGGAATTGAACTAGCAGTTGCGTTTGACACATCTTGACCAGCGAGGTTCATATGATAGCCCAATTTAAGCCAATTTGGCCGGCTAACCAGGAGACAAAAACAGTTTGAATGGTAAACAATGCTCTCGACTTAGTTTTAGAAAACTTCTGCGTGTTCTCGTTCAACAGGTGGTGCGAAAAGGCGGATGCTGGCATTCGGGATGGAAGCATTCGTTGGATCCAATCGCCATGAGCACTGCTATGCCAACAGGTGGCCTATTTTTCTGCGTGCCAACGCCAATGCTACTGTTCATGTACTATATAACAGCAGCTGTGGAAAGAGGATGTTGTTCTGTACATGTTTGACCCACTCTGCCGTCGTAATGGAAAACACAGTAACTCAAGTTAAACCTAACTCAAGTTACTGTGTTTAGCTTTGTTTTGGTTTTTGTAATAAGGAGACCGAGCGCTATCTGGGAAAACTTTCGGTATGTTTGTATCTACCACCGTTACGAGATACGGCAGCTAAAACGCCAGTATCTCGCAAAAAATGAAGATTTTTTTAGTGAAAAACACAGTGTGTTATTATTTTTAAGTTATAACACAGTAAATTACAACTTGCTGTGTTTTAATATGTGGTCATCTATTATTGCACATATTGTGATAAGGCTGAAAATCTATCAAAGGTCATAATTGTGGTAGCTTGATGTGCTGGCGTCTGTACAATCTGTTGCTGATACACTAAGATACGATACTAAGACCGTAATAGTACAATATGATTTAGGTGCGGTAAGTTGAAAATTACAGCTGAGGCGATATTACTAGCCCGAGCTGTAGGTGAGGGCTATAAGAAAGCAGAGGCTAGGTAATTATCAAACCGCACGTATGTCATACGACGTTTCATAACACATTTGTGAGGAAATAAATATAACTCGGACTTCCCTGACGTCAGTTTCTTATAAAATCAATACAAGAAAAAGCGCGCGGAATAATTTATACTTTTTCACAAATCAGCGTCTTTTGTTTATGGAAAAGGCACAAAAAACAGCCAGTATTAATAATAAAGTAAATTAATAATTTTGTGCTTTTGTTACAAATAAATGGTTATAATTAATTGTCAAAATTAATTAAATTAAAGAATTAAATGTTTATTTATTATAATTATTTTATCTCCCAAAGTTAATTTTATTCATAAAATGTTGACCACTTTTCTGACATAAAAACTCATTGCTAAGATTTAAAAAAGTTCCGTCCAAGTTCCATCTTGATAAACCGTGCGCTTTACAATTACGCACAAGTACGTAATGAGATACATTACGATATAGACCAGGCCGCCAGAAGACATCCGTATGCAAAATATGAGGACCGAGTTTTGAGTTTTGTAATATATTTTTAGGATTGTCAAGATATTTATATTTTTGATGTTGCCAGAAATTATCGTGGTCTAAAAAAAAATCCGCACTGTGGTCTCAGATCAATAAAACGTTGATATTTGTGGGTTTTGATCTGAATAAATTTCAAATGATATGGCATTACATACGAATTATACTTTATTATGACGAGACCTTGATAAAATGATTGGAAAATATAGTAGAAAAACATATGAATACATAATTATCTATATATTTAAAAGAACAGGGTTTTTTATTAAGACTCGACTACAGCCGAAACCGCTAAACGTAGAAACTTGAATTTTGGACAGCAGTTGCAGTCTATTATGTAGGGTAGCAAAAAGACGGGATTTTGCGAAAATCCTCCTCTAAGGGGGTGAAAAGGGGTGAAAATGTTTGTATGAAAAATATTCAAGTTTAAAGGGAAGGATTTTAAAGCGCTAAACGTTTAACCTGAATTTTGGATGGTAGTTGCAATTTATCATGTAGGTGAGCACCAAGAAAGGATTTCACCTTTGAGGGGGTGACAATGGGCATTATTAGTTTTTTAAAACTACCCTCCAATGATACTCTAGACGATGTTAAAGTTTGTATAGGAAAATCATAACGTGCTAACCGATGAATTTGAAACCCGTTATATGGAAATTAGATCAAAAATAATCAAACACGTGTTTTAGCGTTTTTCAAAAATCGCCCCCTAAATTAGTGAAAAGGGGTGATTAAGTTTTAAGAGAAGGATTTTACTACGTGTAGTGCGGTAGTATTTTACAAATTTCTGGACCACTCCAGACACTGGCAACATGCATTTTTAAATAGTCCAAGAACCCATTTGCATACTGAATAAAACAGATTGCGGTCCTCATATTTTGCAAACGAAATTCCTTCTGCGACCTGCACTAATATTGAAATTGGTGCAGTAAGAGACCTTTTACGAGCAAATGTGTTATAAAAAAAAAGACTTTTATAATTATTTTAATAATTTTTATTTTTCTTTATTGGGACATTTGACAGTTACACATCTTTATAAAGCAAAAGGTCACTCACACATAGGACACGAAATCTCGGAAACTATCAGTGCTAGGGGTTTAAAATTTTGCATAGGGGTTCTTTTTAGGACGTAGGTACTCGCTAAGAACGGATTTGCGATATTACGCCCCTGAGGGGTTGTTTTTGGGGTTGACAGTTTGTATGAAACTTTGTTACTACAAGTACTAGGAGTTTTAAATTTTGTATGCGGATTCTTTTTAGAAAGTAGGTGCTACTTACGAAACGGGTTTTTCGAAATTCAACCCCTAAGGGGTTGTTTTTGGGGTTGACAGTTTGTATGAAACTTTGTTACTACAAGTACTAGGAGTTTCAAATTTTGCATGCCGGTTCTTTTTAGGAAGTAGGTGCTACTTACGAAACGGGTTTTTCGAAATTCGACCCCTAAGGGGTTGTTTTTGGTGTTGATAGTTTGTTTGAAACTTTGTTATTACACGTGCTAGGAGTCTCAAATTTTGCATGGAGGATATTTTTAGGAGGTAGATGCTTACTTTGACAGGAGGTTGCGAAATTCGACCCCGAAGGGGTTATTTTTGGTGTTGATAGATAGAGGTCTCAAATTTTGCATGGGGATTTTTTCAACGACAAAGATGCTCTCCAAGACTCCCATGTTGCGAAATTCGACCCCTAAGGGGTTGTTTTTCGGCATAGATAGTTTGTATGAAACTTTGTTACTTCAAATACTAAGGGTTTCAAATGTCACATGAGGGTTCTTTTTACGACGTAGGTGATACTTAAGACGGGATGTTGGGAAATTTGACACCGAAGGGGTTGTTTTTAGGGGTGACAGTTAGGAGTCTCAAATTTTGCAAGGGGGTAGGTACTATTTAAGAAGTAGGCACTACCTTAGATGAATTTTTGCGAAATTCAATCCATATGGGGTTGTTTTCGGTGTTGACAGTTTGTATGAAACACTGTTATTTATAAGTGCTAGGAGTCTCAAATGTTGCAACTTTTCATGGTCGTAATTTTTAGGACGTAGATGTTAACTAAGACGGAATTTTGCGAAATTAGACCACTTAGGGGTTGTTTTGGGGATGATAGATAGGGTCTCAAAATTTGTATTGGTGTTCTTTTTGACTCTTAGAACAAAGAGAGGGTTTTGTGAAATTTGACCCCTGAGTTGTTATTTTTGAGGTTGATAGTTTGAATCTTCGGTACTAAAAGTGCTAGGGAATCTCAATCTTGCATTTGGGTTATTTTTAGGATGAAGATGCTCGCTAAGACGGGATGTTGCGAAATAACCTCTAAATCTCTTTGAAGAGTGGCTACAGAGGCGTCACGATGTCCTCACATTCCGCTTGACACAGGTCTTCACCGGACACGGAAGTTTCGCGAGGTTCCTGAGTCTGATTAAGAGGGATGAAACGCCTGGGCCACTGCGAGGATCGCCCGGATCGCCCGGAGCCTACGGTGTAGGGCTGCCTCCCTTGGACAGAGAACCGTCGTGTCCTCAGCCCCGGATCTAAGGGGGGGCAAACCGGGGCACTTGCCCCGGGCGGCAGTTTCATGGGGGCCCCCAAATCCTTGAGACAAGAATTCGAAATATCGTACAAGTGAAGCTCCTTTTCCTACAATTTCATAGGTTTTTATTATTAAGAGTCCTCACGGAACCGTAAGGCGGCGGGCGACCTTTCGCACCCGGCATTTGTCGAGGTCATGCTGAGGGGCGAGATGAAATAGGAAGTGGTCGCTTCCTTCTGCAAAGTAGTCATGCTTGCGAAGGAGGAGGCGGGTCGCCTGAGGGAGAGGACAGCGTCCACCTCACGACCCAATCGCCGCGGGAAACGCTCACGGCAACGGACGTCGCGAGGCGATTTCTGGCCACCGTAGGCGCGGGCATGCGGATGGCGTGTAATGGTGACTCGCCGTCCGATCATACACCTTGCCCTGTCGACGTCGCGTCGTGTTCCATGCGCGCGTCAAAGAGCTGTCAGCAAAATGACGGGGCGGGGCTCTTAGAGGGCCAAAGCTTGCCGAAGTCGCGGGACTGTCTCATAAGGTACCTAACCGTGACCCTGGAACGTAAAGGGATATTGAAGGATCACTGTGGATTTTAGTCAGTACATGCCTGACAGTCCCTCCCGCCCCGCTCTGGGTGGATGGAGTCGTTTGGAGATTTTAGCACGATAAATAGGGGTTGTTTTGGGACAGTTAGGAGTCACTAATTTTGCATAGGTTTGTTCTTTTTTAGACTTAGATATTGATTTAGATTTTCCAAATGGTTTTCAAGAAAGAGGGTGGCCGGAAGTAGAAATTCAAAGAGGCAAAGTTCGAAATACGCGCGGACGAAGTCGCGGGCGAAGTGCTAGTTCTTCTATATAAACATGATAATGCACACTTTTAAAACACAATATAACACTAAATTAACAACTCCTATCCAATTTTTTTTTAAAGGAAAATGTTGCCTCACCTTAGGAATTTCTTCCTGTATCCTGAGTGCGTTTACAAACATAGAAACAAACATACACAAACACCCAGACCCGGGACAACTACTTGTATACCACACAAATATCTGTTCAATCGCTCGTTGTCTTTGGAAAGAAAAGATCGTCTTTATAATGATACAAAGGATCTAGCAAACACTCAAGATAACTGAAAACAATCTCAGCAATTTTCGTGCACTGTAGATCGCCATTTCGTTATTTTCGCTGCAGCACTAAAGTCCTTGCTGACACCAAATTGAAGAGGATATAAGACTCTTATTGTGGGTCTTGAGAGGTCTGCAGACAGTCTGCCAGAATCCTTATATTCAACTCAAAATCCTTGCGTTTGCTTTACTTTTAAAATTTATATCGTTTCATTTTGGAAAGGAGTCAATTATTCTGACATTTTTATATGATTTTGTCAATACTTCAATTGCATAATTGTACATATTCTCATGTTTTAACCTCTTCGTGCAGTGGTCAGACAATGAGCCGTTTAAATTGAAAAAAAAATAAAACAACTACTGCACCCCTTCTGTATTTAAACTTTAACTACTCCTCCGCCCACGTAATTTTCGTAAAAAGGAGAACACGATTTTTGCGTATCGTAATAATGTATAGTTAAGCAGCTATGTGGCAGAACTTGGCGTCTTTATGATTTCACAGACACGGTACCGCGAGACACGGAACCGTTCTGATTTTTGGCTATGACCACATTTCCTAAACAAATGGAAAATAATTCGTTTCGCTCACCCAGCAGTATAATAACACATCTACCTTTTTCTCATTTTACAGAAATGAGGGTCAAAGATTTCACAAATGTTTGAAACGAAGTTGAGTTAATTTTTACAATTTGTCACGGATTTCATTTTTCGGGGGAAGGCACATAAAATGGTGATAGTGCTCGAAGATTAGTTGGAGTGTATCGACATCAAAATCAAGGTCCATGCAATCGATGTGCATTTGTGCATATTCTTGAGGGACATTGCCCAGCATTCAAATTGAAATGGTTTATATGTGACAAAATTGGTCATGTCGCAGTGTTGTCGGTCTAGAATGGTACAGGAAGTACAGGACTGTGGTAGTGAGAACAGTGCTAGTGAAGACTGTAATTATGGTGAGCTACTTATGTACAATTTATGGGTAGAGGCATCACATGATTCGTCAGAGTCTTGGTTTTGTGATATACGATGTCAACGGTGTCAGTGTAAAATTTAAGTTAGATAGTTGTGCAGATGCATCCTGAGTTATGTCGTTTAGAAGCTTTAAAGAAATGTGGTTTTCGAACAAATTCTCTTCAAAGATGCAATACCATTAGAGAAAATATAAGTAAGCATCAATCACCTGTGATTGAGTATTTCGAGGCATTATTAGAGTATAACAAAATTAAAACTGTACAGAAGATTTATGTGTTATTATTAGGATGGTATTTAAAAGTACTTCAATTTATTCCCATTTCATTTACCTAATTTTGCCTGTGTTCCACCAAACTACTACTATACTAAATGTGCACCAAAATATGTTCATTAAAATATGTCATAACGAGGTGTAATAAAAAAAAATCTACCTAAGCAGGGTCGATGAAGCCCCGCTTCGCGGGGCTTCTATTTCTGTGTACAAGGTTTAAAGGAACCTAACCAAACCGAACTTCGGGGTGTCCCTGAAATCTTGCTAAAGCGAGTTTTAGAATTGGTGTACAAAAAGAATTTTTGGTATACAAAAAGAATTATTGAAGCGCATTTAAATTTTAGCCATAATTTATTAGGATTAAGAGCATAGATAAATTTGAAGTTATTATTGAGAAATGATGATATTATGTCTATTTGCAGCATATTAATTTTCAAAGGAATCGGTTGTCTACCTAATAAATGCGATGGTCAAAAATGACAATGCCAGATCCTGCCCTACCTTTCAGCCCAATATCCAGGAAATATAAATTAATGAAAAATTTTAAAAGAAAATAAGACCCCTGGTTACTTAATTGTTATTCTGCAAAAGTTGCGTTTAAATAGTTAGTGATAAAAGGATTTCGAAAACCCAAAAACCATTTCCTGTTTTCATCGCGGCCATGTGCGTTACTCAGTAAGCACCTAACC
This sequence comes from Agrotis clavis, assembly GCA_954870645.1. Lineage (NCBI taxonomy): Eukaryota > Metazoa > Arthropoda > Insecta > Lepidoptera > Noctuidae > Agrotis > Agrotis clavis. Next base: position 3,396,691 of record OX940917.1, read on the forward strand.
TACACGCTGAGAAAATGACACCTTTTAATGTGTTATTGTACGGATTTAAATATGTAATATTCAGTTTTAATAAAACATTATTTTCATTAAGTGTGTGCGATCGGGGAGCACAGTGCGCATACAGACCGGATCTCAGAAAGTCGTCTTTACATCACTATAATTAAGAATAAGTGAGCCTCAAGAATAAACACATAGTTTTACCTCTCACATCTCCCATTTATTTACATCGCAAACACAGCAAGTACTTAATGAAAAAAAAATTTTTTTTCTTATATAAAACATATTATGAATATACACTTTAAAACATTTCGTTTGAGCGTGAATGATAAGGTATAACGAAACATCATTGACGCGGAAATACCTTATCAAAACATGGCCCTATCATAAAATCTGGACTGAGCACTTCAAGTTACCTAGTACCCAAAATGAACAGTAATCGCCACTGCTTAGGTTTTTTTTTGATTTGCTATAATTAGCGTGACGAAAGAGAAGATCAACTTGGATGGCGCTTGTCCCTTTCCTCCCATTGCCAGAAAGTAGTATGGATAGAAACAATAAAATATAACTCTTACTTGCTAACCTTATTTACTTTTTCGGCTTTATAATTGCTTTCAGGTTTATTTTTCAATTTTTTTTTTTAATTTTTATTCTGGCTATTGTCGCCAAATAGACTAATATTGTTGTGATGGACAGATCGGTGCGCCCAATGATATTCTAAAATACAGATATGTTATACACTTACAAAACAACAGAAAAAACTGTTCCGCGCCGAGCGGCAGCACACATACAAACTTTTTTATTCACACATGTCATTACATTTCACTACAAGTAAAAAGGATAGTTTGATAAAACGCAATGTTCTGTTGACTATTTGGGATTGGTTCAAAAAACCGGTTATAAACGCCCAAATGGTCGGTTCAACAATGCAAGAAAAAAGTGACAGCTAGATAAACAAACAGCGCCGCGCGTCATCAATCCCCCCGCACGTCGGCATCATAGACTAGCAAATCGTCCCACGTAGGACATTTTCTGGTCTTCACGTTTTGCGCGCTCATAACATATTATCTGTTTACTAAAATATCATTGGATATGCCGCGTAATGATAATCGATGTTACCATCTCGCATGACGAGAACCCTCTGAACTGAAACACACAAAAACATGTGTGCAATGACCATATGAATATAGTCTGTCAAAATTGTGACGATAAAAACTAGGATTAGTAAAAAAATATTTTTCATATTTAAAAAAAAGTTATTATATTCTCTGATATACATATTCACTGAATACTCACTAACTATAGGAAATAATAAAAAATACAATATAATACCTATACGAAAAAAAACACAAGCGTAGCGAGCGTTACCAATTGAAACCACTCTGGGAATTTTAGGATCGCTTTTCAGTCCTGTACGGTGTACCCTTATCACGAGTTTTCACTATTTTACTTTAAAGCGTCTTTTCAGTATTAACAGCGTTTCTTGTGTGGAAAAATGGAACAGCGCCTCTGGTGTGCGAAGAAGGAACTATTTTTTTCCTGGACTGAATTTGAAATTTCAAAGTTCCAGTTTACTTTACGTCAGAATAATAGTTGGGGAGCCCAGGAAGGGATTTTTGCTGTGACTCGAGCTCGTCAAATTATTATAAGGGAGAATCCTTGCACCTTTTAATGTACCTGTACCAAGTATCAACCCTTCATATGGTGGGGTTTGTTTGGGAGAACTCGTCAGATAAGTAAAAAAAATCGATCCGCAGAAATACTCGAGCGTAAAAAAAACTTAAAAAGGTAGATTAATTACGTTCAGAAGAGTGTATATCTCAATAATCTGACAATTTGATCATGGCATTAGGAAATGAGTGAGTACTAAAGTTGTAAAAAAACGTCATTTCGAAGTACTCGAGCGCGTTTCATATTTTTTTTTTAAATTGAAGGTAAGACTGTATCAATAAATCATGAAGAACTATAATCTGACGTTTTCCATGGGGCAATGTCGGTAGAATCGTGGAGAAAAGGTGAACTACTAGTTAGTTCACTACTATCGGTCGTGATTTAATGTCCGCCATCTTCGATGGCGATCATTGGTTGTCAAAATGATCCGCCATTTATTGAATTAATTTGTTACAAAAAATGTGATAAATGAAGAACCGCTCTACTGATTTTGTGCAAACTTCACATAATAAACCATCTACTAAATAGTCCGAACAAAGCCTAATCATTTGTTTGGATAGGTGAGCCCGTTCTTGAGTTATAAAATTACAACAAAAGTGGCATTGATTTTTATATATGTCGGAGAATCAACACAGAAGCACAACAATTTAGAATAACGCCATCTATATCGTTGTTGCGGAATCACAATTTATAATCTCAATTGATTATTGTTAATTTAGAATAACGCCATCTATCTCTCATTGAAGGAACTATGTAGTTAAATTTGACAGATAACGCTTGGGAACTCAAGTTATTGATGAATAGACTTGGGGAAGGTTAGCATGGCGAGCAATGGCAACACCGAGCGAATAGTCGAGTCAAAATGTCGATCGGAAGTTTAATCAGCTATTCGACGTTGACAGGTAGTGACATTGACAGATGTTGGCTAATCTGTGTGGGGTAGGCCACATAAGCGGTGACAGTGGAGAGAAGTTGAGACTTTGAATCGGTACGGCAAGCTGGGTAGACATCTTGGTTGCTCCGCCATGTTAAACTTCCCGGGTTCCTAAGTTTTTAATCGAGCGATATCTCGGGCATCCTTGATTATTTTGTATTCGGAGTGTGTTAGCAAGTAATTAAAAGTGTTAACGAAGATTTTGTGAGGATTATTTCCGATATCCCAACCCCTCTGATAACGATTCTCCGTTATCAGAAGTGGGATTGGACCACGACGACCCACGTGTTCGAAATAAAGACTTTAGTGATGAAAAATGGATGTGTTTGTTGGAAAAACAGAACCGCAATTTTCTAACACTGATTCAAGCCGTGAAAACTCCTACTACGTCACCACATGGCTTTCGTTTACCGGATTTCGATCCTGAAAAACAAGATGTGGATGCACGTGCTTGATGTGCTCTCGGACCAAGACCAACATGGCGGGTGCCCCGCTTATGGTTGCTCTGAGCCGCGCCTTGAAGAGAGGAGCTTCTACCTAGCTGCCTACCGTGTCGTTTCCTGGGATGACGTGAAGAGAGATGAGATGAAGAGAAAGCGAATAGTGTTGTGAAATCGTGTTTTACCTGCTGCAAGCCGGGTCATAAATCCGTGTACTGCTACTGCAAAGACGTGAAACAGGATACTCAAGCTACGCCAAAACACCACAACCACAACAATGGCAACGAGAGGGGTTCATCGACAACTGCGAAGCCTCATGCATCCAGGATCACCTTCTTCCACTGCCACGGCGCAATGAGAGGAGCAGCGCCGACTCCGGGGAAAAGAGGGTAGACCTGTGCCTTCTGAACGCGTCGACTGGGACCCTATCCGGTGAGCAATTTTCATTTCGTTACGATTCTGGTGCTTTCGCTGTTTAAGCGAGTTATGATGTGATTTCGCTGGTTAAGCGTTGGTGGGTTAATATCGCTGGTTAAGCGTTATTATTATCACTGGTTAAGTGATAGGATTTGTAACGCTGGTTAAGCGCTACAATGTTAAGTACTGGTTAACTACTACAGTGATTTAACTAGTAAAGTTTGATGTTGGTGATTTAATTCTTATGAAATGAGGAACAAAATCAAGTTAAACTCTATCCAAATAACAAAGGTCCTTTTAAGGTTATTGAATTGCTCGAAGGTGATCGCTATGTTTTAAAAACTTTAACTGACATCAGAACAGACAAGTATGCTCATGATCGCATAAGAAGGATGCCACAAGGTCATGTCAGCGACTTAGACGTAATTAGTGAAGAATTGGTTCTAGATTGATGCGGGTGAAGGCCCATCAACTCGTTCCGAATAATGTTAGTGCACAGAGTAATGTCTTAAGCAGACGATTTACCGGAGAGAAGGCCTGGTAACATGCGTCCTGTTTAGAGCTTATCAGAGTGAAGGACTGATACTGACTCTTTGGTGCTACTTGGTGCATTGATATTGTGATTTAGTTTAGATCATTTGAATTTTCTAAACCTTGTTGTGTGGCTTCAAATGCAAGTCCTTTGTTTAAGGTCAAAGTATGAGCACTGCAACATTTTAATGAGTTTCCTATTGTTTGAATGAGTATGGGTGCTGTTCGACATGTCAGCTTTGAGAGAAAGAGTTTGTTGTGATTTTTATTAGACCCTGTAATTATTTTGAAGAGAATACCTTTTCCATTTGGGTCAGGAATGGCCGAACGAGTAGAATGGTTACTGTTCGAGAATTTTCTTTCATTCCAGGTTCCTCACACGAGGACGTGATGTCTCACACGAGGACGTGTGAATTGTCAGAATGGCCGTGTCGGAGAATCAACACAGAAGCACAACAATTTAGAATAACGCCATCTATATCGTTGTTGCGGAATCACAATTTATAATCTCAATTGATTATTGTTAATTTAGAATAACGCCATCTATCTCTCATTGAAGGAACTATGTAGTTAAATTTGACAGATAACGCTTGGGAACTCAAGTTATTGATGAATAGACTTGGGGAAGGTTAGCATGGCGAGCAATGGCAACACCGAGCGAATAGTCGAGTCAAAATGTCGATCGGAAGTTTAATCAGCTATTCGACGTTGACAGGTAGTGACATTGACAGATGTTGGCTAATCTGTGTGGGGTAGGCCACATAAGCGGTGACAGTGGAGAGAAGTTGAGACTTTGAATCGGTACGGCAAGCTGGGTAGACATCTTGGTTGCTCCGCCATGTTAAACTTCCCGGGTTCCTAAGTTTTTAATCGAGCGATATCTCGGGCATCCTTGATTATTTTGTATTCGGAGTGTGTTAGCAAGTAATTAAAAGTGTTAACGAAGATTTTGTGAGGATTATTTCCGATATCCCAACCCCTCTGATAACGATTCTCCGTTATATATATAATATAGATAAATAAATTTCAGGACTGACCACTGAACTTGGCACCCATTTAGATTTCACTTATTTTGTCCGTGAAGTCAACAACCAAGGCATAATAATCATAATTGAACTTGGCTCTCATTTCACATTTATGTTTTTGATGGGATTTTAATAATGACGTAGACGGGTTTCTATTTGCAATTAATACATTTAATTTAATTTTATACATTATTATACGTGAATGCAGTTATCTTGTTTATAAATTTTCTCAGAATAGCGATATCCCTCCATAAAATTGTCAGATATTATTCAGGAGGACTTTGATATCAACTTGAACCTCCTGCATAAAAATCTGACGCGCTCGAGTAGGTATCTTGAGATTACGTATTTTTTTACAGATAGAAATATGCATTATTACTTTGTGCCTCATCCAAATCGTCAGACATTTTAATACGACACTTTTTAGGGTTTACTTGACATACACTTTGAATATCTGACACGCTCCAGTAACTTATTTTGTTTTTGGATTTTCAACCGCTTGCCACGGACAGCCCCCTCGAGTTAATCGTCAGATTAATAAAATATGTATTGGTTATCAGAAATATAAAGCGCGTTTACACTATAAATAGCTGACGCGCTCGAGTACTTCTGAATCTGTACTACTGTTTTTTTTTTACAGTTTTAATCTGTTAGTTGAGAGAAGAATGTTTAGTAATTACGATGTCTTTTTTAGTAAAATTACTATGTATTTACCTAGAAAAACATAATTTAATCATACTAATTCACTTCCACTATTTCAGTTTAGAACTGCGATAAATACACAAGCACTTCACAGCGTTAAGGACAAATTCCTCCCGAAATACAAGCTAAGCTTAGTTCGGGAATCAGTATCAGTATTTTCATGGCAATACATTTTAATCCACATACCCTTACTTGAATGAATGTATTTTTTTGGGTCAATAAACGCTTTTTTTTTTAAACTTTTTTAGTTTTTCGCTGATATAATTGTAACGAGCAATTACATCGACTAAACTACATATCTATGTGACGGGTCCATAATTGGCTCACCTAAAGTTGTTTACCCGAAATTGTTCTTCCTAACGATTTGTAATCCGAATGATCACTCTTCCTAAAATTTTTCATCCTAAAGTTTTTATTCATACTTTTTGTAGTGCTACCGGCGATGTTCATAACACTCATTTTTCCGAAAATTGTTATCAATAATATCGTTATTGTAAATATATTGAAACTCCTACTGTTTTTTATCATAACGTTTTTATCCCTAAACATTATTACGGTGATATTTTTATTTAGTCATTTTACTGGATTTAGTCAAACTAAATCCAGTAAAATGTCGACAATTTAGTCAAACTAAATAAAGTAAAATGTCGAGAAAATTCGACGGAGCACCGCTTCGCGGTGCTCCTACTTCTGGGTGGTTTAAAAAAAAATAACCACGAAGGGGATGGCGGGGTCTTTCAGACCCCGCCATCCCCTTCTAACCTAACCTGTCCGAGTCGGGGTGCCCCCAGTCGTTTTTGGTCAGAGTGTCGTGTTGGGGTCACTATGAAAAAAATATTGGCGACAAATTTCCAGGTTGCGCTCGCCGGCCGCTGCCGCGGCACCGCTCGCTTTGCTCGCTCGACTCGCGAGTAGCTGGTCACAGTTCTAACCTAACCCAACGTATGGATATCTTTTCAGGCACACACCGCTTTAAATAAAATTAAAGAAGACGCTTTAACTAATAAAAAAAAAAACCTAATTCATAATATAATTAGTGAGTGCGAAGCAAGCACTTCCTCAAGTATACGTGCTAATATGCCAACAAAATAAAAATAAATCTAAACAAAAATGATACGACTTTGAATAATAGTGTAAAAGAAGGTTATGTTGAGAAAATATAGGAAAACAAATAATAGTATAATAGATGTTTATTGCTACCGACATTATGAAGTCGAATGATTCGGAATTACGAATATTAGTGACAGTGCAATTAGGAGTTGTGATCATTAGGATTAAAAATGTTAGGAATACAATTTTCGGGTTTCCGATGATCGGAGTTTAAATTTTAGGTGAACTTTGGCGCGCCCCTATGTGACGCTCAAACTGTGCTTTTCGTAATTGAGCGAGTCTGAACTTGACCAAAAAACTATACAAATACTAGCTTTGTGCAGTGAAGCACATATCGGGCGCAGCATTTGCTTCCGCTGTTAATAAATTTTTTATTTTAGATATGTGAATTAACACTTAGCGTGTTTATAAGGAACTTTCGATGTATGAATGTCATTGGACATTCATACATCGACATCATAGCGACATTCCGTAACTCTTTAAATATTTCATCACACATTCACACCATGACGTGTTGTTGCGTTACGCGAACTTTAAATTATCGCCCGGGTTATGCTGTAATTAAATGTTGGAACGATTTTTTTATGAGAACGTTTCTGTTTTGCCTTTTAAATGGGAAATTCCAAACTGTGGGTATTTTGCAGATCCTGCTCTTGACTTCGACATATCGCAAACAATGAGACGAGAGTGTATCAAAATTACCAAAGCATGCCCAATGTCTGAATTTCCTTAGAATATTCGTTGGCGCGTAGCATTCACCTGTTATGTGTAGCGTTACGAAGCTATATGGACGTCGCCGTCGGGTGGCTGGGGTGGTGGCAAATGGGAGTGAGAGGTAGAAATGCGCTCAACGTTGCAGGTAGCTCGGCCCGGATGCAGCTCCGAGCCCGGGCAATGTCATCCCCTGCCACCCTTCACAATGAAGGCTTTCATTACATTCAATTACAACATTCTCGCACTTTTTTCTCACCTCGTCTGCTTTGTCTTATTTAATATTTGATCTGAAAAATTTCATTCGTGAAAGTACAAACAGATTAATGCAGTTCTTTATGTTTTTACTTCACTTGAATCTTAGAAAAAAGCTGAAAAGCGAAGCAAAGACGTTTTTATTTCAAGGAAAATATCAGTTTCGAGTTAAATTAGAAATCTACCCGCTAAAATAAACGCTGCACTCTGACAATGCAATACAATCGGTAGCGCTGGCGGTGGCGACACGCACTGGTAGAGCCGCGGGCGCGCTGCCGCAGCCTTAGTTACTGTTGAGGCCCACTCAACACTTTGTAACTTAAGGCGAGGTTGCAGTACAGTGTGTAAATTATGTATGAACGCACGACCTCATCCCCGCCAAAATGCGAGCGAAATAACCCGTACTTTGAATGATTTTCACTTCTCGTAAAAAAACAAAAAAGAAATTATAAAATATTATGTTTCCACCATTTACCTTAAAATAAAATGCTCTACCTATTATTGACACAACTTGCTCATTAATTAACTAGCTGTTGCCCGCGACTTCATCCGCATAGCATTTGGTTTTATGGGACCTATACCAATATTCTCTTTTTTAATTTGTTGAGAAAGTGAGGGTACCTGATGTCCCACTTTAAAGTTTGTTATAGATAAAAAAAACGGATATGAAAACTTCCAGACACAACACTTTTAAACGACATTGGTAGTTTTCCTTCTGATGCTAAAATAAAAGGTGTTCAGCATTACTGACACGTAAATATGTGACATATACATAGTTGTCCGTGGGAAAAACAGTTGGACCTTCGGTCGACATCAGCTTCCTTCAGGGTCTGTCCTCGGGACTTATTTATGGTCATCGCGAAGTAGGCGGCTACCGGGAATTGTGTGAGTTGAACTAGAAAGGGAAATCGTTGGAGATGGGTGGTATTCACGGTATCAATGCAGTCTCCCCTCAGCCACATCCGGTGAGAATTTCAGCTTCGCTTAAATTTCTGTGTAATGCAGTAACTCTTAGAGCCTATGGACAGCACGTCGTCGGCGCGTTTAAAAAACGTGGTGTGTATAGGCCCTTAGCCGCGTTCCATTGCACAATTTTGGTGGAGTTAGATTTTTTAGAAGAATTATGGGACTTTTAGGTTATTTTATGAGCTGGAAGACCACTGGCAGTTAATGAATTTAAAATCTCGAGTGGGTAGTTGCTGGCATCATCCTGATTCTCGACGTTATTGTATGACGTGCAAACTACATCATTCCCAACAATTTCGGATAATATGATTTCATTTATTGCAGCGGTTCGGTCATTAATTCTTTAGTATCGTGCATCCATAATTATAGCCAAGAATTTTCCTGAAGTTGTTATACTTGACGGATACCGAATACGTAACTTATCAATTCTTCTTACAACAGGAAGCGTCTGCCACAATTCTCCAGAGAACAGTACCTACCGTGATATTGCCCATGGATCTTTCATCATGGCGAATGTCTCACAGTGTCCTGTCCACGGCTTAGACGGCTTTTTTTTCGCCATGTACATGGCGGTACATTCATCCCAGACGATTACATTTTTTTTAGCGTGTTAATACATCACGTGGAACACAACGTGCACACTTACTCGCCGCCCGCATGGCCGGCCTACAGTGGCAGGAGATCGTGTAACGACGGCTGTCGCCATCGGCGTCTACCGCTGCAGCTGGGCTGGAGGTGGACGCTGTCCTCTCCCTCATGCCTCCCGCATGAGGGCGAGGACAGCGTCCACCTCCAGCCTCCTCCTTCGCTAGCATGACTGCTTCGCAGAAGGAGGCGACTACTTCCCATTTCGTCTCGCCCCGCAGCATGGCATCGACCAATACCGAGCGCGAGAGGTCGCCGATTATCGTCGTAGTGAGGACACGGCGGTGCTCTGCCCAAGTAGTCCTGCACCGTATGCTCTACCGTGTCCTTCGGGCGATCCACGCAGTGGTTACACCCAGGCGATTCTTCCTTCCCTATCCGACACAGGTACCTCCCGAAACTTTCGTGTCCGGTGAGGACCTGCGTCATGTGGTAGATCAGGCAGGACGCCGTGACGCCTATCCAGCCACTCCTTAAAGAGGGGTCTTAACTCTTACCGCCGCGATTGGGTGTGCCTGGAACTCGGTTGTGACAGTCGCTCTCTCCATACTGCCCTGTGATCGCGCCGGAGCTCTTTCCGGGGATTCATCCTGGCGATGCACCTCGATAGACGCGGTGGAGGGCCGTCGCATCCAGAGCCCAGGGGAATACGATTACACTACAATCCTGAAACACTTTTGCTTTGTCACAGTTTCGTGACACCGAACACGTTGAGTATTTCAATATTGTCTTAGTCAAATGGGATTTTAAACAACAATGAAAAAAAAATTACTCATCTTGCTTTGTTAGTGACATACTGCCGCGCGAGCTTCATCAAATCAAAGCAAATCAATTTTACATTGATAATTATCTGTTTTATTTATTTACAAAAAGTATAAGTAATGTAGTTTTTACTTGGAAATAACTAAGAAATAATACCGGAAAAGAATCGAACCTGGAACTCGTAGTTCACAAGGTCATGCGATCATCCCATACATACATTTGCTGCATACATTTGTGAAAACAGCAATCAAATCCTTTCAGCCGTTTCGGAGTTTATCGCGAACAGACAGACAGACAGACAATTTTTATTTTTTATTTTTTTGTGTTCTATTGCTTTTTTTGATCACCCCCTTTCAATTTTTGGTAAAATATCCAATGTACAGACACTCGGGTTCTACTGTTTTATTATAATGTATAGATGATGAAATCTCTTGACAGTACGCGTTTAACCCGGCGAGGATGTGGTGAAGAAAGTTTCGTGAAGGTTGTCGGGCGTCTTTTTGACCCCGTATGTGATTGGGCTTAAAAAAGCAGTTTTTTTTTAACGCTAATGTTTGATAAGTAAGTATTATGTTAGTTGAATACCTACTATTCTTATGACCTGATAATACTTAATAAAACACGCATTTAATAAAAAACTTTTTGAGAAAAAGGGAAACCGACTTCAAAACCAAACACAATAAAACTATAAAATAACTTTTCTTTTTTTTCCCTTTTATTCAAAAAGCTTTTTAGTTGAGATATTCAATAAAAATCTTTATAAAATCAGCGTCTTTGAAAATCTACAATCCTAGTAACAAAAACGGATCTATGCGAGCAACTTCACGAGATATCCTTTATTGTTATATATTAAAACCTTCCCCAGAATGTAACAAATACTTTTCTGAATACTGCATCAAAATCGGTTCAGCCAAACGCGGGATAATCACGGACAAACATGCAATCGTCTCTGAAAATCTACGATCCAAGTAAGCAAAACGGATTCACGCGGTCAACGTCACGGGATCTATTAGTGTTATATACTTAAACTTTCTCCAGAATGTAATGCACACTTTCCTAAACCGCATCAAAATCCGTTCAGCCAAACGCGAGATAATCGCGGACAAACATACATACATAATGCATACATACAAACATACCTACATACAGGTCGAACTGAAAACCTATTTTTTTTAAGTCGGTTAGTAATACAAAATATTAAATCACTTTTGCCAAAGTACTACAAAATGATAAACTTTTTCATAAAAAAATACGCAGTCCAAACTAAAATACAAAATATGAATACTTCTTTTATAAATAATCTTTAATTTGGTGCCTATGTAGTATAAAAATCAATCAATTTCACTAACAGTCTTATAATCACTGATAAACTACATGTTAACATTGTCAGTCATTGCAACACAATTCTGGCAGAATGAAACGGTGTTCAGAACAATATATGAATGGCATTCCTCACAAACATTTGCTGTCTTGCGATGGCGAGTACAAGGACATACTCGTATTTGGCATCATTTTCGTGCACCTGGAACTTTAACAGGTGCTCCTGAATGCGTGTACTCCTCATTTTCGCTACCGTCGGATAACAAGTCGTCTTCACTGTATAATTGCATTAAAATATGACGTATGCACTCATTCTCAAGCTTCAGGTTACACATTTTATATAAAAACACTTGAAGATATAATAATATTTGGTAAAAACATTTTTGTGAAACATCGCAAAAAAATATAACGCCGCGATTTGGCAGGGTCATATTTACCCTTTTCGACTCCACGCACGTGTAGCTTACGTCTCAGGCGGCTTCTGACTCAATTTCGGTGCGTGGCGTACGCGCTAATTCCTTAGCAACAGCTACTAAGACGCCCAAAACCCAGTCGCGGGAAAAAAAACTACACACGCTTAAAAATTGACAGGGTCAAATTGACCCTTCCACATCCTCGCCGGCCGGTGTGATCTAGTGCCATGTTCGGCATTTTTTTATCGGAACCGATTACTACAAATCGCGTTTCTATCTTTACCATTTACTTGAGAATATGTTCAATTTTAATGAAAAGATTTTTGGCTTCATTTTTTATTTATTTTTGTGTTGGAAACGGATCACGGTATCGGTGGCTAATTCAATCTGATACCGGGATCCGTGGAGACAAACCCCAGTAATGACGTCTTAGCAAGAGTTGTTCAGCCTGATGAGCGCTTCCTGTTGTCGTATAAAACTTGAAGATTTGGAACACCTGTTGTGGAACTCTAACAGCCCAGCTACACTATAACATTTATAGGAATGACGTCTGAGCAAGAATTGTTTAGTCTGATGGGCATTTCCTGCTGACTTACAAAAATGAAAGATCTGCAACGTCTGGAATCGTCTCGCGCATCCCGTTGTTTTCCCAGGCTCTTAGAATTCGACATCAGACGTTTCAGATCTTCGATTTTGACAACCCCGTTGTCGCTGGCATAAGCATCAGGATCCGCGTACGAAGTCGCGGGCAGAGGCTAGTTATTAATAAATTAGTACATTAGAAATATGAAGCACCCTGTTAAATGTTTACGTATCAAGCTGTAGAGTATACCTACCCAGCGCAATAGTCGGGCAGATCATAATATCTCCATTTTCTATGAGACAAGGGTCTTTCTAACTACGCCTTGCGTCATAATAATGAATTAAATTTTTTTTTTTTTTAAATCTCTTAAACCTATTTTTTTATTATAAACGTGTTCTAGTCATTGGATACATGTACTGGGCTGCCGTTGTAAGACGACTAAAAAGTCACGGTGTATAATTTTATACAGACTGGAATAAGTGAATTAATAAAATTGAGATACTCGTATCTCATATCAAACAAAAAGTTAGTGCGAAAATGGTTGTACATATTTAGGTTTATTATTATCCTACTTATATTATAAATATGTGTTTGGATGGATGCTTATGGGCCTACCACACGCACAAGTTTCACCACAGTTTTGCCTGCGCAAGCCCGGCCCTGCGCGTGTGTGAGTGGTTCGGCGTTCAGTGGTCAGTGCCAACACAGATATTGATAAACCTAGTTAACGCAACAGCAACTAGGTACCTACTACGCGTGCCAAAAATCCATGCTAGTTTACGACCAAAAATCGTAAGTGGCCATTTTTATCGTTCGTCTAAATCGGTCTACCGTTAGTTGGACGTCAGTTTTAATATTAAAATGGTTAATTGTGCTGTGGGACGAGGGATTTTGCCATGACTATATAGTTTTTGTGACGTCTTATCAGGTAGTCAAAAAATGGCACGCTTGGTTTTCATACAGATTGTGATACTTGCTTTATCTAGGTATATCTAAATCTGTGGTTGCCGACCGTGTATTGTTTTTTCATGCGAGAAGCTTGCACAGGCCAAACTGTGGTGGAGCTTGTGCGTGTGGTACTGGCATTAGGTATTATAAAAAAGGATAATAATTATTTAGAATGTTGAATATAGGTTATAATTATATAGGTTAAATTTAAAAGAACAAACATAAACTGCTTGTTCTTTTAAATTTAGATATTGCAGGGTACGAAGTTTTCGTATCACGTATGATAGATGTAAGTAAATTAAAATGCTTGTCATAAATAAACATGTAATTTAAAAAAAACTAAACAGTCAATATTTGTTGATTAATCTATCTGGTGATTTATAAGTGTCAAAGAAGACCTTATATTGTGGAATAGTAACCTGCACAGCACCAGGTAAACCACAATTGGTCAAGGAAACCTCAACTTTTGGTTGATCCAAGTCTTTTATATAACAAACTTGTGTTAATAACTCATACCATTCTTGATAAGTGAGTTCCCTTTTGCTGAAACAGTATGAGATATCAATTAGAATTAAAATATTATAATTAACCGACTTAAAAAAAGAAGGAGGATCTTAATTCGTCTATATGGTTGTCAGGTACTCTATTTCTCAGATGCCTACACTGATTTGTAAAACTCTTCTTTTGTTCTTTCGGAAGTCGATGGCTCACAAATAAATAAAAACCGGCCAAGTGCGAGTCGGACTCGCCCCTAAAGGGTTCCGTAGCAGCAAGTAACATAATATAAAAGTTCTTGTTTTTGTAAGAAGTTGTAAGTTTGTAACTTTGAAAGGTTAATTGCGGTTTACGATTTATGATGATTAAAAAAATCTAATTACTTGACCTCGTTCAAACCAATTTTCAATTAAAGTTTGCATGGTAATGTACATCATACATATATTTTTTTTAGTTTTATCATTCTCTTATTTTAGAAGTTACAGGGGGGGACACATTTTACCACTTTGGAAGTGTCTCTCGCGCAAACTGTTCAGCTTAGAAAAAAATGAAATTTGTAACCTCAATGTCATTTTTCAAGACCTATCCATAGATACCCCATACGAATAGGTTTGGTGAAAAATTTTTTTTGACTTTCAGTTCTGGTATGGGGAAACCCCCGAAATTTGTTTGTTTTTATTTTTGTGTAAGAATCCTAATGCGGTTCACATAATACATCTACTTACCAAGTTTCAACAGGATAGCTCTTATACTTTCGAAGAAAAGTGGTTGTGACATACGGACGGACAGACAGACAGACATGACGAATCTATAAGGGTTCCATTTTTGTCATTTGGCTACGGAACCCTAAAAAGCAATGTCATCAACTTTAGAAATAAAAAATTAACAAATAATATATTATCTTTCTGTCTGCTAATCAACCAACAAACTTACTTGAACTGCATCCACAGGAGTCCAGTATCAGTCATAGTTAATTTCCTGTCATCCAAAACTTTAGCCTGACGCATCCAGTAGTCACTCAGATACAGTGTGATGGTCGATCCATCTCGGCCACTCTCCATGAATTTAGCAAACTCTATGAACTGCTCGTCTAACGTCACTTTTTCTTCCTCATCCTCCATTTTAGTTATATCTGTACAAATACGCAGAACACAATCAGTTACCTTTTTTCTTCATAAAAATAATGTGGCTTACTTAACTAGCAGCTGTAGTTTTACCGATTTCGCTCGCTTGTGTGTCGAAAATTATCACATTGAAACAATTTCCAAGTTTTAAACTAACTGTGTACCAAAGAAGAATGGTTTTCTGTGACCCAGGCCCGGCGCAAGTGAAATGTATCTCAGTTTTTTCCCACGTTTGTTAGTTTGTCGTTCCGGTTGGACTTTTGCAACTCAATTTTGAGGCACTTCCCGATAAGCTAGCAGGCTGAAATTTTGCACACGCTCTGATTTCTGATGACTCCCGCATGATATGGGTATCAAATGAAAGGGTTTGCTGTCAGGAATACGAAAAAAATAGTCATGTGACTTAAATCCAATATGGCGGACGTCCAAGATGGCGGACAGGGTATGAGGCACTTCCTGATAAGCTAGCAGGCTGAAATTTTCAGGGTAGCTTCAAACCCAATGAACAAATACAAAAATAAAAAAATAATTAATAGATTTAAAAAAATCTAAAAACCCACGTTTTTAAATTTCATAAAAATAAGAAAATAACCCTACGAGGCTGAGAAAAAGGGCCACTCAAAACGTGGGGGCGTATCTTTGCAAGTTACACCCACGATCTATACACATCGTGTAAATTATCTCATAAGTAACCCCTTAAATAATATACGCCCTCACGTTTTGAGTGGCCCTTCTCTCAGCCCCGTAGGGTTATTTTCTTATTTTTAGGACATTTAAAAACGAGGGTTTTTAGATTTTTTTAAATCTATTTCGTTATTGCTACCGGTCAAACCCGATTTCATGATAAACTAGTTTGGCCTACGCTAAACTATTTTTTTTGCGAGCTCGGGACCCGACTTGGACAATATTTAGGTTACTCTTGATGGTTATTTTTTTGAAAACCACCTAGAAGTAGTCAGTAACCACCCGTCGACTTGCTCCTGTGAAGGAAGAACTAGTTTAACCTAGGCCAAACTAGTTTGTCCTGAAATCGGGTTAGAAAGTTCAATAATATTATATTCCGTTTGAACAACATGTCAAAATTTTGATAGGTTTTCAATCGGGAATAAATATTCGCTCTTAACTTAAGTGCTCTGGAAATTGTTGCTCAGATGGGAATACCTTCCAGAATTGCCTAACTGAGTGGATCACTGTCACTTACAGAAAACAATGCAATTGTCTGGCACCGCGGAAATAGAACCTGCTCAGTTGACAATGTATTCAAGGGACTCTGTTTGGTCTCGTTAAAAGGAAATTAATTTCATACAATGGTTTTCTGGCTGAATAAAATGTTACCATAATGTATTTGTGTAACAAAAAGATTTCAAAACTGAAAAATGTAAGACAAAATATGAGGAATCTAATAAGCAAGTGTTTGAGATTATTGCCCTTTTCCTCTTAGGAGGGATTCACACATGTCATGTGGACAGGCTTTGAGATACTTCTCGATAAGCTAGCAGGCTGAAATTTTCAGGGTAGCTTCAAACCCGATGAACGAAGATAAAAATAATAAAATAATTTAATAGATTTGAAAAAAATCTAAAAACCCACGTTTTTAAATGTCCTAAAAATAAGAAAATAACCCTACGGTGCTGAGAGAGCGGCCACTCAAAACGTGGGGGTGTATCTTTGCAAGTTACACCCACGATCTATACACTTCATGTAAATATATCCCATAAATAATCCCTTAAATAATATACGCCCCCACGTTTTGAGTGGCCGCTCTCTCAGCACCGTAGGGTTATTTTCTTATTTTTAGGACATTTAAAAACGAAGGTTTTTAGATTTTTTCAAATCTATTAAATTTTAAAACTTATTCTTTCAAATACAATAGATTGCCATGGCGCTCGAGGAACTGCACATTTAGCATCCTCGGCTCCCCTACTAACAACCGCGATCGTAAAAAAAGCGATTATGCCGTCTTGTTCAGTGTTCTTTATTATATCTATGGCATGAAAGAAGCAATAATGTATTAAATAATTCATCTAATTATATAAAAATCAATGCCACTTTTCGTTGTAATTTTATAACTCAAGAACGGGCTCACATAGCCAAACCAAATTTTCAGGCTTTATTTGAACTATTTAGTAGATGGTTTATGTGAAGTTTCCACAAAATCGGTAGAGCGGTTTTTCATTTATCACATTTTTTGTAACAACTGAATAGTAGATATTAGAAACTGTATAGTAGAGATTACACCCGTGCGGAGCCGGGGCGGGTCGCTAGTGAACTATAAAAAAGTAAGAGCATCTGTTTACTCAGCGCTTGAGATTGAAAAAATTACTTTTGTTCTGAGACTATCAAAATATCAAAACATAGTGTTCCCAAAATAATCGGTCAAAATCAATGTTAATTGTTATTTTTGGGAAGTTGTAAAGCAAAAGATGTTCAGTTTGGATGGGTTGAGTTGACAAATTAACTAAACATTACAATAAAATTGACGATAATAATATAACTTTACCTACATCCTACATTTACTTACCAAATCGGGTCATTGCTCCTATACTATAAAACTTACAAGAGCACACGGAGCCACAGCGACTTGGGTTGCGAAAGTGGCGTTATGATATTGATGAGGTTTTAAAGCATAACATTTCAAATATTATTATTATTTTTTGTTTTTCTAAGATGAAAATAATGTTTAAAATAAATATATATTTTTAAATAGGTACAAAATATAATATAACTAACGTAAGGTGCCGTAGGTAATAAGCAATCTGTGGCTGTGCTACCTATCGATAATGTATTATGTAGTAATCGATGACGAAACCAAAAATATACAATGTGCTGATCTGCAACCCAGTCAAATTCAAGGACGTGATTATACTCATTATTCTCGACCCAAATCAACAATAAAATAAGTAGGTATTTTTATTTTATTTTTCCTTTTAGCTGAAATCCATAAGTGTGAACTAGTTTCTTCAAGAGTAGTAGATTCAATTCACGCACACCAGCTGCTCATCGCTGTGTGCGTACGCGCGGACTGCGTAGTCGGGTGATTCTCTTTCATTTGTATTGAATTAAAGGTTTAATTCTGAAATACTGTAAAATTTCAACAACAAAAAAAAAGCAGACCTTATTAGTTTTGCCCGGTACCTACTGTACTTTCAATTGATTATTTATGACTTTTGTGACAACCACCTGAAGTTTGACGAAAATGCAAAAAAAACAGCGTGTATAGGCTGATGATAAAAACAAAATTCCTTGAGGAACATTTATGTTAATGCTGTAATTTAACAAATGCATAAAATACACCTAGCTACCTAACTGTGCCTCCTAACTCGCAAGTCGCAACCCTATGGCTGTCTACACACCAAAGCCGCCCCGGCCCGGCGGCACGAAACCGGCGGGTTTGTGCCGGCGGGTAAACCCGGCTTTTGAATGTTGCGTTTCGGATAACTTGGCTGGCGGCATGACAGTCGCGGCATGTCGTTCAAAATATTAGTGATTGCCAAGTGCTCGGAGAAGTTGCGCGTGTGTTTCGAATGATTACTACATATCTATATAAATAATTTCGTGCAGGGCTACGGTAGACTCGATTGAAAGCTTGCCTGAATAATAACCATTAAAAAATAAAGATTTCGAGTCGACAATATATATCCGCAAAATTCGGACTGTCGAGTATTTTGTAATGATTTTAATTTTATTTTAACTAATGATTTTCTGACCAGACAGATCGCAGCCGCCATTTTTGACATCGGGTAAGATGTTGAGAAATTTTTATATTTTTCTTTGTTTTTGGCAACCGAGTCGATAGCACTGTTAGCATGCCAGTGCGTTGTGGTGTATTAAGTACTAATAGAGCGGGAGCCCGTGACAGATGTCCGTGACCAATTTCCTCTCAAGCGATAATTAGAAGACTACATGAGGGAGTCGTATCATAAAGATTCGTGGAAGTCAGCTGCGATTCCGTTGGTGGGATAAGCAGCAATCGCCGTTCAAACACGTAGAAAAAATATTTTTTTTTAGTCATTTCCTCCCAACTGAAACCTGGTTTATATTGAAGATTACCTTGGATCACGAAGAATAAAACCAATCAGCCGACGGTACCATGGTGGAATACACGTCAGCTGGTCACTCGAACATGTAATTTTTTATTTTATTTTCAGTGATTTCCTCTCAACCCAAATTTAACCTGATGAAAGTTTACATGTAGTTATGGATAAAAACAGACGTCAGCTGGCTGTATCTCGGTGGAAAGATCGTCAGCTGATACTTTGAAAATTACAAACAGGACTAAGGCTCTCAGCCCAAATATGCATTTAGTTCAAACTTTTCAATTCCTCCCAACAGAAAACTTGTTTATATTGAAGCTTACTCAATATCACGATGAAAAAAAAAAACAGCTAACAGTTTACAGGCAGTTATGGATCAAAATACAAAATTATTCTTAATAAGCTAGGCATCAGGAACATGTGGGATTCCTGAAGAGATACGAAAAAACTTAGTTAGAAAACCTTAGCTCTTTTTTTGGAATAAAAAATTTGGCATATTTATTTTTTTGGTCAAGTGTGAATTGTCCACTAAAATGAATTCGCTAGGAACAATATTTGGATTGTACAAAATATGCAATACCTTAAAAACTACTTAACCGATTTTCATGAAACAAACTGTAGAATAGTTTTTACAACAAGACCAACACATTAAATTAAGTCCATTGCAATAACCCCATAAACAAAAAAATACATTTTCAAGTTACGTAGTTATGATCAACATAATTATCTCATATAAGATTTTTTTTTAATGCCTTTCGACTCTGTTTCATGTAAAGATCATTTCGTTGTACCGGAAGTCAAAAATTAGGACGGCGGAAATTGGTCAAAAGACATCATTTAACATTCATCACGCTCCATAAATTTTTTGGGCTTTTCTGAAAGTGCCGGCCAAAGTACGAGTATTAAAACTAAAAGTCGGTGATGAGACCACCGCTACGAGAGAGAGGTGCACGTAGTGGGAGGTGCGACAAGATGTAAATATTGTTTGTAAGGAGATTCTCTTTGTTTACGAGTATGTTATTTGTTTGTGCTAAATTCTTATTAGAATACTGTATTTTTCTTATTAGAGTTAATTAAAATATATTTCTTAACGAAACTAACTAGAAAATTGTACTAAAGTTTGATAATTATGTTGATCATAATTACGTAACTTGAAAATGTATGTTTTTGTTTATAGGGTTATTGCAATGGAACTAATTTTAATGTGTTGATCTTGTTTTAAAAAACTATTGTACAGCTTGTTTCATGAGAATCGGTTAAGTAATTTTTAAGATATTGCATATTTTGTATAATCCAAATATTGTTCCTAGCGAATTCATTTTAGTGGACAATTCACACTTGACCAAAAAAATAAAAATGCCAAAATTTTTATTCTAAAAAAAAGAGCTCAGGTTTTCTAACTAAGTTTTTTCGTATCTCTTACGGAATCCCATATGTTCCTGATGCCCAGCTTATTAAGAATAATTTTGTATTTTGATCCATAACTGCCTGTAAACTGTTAGCTGTTTTTTTTTTCATCGTGATATTGAGTAAGCTTCAATATAAACAAGTTTTCTGTTGGGAGGAATTGAAAAGTTTGAACTAAATGCATATTTAGGCTGAGAGCCTTAGTCCTGTTTGTAATTTTCAAAGTATCAGCTGACGATCTTTCCACCGAGATACAGCCGGCTGACGTCTGTTTTTAGCCATAACTACATGTAAACTTTCATCAGATTAAATTTGGGTTGAGAGGAAATCACTGAAAATAAAATAAAAAATGACATGTTCGAGTGACCAACTGACGTGTATTCCACCATGATACCGTCGGCTGATTGGTTTTATTCTTCGTGATACAAGGTAATCTTCAATATAAACCAGGTTTCAGTTGGGAGGAAATGACTAAAAAAATATATTTTTTCTACGTGTTTGAACGGCGATTGCTGCTTATCCCACCAACGGAACAGCAGCTGACTTCCACGAATCTTTATGATATGACTCCCTTATGTAGTCTATTAATTATGGCTTGAGAAGAAATCACTAACGATATTTTCTCCTGGCTCCCGCTCTATAAACCTCCTCGACACGTTACGATATTCATTTAAAAAAAAACTATTAACTGTAACTTATGTCAGTCTCAAACAAACGTCTAGCCGTAAGCAATGATGACAGTAGCAACCACAAAATTAAATAATATCTCAATCAGCGGCAGATGAAGTAATTGTAAGAATTTTTCTTTCTGATCGAGAACGATATTACCTCCGGCTACTACTTCTTCACGTCAAAGGGCTGACTTGCTTCAGAGAGGAAAGGACCTATGAAAATACATATTATTTACTGGCTTCCAGTCCCGGCTTCGCACGGGTGGACATGATACAGGGTGGCGCAATAGAACGCGTACGCATATTGCGTCATCTTTTTTGGCGGGGAAGATGGCGCGCGGGCGAGGAGAGCCTAGCGTATTTGCACATATTGTTCCCTATTCTTTAAGTATGAGACAAACCACTTATAAGTATTACTGCGAATTCCTATGCCGTCAAGTTTATCTAGTAGGATTTTAAATTGGACCTTATCATAAGCCTTGGTCATATCCACTAGTATACCAACAGCATATTTTTTCTCATTAAGAACAATAATAACTTCTTGCATGTATTTATAGGTAGCTAGAGTTGTTAACCGATGGTGATGTTTCCGAAATCCATTTGGTTGGATAGTGACACTCGTGGAGTTTTAGTAGCCATGAATCACTTCGACGGGTAGCATCGCGCTTTTTGTGTTCGCACGTTTTATGAGAACGGTCATTCATACATCTCTACAAGGCGACTGTATTGTTCTGAATAAAACACATTAATGAAGCTCCGAGTGCAAATTTAATTAAAATATGGGTAAAGCGTTTTGAAGAGACCGATTCCACGTTTAAACCCACAGCAAAAGGTCGTCCGAGAACGTCTAGGACCACAGACAATATTGAGAGGGTGAATCCGCAAGTGTCTACTCGGAAGCGATCGGCGGCTTTACACTTGTCACGACAAAGTTTACAGCGAATTTTAAAGTCGGATCTTAAACTGCATCCTTATAAGCTCCAGTTAACACAGGAGTTGAAAGAGACCGACTTCAGAGCAAGGTTGGCATTTTCTGAAGATATGCTTAGTCGATTTTCCCCTTTTGACAACATCCTTCCGTCGTCTTCGAGAGGGCCGTCATTTAGATGATGTTATTTTTAAAAAGTAAACTCCATTTAATTACCTTATCATCCTGTCTTTTATTTCAACTATACCTTCCGTATTAATTATTTTAGCCTATACTTAATAAATGCACGTTCTATTGCGCCACCCTGTATAATAATTATAGCCTATATGTGGAGGAAGCGACTGTCGCAACCGAGCTCCGGGCACGCCGCAATCGAGGCGGTAAGACCCCTGTTTGAGGAGTGGATGGATAGGCGTCACGGCGTCCTGACCTTCCGCCTGACGCAGGTCTTCACCGGACACGGATGTTTCGGGAGGTACCCGTGTCTGATGACGATGTTTCACCCGAGCGAAGCCGGGTTTTCATCTAGTTTTCAATATTTGAAATGGAAGCCGTGCAAGCTTGTTTCAAAATAAGGCCGCCGCCGGCCTTACCGGCAGGTTCGTGCCGCTTTGGTGTGTAGACACCTTATTGAGCGCGGCGAGCGTTGACCTTGATGTGACGTTAGCATCAGATAAACCAAAATAAACTCTTGCGCGTAGCCATTCAGTACATTTTCGCTTGTGCACGGGAAGTTTAGGGTATTATAAAAGAACATAGGAGATGCGGCTGCCAGTAAAATGTGATTTATTCTCTCGTGCATAGATTTTACATTAGTTTGATTGTTTTTGGGAAGTGAAATTTCTGTACGTAGTACTATTAAGTATTCTGTGCCAGAGGCGAATTTCCCCCTAAGCCGTTTGTACGTCTGCCACCCGGCTCTATATCATGAACCGTGAAAGTGAGATAGTTCTAATTTTCACAGATGATAATACACACATCAAAAGTGTCTAGGGATCAACATATATTTTTGCAATAACTTTTCTCCTGATTGATATTAATTAAAATGTTCTATAAGGATTCATCAAATAAAGTGTTATCGTTTGTCACAGTAACGATAAACCAAGTCACCTTTGCATTCATAAAGAAATTTGCCATTTTCCTAATAAAGGGATTTTTGACATTTGAACCACTAACATTAAAGTTCGAAAAAAAGACTGAAATAACAGTTTTCTTTAAAATTTTATTAGGTAACTTAAACAATTAATAATCCGTGTTTCTACCGCGAACACTAACAACACAAGAACATCGGTTTGGCATACTCAAAATGAGTTCATCCAAATCACGCTGTGGAATGGCCGCCCATGTTCGTTGCAACAACAAAAAAAGGTCTTCTTGCGACTGGATACCCTCCATATTCGGCAGAGCTCTTCTCTGTAGCATATCCCATGCATGCTCAATCGGGTTCAAGTCTGGCGACTGAGCAGGCCAGGGCAGGACATTGATGTTAGCTGCGGCGAGAGTCTGTCTTACAACTCTTGCGGTGTGCGGTCGTGCATTATCATGCATTAACTGAAATAAGGGACCGATTTGCACTTGTAGAGGAACGATGACGTCTGATACAATCGTCTCAGCATAAATTTGAGCGTTGAGGTTGCCTCTGATCCAAATCAACTCAGTTCTTCCGCCGATCCAAATACCCGCCCATACCATGATGGTTCCACCACTATAAGGATGGACTTCCTGGCAGGATTTTAATCGCTGTTGGCGTCCAGGGGTTCTCCAGTGTCGTATACGTCTTGTATCCGGTCTCATACCAAAACGAGACTCATCAGAAAAGCACACGAAACGCCATTGTTCTTCTGCCCAATTTCTGTGTTCAAGAGCCCATTGATATCGAATCCTACGATTGTGCATTGCTATAGGTGGTACCCGTAGCGGTCTTCGGGAATGAAGGTTCACTTCATGCAAGCGGTTTCTGACTGTTTGGTCGCTAATTAAGTTCCCTGAAGAGTGATGAAGCCTCACGGCTAACATCATGGCGGTTATTGTTGGAGCTCTTCGAGTTAAGATTTGAATGTATCGGTCTTGTCTCCGTGTGGTGCAGCGATACCGTCCTCCATGGCGCTCAGCCACGGTACCAGTGCTTCGGTAACGTGTCCAAAGTCGACTGATAACACTCTGACTTGTATTCAGAGCTAAAGCCACAGTACGTTGCCGGGAACCAGCTTCTATCATTCCCACGGCTCTGAGCATTTCTTCCCTGCTTAAATGACGTCGCCGCTCCATAATAACGTTGGTTTTAATCAGTAGTAGGGAAACAGTAGCACTAATAATGTCTTCAATGCGTTGTATGTTTTTATAGGGAAAATATTGACAGCTGATTTTCATCTTTTACTCGAATTTGATTTACAGTTCCTGATTCAAATTATGAAATGCACCAAAAAGGATCCATATAAATTTATAAAATCATAAATTTATTACAAAGCCACATCTCAATCTTAAGAAATCCGCATAAAAATGCTTGATCCCTAGACACTTTTGATGTGTGTATATTGCTGTTGCACATAACAACAATCAAAAACAGAATAAAATAAATATTGAAGGAGGCTTCTCATACAAGAAACGCGTTTTTCGTCCAACTCACACTTGGCCATTTTTTTCCAAAATAAAAATAACACTGTAAAAGGTGAGCCACTTTGTATTTGCCATGAAAATGTAGTATTTTTTCGTATAGTACTTTATGAGTTCTCAATGCTCTGCATGTTAAATCTTCCCAGTATTTCCAGCAGCTTAGTAAATTCTTGGAAAAACTTCAAACAGTTCTGACGTAGTCGTATATATTCTGTACTCACTCTCTAAGTTGTGAACCCGAGAATTCTGAACGTTCCATGAATTCTTTTTTACTATTTGAGAACGAGTGTGCAATTAAAGTTTTAATAGCAGGTATCCTAGAAATTTTCTTCTCTTAAATGTCTGATAAACTTGTCCTTTGATCAACTTCTTTGAAATACGTTCTCATAGTATATGATTATTTTTAATAGAAATACGTGGGTTTATAACTACATGACTGTTTAGGCTTCGTTTCCACTAAGGTGGAGCGGAGCGGAGCGGAACGGAGCGGAGAGCGATTCAGCAATCACACGGCTTGAGTGGAGAAGAGATGTGGATTTCAAGCCATGTGATTGGTGAATCGCTCTCCGCTCCGCCCCGCTCCGCCTCAGTGGAAACACAGCCTAAGATGTCTTTTTGGTACAGTTAATTACCGAAAAAAAAGTAGGTATGTGTATTCACCAAAAAAATTATTAATTCCTTTTGATAACTGTAAATTCGCCACATTGCTTTTTTTTCCCCAAAAGTAAAAATCCTGCCTCATTAATTTCATAAAATACAAAAATGAGAATACTATGTGGAATCTATACAGAAAGTTTTAGAAGAATAGAATAATGAAGAAAGTGTTGGTGCCGCAGTCTTCAGTACATTCAATCGTATTCCTGGTGCATTTCCAATGTACTTAGGATTAAAGTGGGATTTATTGTAGCAGTTCCTTCTTTAAAAACAAGTCAGTATTTTAGTACGTTGTTCCGCCTTAGAGTGAGCAATAAATGAGCAGATTTTCGATATTTTGTTCTAAGTCTAGATTGTAACTCTGTGGCCAAGACTTTCTATTATCAGTCAGTTGAAACAATATAATTAATTAATTACCTATCTTCAGTTCACTGTTAATTCTTGATTAGAGGCTGACAAAGAAGGAATAACTTCAACGAAATTATTTTGTCTTATTTGACAGTGACATTTGTTTCTTTAAATATATTTGATGTACCCGATGTACCATAAAACAACGCATTCTAAAACATTATTTTGAGGCCAGTCACAATTTATGAGAGCTATGTTTTTAGTGAATAGGATATCAATTTAATAATCTGTATTTAGTCCGCCTGTTCCATTTTTATTTATTTTTCTATGATGATTATATGCCTAAGGTCCAACACACACGGTGAAATGCAACTGTAACGAAACTGCAACTTCTAGATACTTTAGAGCCTATGCACACCACGTTTTTAAACGCGCCGGTGCAGCGCGTTTGACGCGATACGCACGCAAGTCAGACGCAGCCTAAAACAAACGACAACAAACTGCTCTGATGAAAACGCGCCGTCGACGCGGGTTTCTAAAACGCGCTGCACCGGCGCGTTTAAAAACGTGGTGTGCATAGGCTCTAAGAGTTTCATTATAGTTTCTGCTATAGACTCCTATGAGTGAGCGCACATGACGCGACCATTTTGAAACCGGTTTGAAACGCATTACAAATCATTGAAACCGGCGGCGTGCAGGAAACCCGTGTTTGAGTTTCGTCAATTTTGGCGTCTCTTTAGGTACAACAAACTAACTGTAACTCGTCCGGGCTCATATGGGATTGTAGCCCGTTCACTTCGACACGACTCATTGACAGGATACCTGTTTGAAGCGGTGGGAACATTATACCAGACTAAGAAAAAACTAAGAAATTATGCTATGTGACATTCAGGTGCAGCGTGCTTAGTGACAACCCAAGTAACAAAAATTGGTACTATAAAAGACCTGAGAACGTTTTGGAGCGTGCTAAAAAGCTCCACAATAACAAAACAATAGTACTATAATGGTGTTGTAAACGTTTACAAAACCCCAAATAGGCCGGAGTTTTATCACTAATTTATTCTATAAACATTACATAAAGGCTCTCACGGTGATAAATCAGCTCGATAGTTGAGATGTAAAAGTGTAGTGAAACGCTTTTTAGTACTAAAATAGTGCCACAAGTGCAATAATGTCACGAATTTGCACTATAAAAGTAACCAAAACATGTTTAAAGTGCTATTTTGCACTGTTAACGATTTGAGAGATCTTTCTTGACACTTATATTATTCATAATTTTTTGTTTGTGTTGTGTCAGTCGTGTTCTTCAAGATAAGTTTTAAGACTCATGTCATTTGCCATGTTGCCTAACGTATCATTGTAATAAAAAAGACATGCAACTCTTCCATAACTGCCATAACTTGCACTTGCGAAAATAATTGTATCGTTAAAATCAATATGCTGATTTCGAATTTGACAATGCGCCCTCATTATTTTCGTGTTTTAATTAAATTTTAATTAATAAAATAAGGACTTGTCCCGAATACGGATCCAATAGTACACATTGGCTCCAGCTGTGCTACTAATGTGCTATCGCGGCAGAAAATAGCGGCCATATTTTCCAATTAGGGGTCCTTGTCCAAATATAAAACAGTGTAGTCAAAATAAATTTCTTTGCCTGGAGTTGCATTAAATACACACTAGGGCATAATTTGGGATTGCAGTTGGTATACTGTAAGTGACGCACCATCTTCTTAGGTCACTGTATAATTGGTCATTGCTCTCCTCCTCTGAACATTCCGATGTTTGGGAACTTTGAAGACAGGTGCTCTCACTGTATTCTTCATCCTTATTACAACCTTGAGCAAAAGGAACATTAATACTACAGCCCTGTTGTGATTTAAAACAAATATTTTGTGCAGAACCATGTGCTATATTTTCTGGACCCGCTTGACCAGTATTTACATTTTGAGCATGAGCCTGTTGTATTGATGATAATGCTTGTGTATATCGATTCTTTACCTTTTTTTTATAACTACCACTCTCATTATACTGACGCAGCGATCTTAAATCCATTATCAAACCTTTACTTAAAATTTTACCAGAACACAATCGACATTAAGAAATACTAGTGATGTAATTGTTACTGAAAAGCCATTAAAGGTCCAATTAGTCCATTAATGATGAATTTTAGTGTTTTTTTTTGTCACGCTTTAGTCTCGTTTCAGTAACACCAACTCACTTTAAGAGCTATTAAAATTTGAATTTAAGTATTTAGCAATTGCGCCACGAGTCGCTATGGTACTATTTAGTACTATAGAAGAGTTTTCATGATTTTTACAGAACTAGCCCCTTAGCGATGTTGAGGGAGCTTTTATGAAGCTAAACGGTTACGTAATGGTTGTGTAAGTTACTTTTATAGTGCAAATTGATCCTGTAATACGTAATGGTTGTGTATGGTACTTTTATAGTGCAAATTGATCCTGTAATAGTGTTTTCGATACTGCTACAGTCCTAGTACTGTAAAAATTATTTTGACGCATTATTAGAGCAAAATAGATACATAAAAGTGTCAGTAAGGTTGTCTATAGTACTAAATAGTACCAAAATCGTTTTTCTCATTTCTATTACAGTGCAACACTTTAAAGATTCTTTTGAATGGCCCTGTAAGCGTTCTAAGAGCTAAATAATAGAACTTAAATGCTCTTTAATCTTATAGAACCAAAATGCTTTGTTATAAACCTTTATAGTACATGCAGTCACAATGGTTACTGTTAAAGGCCTACTATATCACTCTTTGGTGATAAAACGCCTAGGTTATAGAACCTATTGTTACTTGGGAAACAAAAGTTAAAGACACTTCACAATAATATTGTTGTTTATTTTCCCACGTTTTTATACACTCACTTTTCTTGTTGTTTGTTTGTCGTTCCGGTTAGATTTTTGCAACTCAATTTTGAGGCACTTCCCGATAAAATTGAGCCTGCTAGCAGGCTGAAATTTTCAGGCTAGCTTCAAACCCGATGACATAAAAATATGAAAAGATTGTAAGTGAATAAATTACAACAACTAAGATAAAAATAATAAAATAATTAATAGATTAAAAAATCTAAAAACCAACGTTTTTAAATTTTCTAAAAATAAGAAAATAACCCCCTACGGGGCTGAGAGAGGGGCTACTCAAAACGTGGGGGCGTATCTGTGCAAGTTACGTTTTTTTTATTTGCGTTTGTTCTCAAAGAACACCGAAATGATTGTGACCGTGTGACGTTGCGGCGTGTGAGGATAACATTTGAAACTGGTTTCAAACTAATAATTTCAAAAGGGTTTCGTTACAGTTGCATTTCACCGTGTGTGTTGGGCCTTAGTCACTTCATACAATGGCCACGAGCGGCGGTTTCACAATAATTATGTTTGATATTTCCGCGCCCGCCGCCACCGCGCTAGGCTCGCAGTGCGTTCGAGGAGTTAGGAGTCACTATTACTATGATACACAGCTATGATACTAACATCCATAAGTATTGTGTTCTAACATTTCAACATTTTACTTTACTTATTTTACTCTTGTAGTTCTGAATAAAGTTTTAAGCCAAGGGGATTCATTCCATGGCACGACCATTCTCGGAAGTAATAAAAAATAAGTCCGTTGCAGTTTTAATTCACATCATGAAGTCTTACAGCGAGATTAATTACAGTGCGGGAACGAGATGGACGACTTGTATAGCTCTGTCTCTTTCCCACACTGGAATTACTCTCGCTTCAAGACGTCATGGTAGATCACCTATTTCTGGGGCCACATCTACACACGATTTCAGCCCTTAGTTCGTCACATGCCGACGTGAATGACATACCATCATAGTATGTGTAACTATAAAAAATACTTGCAGGTCTCTGTAAAAATGCTCGCAAAATTAAGGCATAGTCGCTCGTGCTAAACGAGAAGCACAAAATAATGAAAAATGTAATAAAGATGTTGAGGAGGTTGCAGAGGCAACAGTCTTAGTGGAAAATGTGCAACAAACACAGGAACAGATGTTACTTGTGCCGGCACATGATCACTTAGTAGTGGACGAACCACAAGACAATGTAAATATTATAGATAATAATACCATTACAAATTCCAGCTCAAGCCTAATTTCTGATAACTTTGATGACCAAAGCTGCCAAGCAAGTAGTCCATTCGATGACAACATGGATCATGACACTAATCATGTCGTTGATGAGCCAAGCTACCCAGAAAGCGTAAATATTGATAATGAAGAGCCAGGCTGTCTAGAGAGCAGCGTTATTGACGTACAGGAGCCAACCGACAGTGTGAAGATTCACAGGACCCCGGTCAGGTCGATTCCCCTTATTTTGTAGTTAAAGATTCATCTACATATTACCCGGCTACTACCTGTTGAGGCTCAGTAGTGACCTCTGGAAGTAGTGGCCTCAACAGGTAGTGGCCGGGTAATTTCAATACGCAATTATTTAGGTTAGGCCTCAGTAGGATAGGCATCCTACTGAGGCCTAACCTAAATTGCGTATTGAAACCTGTATTGCTAAATAAAACTGTTACAGATTCCAATCTGTAACAGTTTTATTTAGCAATACAAATAAATTTTATTCCCACGTTTTTATACACTCACTTTTCTTGTTTGTTTGTCGTTCCGGTTGGACTTTTGCAACTCAATTTTGAGGCACTTCCCGATAAGCTAGTAGGCTGAAATTTTGCACACGCTCTGAGTTCTGATGAGATTACATGACTAGCTAAGAACCGTCATAACAAATCCAATATGGCGGCCTCCCCAAGATGGCGGACTGGCTGTTTGAAATCCACCCCCATGATATGGGTATCAAAAGAAAGGGTTTGCTGTCAGGAGTACGAAAAAAATAGTCACGTGACTTAAATCTAATATGGCGGACGTCCAAGATGGCAGACTGGCTGTTTGAAATCCACCCCCATGATATGGGTATCAAAGGAAAGGGTTTGCTGTCAGGAATACGGAAAAAATAGTCATGTGACTTAAATCCAATATGGCGGACGTCCAAGATGGCGGACAGGCTTTGAGGCACTTCCCGATAAGCTAGCAGGCTGAAATTCTCAGGGTAGCTTACAACCCGATGAACAAAGATAAAAATAATAAAATAATTAATAGATTTAAAAAAATCTAAAATCCACGTTTTTAAATGCCCTAAAAATAAGAAAATAACCCTATGGGGCTGAGAGAGGGGCCACTCAAAACGTGGGGGCGTATATTTGCAAGTTACACCCACGATCTATACACGTCATGTAAATATATCCCATAAATAATCCCTTAAATAATATACGCCCCCACGTTTTGAGTGGCCCCTCTCTCAGCCCCGTAGGGTTATTTTTTAGGATTAAAATACAAGAAGAATATAAAAAAATCAGTTTAGCACTATACACAGTTCACAGTTTGTCACATACTGAAGGGAAGTTTAGGCCTCAGTAGTGACCTCTGGAAGTAGTGGCCTCAACAGGTAGTGACCTCAGCAGGTAGGGCCGCAGCAGGTAGTGGCCTCAACAGGTAGGGCCGCAGCAGGTAGTGGCCTCAACAGGTGGGCCACCACCTGCTGGTAGGGAGAAGAGAGAAGTAGACTGTCGACTGCACAA
The DNA here is from genome assembly GCA_954870645.1 of Agrotis clavis. Lineage (NCBI taxonomy): Eukaryota > Metazoa > Arthropoda > Insecta > Lepidoptera > Noctuidae > Agrotis > Agrotis clavis. Next base: position 3,427,994 of record OX940917.1, read on the forward strand.
AGGGTTGAGATAAACTGCCGACTCCACAAAAGGCTGAGATATAATGCCGACTCCACAAAGGGCTGAGATAGAATCTTCGCTGCACCAAAGTCTGCGATAGAATGATCATTCTTCTGACGGCCTCCGCTTTTACATCCATCAGCTCGTTTTCAAAATCAGTCTTCTTTTCTATTTTCAAATATTAGTTTCTTCAAATGTAGTGGATCCGGACATAAATATCAGACCTCTTTCGTGGGCGTAAATTACATAAGTAAAATTTAGAATTAAGTTATTTAGTACAATCATAATAAAAAAAAAAATTAGAATAAATACAATATTTCAGCGAAATCAATCTGATAAAAATAAATTAAATTATTTATTATAAACCAAAAAGTAGCATCATAGACTAAGCTAGACAGAAAAATAAAAAGAAACTGACAGTTTGACATTTGACATAAGTGTCACAAGAAAATTATTTGAAGAGAAGATAATTGTATATTTTGGTTATCTGGCCTTTTATGTTGCTTCGTGTACGTTTAAGCCAAAGAGATTTAAAAGAAACTATAGAGCGGGCATTGGGAAGATTGTCATACAAAATTGTTGATGCCATGCGTCAGTAGCACAATCTAAGCGTTGCATAGCAACGGGACTACTAAACTGAGGGTTTTTTTACCTATTGGCAATGATATTTTAGTAAACAGATATGTTATGAGCGCGCAAAACGTGAAGACCAGAAAATGTCCTACGTCGGACAATTGCTTTTAGTCTGTGTCTCGCACGACTACGAGTAACACGTTGCGCGCTGCTACGTAATTGTCATCAAAAATGCCATCGTGTTTATTTATGAAGTGTACCAATCATGATAAAAAAATTAATAAAACACACGGGATCTCATACCACACGTAAGTAAGCAATATACTTCGATTTATTAATATATTTTAATTATTTTCGTAATATTCTGATGTCGTCAGAACGACAAGGTGATGCCGACGTGCGGGGCGGTGCGGGGGGATTGATGACGTGGGTGGCGTGGCGCTGTTTGTTTATCTAGCTGTCACTTTTTTTCTTATTGTGTTTTATCAAGCTATCCTTTTTACTTGTAGTGAAATGTAATGTTTGAATAAAAAAGTCCGCGCTCGGCGCGGAACAGTTTTTGCTGTTGTTTTGTAAGCGTATAACATAATCTGTATATTAGAATATCATTGCCTATTGGTAAAAAGTTTTGGATCACAAAGGAGATGGTCCAAAAATGTATGGAGCCTGGGCCCACTCTATGTACACCATATGTAAAAATAGCTTCTTAATACATAAACCGTTTTTAATTGTTAATTCTCTTTAATTTCACTTCTTTTAATTGCGCTTTTAAATCAACTTTGTCAAGGATAACAACACTCGACAAAAATCAAACATGGTGGATCTGACAGTAGTATGTTTATTTTGACAATGACACTTGATTGACGTGTACTTATCGTGATATAAATTGGTGTAAAAATCGAAAAAAAGAATTTTTGATCTCAAGAATCTTGGGTTTCGATAAAAATAATAGTACCTACAGGATATTTTACTCGATTCCGGCAGAACTTATGTCTTTTATCTCTCAATGCCAAGAAACGAAACGCAGGCGCGGACGTTATGTTTATCAACTCTTGCTGCTTCATTCTTCGGTGCCTATTCAAAGTTCTCTTAACCACGATAATCCATTGGAGAGCAGTGACATGTGCAGTACTTACCTAACAACTCCAAGTTATTGTTATAGTAGCTAGTAGAGAGAGAGCGGCAGCACATCTTGCATCACCTATCTTTTATTTCAGGGACAAGGGTCAATCGAAACGAAAGCTTGGACGTTATTTGTTTTTCAACACTGCCTTGCTGCTTCATTCTATAATGCCTATTCAGTATACTTTGGATGTATGTATCATTCTTAGGAAAGCAGTGACATTGCAGTATCTGATAACTACAGGTTATTGTTAAATGTTAACTATTCCTATTACACAGTAACAGCTCACAGCTACGAAGACCAAACATTTTAATCCAATGAGCTGATAGACCCCCTTTCTGCGAGGGAATGCACATCATGTCAAACCATGCACTAACAATTTTTGAAACAAGTTATACATAATAACTATTATTAGTGATGTTAAAAGGATGTCAATTCAGCCATGAAGAATATTTTTACTAAAACAATTTGTTGAGACTTATGATTTATTTATTTTCTACATCATCTCTTGTATGTTCTCACGGTACCGAGCCCAACTGGAATACAACACAATCATCATAATGTGGGCACAGCAATTCATTGTCCATCGTCCTTTTTGCTATGTGCTACTGTTTTCATCTTTCTACATGCTGCCACCCAACAAGCATAGCAAACCATACCTCTTGGTGGAATCTGAATAAAACAAAAGAATATGATATACATATTGGCTATTCACATAATTATTTCATTCCAAAAGTTGGTAATTAAGTTGCTAATATTACCTCTTTTTTTATAACACTGTTTGTGCTATTACGGTCTGTTTAGGACCTTTATTGATGGAGGGGCTGTGTGTTTCGACTCAAAACTGTTGGCACTACACACATGCATTCATAACTTTATAATGTAACTGGAGCTGGCATGAGTCCTTGTTGTTGTATTGTACTCTGAATGCACCCAAGAAGTAAAATATAACAAGTAACCCTCGGTACCTAAAACAAAAATAAATAAAGGTTTATTTGGATATCAATCATAAATAAATAATATTAATCAAGATTGGTTATTTTTATATCACCTTTACAGATCTGACCAAGGAAATGATAGAAGTGTGAAATGTGTGTAGATATGAATCTGCTACACACATTTCAAAACATTGATTGTATCAGTTCTTTTCCTTTCCGCAACAATGTTGTCTTGAATCATAATAAAAAGAAACTTCTGCATTTGTGCTTGCTCTGTATGAATAAAAAAGTGTTTACCTGTCGTGGAACAACAAATTGTTTCACCAATAATAATCATTGCGCTTCCGCGCCTTTGAAATAGAGTGAGTGCGCCTCACAAAACAATGATGTCCTACGCCCAACAGACACAAACATTGCTATCATGGCGATGCTGGTCAGTTCATGATCTCCTTGTGTACGAACATTTAGTTTAATGTTAGTTATTTAACATTTTGATGCCAAAGCATTGTGGGCACATTATTTTTCATTTACATTAACCTAAAACAAACAAAAAATGGTTAAGTATATAGTGTTAGACGACCCACTGACCTGTTTATCGATATAATGTGAATAAGACACAGGGGAAGAAAACAACACAGAAAAAATATTTGAACAAAAACATGGATATAAGACATACCTGAAACTGAACTTGTTATTGTAAAATAACACACGACGAAATCCGAATCACAGGTGATTTAAGGCCGTGGTCAAATAATAGTATTCTGAATTGTACAAAAAAAAATACAATCATTACTAACTCCGAAAAATATGAATAATTCTAACTCAAGAAAATCTTTAAATTCTTCAAACGTCACTGCATGGGACTGTCAAAGTTGTCAAACGTCATGATAGTAAACGTCAAATAGTACTGTCATGGCCGCCCTGAAATAGGGTTATCGTGCTAAAAAACAGTCCTAATTATTATTTTTTAACAGCTAAACCCGTCTTTAAATGATTTTTTCAGTATTTTTATGAAATTCTCCTATTTTTTTCCTATTTATTGATATGGTGTACATAGACTGGGCCCAAAATGAAACATCTCCTTTCTTCGTGATGTCCCGTCTATTGCTCGTATATAGTTTAATGTCTTTGGTTTAAGCGTGATTAATTCTTCTTCCATCTCGTCGCCAATATTGAATATTTAATCAAAACGCAATTTGCATTGTAAATCTATATTTTTCATACGACAGAGTCACTAGTTCATCACTGACACATAGAAAAAGTAAAAATACGAAATTATCAAAACATTTTATTTCAGCTATCTTTTACGCCAAAGAATCGTAAATAATAGAATGATAAATGGTATGATAGTATTATGGATGACGTAAGTATACATAAATAGTATATTTATGTTCTGTTTAGAGAAACCGGTTTATCCGGTATAGCAGAGGCTATACCGGATATTTACTGCAGGATCATAAACGTATGTCTCTTGCAAGTTATTTGACAAATCAGTCGCATACGGCGATTACTTTTAAAAGATTCGTATCCTATTTATTCCAATATTACCCAAGTCATAATATACGATTTTACAAACTGATATATGAACGGAAAATATTAACCCATATTGACGCAAATAAGTTAATTATATTAATGTCGTTTAGCGAAATGACAGAAGAGGGCCGGATCAAAAGATTTTTATTGTTCTATCACGGAATAAAAAACTTCTAAAACGAATTCGAAGAAACAACGTCGCATTCACCTTTGAATACTAAAAATAACCTAATAAGAAGTTGAATAAAATGTATATGTAGCCCCTGCATGCTCTACTCTCTAAATCCGTCAACGGATAATTCGTACTCGAAACTTTTGAACCCACTGTCTATTAGTTCTGAACACATAAGTTCTGACATTGGGAGCCGGAACCGGAAGCCGGAGCCGGAGCCGGAAGTTGTGGAATATTAAAAAAAAAAATCTATTCAGATTCCGATAACAAATCTTAAGCATTTAGAAACGCCCGAAACTAAGGCTGAACCTACGGGTTTCGTGCTAAGATAGTAGCCGGATGAGCTTACGTTGAATTCCTTATTCGTGGAACTTTTACCAAAGCTTCTGTTAGTTTCGGATAGGCTGTCCGCCTCTGTTAACATGTCATGATCGTTATGTAACAATGCTGACACGTGATTGTTGCAGAAACAATAGACAGGCTAAAATTAGGTCACTCAATGGGCATTGTTCATTTTTTTTAATATGTTGTAATTGAAAAACCGTTTCGAGGAATAGCGTTACTGATCATTATGGACTAATTAAAAATGAAAAATATTCATATTTTATTGATATTTTTAATAAAACACGTTTGACCTTGCTTGCCCTTCAAATGATGTAGGTGTGGAATATTGCAAGGTTTATACAATGTACTGTTGCGAAGATCACTTTGATGTTTAGATTGAAGTATTTCAGAAGCCTTAGATTCCTTTGTATGTTCATCTAGGAGTAATTTTATTCTGTGAATAAATAACCTAGTGGAATGTAAGTGACGTTTAGACAGTGAGAAAATGACGTTGTGTTGCCAGTTTTTTAATTTTTTAATTTTGCTCTAGTAAGGAAACGGCACAACTTTTTCTGCCAATGATGACGCCACCTATCTCAAAAATTAAAATTTTAAAAATAAAAAAAACTATTTAAAAAAAAAAAAATAAATAAAAATAAAATAAAAAAATAAAATAAAATAAAATAAAATAAAAAAAAATTTATTTATTTCAGGCGAGATGCCCATACCAGGAAATTAAATAAATAAATAATAAAGTAGAATTAAATTACAAAATTATTGACTTCTAAAATTAATATTAAAACAAAAATTAAATACAAAGAAAATAAAATAAATCACTTGAAAATAAAGTATTAAATTACAAAATTATAGATTTCTAAAATTAATATTAAAACAAAAATTAAATACAAATAAAATAAATCAATTGAAAATAAAGTTTGAATTTAAAGTAACTTATTAAAATTTTAATTTAGGTATTTACCGCCCTCTGGCGCCCCGGGCACACGCACTTGTGCTTGAACCCAGTGCCCCAGAAGGGGGCTGTCAAACTTGTCACTAAGCACGCTCAAGATGGTGTTGGGGCTCCCACGCGTACGGAACATCAGCGAAGCGATGCGGCGCCGCAGCACCGTGTGGAAGCCGTCTGTGTGCGCGTGCGCAAACATGGCAGACGCACTACAATAGCGTGGGAGCCCCACCAGCACCCTGAACGCGTTATTATATTGTATTCGGAGGGCGTTGATGGCCCGCTGAGTATAGCTGATCCACAGATTGCAGGTGTAGAGAGTTTGGCAGAATGCTTTAAACAGAGTGATCTTTACCTCCAAACTACACCTCGCAAATCTGCGTGCCAACATGTTACAGCGGACCGCCATCGCCCTCCGTTCCCTTTCAATATCCTTATCATCGCTTAAATCCTCGGTGACCACATGGCCAAGGTATTTAAACTCAGTCACTCTTCGAAGAGCGACTGCGTTAAGCAGCACAGGTGCCACATCTCCCAGTTTACGACCCCTGGCTTTAAATACCAGGAGTTCACTTTTCCGAGCATTATATAAGAGACCGTGTACCCTTGCATACTCCTCACACACGCCTATCATCTTCCTGAGCGCGGCCATTGATGGGCTGAGCAACACCATATCATCTGCATAGCTTATACTGTTGATACAGTGACCATCAATCGAGCATCCCACTCCGATGTTGCTCAGCTCAACAATCAACCCATTCACGTACAGGTTAAAGAGTGAAGGGGATGTTATTCCCCCCTGTCTCACCCCACACTCCAAACCATACTCGTCAGAAAATTCACCAAGCCATTTGACCTGGTTAGTTTGGTGGTCATACCAATATTTAAAAATATTAATTAACTCACCCGGCACCCCTGTATTGTTCATTTTACGCCAGAGAATATCATACCTAACCAGGTCAAATGCCTTGGAGAGATCAAGAAAGGCTGCGTAAACAGGCGTGCTCCTATCTGTGTAATACCTGACAGTCTGCTTGAGAGACATAACCGCACATTCTGTAGACAGTCCTGGTCTAAAACCGAACTGTGCGTCATTTAAGTTTAGGTGTTTTTTAAGCTGTCTCTCAAGCAGGCCGTCAAGTATTTTAGCTGTGGTTGTAGCCAAAGATATTGGGCGGTAGTTGCACTTGTCGGAATTATCTCCCGTCTTGTTTTTAATAATAGGCACTACCACCGTCTTCATCAGCTGATTTGGCAGGTAGGAATGCCTAATACAGAGCGTAAACAACAGTCCCAAAAGCCTCGGGAGGTGTGGCCCTGCATGCTGAAAATGTTCGATGCTGAGGCCGTCGTGTCCGGGCGACTTCCCTCGAGTCATGCCTTTTATTATTAGAGCAACTTGTTTTGCTGTGACACGCTCAGGCACCGCTGACACGACGACCCCCGCATCCCTGATCTGCTGACCTTTTAGCGGAGACTCCACTTGAAAGTGACATCTAAACAAATTAGCAACGTCTTTTGGTTTGTTGATGCCGTTGATACTCACAGGGACGCTAGGCTTTGGGTTTAACTGTTTTGTTTGTTGCCAAAATCCTTTAAAGTCTTTATTTTTATGTTTGGTAGCTAAAATATTCATTTTAATTAATTCTTGATTATTCTGACAATAATGTAGTTTACTTTTGAATTTTTTTCTTGATTCATGCATTTCATTATAAATGTTACCACTACTAGGTCGACCATAAGACACCCAGGTTAAGAACTTCTGCCTAGCGTCACTGTGAGCGTCACGAACATACTTGTTCCAACCGACAACATGCCGCGCGCGGTGCCGTCCACCAGTGGCCCCACGCCCCACATAGCTCTCAATAGCAGCCCCCTGTAACACTATTACAATGTCACGATAAAGCGTGTCTATCGCTGTAATTATTTAGCCAATCATTAAAATATTCAAATCAGTTTCTCAAAATGCTCTTTTGCAGAAAATAAAATAAAATTGAATGTTTGAAAAATTAAGACAATCCCCATTCTAATATGCCACGAGCACCTCGTTTTGGGTTGCAAAATCATGAAATGAGTCGTCCTGACCATTGAAGGGACTGTCAGACTCTTACTGACTAAAACTCCACCCTATTCCTCCTGCGTTCCAGGGCCACGGCATCTTGCTCAAACAGTCTCATGACATCGGCAGGCGCTTAGCCATCAAGCGCGTCTATGAGTGGTGCTTGGAGGCGCATCGCAGCCGCAGATGCGAATTTCCGCTGCTTCACCTCCGACGCTATCTCAGGGCAGTATGGAGGGAACGACTGCCGCAACCGAAGTCCGGGCACGCAGCAATCGCGGACGAAGAGTAATGGGCGACTCGCTGTCCGACCATGGACCATGCCCGGGTCGATGGCACGTTGTGTTCCATGCGCGCCTCAAAGAGTGTCAGCATTATGAGGGCCAAAGCCTGCCGGGGTCGCGGGACTAACGAATTACCGTGACCAAGGAACGTAAAGGGCTATTGAAGAACACCGTGGATTGTAGTTAGTACGAGTTTGACAGTATCTCCCGCTTTGCCCTGGGTTCCGAAGACTCATTTGATGATTTTACCACGCTAAAAAAAAGGCTAATAGACTTAAGCATGCACTTGTACCAGAACATCGAGCATTGGCTGTTTTTAAGTTTTGTCGAACGAACTGAACAACTAATAGAGCCTAGCATAGACCCAAACATTGCTGCGAATATTTTTATGATCATTCTACCAAACGCTCTAGTCGATCCTGGTCTAATGGTTTTCATGGAATGCTTGCTAAATCGCTCGCGTTTATTTCTCCATAACACAACATTCCCAAGAGTGGTCATCACAAGTGAATGTATACTCAGATTTATTTATATATATACTTTTTTTTTATTCACCACCTTTAAGGCTCAGGTCTTGTAAAATTCACTCGCGCCGAATTATTTGCGTAACTTTGTTTGTGATTTTTGAACAAAATAGTGCAATAGCTTGAAATATTATTATTGCACATAAATAACCATAATATAAGTAACAGCTAGTTATTTTTTTTAAGTTGATTTAAGTGGATTATATACGGTAAATCAAGCGTTCAAATCAGCTCTTTCCTGCCCAACGTCATTTCGAGTTACGTTGGTGCACTCAATCTGAGACAATGAAGAATTAATTTAAAAATCTGTTCAGCGCATAATGACCGCAATATCCTCGTCTTCAAACTGCGCTGATTAGTTTTTTATATTTATCTTTCATTTTCTAAATTAAGATGGCAGAATATTATCAAAATTCTCGGATTTTATCTCTCAATAAATAGTTTTTTTCATAACAACTATGCATCGTAGGTATGTAATATTTAGATTATTTTGATGTCGACAGATCAATAAAGCAAATACAAAAAAAAAATTGTACCTAAAGCGCTTTTTTTCAACAATAAAAAATATCTCAAATAACCTCTCAAAAAGTGTTTATAAACGAGAATTGCAAGAGAAATTCCTTAGTGGCCGGTGGACGGCCGGAGCGATCGGACGTGAGGTCCACGACGAATTTTTATTGGTCCCTCTCGCTCGCACCTTCTCTCGCTCTAACGGTGATTACGCACAGTTACGCATCTCAGGTTGCTCTACTTTATTAAATTAAAATATATTTTTTAACCGACGGAAAAAAAGGAGGAGGTTCTCAATTCGATATGTATATATATATATATATATATGTACATATTTTATTTATGACCATTCATTACTTTTACTTACGTGGTCCAATTTCAAAAATTCATTTTTTTCGCCAGTGAGGCGGCTTCTGGAAGAAGGAGTTCATCATAAAGAGTTCCTCTTTCTCCAGAAAGTCGGCCAGCCTCTGTCCCCTAGGGTTCCGTTGCCCATACCCAAATTGCCCCACTCTCAACTCATCACCGCTTTTCTTGCCCAACTTTGCGTTAAAGTCCCCCATAACAACAGTGAAGTGGGTTTTGGAGCTATGTATGGCCCTACTAACGTCCTCATACATAGTCTCCACTTCATCATCGGAGTGTGACGAGGTCGGTGCGTATACCTGAATGACCTTCAGCGAATATCTTTTGGATATTCTGAGTATTAGGTATACCACCCTGCTCGACACACTGTCGATGGTTATTATGTTGTTTACGAGGGACTTGTGAACGAGAAACCCGACACCACCTTGGGACTGTTGGTCGCCCTCCCGGTAGTAGAGCAAGTTACCAGACTTCAGGGTTACGGTGTCCTCCCCCTCTCTTCGGACTTCGCATAACCCCATAATGTCCCAGTGTAACTTTCTCAGCTCCTCTTCCAGCTCGCAGATCCTTTCGTCAGTCCTCAATGTGCGTATGTTGTGTGTTACCAGGGCCAGTCGTCGTGGGGGTGGGTAGCCGGATCTCTTCCGGAGATTCTTAGCACCCCCTGCTCCGCCGTTACCTTGACCGCTACCCGCGCCAGGGATAGCGGAGCTGCCGGGGACTGGGGGCCTGGTTTTTGTGGTTCTCATTTGGGGGTAGTTTGCCTTAATCGCCACGCTTGGCAGGCGGGTTGGCGATCGCAGTGAGGATGTGCAGTACACGGAGGACGCTGCTGCCCGACCTCCGGTTTGTCCCTTTGTCGCCTCTTACGACACCCACGGGATGATTTGGGGGAGCGCAATTCTAAGCCGGCGCCCCACGGCTAATATGCTATGTAGGTATACTAGGTATACAAATGATTGCTTGGGAAAACTCAATAGCGCTTGGGCTTGGACAATAAATTAAATCAGAGGCCTTATCATAAGATTTCTGCATTTTATTAACAACGTACTTGAAGTATTTACTGCGTTTATTGTAAATAAGAAAAAATTAAAAGGCGCCTCTAGTGTACGAACGAGGAGAGATTTTTAAGCTATTGCATAGCTTTTATAGCGGGCTCTGAGCGCGGCGACCGAATCAAGAAACTCCCTAACGAAAAAAACTCACGAAAATAACCTAACACCCCGTAACGTCTAACGCCTATTCAGTTCAGGAGACTTCGGACTTAATCATAAAACATCCGTCATAAAGACAATTTCCTTTTTCTTACTGATTCTAAACGGCCAGCTACAAAAGGAGGTTTTCATAATGAAACCTACTTATAAAATTCTGCTACAACAAAGCAGAGTGGCGCAGTGGAAGCGTGCTGGGCCAATAACCTGTTGAAAATTTTATAAAAGACCCACTTATATTATCTTCATTATACCTAATTTATTTTTCTTTATTACAGTAGTGCACCACAAACTATACTCTCGTTAAATATTCGCGGTAGGCGATATTGTTTTACCGCGGCAGTCCCCGAGTGCCACACGTATTTTTTTTCAACAAATTGACGTCACAAAAACGTAGAAAGTTATGCTAGGGCTACAGATCCTCAGTACCGTTTGCAGCCACTGCACCACCCACCGATATTATAAATTAGGTCCTTGGTTATCGATCTATGAGCAGAACCTACTTATTTTAAGACGTTACAAAGTGGTGAGTGCTCCTCCAACCTTGAGAGGTGACGCTGCGTCGTCAGCACGGGGGTCGCTTCAAACACGATTTATTTTTATTTCTGCGCTGCTTGCTCTTGTTGAATGTGTCAAAGCTGTGTGAAAGGGACAAAATAATCTCTACTTTATCACCACAAAAATATAAAATAATTTATAATTCAAATCAATACCTAAGAATTTATGCTGTATCGATTTTTTTGTAAAAGTAATGTTATGCTATACCATAAAATAATTTAAAAGTATTCTAATTAACTTTAATCAAGAAAGTTTCCCAAACGCCCGCTCAGGGCCTACCACACGCACAAGCTTCACCACAGTTTTACCTGTGCGATTGGGCGTTCAGTGTTGCCGACACAGATATAATACCTAGATAACGCAAGAGCAACTACTTCACGTGCCATCAATCCGTGCTAGTTTACGACCAAAAATCGTAAGTGGCCATTTTCGCGCTCGTGTAAATCGGTCCATCGTTAGTTGGACGTCAGTTTTTATATTAAAATGGTTAATTGTGCTGTGGGACGAGGGGGGCACTGTAAGCGGGGGCGTAATTCAATCGATTTGGGTTTCCCATGACTAAATAGTTTTTGTGACGTCTTATAAGGTAGTAAAAAAATGGCACGCTTGGTTTTCATACAGATCGTGATACTTGCGTTATCTAGGTATTTCTATATCTGTGGTTGCCGACCGTGTATTGTTTTTTCAGGTAAAACTGTGGTAAAGCTTGTGCATGTGGTAGGCCCATTATGGAGTAAATTTTAAAATTTTGCTTGGAAATGAAAAACCTATTATTATAAAACAAAGTTAATGTCTTTTTTTAACTGTCCTGTGAAATCTTGAGCTAATTAAGGGTTTCAACAATACGAGTGTAATGATACCGTCTTAATATTTTTGGTTTCAAATTCTCGTCCAGTTTCTATCTGTCTATCAATACCCTTTCTTCAGGAACGTGTGGAGGTCTCAAGCTGAAAGGAATTAATATCGAATACTTGGACTACATAATTAAGAAATCAAACTTCTACCAAACTCGTGACCCCGATAAGGCCTTATCATTGTATTGAGTCTGGGAAACAAGATCAATAAGAAGTTTTATTTTAAGTTAACGTCGGTCTTGTTTGCATGTTGATAACTGGTCAAATGGCCTGTTCTTGCTAAACTCGAGAAAAAAAAATACTTTTTACCTTTGTATGACTGGAAATAATGTTTTAGTTACATTCTCCAATGTTTATTTTATCTTCCGAAAACATTCATTTCCACTTGCAACTCGTACATTAGTTTATTTTGCGAAAGAAGCAAGGAAAACCGCTTAAGGGGTCAATAGTTGGGTGTTTTACCCTAGGTACTTAAAAAAAATATCGTAAGAGTGGCTAAAGTTTCCGTAGACTGCAAGAAACTCTAATATAAGCGGGTACCTACGGCACCGCATCCAATCCGACTCTATAAAAAATCGGAATCGAATTCGACTAGGTATTGCTTTTCGCACTGCTTCCGCTCCCTCCATAGTGTAGGGTGGCGTTTGTCGTATATCTTTACTTCGAGTTACTACACATTCGATAGTGTTAGCGACACTATCGAATGTGTAATAATCAAAGAGATTTAAAAGAAACTATAGAGCGGGCATTGGGAAGATTGTCATACAAAATTGTTGATGCCATGCGTCAGTAGCACAATCTAAGCGTTGCATAGCAACGCGACTACTAAACTGAGGGATTTTTTCCCTATTTGTAAAAAGTTTTGGATCACAAATTTCTTCGTGTAGTCCCGTCTATTGCTCGTATATACACACATCAAAAGTGTCTAGGGATCAAGCATTTTTATGCGGATTTCTTGAGATTGAGATGTGGCTTTGTAATAAATTTATGATTTTATAAATTTATATGGATCCTTTTTGGTGCATTTCATAATTTGAATCAGGAACTGTAAATCAAATTCGAGTAAAAGATGAAAATCAGCTGTCAATATTTTCCCTATAAAAACATACAACGCATTGAAGACATTATGAGTGCTACTGTTTCCCTACTACTGATTAAAACCAACGTTATTATGGAGCGGCGACGTCATTTAAGCAGGGAAGAAATGCTCAGAGCCGTGGGAATGATAGAAGCTGGTTCCCGGCAACGTACTGTAGCTTTAGTTCTGAATACAAGTCAGAGTGTTATCAGTCGACTTTGGACACGTTACCGAAGCACTGGTACCGTGGCTGAGCGCCATGGAGGACGGTATCGCTGCACCACACGGAGACAAGACCGATACATTCAAATCTTAACTCGAAGAGCTCCAACAATAACCGCCATGATGTTAGCCGTGAGGCTTCATCACTCTTCAGGGAACTTAATTAGCGACCAAACAGTCAGAAACCGCTTGCATGAAGTGAACCTTCATTCCCGAAGACCGCTACGGGTACTACCTATAGCAAGGCACAATCGTAGGATTCGATATCAATGGGCTCTTGAACACAGAAATTGGGCAGAAGAACAATGGCGTTTCGTGTGCTTTTCTGATGAGTCTCGTTTTGGTATGAGACCGGATACAAGACGTATACGACACTGGAGAACCCCTGGACGCCAACAGCGATTAAAATCCTGCCAGGAAGTCCATCCTTATAGTGGTGGAACCATCATGGTGTGGGCGGGTATTTGGATCGGCGGAAGAACTGAGTTGATTTGGATCAGAGGCAACCTCAACGCTCAAATTTATGCTGAGACGATTGTATCAGACGTCATCGTTCCTCTACAAGTGCAAATCGGTCCCTTATTTCAGTTAATGCATGATAATGCACGACCGCACACCGCAAGAGTTGTAAGACAGACTCTCGCCGCAGCTAACATCAATGTCCTGCCCTGGCCTGCTCAGTCGCCAGACTTGAACCCGATTGAGCATGCATGGGATATGCTACAGAGAAGAGCTCTGCCGAATATGGAGGGTATCCAGTCGCAAGAAGACCTTTTTTTGTTGTTGCAACGAACATGGGCGGCCATTCCACAGCGTGATTTGGATGAACTCATTTTGAGTATGCCAAACCGATGTTCTTGTGTTGTTAGTGTTCGCGGTAGAAACACGGATTATTAATTGTTTAAGTTACCCAATAAAATTTTAAAGAAAACTGTTATTTCAGTCTTTTTTTCGAACTTTAATGTTAGTGGTTCAAATGTCAAAAATCCCTTTATTAGGAAAATGCCAAATTTCTTTATGAATGCAAAGGTGACTTGGTTTATCGTTACTGTGACAAACGATAACACTTTATTTGATGAATCCTTAAAGAACATTTTAATTAATATCAATCAGGAGAAAAGTTATTGCAAAAATATGTGTTGATCCCTAGACACTTTTGATGTGTGTAGTTTAATGTCTTTGGTAATAATACTGTTCCGTCCCAAAACGCGTGTGGTTATCTGCCGACCAAAAGCCAGGAGTCCAGTCCTTGGCTTCTTGACGTTTGACGTTTTTTGAGTCTGTGCTGACAGATGCAGATCTCACACTTCCCAGTTGCTTCGCTCACAAACGGAACGTTTGATTTTTGGTCACGAAATATTGTTGAAGGCTTTGGGATAATATGTATTAATCCAGCCTAATCATTGTTTGAATGCGATTAATTGTGGGTAATTGAGTGAATTTGAATTGTTCTTCCCGATTGTGTCTCGAGGACCGGAAGATTTGAGGTTATTGGACCTTCACCGCATGGCGTTTTAAAGTCGAACATTCTGCAGTGAAATTGACTAATTTGGTGCTAAAACTATTTGTGAATGTGCTTGAACATTTCGTATGCTCATGCGTCGCTGTGTTGTCACGGACATCGGCTACTCCAGTCCTGCCCTGGGGCTGGTTCGAAACAAATACAGAGTGTGATTTTTTTTTCCAAAATCTGTGGGTTCGATCCCTGGCCAGGATTGTTGATTATTGTAAAATCCAATAATACAGTTTTAGTTTTCGTCAAAATCGGCCGCGAGAGCCCTTTTAGTATTTCTCGATATTCCTCATAGTTTTGGAATTAGCCATCCACGCCCAGTTGAAAAATTCACCTGCACATGAAAATATTTTTTTGAATCAGTACTTTGATTGCTCTATTCACAGTTTGCAGACAAATCTTCATCAAGAAAAAAAATACGATAAAGTCGCTTGGCACCGGCTGGAACCGGGTACAACCGGGTGGCCCGGTTCCAAGCGACCTCAATACCCTTCCCCCAGAACCGGGTATGAAAAATCTAGAAACGGAACCAGTTGTGCATGCACTAGTAGAAATTAGTTACATATCAATGAACGAGCTTGACTCCAAGCTCATTAAATCAATTAAGTAAAGCATATGATTCGATGATTGTGTAATTAGTACGGTTGTTTCACTATACTATGATTACGCGAAAACCATGTAATTGGATTAGAATTAGCTTTGACCGCTTATGGACATCTCTAGTATCAAGAAGATATGTTCCAACATAATTGGAAACACGTAAACACCAATATGTTTGGAATCAGCTTGATTACTATTTTTCCAACATGCACTTTAACGAGTAAAGTTTTAGGTTATTTGTACATTTCAAAATTACATGCAAAGTCCATAAAACGCCCATTCGCACGAAATCTTTTTTTTCGGCCGTTAATAAGCGCCGACTCAATGCTTTTTTAACGCCCTTAAAAAAGAGCGGTCGTGCGAATGGGGACTTAAAGTTGTTTCGAACAGACTTGGCTGACATTGACGAGAAAGGAATTGCAACTGATTGTTTTATACTAAGTACTGAGGCCGTACCACGAGCTCTTAACGAGATCCAGTTTAGGCTGTGAGAAAGAGACAGAGCTATGCAATGATATTTTAGTAAACAGATATGTTATGAGCGCGCAAAACGTGAAGACCAGAAAATGTCCTACGTCGGACAATTGCTTTTAGTTTGTGTCTCGCACGACTACGAGTAACACGTTGCGCGCTGCTACGTAATTGTCATCAAAAATGCCATCGTGTGTAATTATGAAGTGTACCAATCATGATAAAAAAAAAAATAAAACACACGGGATCTCATACCACACGTAAGTAAGCAATATACTTCGATTTATTAATATATTTCAATTATTTTCGTAATATTCTGATGTCGTAAGAACGACAAGGTGATGCCGACGTGCGGGGCGGTGCGGGGGGATTGATGACGCGTGGGTGGCGTGGCGCTGTTTGTTTATCTAGCTGTCACTTTTTTTCTTATTGCGTTTTATCAAGCTATCCTTTTTACTTGTAGTGAAATGTAATCTTTACATATAATAAAATCGTAGACCTGTCATTCCTGTACATTGAATATTTTTTTCTTTTTGTATTTTTTTCGAGATAAGGGATCGATTCTGATGCCAAATCAACTTTTTTTTTTTCGAAATTTTTTATGTTTTTTTGATTTGATCTATCTCTTAAACTACTGTAAAGTTGTCGATCAAATTTTCCTCAAATATTCCTAATAATATGCTTCTGTTAATAGGTTATGTATTATTACGCTATTTTTCCTGGGAGATAAGCAATTTTGAATTTTGTTGTTTTTAAGTGTTTGTTGATAGTTGGAAGCTAAACCACTGGATATTATTTAGTCAATTTTTCCTCAAATATTCCTTAAACTGCTCTTCAATTAATAGGATATGTATAATTACGCTATCCCCCTTGGGGGATTAGCAATTTTATAATATGTTGATTTTCAGTCATTGTTGACATTTGTATAAGAACCGCTGTTTGAAAATCACTGTCAGCGTACTAGCTAGTCTGGTTGGTAACCTGCTTGACTTTCGTGCAAGGGGTCTCTGGATCAAATCTCGCAGTTTTCTTTTTCACTTTTTTTTTTGTTTTTAGTTGTCCCGAGAGTTTCAAATAGTAAAAAAAAAAAATGTGCATACCTACTTTTATTTCAATATTATTCGCAATTTTAAATTTTTACTATTCCATTTTTCAATTGTTCTCTAGGATATAAATCTACACTGATTTAAATTGTAGGTAGTAAGTTGGATATTTTTTTAAATTGTAATTGTTTCGAGGTGTAGGAATTTTAAAGATTAGAAAAAAATCAGGGTTTCTATAATTTGTGTTTATTTATGTTTTGAATTGGTGATCAAACCAGTGCATAGATTCTGTTTTAAACGACGACAAGTTGTACTCATCGAGTCAGATAATTAACTATTTTTTAGGTATCACGCGGTATTAGAGCGGGAGCCAGGCCAAAATATCGTTAGTGATTTCTTCCCAAGCCGTAATTAGCAGACTACATAAGGGAGTCATATCATAAAGATTCGTGAAAGTCAGCTGCGATTCCGTTGGTGGGATAAGCAGCAATCGCCGTTCAAACACGTAGAAAAAAAATTTTTTTTTAGTCATTTCCTCCCAACTGAAACCTGGTTTATATTGAAGATTACCTTGTATCACGAAGAATAAAACCAATCAGCCGACGGTACCAAGGTGGAATACACGTCAGCCGGTCACTCGAACATGTAATTTTTTATTTTATTTTCAGTGATTTCCTCTCAACCCAAATTTAACCTGATGAAAGTTTACATGTAGTTATGGCTAAAAACAGACGTCAGCTGGCTGTATCTCGGTGGAAAGATCGTCAACTGATACTTTGAAAATTACAAACAGGACTTAGGCTCTCAGCCTAAATATGCATTTAGATCAAAGTTTTCAATTCCTCCCTACAGAAAACCTGTTTATATTGACGCTTACTCAATATCACGATGAAAAAAAACATTCAGCTAATGTTTACAGACAGTTATGGATCAAAATACAGAGTTATTCTTATTAAGCTGGGCCATCAGGAACATTGTGATTCCGTAAGAGATACGAAAAAACTTATTTAGATAACTTTAGCTCTTTTTTCAGTATAAAAATGTTAGCATTTTTTTTTTTTGGTCAAGTGTGATTTATCCACTAAAATGAATTCGCTAGGAACAATATTTGGATTATACAAAATGTGCAATACCTTAAAAACTACTTAACCGATTCTCATGAAACAAACTGTACAATAGTTTTTAAAACAAGACCAACACATTAAAATTAGTTCCATTGCAATAACCCCATAAACAAAAAATTACATTTTCAAGTTACGTAATTATGATCAACATAATTATCTCATATAAGATTTATTTTTTAATGCCTTTCGACTCTGTTTCATGTAAAGATCATTTCGTTGTATCAGAAGACAAAAATCAGGATGGCGGAAATTGGTCAAAGGACATCATTTAACATTCATCACGCTCCATACATTTTTTGGGCTTTTCTAAAAGTGCCGGCCAAAGTATTAAAAGTCGGCGATGAGACCACCGCTATGACGAGAGGGACGTAGTGGGAGGTGCGGCAAGATGTAGGTAATTATTGTTTGTAAGGAACCTCTCTTATGATGTTTTTCTAATCAGATTTTTTTTTTATGTTATTTGTTTGTGCTAAATTATTATTAGAATACTGCATTTTTCTTATTAGAGCTAATTAAAATACATAATATCTTAACGAAACTAACTAGAAAATTGTACTGAAGTTTGATAATTATGTTGATCATAAATTACGTAACTTGAAAATGTATTTTTTTGTTTATGGGGTTATTGCAATGAAACTAATTTTAATGTGTTGGTCTTGTTTTAAAAACTATTGTACAGTTTGTTTCATGAGAATCGGTTAAGTAGTTTTTAAGGTATTGCACATTTTGTATAATCCAAATATTGTTCCTAGCGAATTCATTTTAGTGGATAAATCACACTTGACCAAAAAAATAAAAATGCTAACATTTTTATACTGAAAAAAGAGCTAAAGTTATCTAAATAAGTTTTTTCGTATCTCTTACGGAATCACAATGTTCCTGATGGCCCAGCTTAATAAGAATAACTCTGTATTTTGATCCATAACTGTCTGTAAACATTAGCTGAATGTTTTTTTCCATCGTGATATTGAGTAAGCGTCAATATAAACAGGTTTTCTGTAGGGAGGAATTGAAAACTTTGATCTAAATGCATATTTAGGCTGAGAGCCTAAGTCCTGTTTGTACTTTTCAAAGTATCAGTTGATGATCTTTCCACCGAGATACAGCCAGCTGACGTCTGTTTTTAGCCATAACTACGTGTAAACTTTCATCAGGTTAAATTTGGGTTGAGAGGAAATCACTGAAAATAAAATAAAAAATTACATGTTCGAGTGACCGGCTGACGTGTATTCCACCTTGGTACCGTCGGCTGATTGGTTTTATTCTTCGTGATACAAGGTAATCTTCAATATAAACCAGGTTTCAGTTGGGAGGAAATGACTAAAAAAAAATTTTTTTTCTACGTGTTTGAACGGCGATTGCTGCTTATCCCACCAACGGAATCGCAGCTGACTTTCACGAATCTTCATGATATGACTCCCTCATGTAGTCTGCTAATTATCGCTTGAGAGGAAATTGGTCACGGACATCTGTTACGGGCTCCCGCTCTATATGCTAAAGGGAGAAGAGCAATGCTATCGTACGTTCAATTTGCAGCGATACTGTAAATCGATCAAAAAATGATAGTCTAATGTTTAAGATAAACACGGTTCTTTGAAATTAATGTCGCTCAAATAAGGACGTTTCCTATGCAAACTATGTACCTAGATAAGACATTATTGATCTAAACTAATAATAAAAATGCAAGTAAGTTTGTTTTTTACCTTTTCACGCATTACTACCTACTGAATCGATCGTCCCAAAATTTAGCATATACGTTATCAGGAGTATAGACACGGATATAAGGTATCTTTCATCCCGAATAACAGAAGAGAGCTGTTGCCGAGAAAACAATTACGTTCATATTCCAGATGGCGCCACTTACACGATCCGTATTGTTTCTCAAATTCTAAATTAACGCAAGCGAAGCCGCGGGCAAACACTAGTGTTTGAATAAAAAAGTCCGCGCTCGGCGCGGAACAGTTTTTGCTGTTGTTTTGTAAGCGTATAATATATCTATATTAGAATATCATTGGAGCCATGCAAGTCATCTAGCGCCATCTCTTTCCGACAGCCTAAAGACTCACGCTTTAAGAGCTCATGGTAGGCCACCTGAAAATGTTTTAAAATTGTGTTCCCTTCTATTGCAGTCAGAAAATGAATGAATGAATGAATTTTGTTTCGAAGAAAATGTTTCAAATTAAAAATGTTTGGTAAAATTTATTGTTTAAACGACTATTGAACAAAACATTTTTCATAGAAACACAATTGAATGAATTTCAGTATCGAATTTTTATTCTACAAACTAGACAAATTGCAGAATAAACGAATATTTGTTGTTCGGTGTATTTGGTCATGGTCGAAAAAAGGGAACAGAGAACTTGTACGCAAGGGCGAGCGAAGCGAACTCGGGGCTTCGGCAACCCAACGTTTAGGTTACAAGGGGATATCGAGTTATTTTTTTTAAACTATCCAGAATTAGGATCCCAGCCGCGATCCGAGTCGTAAAAGGACAAGTTCTCAAAAGGGCAAATTCTCTAAAAGCCTAATTCTCAAATAACCATTTTACTTGGTGCGCAGCCAGTCTGGTAGCCAGAATATTTGTGCAGCCCGTTATAGCAGCCAATCGACGACCATTCAATATTTTTTCAAGAATTTTGAACCTAAAATTCGTCTGGCTGCTACGTACGGAACCTTAAAAATGTGATTATAGAATTCATTTAATTTGGGATTCTGTGAAATGATTCATTATTGTACGTTCATGTGAGTGAAATTTTATGTGAAACGGAATCCTATTAAAGTATTGATTAAAAATAAAACCTTTGAAAGCAGAAAACAGGTTCGTGAATACTGTTTGGAAACCAGGAATTGTAATTTATATTTATTACATTTTTACACATACAGTTGTCAGCCCATCAACTTTTTTCGAACGAAAATGAACCTTATATTATACTTTTGAAAATCGAATAATAAAATTGAAACAGATTGGGGTACCTAGGTCGCTGTGTTGGCGTCTGTACTAGTATAGCAATGTGGTTTAATTCTCTTTGTAGTATAGGTACTCGTACTAGTAAAAAGGGAGTTATTTCGAAATGGAGTGAGTGATTCGGTACATTGGTACAAACTTCGTTGCTTAAAAATACTCTATTTCATTATTAAACAATAATAAAACCAAAACATTTATAATTCAATAACAATTTATTCTAGATCTAAGTTTTGTTTTTATTTACCATGTTTTGCAGCTTACTTAATTTTGACAGACCTGTTGGTCTAGTGGTTAGTGACCCTGACTGCTATACCGGAGGTCGTGGGTTCGATTCCCACCCAGGACAAATGTTTTAGAAATATTTAGGTATGTTTATCAGTTGTCTAGTACCCTTAACACAAGCTCTGCTTAGCTTGGGACTAGATGGCGTTGTGTGATAGTTGTGGAATATTATTATTATTATACTGCCATGTCATTGTGCAGACTAGCACATCAACTTACCTAGTGCCTAACTCCATTTCCATTTCTTTTTTTTTTACTTTGCTCCACACTAGGAATTTCTCCTGTGTCGTGGGTGCGTTTACGAACATATAAACTCACATACATAAACGCCCAGACCCGGAACAGCTATTTGTAGATCATACAAATATTTTCTCCGTGCGGGAATCGAACCCCCGACACGCAGCGCTGCAGTCCAATCGCTTAGCTACTGCGCTAACCGTGCCGCATAGAGTAAATTTGCCGTCAAACGTCAAACTAACTAACCTAGCTATGAAGTGATTCACATTTAACCGTGTCTCGTCCGTGCCCCGGACGTACCCCGTCCGGGCCGTAAGTATGAATCACTTCATACAAAAAGTACACCACAACGTCCGACACGGACAGGGTACGGCCCGGACGGACACGGCACGGTGTAGCGTGAATCATCCTAAGTCTGTGTTTCCACCAGAGATGTGCGAGGATGCGTAGCGAGGGATGTGTTTGTAAAGAACCAATAGAATTGCTTCATTTACCTCGCCTCGGTCAGCACAGCTCTGGTGGAAACGGCTCAGCGGAGCTAGATTTTTGCGCATACAAAACAAGCGAGGGATTTGTGCGAGGGATATGTTGCGAGAGATGTGTGCGAGGGATGTGTTGCGAGGGATGTGTTGCGAGGGATGTGTACGAGGTGGGATGTGTTGCGAGGAATGCGTTGTGTCTCCGCTCCCACTACACCGCACCCTCGTTGACTCATTTCACAGGTTCGCAACGCATCCTCGCACCACACATTAAGGCTGCGTTTCCACCAGAGATGTGATGTGATGGAAAATTCTCGTGCGAGAATGTCTAGCTGTGCTGTGAAAATGTATGGTTGTTTCCACCAAAGCTGTGCGATGAAAATGTGCCTACGAGGATGTGTAGCGGAGCTGTGAAAATGCGCATTAATGTGTGGTGCGAGGATGTGTTGCGAATCTGTGAAATGTGTCGACGAGGTTACCGGTGTAGTGGGAGCGGAATAACAGTATGCGCAAACCTCGCAACACACATCCCTCGCAGCACATCCCTCGCACACATTCCTCTCAACATATCCCTCGCACACATCCCTCGCTTGTTTTGTATGCTCAAAAATCTACTTCTGCTGACCCGTTTCCACCAGAGCTGCTGTGCTGACCGAGGCGAGGTAAATGAAGCGATTCTATTGGTTCTTTACAAACACATCCCTCGCTACGCATACGCACATCTCTGGTGGAAACGCAAACTAATGCGCATTTTCACAGCTCCGCTACACATCCTCGTAGGCACATTTTCATCACACAGCTTTGATGGAAACTCCCACACATTTTCACAGCACAGCTAGACATCCTCGCACGACACATTTCGATCGCACAGCTCTGGTGGAAACGCAGCCTTAAACGTCCATCATTACGATAATACAGGCATTTCCCGTTAGTGTGGTCTTAGCAAAAAGGTAAATTGTAAAAAAGGTTTTTTTATACTGGCAACTGAATTGAAACTTCAATTTGAAGGGTGCTGTCGTTCGTTTCACGTGGTTTCATGTTTGGTCGATAGCCGCACGATTTTGTGTTTACAGTTACGTTTCTACGAAGTGAGTATTCATGAAAACGATAATAATAATATATCGAAGTGTCTAGGTATTCTCTAAGTAAGTACCTATTCATCGAAGTGTGTAGTGTTGTTCTCATTTTCATTGCGTCGAAACAAAAAAAAACCCCACTTTCTTGATGTTCCGTCGTCGAAGTCACCGTACAGATTAATTTGTTTAATTATTCCAGTGCATTGAACTAGAACAGAGTTCATTTTAGGAACTGGGTACACATCTGAGGTATAGGTAAATATAAACTGCAAACATAACTTTTAATTTTTCTGTTGTGTTCTGTGAGATAGCACATGGTGATAGGTGATAATTTTAATCATATGTACCTATATTTTAAGCCTGTTTGCATCTGCTGGGCAAAGGCCTTCCCTTTCTCCCCCTCCCTGTTTTGGGGAATTCCTGGTCGCGTTGAACGAATGCACCTGGAGGGGTGGGCAAACACCGTCACATACTGGACACCTGAGAGGGGACAATATTGCCGTCAAGTTCGACCGCGGCAGAGAGTGGCAATAAAAGTAGCCTAAGTTACTCCTTATGACATTAGCTACCTGCCAATAGAAGTTCCGTCAAAATTGGCCCAGCCATTTCAAAGATTAGCCATTACAAACAGACAGACAGACAGAGAGACAAAAATTTAAAAAAAATATATTTTGGTGTACTTATGTACCGTATATATGTATATTCGTATGCATGCATGTAGTAAAAAACAGTTATGTTAATATTACAAACAGGCAATCCAATTTTATTTATATGTACAGATCAAAGCATAGCTAACATTCGCAAAGTTTGAAATTGCTTTGTTTTTATTTACGACTATGCGCTTTCATTCTTCGTTGTCTATTTTGCATCTCATTCTATAGCGCGTAGTTGCATGCCTGTTCAGGAAAAACTCAGCAGAAACTCGATATTCTATTTCGGAGCTTATTGTTTCGTGTTATACGAAAAGAAAGGAGTGAATACTGGAAAAAATATTACGCGCATGTTTTTTGTGTAGTTTTAGTTGAACAAACAGAATCCTTGGTTGCATTGATCTGGGCAGGTTTACACCTTATGATAATGATGTATATAATCCGACCGACTTTGGCCAAGGCGATTGCTTCAGCTCCGCTGTAGTTGTTCGTGTGTTCGCACGTGGCTTATGTATCAAACCTTATTTGTGAAGATCCGCGCCCATTGCGGGCATTGTCTGTTTCAATCGATATAAGTTGTCATCAATTGGTCACGCTGAGCATCAAGCTCAACATGTCGCTGTCGATGCAAAGCACTAAACATAAGAAACAACAGAGCATATCTACATTAATTAAATAGATATTATAATTAATTTCACATTAGAACAATTAAAAGTGTTTTATCAATGTTGGTTGTAGTATCTTTCACATTTTTACTCGCATAACCATTTCATTGCACGAAAAACATTGGAACTAGAAACTTGTTTGATAAAGAGTATACAACGAAAAAAAAGAGCTGAACGAAAACTGCTATTAATTAACGGCATCATAAACCTTCCTATAACCGCGCGTTGGTCTGTGAGACCGACGGAATGATTTTTCTTTTCGAATTATTTTAATTGGAAAAAAAGGAGGAAGAAAAAGGAGGGTAATGTGTTTTTCAGTCTATGTATTGTATGTATGTATGTTTGTTTCTATGTGGCGTTCTAGAGAACAAATGCATAGGCCGATTTTGATAATTCTTACGTCAATCGATTCGTCTTAACCTTGCGAGTTGTCACTAAAGACATGACAGTAATCAAAATTCACCACAGCAACAACCAGACGCCATAATTATTATTTTCAAAATGAAAAAAAAAGTCTATGAACTATGTCATGTGGTGTGTCGTTGAATAGGTATTTTAAAATTATATTTAGGTTCCTTTTATCATTTTTCATTTTAAATAATAGTTTAGGGTATAAAACGATTTAAAGTTGTTTAACGAAAAAATCATTCTCGCTAATTTTCTTGATTTAAGTTTTTATTTCAAGTATAAACGATATACAAACAAAAAAAAAACACTGAAAAAGCATGAGAATAACAAATATTTTTGGTAAAAAAATCTGTTCACAAGCTTCAAAGAACCTTTGGACCGAGCTGTGGTTGACTTAAGTTCACGCTTTTTGCTAAAGGTCACGCATATGTAGCTTTGAGCCGAGTTAGGTCTCTAGAGGGACTAATCATCATCAGTAGCTTAGACCACCGCAAGTTACTTAATAATCCCCACGATATTAACTCCCTCAATTAAATGACTAGTACCTAGTAGGGCAGCCGAGGATGCTAAATTTGCAGTTACTCGAGCGTCATGGCGACCTATTGGATTTGAAAGATTATGTTCTAAAAACAACTTTTTGAAAAAAAAGAGAACCGACTTCAAAACCAAACACAAAAAACTATAAAATAACTTTTCTTTCGCAAGTCGGTGGCTTTTTTTTTATTTCATTGACATAATTATGGCCACCGACTTCCGAAAGAAAAGTTATTTTATAGTTTTTTGTGTTTGGTTTTGAAGTCGGTTCTCTTTTTTTCAAAAAGTTTTTTTTATTTTTCCCTTTTTAGTTGAGATATTCAACAAATTTCTTCATAAAATCGGCGTCTTTGAAAATCTACAATCCTATTAAGCAAAAAAAACAGATCAGTCTATGTGAGCAACTTCACGAGATATCCATTGTTCTTATATACTAAAACCTTCACCATAATGTAACAAACACTTTTCTGAAAACTGCATCAAAATCGGTTCAGCCAAACGCGAGATAATAGCGGACAAACATGCAATCGTCCCTGAAAATCAACGATCCAAGTAAGCAAAACGGATCCACGCGGGCATCGTCACGGGATATCTATTAGTGTTATATACTAAAACCTTCTCCAGAATGTAATGAACACTTTTCTAAAAAATAAAAAACTTTTTTAAAAAAAGGGAACCGACTTCAAAACCAAACACAAAAAAACTGTAAATTAACTTTTCTTCCGGAAGTCGGTGGCTTTTTTTTTTATTTCATTTACTATGGCCACCGATTTCCGAAAGAAAAGTTATTTTACAGTTTTTTTGTGTTTGGTTTTGAAGTCGGTTCCTTATTTTTTTTTAAAGTTTTTAATTTTTCCATTTTTAGTTCAGATATTTAACAAAAATCTTCATAATATAATCGGCGTCTTTGAAAATCTACAATCCTAGTAAGCAACAAAAACGGATCTATGCGGGCAACTTCATGAGGTATCCATTATTGTTATATACTAAAACCTTCTCCAGAATGTAACGAACACTTTTCTGAAAACCGCATCAAAATTGGTTCAGCCAAACGTAAGATAATTGCAGACAAACATGCAATCGTCTCTGAAAATCTACAATCCAAGTAAGCAAAAACGGATCCACGTGGGCAACGTCACGGGATATCTATTAGTGTTATGTACTAAAACCTTCTCCAGAATGTAATGAACACTTTCCTGAAAACTGCATTAAAATCGGTTCCGCCAAACGCGAGATAATAGGGTATAGTTTCCAGGGTCAAAATAATTACATTCTATTTAGTCCGTATTTTAGATTATAAAAAATATTGGACACGTATTTTTTCTTTTTTCGATTA
Organism: Agrotis clavis; assembly: GCA_954870645.1. Taxonomy (NCBI): domain Eukaryota; kingdom Metazoa; phylum Arthropoda; class Insecta; order Lepidoptera; family Noctuidae; genus Agrotis; species Agrotis clavis. The sequence goes on from OX940917.1 coordinate 3,454,670, forward strand.
AACAAAAAAGAACAAAGATAATAGCCTATTTAAGTTACCTGTGACGTCACTCTGCGCGAAAAATGCCACGCATCGTGACGTCACACGTAACTTTAATAGGCTATATCTTTGTCATTTTTGGTCTAATTTACAAATAAAAAAATACGTGTCCCTTATTTTTGAATAATCTAAAAGACGGACTAATTACATTTTTTTAGGCAACTAGCCTATTGCGGACAAACATGCAATCGTCCCTGAAAATCTACGATCCGACGACGAGTAAGCAAAACGGATCCACGCGGGCAACGTCACGGGATATCTATTAGTGTTATATACTAAAACCTTCTCCAGAATGTAATGAACACTATCCTGATAACTGCATCAAAATCCGTTCAGCCAAACGCGAGATAATCGCGGACAAACATACATACATACATACAGGTCGAACTGAGAACCTACTTTTTTTTTTGAAGTCGGTTAAAAAGAAAAAAGTTTCTGACAAGTTTTTTATTTTAGTGGGGGGGGAGAGCGTGGAAACAGTTTTAAAACTGTAAAAAAAAACAGTTGTACAGAAGTACTCGAGCGCGGCAGATATTTATAGTGTAAACGCGCTTTATATTTCTGATAACCAATACATATTAATCTGACGATTAACTCGAGGGGGCTGTCCGTGGCAAGCGGATGAAAATCCAAAAAAAAAAATAAGTTGCTCGAGCGCGTCAGATATTCAAAGTTTATGTAAAGTAAACCCTAAAAAGTGTATTAAAATGTCTGACGATTTGGATGTGTCACAAAGCAATAATACATGTTTCTATCTGTGAAAAAAACGTAATCTCGAGATACTCGAGCGCGTCAGATTTTTATGCAGGAGGTTCAAGTTGATATCATAGTCCTCCTGAATAATAATAATAATTTTAACTTGAGAGGTGTCGTTAGATTCGTCTTAAACGTGAGAGTGTCACTGGGTACATAAAACTGGCCAAGTGCGAGTCGAACTCGTGTGCAAAGGGTTCCGAACAAAAAATATTTTTTTAAAATCTCTCACATTCTATCAAGTGGGGTATCAAATTAAAGGATTTTAAAAATGGTTTACCAAAATATATATAACTTATATGTTTCAATTTAATTGGGACTGATAAATGCTAACAAACACTAGAAATAGTAAAATAAAATAAATATTTTAAAAACACAAAAAACCCGACTGCGTAATAAAACTAAAAAGAAAGAAACAAGCCCAGTAGTTTAGAATTCACTCATTCACACTCACAGTCGGGGCCCCTTGGGAAGATTTGATTGGTATAATTTGAATAGGCCCCGACTGTGAGTGTGAATGAGTGAATTCTAAACTACTGGGCTTGTTTCTTTCTTTTTAGTTTTTTTACGCAGTCGGGTTTTTTGTGTTTTTAAAATATTTATTTTTTCTTCGTTTTTTTTTTCTGTACATAGCTGCATAGATAAAATAATGCCGCTTAGACACAGTAAAGGGATACGATTGATTTACTTTCCTGCTAACTTTGGAAACTTGGTCGGCTTTTAAGGTTTGCTGTTCTGGTTTCTCGAACATTCTTTAATCATCTATTACGGAGAGCCAGTAAGAAATGGCCGTTGCAAAGTAGTTGCAGCGACCGAGTCCGTGGCATTCTATGAAGGGCCTCGAGCGGAACTGTCTCATGCACGATCCGGGAGATATAAGGCTTTGTCCTGTAGCTTGGCGCGCTCCAGCGCAGCTGTGTGCTGTAAGCGATAAGACAAGTTATAATAGCACTTTACAAAAAATATTTACCAACATATTTAAAAAAAATGTATATACCTATAGGTACCAACTTCTTAACAAACACAAAAGGCCTGCACAAACAGACAAAAATTCATATGCATGAAATATAAAAGGTTATTTCAATATTATAAACAGACATTCCAATTTTATTAATATGTATTTATAAGTATGTAGTATTGTATATAAATGTATTTATAGATTAAGTAATAATTACTCTGAGTGTAGTTGATTTTTGTACTTTTAACGAAAATATGTGCTTTGGTTGTCAATATTTTTTAATTGTTTGGTGGCCCTAGTAGGTATATTCGAAAGATATAAGTTTTAATGTGACAGAAAACTTGCAATTTTGTTGACCAGTGTATAATCAGTGTTGAATGCCTTGTAAGTAGTTAAATAATTATGATATTTAAAATTTCATCAGAGCGCTATGCTTACTATATTGCAAATTTTTCGTAAGAATAGGCTGAATAGGTATAAACTTCACTGACCGGCCGGCCGGATGGACCGGCCAAGTGCTTACTTATACAGTTATACAGTCAATGTGCATTTCATAATACCTCTGTGGCCTGTTCTATGAAAAAATGTTAACTGATGGTCATTCCGACTTACCATTAAGAAACTGTAACCTTGCCATAACTCTCTCCAGCCATTTGGACATTAAGGTACTAAGTGACTTGACTATGAATGGCGATAGTTCTTGTGCCCGCTTCGCAAACCTGGCACCTGAAAAATGAATGGAAATCAATAAAAAACCGCTTGTTTGCACTACTTTTTTTTAACCGACTTCAAAAAAAAAGTAACGACCTGTATGTGTTTGTATGTATGTATGTTTGTCCGCGATTATCTCGCGTTTGGCTGAACGGATTTTGATGCAGTTTTCAGGAAGGTATTCATTACATTCTGTAGAAGGTTTTAGTGGTAATACACACATCAAAAGTGTCTAGGGATCAAGCATTTTTATGCGGATTTCTTGAGATTGAGATGTGGCTTTGTAATAAATTTATGATTTTATAAATTTATATGGATCCTTTTTGGTGCATTTCATAATTTGAATCAGGAACTGTAAATCAAATTCGAGTAAAAGATGAAAATCAGCTGTCAATATTTTCCCTATAAAAACATACAACGCATTGAAGACATTATTAGTGCTACTGTTTCCCTACTACTGATTAAAACCAACGTTATTATGGAGCGGCGACGTCATTTAAGCAGGGAAGAAATGCTCAGAGCCGTGGGAATGATAGAAGCTGGTTCCCGGCAACGTACTGTGGCTTTAGCTCTGAATACAAGTCAGAGTGTTATCAGTCGACTTTGGACACGTTACCGAAGCACTGGTACCGTGGCTGAGCGCCATGGAGGACGGTATCGCTGCACCACACGGAGACAAGACCGATACATTCAAATCTTAACTCGAAGAGCTCCAACAATAACCGCCATGATGTTAGCCGTGAGGCTTCATCACTCTTCAGGGAACTTAATTAGCGACCAAACAGTCAGAAACCGCTTGCATGAAGTGAACCTTCATTCCCGAAGACCGCTACGGGTACCACCTATAGCAATGCACAATCGTAGGATTCGATATCAATGGGCTCTTGAACACAGAAATTGGGCAGAAGAACAATGGCGTTTCGTGTGCTTTTCTGATGAGTCTCGTTTTGGTATGAGACCGGATACAAGACGTATACGACACTGGAGAACCCCTGGACGCCAACAGCGATTAAAATCCTGCCAGGAAGTCCATCCTTATAGTGGTGGAACCATCATGGTATGGGCGGGTATTTGGATCGGCGGAAGAACTGAGTTGATTTGGATCAGAGGCAACCTCAACGCTCAAATTTATGCTGAGACGATTGTATCAGACGTCATCGTTCCTCTACAAGTGCAAATCGGTCCCTTATTTCAGTTAATGCATGATAATGCACGACCGCACACCGCAAGAGTTGTAAGACAGACTCTCGCCGCAGCTAACATCAATGTCCTGCCCTGGCCTGCTCAGTCGCCAGACTTGAACCCGATTGAGCATGCATGGGATATGCTACAGAGAAGAGCTCTGCCGAATATGGAGGGTATCCAGTCGCAAGAAGACCTTTTTTTGTTGTTGCAACGAACATGGGCGGCCATTCCACAGCGTGATTTGGATGAACTCATTTTGAGTATGCCAAACCGATGTTCTTGTGTTGTTAGTGTTCGCGGTAGAAACACGGATTATTAATTGTTTAAGTTACCCAATAAAATTTTAAAGAAAACTGTTATTTCAGTCTTTTTTTCGAACTTTAATGTTAGTGGTTCAAATGTCAAAAATCCCTTTATTAGGAAAATGGCAAAATTCTTTATGAATGCAAAGGTGACTTGGTTTATCGTTACTGTGACAAACGATAACACTTTATTTGATGAATCCTTAAAGAACATTTTAATTAATATCAATCAGGAGAAAAGTTATTGCAAAAATATTTGTTGATCCCTAGACACTTTTGATGTGTGTATAACACTAAGGTGTAATATAACACGAGTGGAGTGGAGTGGAGTGGAGTGGAGTGGAGTGGAGTGGAGTGGAGTGGAGTGGACCGGACCGGACCGGACCGGACTGGACTGGACTGGACTGCACTGGAGCGGAGCGGAGCGGAGTGGAGTGGAGTGGACTGGACTGGACTGGACTGGACTGGACTGGATTGGACTGGAGCGGAGTGGAGTGGAGTGGAGTCGCGACGATTATTTTTGTTGAGTGTATACAGTGTATACAGTAATCGGACTGGACCGGACCGGACCGGACCGGACCGGACCTACCAGACCGGACCGGACTGGACTGGAGCGGAGCGGAGTGGAGTGGACTGGACTGGACTGGACTGGACTGGACTGGACTGGACTGGAGCGGAGTGGACTGGACTGGACTGGAGCGGAGTGGAGCGGAGTGAAGTGGAGTGGAGTGGAGTCGCGACGATTATTTTTGTTGAGTGTATACAGTAACTTCGTTCCATCCGGGTGTCCCTTGACACCTCTCAAGTTTTTTTTTTTTTATAGCTGTATACTTGCAGTGTAGTCCCATAAAAATTTGATCCAATTTGGTTCAGTACTTTTTATTTTGTGAGCATTTTATTGATTTCGGCTACTTGGATGACATTACTTTTTGCGTGTTTGTTACGCGATTATTCCGCCAATTATAGACCGATTTTCAAAATTCTTCTTTTGTTGTACTAGGGATCGTTCACCTTAGGGAACAATAAAAAACTTTTTTAAAAAAAGGGAACCGACTTCAAAACCAAACACAAAAAAACTGTAAATTAACTTTTCTTCCGGAAGTCGGTGGCTTTTTTTTTTATTTCATTTACTATGGCCACCGATTTCCGAAAGAAAAGTTATTTTACAGTTTTTTTGTGTTTGGTTTTGAAGTCGGTTCCTTATTTTTTTTAAAAGTTTTTAATTTTTCCATTTTTAGTTCAGATATTTAACAAAAATCTTCATAATATAATCGGCGTCTTTGAAAATCTACAATCCTAGTAAGCAACAAAAACGGATCTATGCGGGCAACTTCATGAGGTATCCATTATTGTTATATACTAAAACCTTCTCCAGAATGTAACGAACACTTTTCTGAAAACCGCATCAAAATTGGTTCAGCCAAACGTAAGATAATTGCAGACAAACATGCAATCGTCTCTGAAAATCTACAATCCAAGTAAGCAAAAACGGATCCACGTGGGCAACGTCACGGGATATCTATTAGTGTTATGTACTAAAACCTTCTCCAGAATGTAATGAACACTTTCCTGAAAACTGCATTAAAATCGGTTCCGCCAAACGCGAGATAATAGGGTATAGTTTCCAGGGTCAAAATAATTACATTCTATTTAGTCCGTATTTTAGATTATAAAAAATATTGGACACGTATTTTTTCTTTTTTCGATTAAACAAAAAAGAACAAAGATAATAGCCTATTTAAGTTACCTGTGACGTCACTCTGCGCGAAAAATGCCACGCATCGTGACGTCACACGTAACTTTAATAGGCTATATCTTTGTCATTTTTGGTCTAATTTACAAATAAAAAAATACGTGTCCCTTATTTTTGAATAATCTAAAAGACGGACTAATTACATTTTTTTAGGCAACTAGCCTATTGCGGACAAACATGCAATCGTCCCTGAAAATCTACGATCCGACGACGAGTAAGCAAAACGGATCCACGCGGGCAACGTCACGGGATATCTATTAGTGTTATATACTAAAACCTTCTCCAGAATGTAATGAACACTATCCTGATAACTGCATCAAAATCCGTTCAGCCAAACGCGAGATAATCGCGGACAAACATACATACATACATACAGGTCGAACTGAGAACCTACTTTTTTTTTTGAAGTCGGTTAAAAAGAAAAAAGTTTCTGACAAGTTTTTTATTTTAGTGGGGGGGGAGAGCGTGGAAACAGTTTTAAAACTGTAAAAAAAAACAGTTGTACAGAAGTACTCGAGCGCGGCAGATATTTATAGTGTAAACGCGCTTTATATTTCTGATAACCAATACATATTAATCTGACGATTAACTCGAGGGGGCTGTCCGTGGCAAGCGGATGAAAATCCAAAAAAAAAAATAAGTTGCTCGAGCGCGTCAGATATTCAAAGTTTATGTAAAGTAAACCCTAAAAAGTGTATTAAAATGTCTGACGATTTGGATGTGTCACAAAGCAATAATACATGTTTCTATCTGTGAAAAAAACGTAATCTCGAGATACTCGAGCGCGTCAGATTTTTATGCAGGAGGTTCAAGTTGATATCATAGTCCTCCTGAATAATAATAATAATTTTAACTTGAGAGGTGTCGTTAGATTCGTCTTAAACGTGAGAGTGTCACTGGGTACATAAAACTGGCCAAGTGCGAGTCGAACTCGTGTGCAAAGGGTTCCGAACAAAAAATATTTTTTTAAAATCTCTCACATTCTATCAAGTGGGGTATCAAATTAAAGGATTTTAAAAATGGTTTACCAAAATATATATAACTTATATGTTTCAATTTAATTGGGACTGATAAATGCTAACAAACACTAGAAATAGTAAAATAAAATAAATATTTTAAAAACACAAAAAACCCGACTGCGTAATAAAACTAAAAAGAAAGAAACAAGCCCAGTAGTTTAGAATTCACTCATTCACACTCACAGTCGGGGCCCCTTGGGAAGATTTGATTGGTATAATTTGAATAGGCCCCGACTGTGAGTGTGAATGAGTGAATTCTAAACTACTGGGCTTGTTTCTTTCTTTTTAGTTTTTTTACGCAGTCGGGTTTTTTGTGTTTTTAAAATATTTATTTTTTCTTCGTTTTTTTTTTCTGTACATAGCTGCATAGATAAAATAATGCCGCTTAGACACAGTAAAGGGATACGATTGATTTACTTTCCTGCTAACTTTGGAAACTTGGTCGGCTTTTAAGGTTTGCTGTTCTGGTTTCTCGAACATTCTTTAATCATCTATTACGGAGAGCCAGTAAGAAATGGCCGTTGCAAAGTAGTTGCAGCGACCGAGTCCGTGGCATTCTATGAAGGGCCTCGAGCGGAACTGTCTCATGCACGATCCGGGAGATATAAGGCTTTGTCCTGTAGCTTGGCGCGCTCCAGCGCAGCTGTGTGCTGTAAGCGATAAGACAAGTTATAATAGCACTTTACAAAAAATATTTACCAACATATTTAAAAAAAATGTATATACCTATAGGTACCAACTTCTTAACAAACACAAAAGGCCTGCACAAACAGACAAAAATTCATATGCATGAAATATAAAAGGTTATTTCAATATTATAAACAGACATTCCAATTTTATTAATATGTATTTATAAGTATGTAGTATTGTATATAAATGTATTTATAGATTAAGTAATAATTACTCTGAGTGTAGTTGATTTTTGTACTTTTAACGAAAATATGTGCTTTGGTTGTCAATATTTTTTAATTGTTTGGTGGCCCTAGTAGGTATATTCGAAAGATATAAGTTTTAATGTGACAGAAAACTTGCAATTTTGTTGACCAGTGTATAATCAGTGTTGAATGCCTTGTAAGTAGTTAAATAATTATGATATTTAAAATTTCATCAGAGCGCTATGCTTACTATATTGCAAATTTTTCGTAAGAATAGGCTGAATAGGTATAAACTTCACTGACCGGCCGGCCGGATGGACCGGCCAAGTGCTTACTTATACAGTTATACAGTCAATGTGCATTTCATAATACCTCTGTGGCCTGTTCTATGAAAAAATGTTAACTGATGGTCATTCCGACTTACCATTAAGAAACTGTAACCTTGCCATAACTCTCTCCAGCCATTTGGACATTAAGGTACTAAGTGACTTGACTATGAATGGCGATAGTTCTTGTGCCCGCTTCGCAAACCTGGCACCTGAAAAATGAATGGAAATCAATAAAAAACCGCTTGTTTGCACTACTTTTTTTTAACCGACTTCAAAAAAAAAGTAACGACCTGTATGTGTTTGTATGTATGTATGTTTGTCCGCGATTATCTCGCGTTTGGCTGAACGGATTTTGATGCAGTTTTCAGGAAGGTATTCATTACATTCTGGAGAAGGTTTTAGTGGTAATATAACACTAAGGTGTAATATAACACGAGTGGAGTGGAGTGGAGTGGAGTGGAGTGGAGTGGAGTGGAGTGGAGTGGAGTGGACCGGACCGGACCGGACCGGACTGGACTGGACTGGACTGGAGCGGAGCGGAGCGGAGTGGAGTGGAGTGGACTGGACTGGACTGGACTGGACTGGACTGGATTGGACTGGAGCGGAGTGGAGTGGAGTGGAGTCGCGACGATTATTTTTGTTGAGTGTATACAGTGTATACAGTAATCGGACTGGACCGGACCGGACCGGACCGGACCGGACCTACCAGACCGGACCGGACTGGACTGGAGCGGAGCGGAGTGGAGTGGACTGGACTGGACTGGACTGGACTGGACTGGACTGGACTGGAGCGGAGTGGACTGGACTGGACTGGAGCGGAGTGGAGCGGAGTGAAGTGGAGTGGAGTGGAGTCGCGACGATTATTTTTGTTGAGTGTATACAGTAACTTCGTTCCATCCGGGTGTCCCTTGACACCTCTCAAGTTTTTTTTTTTTTTTATAGCTGTATACTTGCAGTGTAGTCCCATAAAAATTTGATCCAATTTGGTTCAGTACTTTTTATTTTGTGAGCATTTTATTGATTTCGGCTACTTGGATGACATTACTTTTTGCGTGTTTGTTACGCGATTATTCCGCCAATTATAGACCGATTTTCAAAATTCTTCTTTTGTTGTACTAGGGATCGTTCACCTTAGGGAATACTGCAAATTTCATCAAAATCTGTTCAGCAGTTTTTGAGATAGGGAATTTTATCAGCATGTGTACATGAGCGATGTTAATACCGGTGCCACGGATTACAAAATTCTAGTGCACATGTAAGAAAATGATGTATTTGACAAGAATTTGGGTTAAATATTTAAACTAAAAAGAGTAAAATAAAAAACTTTTTTCAAAAAAAAATTTAAGCGCCTTCAAAAACAACCACAAATAAGGGTAAAATAACCTACAAAATTACTTTTCTTTCGGAAGTCGGTGGCAAAAAGACAACGAAATAAAAAACAAAGCCACCGACTTCCGAAAGAAAAGTAATTTTGTAGGTTATTTTACCCTTTTTTGTGGTTGTTTTTGAAGGCGGTTAATTTTTTTTTTGAAAAAAGTTTTTTGTTAGAAGTGATACAGAATTAGAAACTTTTCATAAGCTTAAATAATCAACAGGGACAATCTTCAAAGTTAAAGAAGCTCTTTTTTTAATTATTCATAATTATATAATTGAGTATCTATTTCCTGAAAATTTTTACAGGAATTGATCGAAAACACGCGCATGCATACATGCTCGAGCGCGCAGGTTCTCCTAATCGTATTCCATACACGCCGCGTGTTCAAAACGTCGGCGTCGACTGGAACGGATTATTTTACGAATACCGGTGCATATTCGAGCTTTTTCATCACAAATACTCGAATAGGCGTGTTCAATTCGCCGAAAATCCCCGACAAAGATTGAAATGTTACTAAATTTTTTAGGTTTTATTGGTGACCATTGATTACACCGGGCTTGTATTTGGAACATGTTGTATTTTTTTATACCTATGTGATGTTCTATGTCTGATTTCGCATCTCTGCTAAAATCGCAGTAAGTCTTCATTCTATCAGATACACCATTCATTTAAATTAGTTTTACCTTTTTTTAAACTTTACCACACTAGGAATTTCTCCTGCATCGTGTGTGCGTTTACAAACATAGAAACTCACATACACAAACACCCAGACCCGGAACAACTACTTGCAGATCATACAAATACTTATCGGAGATCGAACCCGCGACACGCTGCACAGCAGGCGATCGCTCAGCCAGTGCGCCAACCGTGTTAATTAAGGCGTATCATCATCATCAGCCTATATTGTAGCGAGATGTGCCTGATGGCAATATTCCCACTGCCGGGAATATTCCCAATATTGCCACTGCCGGTAAAATACCAAAATTGCCGGCAACTTTGGCAATATTGCCAAAGTTGCCAGTCAAATAACACCAGTATATTTTATTATTACGGCAGGTGCAGTTTATATTAGATACTGTAGCTAATACGTTGCGGCATTAAGTCCGCCTTATAAAAACTACTAAGTCGTCGTAGTCGTAGAACAACGACGGTTTTGATTATTTTCAATTTTTGCTTTTTTACGTAAAATGAGCTTTATTAGCCAATAACTCTTTTTTTTTAAATATTATTTAAAATAACTCAGATACTGACTAGGAATACTGACGGATTTGATTTCTTAACGCAGTAAAATGACGTAATATTCTATTCGCCCGTGTACTACGCTGCCCTCTGCCCCCCGCACCCCGCTTACGCCCGTGTGCGACTGTCGGATTGTTAGTTCCGCCCATGTTCTGAGTAAGGTTGCGCTTGGCCTTCGTCCTCGTTTCGTGCAGATTTTCCTAGAACAACGACGGAAACCACTTTGCGTCATATAATTACGAGAAAAATCCGCAAAACAACGACGTATGCTAACATACGACACACAAGTTTTCATAAAACAATGATATTTTATAAAATTTAGCCGTTTTAGAAATTTATCTTGTTGGTCAGATTATAAAAGTTCAGAAACAGAACAACATGTCCAAATTTCAAGCTTAGCGGATCAGCGGTTTCTAAAATATACCCTTAAACTCCATTAGAAAACTTTAAAGCGCCGTACTGTAAAGTTACTGATTTACAGAACCGTCTTTCTTCTACGACTATGACGAAGTTGTTACTCTAAACGGTGATTTACTGATTATGTAAGAATTACCGAAACAAGTGCATTAAAATAATGTTATTTTTGTTGATTATTTGTAGTTTTGACAGAGATTTATACTTCCATATTGTATAGGTACTTATACTCGTTGTTTTTGCTATGTGATTTTACATGAAAAACTAGTAGCCCACTCAACGAACAGATATAGAGGGAAATTCTTGGAACACGATTTTGGACTACGTTACTTTGTTTGAACTAGTTAGGAGGTGAATATAATTATCAAAAGTCCCCGCCACTAGCCCTTGAGCTGTGGGGGAGGGGGGTTTAAAGGTTCCATTTTTTGAATTTTCACTTATAACTCGGAAACCATGCCTCCTAGCGGCATGGTTTGTATGAATAAACCAAGTCTGAATAAATTTTCTATAAGTTTTATTTAGTAACCATTTCGATATCTTGTATAGTTTTCAAAAAACCATATTTACCTTTTTGCATTCGGAAAGTCTTATTTAATATTGCCATAAATCCAGAAAGCAGCAGCAGTCTTTACCTACTCCTCCGTGTATTTTTGTGGGCAACTCACACTTGACCAAAAATTAATACCTACCTATACGAAAATTGTTTACAACAAAAAAGAACTAAAGTTTCCAAAGACAGTTTTCCGCATCTCTTATGGTTGCGGATTTCCTCCTACATAGTACAGTCCTACCTAGTCTGTAAGTACCTAGTATAATTTAAAATGAGTTTCCAAACTAATTTTTACTGCTCCCTCGGTGGGGAAGACAAGACATATCAAGCTTGATGGTGGTCACCGAATTTAAGAACTACTTATACCTGGTGGACATTGAGAGAGACCCGAAGGGGTCTCTCTCTCTGCTTTCTGGATCTATGGCGATATCAAATAGAACTTTCCAAATGCGAAAAACTGAAAATGTTTTTTCCCCTAAATTACAGACTTTCAAAAGCGGATACCTCGATAACTATGAAAACTCGAAAACTTACAAGATATTGAAATGCTTACTGAGTAAAACTTACGGAAAATTGATTTAGTTTTTTATTTTGTTCACACACGCTATGCTGCTAGAACACATGGTTTTCCGAGATGTAAGCGAAAAACCAAAAAATGGTACCTTACACCCCCCCCCCCCCCAGAGCTCATGGTTTTGATATGTTCACCTCCTAACTAGTCCAAACAAAGTTACGTAGTAAAAAATGTGTTTCTAGAATTTCCCTCTATGCTTTGAGCATTCGTTGACTAGATTAAACTACAACATTAAAATAAATTATTCGAACTTATGCCTTTTTATTCAATATTTATTCAATAAACAATGATCGTCAATTCTTCTCTTAAAATGTATGTGTAATTTCTTATATTCACAGTCCTGTGCGGTAACAATGGGCAATATTGCCGGTAAAATACCGGGAATATTGCCAAAATTGCCGGCAATTTTGGCAATTTTCAAAAAAAAAAAATTTTTTTTGTTTATAATGTAGGCCATGGTTTGTAAATGCTAATTTTAAGTGTGTTATATAGTTTTCACACTCACTTTGACTTAAAATTAAGCAATATTCCCAAATATTTCCACTCCCGGCAATATTGCCGGCAATATTTCCACCTATATTCCCACCTTGGGCAATATTGCCGGCAACGGCACATCTCTCTGCGTGACTGACTATTGCATGAAGCAGCGTAGACATAACAATTATGCAAAATACGCCTATCTTCATTTGTTGGTTACACGCATCCTACGAAAGACGACTGTGTAGACAGTAGGCCTTAATCTCTTTTTTGTTTATCTTCGATGGTTTCTTGTAATGTGAAGATGTGTAGAGTCGAGAGCTATACAGGGTGAAATCGAAATCATGGACAATATTTTAATCTCAGGCTCCACACACAATGCTAATTGCATTACGGCCAATAAATTGCAAATCAAAAATATTATTACTTAATGCAATTATGGACACCTTTAAAAATGTAGTCACATTGCAAAGGCTTATTATTGCAAATAAACAAAATCATAAACCTCAAAAAGTCCTAAAATATCAACATTTTAAAGCGCATTACACCGCGCGCGGTACGAAATGTTTAAACAACCACCAAATGATGTTAAGCGTAGATACCGCATTAATAATGTTTTTGAGTTCCGTAATACGAATAGTTTCGTTAGTAATGTCCGAGTTTAAAATGGGAACTATATTTTTTGTCACCAAAATTTATATTTGTCATCAAGTTGTATCACCTAATAAATAGATCTATCGCCACGAAATATTTTCGTTCTCAGATAAACAAAGAGTGTTCCCAGGTATAAATTACCAAATTATTGTTAATATAATGTGTAAAATATGAGATGGATTACCAATCAAATCAAATCAAATCAAATCAAATCAAATCATTTATTTCTTTGCAAACATGGGTATAGTACATAGATGTTATTTCTTTATAATTAAGTTCTCCACATTTTACCGACATGGGTATGCAAACAGTGTACAATATGTTCATTGGTATATCAAAATTAGGTACTTAGGAATAATTTATTTAGGAAATTATATGTCAGCCCAACAAGAATTACAGAAAAGTCAAAAAAATAAATTAGAATATTACAAGCATGTCAAACCTTAATACTATAATAAATTAATCAATTCAATCAAAGTAATATTATGTATGTCCATCAGTAAGTGAATCATCATTTAGAAAATCGTCAATCGTGTAGTAGCATTTTTTTAGTAAAATTTCCTTTAGTGCCCTTTTAAATTGTACTACAGTCATATTTTTAATATCATTCGGTACTTTATTATATATTCGAGGGGCATTACCAAAAATACTTTTTCGCATTAATGCAGTTTTACATTTAGCTTGGCATAATTTATTTATGTACTGTTTTCTTATTGGATTTATTCTGACCTCTGACATTTTTCGGAATAATTGAGGGTTACATTTCACAAACAAGGCCGTTTCCAGTATGTATAAAGAAGGTAAAGTTAGAATTTTCAGGGACTTGAAATGGGGGACACAGCTATCAGTTGTCTTCAGACCGCACATTGACCTGATGCATCTCTTTTGTAACCTAAATACTAGTTCTCTATCAGTAGACTGACCCCAGAAAATAATTCCATATCGCAAAACGGAGGCAACTAGTCCATGATAGGCAACTAAAAGAGCTTGATTGTTCACTTTCTTTGAGAGTTGATAGAGAGCGTAAGCGGATTTGCTCAGTTTTTTACATAGTTCTTCTACGTGAGGCTTCCATGTAAGTTGATGATCAATAGTAATGCCCAAAAACTTAGCCCTATCCACCTCTTCAATATTACAACCCTTGTAGAGAATATTAATTTTAGGATTTTCACATCGTTGATAAAAATGCATGACTTTTGTTTTATTGAGGTTTATAACAAGACTATTATTATTAAGCCAATTAATTATGTCAGTTAAACAGGTGTTGATGTCATTCTCATAAGTATTTGGATCAGTGCATTTTATAATGGCTGTACTATCATCTGCAAAGAGAACCATTTTGTTGGTGGTTGCTTCCGGGAGATCGTTAATAAATATCAAAAAAAATGGTGGACCCAGTACGCTACCTTGTGGGACGCCATATTTTACGTGTCTAGGCTTTGACATATATACTCTTTCTAGTTTAGTTTTTGGACATATTTTACAGATTTCTGTGCATTGCAGTCTATTACTGAGGTATGATTCAATTAACTTTAAGACGTTCCCCCTTATACCATAGCTATGTAATTTGCGTAACAGAATGGTATGGTCCACATGGTCAAAAGCCTTGGTCATGTCAGTGTAAATTGCGCAGACTGGATTTCTTTTATCTACAGATGACATAACGGTAGTCAACAAGTCAAATATTGCCATATTTATCGTAGTGTTTTTTCGGAAACCCTTTTGTTCTATGCAAAATAATTTATTCTTTTCGAAAAATGTGTATAGACTGTTATATATCACTTTCTCAAAAATCTTAGAAATTATTGGAATTTTTGCGATAGGTCTGTAATTTTCCATATTAGTTTTGTCACCTTTTTTAAAGAGTGGTTTTATTATAGTTTTTTTGAGTTTGTTTGGGAATATTCCGTCGGCTATACATAAATTGATTATATGAGCTAATAGAGGTGCTACTAGTTCTTTAGTAAATTTTAATACTTTAGTAGAAATTCCATCATATCCAACAGTACTAGTGTTTTTGAGACTACAAATAATTTTTTCTATTTCGTCAGTTGTTACAGGCTGCATAAATAGTGAATTTACCATTTGTTTATTTAAACTTGTATTTTGCTTTGTTATGTCATCTTTTGCATTATTCTCAACTGTTTCAATAAAATAATCATTAAATTCATTTGCAATGTCGTTCTTATAATAATAGTTTTATTACTTAAATAATAGTTTGGTGCTCAAAATGGTAGATCTGTCACCAAAAGGTAGTAGTCAACAAATGGACCAAGGATGTAAGAGCGAGCGAAGCGAGCTCGGGACTGGGGACACCCCGAAACGGATAGGTTAGGTTCGAAGGGCCATCCCCTTCGTGTTAGGTCACTTTAAACCTTTCTCACAGAAATAGGAGCCCCGCGAAGCGGGGCTCCGTCGACCTACCTTTGCTTAAATACTATTAGGACAAACCTATTATAATACATACAAAACCATTTATTTGGTACTTGACCCCATATCTCCATGATTTTCGGTAATTTATTGTGGAATTGATTTTATATTGTTTGGTGACTACATTTTAGTGACAAATCTACTATTTTGAGGGCAAACCCTATTATTTAAGAAACACAAAATGAATTAAATTGGTGACAGCTTAAATCATACCCGTTTAAAATATTGCTCATTAATAAAATTCCGCCCTGTATATTTATGTAAACTCGTGCACAAAGTTGCTTACATGCATAAGCGTGTTTAGGTACGACCGGTACGGGTAACCTGGTGCGATTAAAGTATGACATGTACACTTGGTAACCTTAAGGGTGCGTACACATGTGGCAGATTAAGGGTGCGGTTGAAGGTGTTGATACTCCTTGTAGGCCCTTGCTGGCCGTAAGGTAATCTGTCACATGATGACATAGAACACTAGTTTAAGATGTGTTGTCATTCTGAAATAAAAGGTCTGTGAGGATGAGATGTGTTTATTAATAACTAGCACTTCGCCCGCGACTTCGTCCGCGTGTATTTCGAACTTTCCCTCTGTGAATTTCTATTCCCGGGCACCCCCCTCCTTATGGTATACTTTTGGAAAATCTACATAAATATTCAAAAAAAAATCTATCAACCCCAAAAACAACCCCTCAGGGGTCAATTTCGCAAAATCCCGTCTAAGGTAGAACCGACGCCCTAAAAAACCCCATAAGCAAGTTTTTAATCTTCTATATTATTATGTGTCATGAACAAAGTCCCGTCTTAGCGAGCATCTACGTCCTAAAAACCTTTATGCATATTTTGACACTCCCAACACTTGTAATAACGAAGTTTCATCTTCTTCTTCTTCTTCTTCAACCTTTAGTCACCCAATGCTGAGTGTAGGTCTCTTCCAAATCTCTCCACTTCTGGCGGTTTTGTGTTATGGTTATCCAGTTTCTTCCGGCCACTTTAACAAGATCGTCTGTCCACCTAGTCGGTTGTCTCCCCACATTCCTCTTTCCCGTTCGTGGTCTCCACTCCAACACTTTCCTGCCCCATCTTCCATCCAGTCAACGGCATATATGGCCCGCCCACTTCCACTTTCTTTTTGCTATCACCCATGCTATCTCTAGAAGTCTCGTTCTTCTACGAATTTCTGTGTTTCTCACCCGGTCGTAGAGAGAAATGCCCAACAAGGCGACGAAGTTTCATGCAAACTAACAACCCCAAAAACATCCCTTTAGGGATAGAATTTTAGAAATAAAATCCCTAGGACTTATAGTACCGAACGAAAGTTTCATACAAAATATCAACACCAAAACAATCCCTTAGGGGTCGCATTAGGCAAAATGCCATCTTAAGTAGTGCGTACGTCTTAAAAAGTACCCCCAAGCTAAATTGGATACTCCTAGTTCTTGTAGTAATAAAGTTTCATACAAACTATCAACTCCTAAAAACCCCTTAAGGGTCGAATTTCGCAAATTCTCGTCTTAAGCATCCTCGCCTAATTAACGCCGGGCGCCGCAAGCAGCGGTGGAAACATAATCTAAAATAAACAATATCTCAATCTAGTCGCATCCCACGGTCTGCTGCCAGCACATCAGCTTCCAACCCGACTAAACAGCTGCTTGGATCATAATATTCTTTTAAAAAGTGACAGCAAAGCAACTACCTTAGTACTTGAAACCACTATCAGATCACTCTAGCGTTTTGTTGAGCCTCGAGTCCTGTAATCCAATAAAAAACTACATAAAACTATCTCATCTCGGCTAGACCTTAATAATGCCATAAAAGATATTGAATGCTATGACTTCTCCAGAATCTCGACAATCAGCGACCCAAACTTGGCAACGAACGATCTAATTGGTATACTATCGGGCATCGTGGCTATACATACTTTACATAGATCTATGCCTTCCAAAGCAAGAATAATTAAGCCTTGGATTACCGTCGGTCTCCTGCGATGCATAAAAAACCGGGATAAACTGCATAAAAAATCCAAAAAAGAACCTGAAAACCCAATTCTTAAAATCACATACTTACGCTATCGTAACTTTTGCAACAACCTATTAAAAAAACTGAAAATTGCGTATGAGAAACAACAACTCTTAAAAGCTAAAAATAACCCAAAAAATATGTGGGAAACCATCAGAAAAATAACAGATACCAAACCCAAACCTTCTTTACCTACTGAACTCCTGAAGCTCCGCCACACACCCATGCAATCAGTTGACTTTGTAAATCGTTACTTTACACAAGTCGGCAGGAACCCAGCGAATAAAATTACACACTCCCAAACCTGCTCTCAATCATTCTTAAAAAAAACACAATCGCTTCGCAAAATTTGCTGGTCTTACTGGAAACAAATGATGAGGAGGTCGAGCTTATAATCAAAGAGCTTCGCACGGATAGTGCTGCAGGTTGGGACGACATTCCACCGAAGTTATTAAAAGCTACTTGTCACATCCTAGCGCCTCCAATAACACACATCTGCAACCTATGTTTGTCTGCAGGCATATTTCCACGAGCACTAAAACAAGCTCTAGTCCACCCTATTTTCAAGTCAGGTGACAGAGGCAGTGTCAATAACTACCGTCCCATCTCGGTACTCCCAGCTATTTCGAAAATTCTAGAAAGAATCATCATCATCATCATCAGCCTATAATGTTCCCACTGCTGGGACACAGGCCTCCTCTCTGTGAGAGGGGGTGGGCCATAATCCACCACGCGGGCCCAGTGCGGATTGGTGGATGTCACATGTCTTCGAATTTTTGGTTCTAGGACATGCCGGTTTCCTCACGATATTTTCCTTCACCGTTTTGAGAGCAGTGGTGATGAAATAAATTACACAAAGTAATGCGCCAGGCGGAGTTCGAACCCACGACTACAACTCGTAAGTCGGGACCGATACCACTGGGCCACCACTGCTCTAGAAAGAATATTATACTAGAATCTTAATAACTTTGTCATCAAATTCAAACTCATCTCGCAAAATCAATTCGGATTTCGAAAGGGCTTATCGACTGAAGATGCTGTGACTGCACTACTTAATTGTGTCGTAGACAAAATTGATAATAAATACAAGTGTCTGGGTCTATTCCTAGACCTCTCCAAGGCATTCGACACTGTCTCTGTCCCTGTCCTCGTCTCCAAGCTTGAATCGATTGGGGTGCGTGGTTTTGCCCTCAACATTTTTAAGAGCTTCCTGTCTGACCGGACACAGCGTGTTAAGGTGGCGGATGTTGTCAGTGGGGAGGAGGCAATAGATTTCGGTGTCCCACAAGGAAGTTTGGTTAGTCCTCTTCTTTTCTCCATCTACGTGAATGAACTCTGTGAGCTCTCACACCCTTCAGCACATGTAGTAGCCTATGCTGATGACACTGCAATTGTAGCATACGGTCACGACTGGCAGACTACAATAGACACTGCAGAAGTGATTATGAGGCAGATAACTTTCTGGTTGGCTAAAAATAGCCTTACTCTAAATGTACACAAAACCAATTTGGTCAACTTTGAGCGCCCCTCAACTTAATCGGCCGAACACTCAGTCACATTCAAAGCTCATCATTGTAACACTCCATGTCACAACTGTGAATGTCCTACCTTGAACAGAGTTCCGGTTGTCAAATATCTAGGGATTCAAGTTGATGCATGTCTATCGTGGAAAACCCATCTGCATTCCCTGTCATCGCGAATCAGAAAACTCATATTTATATTCAAAAAACTTAGATTGGCAGCTCACATTGAAACTTTAAATATGGTCTACTGTGTACTCTGCGAATCAATTATGGGTCTACTGCATCACTGCCTGGGGGGGAACTGCAAAGACTACCATTTTGGATGTGGAGCGTGCCCAACGCGCTGTGATTAAGGTTCTCCTGGGAAAACCTCGCCGCTACCCGACACACGAATTATATTCTGAGTACAAATCCCTAACCCTAATCCCGGTGGTTAGGGCTCCAGAGACAAGAACCTCTGGCCCTTGATCCAACCCCCTAACGAGAGCCTCGAAAGGTGTTCATCGAGGCTCTTTGCCATCAGGCCATTGAGAATCTGCTTATCGGTTTCCCAGGGATCTGCCTTAGCAGGCATTGAACATAGGGACTCTGGAGGTGGACCCAGCCCCTTAGCCAAGTCGCAACAAGCCGCAAACGATAATCGTAAACGCTCGGTAGTCCCCAAAAGCCAGCAACGTAAGCGTTTATCGTTTGTTACATGGCTACAGGCCCGGAGCTCCTCTTCATGTGCTGATGGTGCCAAACGGAGTGGTTTCAGTGAAATAAAAGTCCCACACTCCCCGACCTATTCCCTAAAACCGAGCGCCTTTTGCATGTTTCCCACTGACAACAAAAAAAAGGTAACAAAATGCTATAACTAAAAACTAAAACTTAATCTGTAGTTGGTTTAGACAAATCCTTTTATATTCACAAAAGTAATACCGTTGAGAGGGCAATATTTTTATATTGGTTTCACTTATGTGGATACATCGGTTTTCACGAAATATTCAGTTAATATTTTTCAAAGTCTTTCAAATGGTTAGTCTATTTAAGAAATGCAAGTTTGTGTGGTCTGACGGACCTGTAGAGGGTCAAAGCCTACCGGTGTCGGTAATAGATAAATCGGTCGGTAAAAGAGTTTGAAGTGGTTTGAAGCATTTATGACAGCCCTCACTTGAAATATAAAGTACTAGAAGGAACTTAGTTACTGATGATGATTCAATAAACAGCTTCTAACTACAAAACGTATCTTTGTTTATCGTGATGCGTCCGTGCTTCAATAACATTACTAGTTGGTAGCCCAAACCTACGCTTTAGTACAGTTATTTCGAACAGTACTGAGATATTTAATTAAAGCATCAGGTTTACAAACATTTTGATACGTACTCGCATATTTAACGCGCATCGACGCGACGACGGCGCGTCGGAAATTGAGTTTCATGTAATTTTATATTATATGTATTTCTGTTACAGACCGGATTATTATAAATGACTGCGATATCGACACCGGAAGTATCAATTAACGTAAGGGACAAAATACGACTTTTCAGGAGAGCCAAAAAACGATTTTTATTTTTTTATTTTGTCTATAACTTTTTACTGTCTGGTCCAATTTTTATTGTGTTCAGAGCAAAGTTTCTTAGAATTTCCCCTTCTGTCTTGTTTTATACGAAAGATTTAGGAATACCCCGTAGTTTCAAAAATAGCATGTCCTTTACATTAAAAAAAAATGTTTAGATGACCGTTACGTTACTGAAATTTTATAGATATTTTGTCGAGCGTAGTGTAAGCAGCAAGAGAAATAGAAAATTATACGAAATTTTATTGTAAAGGACTTTATCAGTGTTGCAATTTAATGTAACAATAGATTATCTACTAAAATTTATACTATTTTAGCACTATGGAAATGAGATTAAAGAGTAAATGAGTTCAGTTTCAGGTTTTACTGCTAGCTATAGCAGATTTAAGTCTGATTTGAGTCGGACCGCGTCCTACTGCTCCGAGCTAGTTCGGTTACTAGGCTCAGAGTAGTTCCACATAGTTTTAAATGTTTATGAAGCAGGATTTACTTTGTAGGAGAAAATTGCTAGATGTGCGATATTCTTCGTGATCGCTGAATCAAAGGAATATTCCAAATTCGTCTCCTTTTCACAGATTACTATCCTTTTGCTATAAAAGACTTATGTTTTTCCCGTCTTAACTCTTCGATTAACATTTGTCTCTGCCAATTCAGATACTATTTAAAACAAAATCCGTTTTTTTTTTCTTTGTTGACTATAAAATATTTAACAGAATTAACTACTATCCGAGTACACTTTGTATGCAACTTACTCGTTTGAGCCCACTCGGTCCAAGCACACTCTGACCGTGTCAACGCGGCTTTAATTGGCTTTATAATTTGATTATAATATTAACAATTTAAGGTTTCTTGGAATTTATTGCTACCTACCACTTTTTCTCCACCTGGCAAGAAGTGATGATGTGTAGGTAGCGGCTCTGAAGAGGATACCTATCTTCTTCAGAGCCGATGAATGAATGAATGTAATGGAAACGAAAGGTCGATGAATTAAGGCATAGGAATTGTGCAAACATGTATTAGTATGATAAAGTAGAAGTGACGAGTAGAGAGGACGTAAGGGGAAAAGATAGAATAAAAGTTGCATGGGTTGTGTGAAAGATGAAGCAATAAAATATCTGTTTGACGTATTTCATTTGCAGTAATTTTAGCTCATTTCAACTTAGAATGGAGATCGTGCGCTGTGGTGCTTCTTGGGTGAAGGAAGCCTATGTCCAAAAGTGGTTTATAATATTTAGAAATGATAATGGTGATGAATTTCACCTGCAGATTGATTTGTGTTGTCTATAGTTTATGTATTATTATGTCTAATAGCCGTAATTTTCCAAATCCCTTCATCCTTTTCTGTTGCATTTAAATTTTTTGGAGGTAATTTTTCGGATTTTTTATGTCGTAAGTGTCACGATTCCTAACATTTTATATAAACTTCAGAATTCGTCAAACAATTTTTTAAAGTAAGGGACATATTGTTTACAGTGAGAGACATTTTATTTACAGTAAGGGACATGGTTTTTAAAGTTAGGGGCATTTTATTTAAAGTAAGGGACATTGTCATTTAAATCGACTTATTTTTGACTAAGGTAAGGGTGTAAATTATTTAGTACGGTGACTTACCTCATTTTTTTGAGAAGAAAAAATATTAATGACTGTTACATCACATTTTTTTTCAGAAATCGTTTTATGCGGTCAAAATTTTTGTACTGTAAGGGACATTTTTTTAAAGATAGAATTTTTTTAATAACACCAATCGATAGAGCGCGAAATTCTGAATGCAATGATATATATAACTCATTTTCGCCAAAATGTCCCTTACGTTAATTGATACTTCCGGTGTCGATATTATAAAGAGACGTACAAACAAACGTCCACCAATTTGTAAATGAACATTGAACATGATCATTGAGTGTAATCTATACTTCTACACTAATAATAAAGAGGTTTTGTTTGTATGTAGGGGGTAATCTCCGGAAGTAATGAACCGATTTTAAAAATTGTTTCACTGGTAGAAAGCTATATTACCCGTGAGTGCTATAGGCTATAAATTATAAAGATGTCATATCATGCATATTATGCGAACTATCTCAAGTTTTGTTTAGCCGGGCGGAAAAAAATAGCTCTTCCAACAGAGTTATTAGCATGCGCTGCCCTAACAGTTGTATATAAAAAAAATTTATAGCAAAAATGTCCGCTCCGAGCGTTCACAGCGGCTTGCCAACCAAAGCTGGTGAAAATCGCAGGCCAGTGCTCGGGAATCTAGCGCTGAACGTGCGCAGCGTCTTAGTTATTTAAGGCAGCATGTCTCTGCAACAAAGGATAGGGAGTCTAGCGCTGAGCGCTCGCAGAGGCTCCATAGCCAAAGCGCGAGAACATCGCAGGCCCGTGCTCGGGAATCTAGCGCTGAACATGCGCAGCAACTAGCAACAGAAAGACAGCGGGCAGTTACAGTCAGTATGCAATAAAAATAAAATCCTCCTTTTGGCAGTCAGGAAATAAATCATAGCACTCAGTACTAAGTAACCGAACCACACTCATTATTGCGTCACAAGTGTAACAACGTGTTATTAAAATGATCAATTATTACTGTGGCACAGATTTTTATTATCGTCCTTGGTTTTTACATCAGTTGTTCCCATTTGACAGTTAACGAACCACACGAATTCAAAAACACGATGCATCGAATTTTATATCTACAAAAACCTAAATATTACATTGAATCACTTAATAAACTGTATAATATTAAAAACAGCTAATTACAAAATTATAGATCAGCAAATATTCATATTTCAATTATTCCTCACATAATTATTCGACGCACCGGAAGCTGACAAGCGGAAGGTAAATATTTTATAATACATTACAATATTAAAATAAACTAAAATTACCAGAACGTTCTTTTAAAAATAAAAACAAGAGTATAAATAAAATAAAATGAGAATTATTATTAATGTAGTTTTTACACCGAGTTGGTGTAAGCAGCACCGGAAGTGTGTAACACAAGTTAAAATGTTTGCCGCCCAACGAAGTGGGCACGGGTCAGCTAGTGCTAAATAAACATCAAAACCATGCAACCAAGAATTAATTTTATCGGCAAAATGTTAGTTGTTAATTATTGATGTTGCAGTCAAAACCAGTCAAAAGTACGTTTGACTGAACAGATTGGTTTTGACTGAAAATTGTTGGTTATTAGTGCTTTTAACTGGAAATTTGCAGTTAAAAGTACTTTTGACTGACGCTCTTCGTCAGTCGTTTTAACTGCAATAAAGCATTCTGTCAAAAGCACTTTTTAAAACTCGTTAGACGTGAACAAAAAGATATTATTTTATTAAGGGCTGATTTTTCAATAGTCAGATAACTTTTATCTGAGGAATAAAATGGCGGTTTGACAGCTTATTTATAGAAAATATGTCAAACCGCTATTTTAATTCCTCAGATAAAAGTTTTCCGACTATTAAAAAATCAGCCCTAAATGTGAAATGAGAGTTTTATCGAATATATCTAATAAATTACACCGGTCTACAGCATTTTTGCGTACGGGTTCTACTTAAGTTATTAATTGTTCACAAATCTAGAAATAAGAATAAGAACAAAAAAAGTTCTGAATTTACTTTTATGAGTAAAAAATTGGAAAATTAAAATCAATGAAAATACATAAAAGGGGTTTGAAGATTTGTGGCATACCTACCGCCGCCATTTTGTTTTTTTTTCAAAATCGCGGCCAGCTATGAAACCTTTATAAATCGTTAGCTGACATTAATGCCAACAAAAAACATTATGACAACAACCCGCGTAAAGTTTCCGGTTTCCGAGATAATAACCGTGAAAGTTAATCACGTGGCATTCACAATTCTAAGCTAGTGTATGTGTTCGAATGTATCAAGATGTTAAAAATGTATCAAGATGTTAAAATCAACTCGCCTCACCCGCCTGCATTGTAGGTTTCTCGCTCGCACCTTTGAAATGTATGATGTATTATATTTTATTGATAAATATAACCATGGCATGTCACCTTTACTTTTTGCAATTTTCGTAGGGATGGTTAGATTTTGTCACATTTTTAAATATCGAATTTTCTTGTTTGTACCTGAAGCCATAACTTAGCCGTTACATTGTATCCCTATCATCAACAATTATGACCACTACAGACTTGGATTGGCTTGTACCGGAAGTGTATTTACTTCGCGTGTAAAAAAAAGAAATATTTTGATTTCTTTTAATGAGTCTGCGCTCGAATATTCTCGCAGTCAGAGGTAATACAAAAAGTAAAAAATGCCTAATTGTGCCGTATTGAGTTGTAGAAACAATACACAAGAAGTGGGACGACTATGACGAAGTTTGTATACTAAATTACAGTTGTATCATCAAAATATCTATGCAAAATATGACACGCTCGCCTCGATACAAATTAAAGAACATATTGCTTCTATCCAGATATATTGCTGTGATGGCCACAGTAAGCAGAAACATCATGAGGCATATCATCATCATAACAGCCGTAGAAAGTCCACTACTGGACTAAGGCCTCACCCAAGGATTTTCCATTGGATGGTTATTGCCATACTCGCCACGCGTGGCAGGCGGGTTGGCGAGCACATTTATTTCAGCTTATTAGTCTTCCAACGCTGCTGCCCATTGAAAGAGTTTTAAGCTGAGGGGCTATGGATCTTACATTTTGCCCTATCCCTCGACCGACTTTTACGGTCTGCCGGAAGAGAAGCAGCTGGCACATTCTACGTTTTTCTTTTTCTCCCAGACCATCATCTCACCTATCAATTACTAAATTAAATATTTTATAAAAATTGTTACATTGTTTTTTTAGTGTTCCTGGCTCAGGTTGCTATTTCGCGGCTGCGTTTCTAATAAACAAAGTGTCAAGTACCTGCATTCATTGGTCAACCATTCCTATGTGTCGTTGGTTTCATTTCCCAACAATAAATCACTTTTCTAAATTCTTTTAAACAGTTTCACAATATTATTTTGATCAAAACTTAGGTTGTTTACGATTGACATGACATTCATTGCGTCAAACGTCAATTCTGACAGTTCGAGGCGCCCCCTACCGAAGTAACAACCATAAAATAATCGATATTTTAATCTAAGGATCACAAATCTTTAAATAGTATGAACTAACTCATTTTGTAATAATTATCAATTTTAAATAGTAAATAAATGAAAGAAATTAATCCCACCAAAAACATTTCATGTAAAATGTTGCCAATTCGAGCACATAAGGTTTGCCCTACCAAAAAGATATCAGATCTCATGTAGAACCAAGCTTCTGAATCTACGCGGCCTATCTCTACCGACCCTAACTTCACAAATTCTCACATCAGTAAAAATGTATGGCTTCACCGTTTCGCTACCGTCATGGAGGTAATTATTTAGTTTCTGAAGTAAGTAACGAAACAGCCAAGCAATACATTTAAATTTACTGATGTGTAGAATTTGTGAAGTTAGGGTCGGTAGAGTTAGGCCGCGTAGATTCAGAAGCTTGGTTCTACATGAGATCTGATATCTTTTTGGTAGGGCAAACCTTATGTGCTCGAATTGGCAACATTTTACATGAAATGTTTTTGGTGGGATTTCAGTTCTTTTTGTAGGTTGCTAGCATCTTGGATTTATAATGACGTCACGTTATTCTTCGAGTTGCTCTCAACGAGCCCTTTCATTTGGTACCCATATTGCAGAAGTGCATTAAAAATAACTATTCCGCCATCTTGGATTTAGAATGACGTCACATTATGCATCGAGTTGCTCTCAACGAGGCTCTTCATTTGATACCCATATTGTAGAATTGCATTAAAAATAAACTATACCGACATCTTAGATGGTCCGCCATCTTGGATTTAGAATGACGTCACATTATTCTTCTAGTTGCTCTCAACAAGCCCTTTCATTTGATACCCATATTGTAGAAGTTCATTGGAAATAACTACTACCCCTCCCCCCGCCCAATTTTAGGGGATGGGGGGATGGGGGACGTTTTTTGTGTACTGAACTTTGTTTACATACCGAATTTCGGCTTTCTAGCACTTCAGGAAGTACCCTAACATTTTAAGGTCTCATACTAACTTCTACCCCCCATTTTAGGGGGATGGGGGGCGAAAGTTATAAGTTTATGAATTTTTTTGTTGGTTGTATACTAAACTTAGACTACATACCGAATTTCAGCTCTCTAGCACTTCAGGAAGTAGCCAAACATTTTGATGATCATCAGTGTGTCAGTGTGTCAGTGACGAAATCCGTGTATTTTAGATATCAATAAAATCTAAAGTATTATAGCTATTCTATTGATACTTTTTATGCCTAATAAGTCTATTGTTGGCATCATATCCTGCGAATATGAACTTTCTGGTACATCGGAAACCAACTCTATGATGGTTCAAAAAAACGACGAAACACTTCGAGAAAAGGTAGGTAGTGCCCTTGCGCTTCGCTTGGCTCGTCTTGGCGGGGGCACTACCGTGCCCCCAGATAATAAACTAAATATCCATAAACGGAAATGATATAATTTTTTCAATATAGACTATTCGAGAACCTTCGACCGAATCGATACATTTTTAATCTGTGGACTTTTGCGTGGATTGTCTCTGGGAAATGTCAACTTTAATGTTGTCAGGTGGAGCTCTCCTCTTACCCCGACAATGTTGTAGGAATGGTTTCCCTGGTTGAAACTATTTTGTGATCAATAATTAGGACAGATTAATAATGGAGAACGGAGTAGTTGGATCTAGTTTTGTGTAATTTATTGCCGACTGTGGCAAGTGTCGTTCCACAGTATTCAGGGTGAATTTCTGGTGTGAGGTGTTGGTGGTCGTTGCGGGGATATTGGTTTCTCCGCCGAATCCGGGAGTTCGACATGGGGTGTGCACCCGACCCTTAACCAACTTCCGGCCGGCGATTTGCGATGACTCTGCTAGGATGACGAGCGTCACTTGCCGCCAGCCTCGCTGAGGAGTTACACATAGTTTTTGGTGCGCAGTCGTAAAAGGATTCCTAACAGCGCCTGTCGTCGCGGTTCTGCCCGGTGGAACGTGCAGCAGCCCGCAGCCCACGCCGCCTTCCCCGGCAATAACCTGAGGTGAGGCCCCTCGAGTAATTCGATCCGCCGCCGAGATCTTAGCCCGTCTCATTAGAAGCCGGCTAAGAGCTGGGACGTGGACCCCGTTCCTCGACGCCGCTGGGAGCCTAGCCGAGGCTGCTGTACGGCTGGCAGACACCGCCTAGCGTGAGCGCAGGCGTGACGGTTTTTTTTTTCTTTATATTTATTTGGTTATCACCGCACCTTGGAACACCAGTGTGATTTTGGTACCCGGTGTTGATGTCGGTACTACACCGAACTTTATGTTGAGAATCTTGAGCTCTTTCTGCATTCCTCCGGAAGTGACAGTAGATTTGAGGATATCTTCAGCTCCAGGATTCGGGACTCTCCAGGTCCCTGGCGCCCATTAATTAAATTATTATAATTGTTTTTAACTGGAAGGTTCCGGTAGTTATTTAGTTCTGCTTTAGTTATATTAATGTAACCTTGTTAACGGAACAGTACTCGGTTTATCTCCAACCCCCCACGACCCCAGCTCTTCTTTAAACCCCTAGGTTACAACTGGCTAGCTTTAATTAATTAGAAAGGGTAAAGAATCTCACCACAGTAGTTTTATATGAATTTTATTCCCGGACTGTTGTTAAGGTTAATGATTTTTATTATTATGGTAAGAACGTTACAGTAATATGTTAATTGAAATTCAATTTAAATGTAATCAATTAATTTAATCGAATAATTCTATTATACGAGAGATTGTTACTCGCAGTAATAAACCGGTTTATGTTATTTTGTGGTTTTATTTTAGTCCGACCCTCAAAGGTTAGGGACAAAATATTTTATGTAACAAAATATATTAAGCATAAGTTATTCCGAATTAATGTGGTCAACTTTAACACTTTATATCTCAGAAACCGGAAACTTTACGAGGGTTTGTGTCATAATATTTTTTGTTGTTATTGATGTCAGCTATCGATTTATAAAGGTTTCATGGCTGGCCGCGATTTTGAAAAAAAATCAAAATGGCGGCAGTAGGTATGCCACGCTCCATAGTAAAATCTTCAAACCCCTTTACACACAGATGAGTTAAAAGAGGAAACCGTACAGTGGCGATCAAAATTCCATGCGTACGCTATCAAGGAAATTGCATAACGTTTAGTGTGACTTATGACCTTCTACTTTCGAGATACACAATAATCCTTCAACTATTAAGTTCATAATTTCAACGTCTAAATATGAGTCCAGTTGGCTCAGTGGTTTTGGCATTTAGGACATAAATGCGTTAGTCGACAGAGGAGCGAGTTCAAATATCACGCAGCAGTTGATAGACTTTTTGTGGGTTTTTACTCGATTGTTAAAAATTATAATTTTTAACACACAAATTTTATTGCGTTTGTTTGGAATTTCCGTGTGTTTTTTCTTGTATTTGTTGGTTAGTGTCGTGTGATTTAATATAATTATAACGGTATTGTTAAATATTCTCAAAATGCAAGCAAAAATTAATATAAACACAAAAATAATACTTAATTCAATAACTAATATATAACTTATTTTAAAATAAATAAGCGTTAAAACAAAATAAAAATAAATAAGTTATTTAATAAAAATATTATCATAAAATCAACTGACATTTCAAAAGTTAAGATTCGAACTCAAACTTCATTGATCGTGAACCCACGCTATCGGCACAATCTTAATGTTCATCATCATCATCATCTCAGCCATAGGACGTCCACTGCTGAACATAGGCCTCCCCTTTTGATCTCCACAGATACCGGTTGGAAGCGACCTGCATCCAGCGTCTTCCGGCGACCTTTATAAGATCGTCTGTCCACCTTGCTGGTGGACGTCCTACGCTGCGCTTGCTAGTCCGTGGTCTCCACTCTAGTACTTTTCGACCCCATCGGCCATCTGCTCTGCGAGCAATATGGCCTGCCCATTGCCACTTCAGCTTGCTAATCCGGTGGGCTATATCGGTGACTTTAGTTCGTCTACGGATCTCCTCATTTCGGATTCGATCACGTAGAGAAACACCGAGCATAGCCCTCTCCATAGCTCGTTGAGCGACTTTGAGCTTTGAGATGAGGCCGATAGTGAAAGACCACGTTTCGGTGCCGTAACTCATCACTGGTAACACACATTGGTTGAAGACTTTCGTCTTGAGGCACTGAGGTATGTCGGACGAAAAGACATTGCGTAGTTTCCCGAACGCTGCCCAACCGAGTTGGATTCGGCGGTTGACGTCTTTCTCGAAGTTGGACCTACCTAACTGGACTACTTGTCCTAAGTAGATATATGAGTCAACAACTTCGAGTACCGAGTTTCTAACAGAGACTGGGGTGGGCACAACATTGGCATTTGACATAATTTTCGTCTTGTCCATGTTCATTTTCAAGCCCACCCGTTGTGAAACTCGGTCGAGGCCATCGAGCATCATGCTGAGTTCCTCCATCGACTTTGCCATGACTACGATGTCGTCGGCAAACCGAAGGTGAGTGATGTATTCGCCGTTGATGTTGATGCCAAGTCCTTGCCATTCCAGGAGCTTGAAGGCGTCTTCCATTGCGGCAGTAAACAGTTTCGGGGAGATAACGTCCCCCTGTCTTACGCCTCTTCTCAATGGAATCGCCTTCGTGCTCTGCTCCTGTACTCGGACCGACATGGTGGCGTTATTATACAAGCACTTCAACACCTCGATGTACCGATAGTCAATACGGCATCGCTGGAGTGACTCAAGTACCGCCCATGTTTCCACCGAATCGAAGGCTTTCTCATAGTCCACAAACGCTAAGCACAATGGCAAGTTATACTCTTCGGTCTTCTGTATAACTTGCCGCAGCGTATGGATGTGGTCTATGGTACTATAGCCTCTTCGGAAACCGGCTTGTTCGGGAGGCTGGAAGTCATCAAGTCTGTGCTCGAGACGGTTCGTGATAACCCTTGAAAACAGCTTATAAACATGACTTAGAAGCGTGATGGGTCTGTAGTTCTTCAATAGGCTGTTATCACCTTTTTTGAAGAACAGCACCACCTCACCTCTACTCCATGTTTCAGGCGTTTTGCCCTCGAAGAGGACGGAATTAAAGAGTTTCTGGAGGACCTTAAGTACCGGTGTTCCACCCGCTCTCAGAAGCTCTGAAGTGATTCCGTCCTCGCCCGGCGCCTTGTTGTTCTTAAGCTGCTTCAGGGCCATCCTAATCTCGTACAGACTGATGTCCGGGATATCTTCGGTATAATGTCGGGACAGCTTGGCTCTTGGATCTCCTACCAAGCTGTCAACGGGCTTTGCGACCGAAGTGTATAACTGTCCATAGAACCTCTCGATCTCGCCTAAAACCTCTGCTTTGGTCGACGCTATGCTGCCATCCTCCCGTTTCAGCTTTGTCATCTGGCTTTGCCCAATAGACTTGTCCTTTGCGAACACTTTAGAGCCTTGGTTTCGCTGTATGGTCTCTTTAACACGATTCGTATTAAAGAGACGCAGATCGTGTCGCAAGGACTTAGATATACGTCTATTGAGCTGCCTATATGACTTCGCGTCATCGGAAGACTGCAACTGTAGCAAACGTCGTTCAGCCATGAGGTTTAAGGTTTGCTCGGTCAATTTCTGAGGTCTATCTTTACGACAGGGTCTAAAAAACTTAGACCCTACCGTGCGGACAGTTTCCACTAGCCCGTCGTTGATCTCGTCCACTGACACTAAGTTCTCAAGGCAAGCAAAGCGATTAGAGAGCTCGAGTTGAAAGCTTTCGGGGTTTTGAATATGGGGCCGAGTAGGTCGGAGCGTAGACTTCATCAGGCTGGACCTTTCAAGTTTAACATTGATATTCAGCGAGCCTCTTACGATTCGGTGATCGCTACCGGTTTTTACCCTGTTGATCACAGAGACATCGCTGAATATCCGTTTCTTGTCGGTCATGAAGAAGTCTATCTCGTTTCTCGTGAAACCATCGGGACTCAGCCAGGTCCATTTCCTGTGAGGCGGCTTCTGGAAGAAAGAGTTCATCATAAAGAGTTCCTCTTTCTCCAGAAAGTCGGCCAGCCTCTGTCCCCTAGGGTTCCGTTGCCCATACCCAAATTGCCCCACTCTCAACTCATCACCGCTTTTCTTACCCAACTTTGCGTTAAAGTCCCCCATAACAACAGTGAAGTGGGTTTTGGAGCTATGTATGGCCCTACTTACGTCCTCATACATAGTCTCCACTTCATCATCGGAGTGTGACGAGGTCGGTGCGTATACCTGAATGACCTTCAGCGAATATCTTTTGGATATTCTGAGTATTAGGTATACCACCCTGCTCGACACACTGTCGATGGTTATTATGTTGTTTACGAGGGACTTGTGAACGAGAAACCCGACACCACCTTGGGACTGTTGGTCGCCCTCCCGGTAGTAGAGCAAGTTACCAGACTTCAGGGTTACGGTGTCCTCCCCCTCTCTACGGACTTCGCATAACCCCATAATGTCCCAGTGTAACTTGCTCAGCTCCTCTTCCAGCTCGCAGATCTTTTCGTCAGTCCTCAATGTGCGTATGTTGTGTGTTACCAGGGCCAGTCGTCGTGGGGGTGGGTAGCCGGATCTCTTCCGGAGATTCTTAGCACCCCCTGCTCCGCCGTTACCTTGACCGCTACCCGCGCCAGGGATAGCGGAGCTGCCGGGGACTGGGGGCCTGGTTTCTGTGGTTTTCATTGTAGGGGGTTATTTGCCTTAATCGCCACGCTTGGCAGGCGGGTTGGCGATCGCAGTGAGGATGTGCAGTACACGGAGGACGCTGCTGCCCGACCTCCGGTTTGTCCCTTAGTCGCCTCTTACGACACCCACGGGATGATTTGGGGATGATGATCATCTTAATGTTAGATCATTACTAATGAAAGTAATGCAATGGTCACCATCTGTTTTTGTTAGTCAAATATTTTTACTCGTTTCGTTAGTCTAGTACTACTTATTGTCATTTTATTTCGTTTTAAATTTTTACTAATGATGATAATTTATTACCTACAGGGTTTATAATAAAAAAAAACATGTAATAACAATATTAATATATATTTTAGTTGAAATTATTATAATTCTATGTTTAAAGTTATAAAACTGCTAAAATTATGAATATTATTACTCTACCTGGATATAATGTGAAATAGATGTCGAAAATCATAGATGAAATTTTTATTAATTAAACAAAATTATGAAATTATTAAAATTAATATAAGTAATATTAAACAATAAATAAGAAAATTTAAAAATTCAAAATAAAAACATTATTATTCTCTTCAAATTATAATAAGTGGTTTTAACAAGGGTAACTTACGTATTATTATAAGCTAATTAGCAATTACAGGGTATTTTTATACATTGCGGACATTTTTAACAAAGTTATCATTATTAAAGCCGTTTATTTGGAAACAGTACCAAGGCACCGCGGCCATGAAACGCAAAGGGCCAGTTGCCTTTTTGCGTTCCAGTGCCGCAAAACCGAGGAAGGCGAGCTCGCTATTTGGGTCATCCCGACTCGGACATGTTAGGTAGGCCCTGGAACACAAAAGAGCAGTTGCCTTTTGCCTTCCAGGTCCGCAAGAACGAGCGAAGTGAGCTCGTGACTTGGGTTATTCTGACTCAGACAGATTATCTTAGGCCCTGGAATGCAAAGGGCCAATTGACCTTTACGCTCAAGACACATTTCCATAAAATAACTTTTTTTCACTAAATTGAATTTGGTGAAACTGAAGAAACTTGTTATGCTCAATAAAAATTTTTTTTGACACCGCGGTACTGGAACGCAAAGGGCAACTGGCCCTTTGCGCTCCAGGGCTGCTATGCTAAAAGGCGATTATTTTGTAACAGTAACGGGGCATTGCGGCCCTGGAACGCAAAGGGCCAGTTGCCCTTTGCGTTCCAGTACCGCGGTGTAAGTTTCTTCAGTTTCACCAAATTCGATTTAGTGAAATATAGTTATATTATGGAAATGTGTTCTACTTCTGAAATAGAACCACGGAAAAAAATATCCAAACTACATAAAAAATACCCTGTTACAAGTTATCGAGGTAAGTTTAAGGATCGTTTTCTTTACGAAAAGATGTTTGAAACCATACCTCAATTCTTAATCCTTGAATAATAAGTTATCAAATGATGTTTACGTTTTCAGTCTATTTACAATAAATAAACAAAATTGATATCAATAAAAGTTCCTCGAGACAATCTTAACGTTTTTTTTTATTCCTTTAAACATAACAGTTTTTAGTTGATAGTCGTTGATGCCTTCAATGTTGAGTACACGATGAACGGTTATTAATTTTGTGTTGAATTAGTTATATGGAAACCATTTTCCTTCGTATTCATTCACCATTCCCGGACGTCCCTGACGTCCCTGTTTATTCTTAACAACTCATCTCATCATCATGCCATATCTCATCCCACAGACTCATAGTATTTCGTCACTGGAATAAAACATAGAATACTATTAATTATTTATGCAAAAACAGCTGTTGATCTATTTTACTACTAAGAAAAAACTTTAAAACCACATACTAAGTATCAATCACTTTTTTTACTTTTAAACAAATACTTTTGAATAGGGAACCTTATTTATAAAAATATAATTATTAACATGTGGAATGATCAAAATTTAAATGTTAATACTCACACTTAGTCTGGTTTCATTTGATATTAAATTTGTTTTAAGTTTAATCCACATATTTATGCAGGGCTTTAATGTTCGCCCTCAATATTTATATAAATCCAATTGTTAATATTTCACTGCAAAACCACAGGACAGTGTAACACTTATATGCTGTTTACATAGTCACACAAAATAACCAAGAATCCACAACGTTCAATTAGGAGACTCAAAACGAGATAACATAGTTATGCCTACCGCACAAATCGAAATAATTCACTTTTTTTTTCTACGATCTACCTACAAAACTTTATTAAACTTAACCATAGATATAGATAGACCTATATTATCTGTGATTATAACGAACGACCCACAACACTAATGACTTATTATGCCTACCGCACAAATCGAAATAATTCACTTTTTTTTTTCTACGATCTACCTACAAAACTTTATTAAACTTAACCATAGATATAGATAGACCTATATCTGTGATTATAACGAACGACCCACAACACTAATGACTTATATTAGTAGTTACACAAAAATCAATTTTAATTATCAAATTCCTACTAAAAAATTTATTAAAAATAACAAAAAGAATAAAGTAATTATTAAAAATTAAATTAAATAAAGTATTTGGGAAAAAGAAGTGGGATTCGATCCTCCGCAATCGAACGAACAGAAGTTCTATCCGAGCACGATTACCATTGCGCCAGCATTACTTGTTGATTAATAGTTGAAATTATGAACTATATCAAAAGTTAATTTGATATGTATAGTAATAAAACAACTTATAACAAAAGGTCGTAAGTCAAAGTGAAGCGTCAGTCTATTGCTTTGAGAAGTTTATAATTCATTTTTGAACCTGACTGTACATCCATTCATGTTTCTATTTTTAACCGACTTCAAAAAAAAAGTAGGTTCTCAGTTCGACCTGTATGTATGTATGTATGTATGTATGTATGTATGTTTGTCCGCGATTATCTCGCGTTTGGCTGAACAGATTTTGATGCAGTTTTCACCAAAGTGTTCATTACATTCTGGAGAAGGTTTTAGTATATAACACTAATAGATATCCCGTGACATTGCCCGCGTGGATCCGTTTTGCTTACTTTAGTTGGGGAGCCCAGGAAGGGATTTCTGCTGTGACTCCAGCGCGTCAGATTATTATAAGGGAGAATCCTTGCACCCTTTAAAGTACCGGTACCAAGTATCAACCCTTCATCTGGTGGGGTTTGTTTGGGAGAACCCGTCAGATTAGTAAAAAAAAATCGATCCGCAGAAATACTCGAGCGCGTCAGATTAAGAAAATGTAGATTAATTACGTTCAGAAGAGTGTATATTTCAATAATCTGACAATTTGAGCGTGGCATTAGGAAATGAGAGAGTACTGAAGTTGTTAAAAAAAAACGTCATTTTGAAATACTCGAGCGCGTTTTATTTTTTTTGTAAATTGAAGGTAACACTGTAAAAATCATACTCACAAATAATCTGACTTTTTCCATGGGGCGATGTCGGTAAAATCGTGGAGAAAAGGTGAACTACCAGTTAGTTCGCAACTATCGGTCGTGATTTAATGTCCACCATCTTCGATGGCGATCGTTGATTGTCAAAATGATCCGCCATTTATTGAATTAATTTGTTACAAAAAATGTGATAAATGAAGAACCGCTCTACTGATTTTGTGCAAACTTCACATAAACCATCTACTAAATAGTTCGAACAAAGCCTAAATGTTTGGTTTGGATAGGTGAGCCAGTTCTTCAGTTATACAATTACAACGAAAAGTGGCATTGATTTCGTGTTATGTGAGGATCATTTCATTGTATGGGAAGGAAAATGTCTGGGCAACATAAGTGAGTTAAATCTAATGAAATACTGACTACTAAAAATAAACTTCATCCTGTTAGAAGAAACTTTATTGTACTTTTGACCAACTTCTACTGTCCAGATATTTTCCTTCCCATATAATAAAATGATCCTCACATAACACGAAATCAAATAACATCATAAAAAAATGGAAGTAATTTTGTCATTCATACAATTTGTATGAAAAAATATTTTGCAAAATTTGACCAACTTCCGCCGTCCCGATTTTTTTCTTCCGATACAATAAAATGATCCTTACATGAAACAGAACCGAACGGCATTAAAAAAAAATGGCCAATTTCACTCATTTCTGTGGACACTGTGGACACTTGACGAAAAAATAAAAAATGCTTAAATAGTCAACATCATAAAAGAGCTAAAGTTTCCTAAGAAAGTTTTCCCGTATCTCTTATGGATTCGGATTTCTCCCTTTTAGCCAATTTAAAAGAAACACCCTGTATTATGATAAATACATTTCAGGACTGACCACTGACCTTGGCACCCATTTAGATTTCACTTATTCTGTCCGTGAAGTCAGAACAAGCAACCAAGGCATAAATCATAATTGAACTTGACTCTCATTTCACATTTGTGTTTTTGATGGGATTTTAATGATGTAGATGGGTTTTCGTAATTGGGATTCGTAATTAATACATTTAATTTAATTTTATACATTTTTTATACGTGAATGCAGTTATCTTGTTTATAAATTTCCTTTAAGATGCTCAGAATAGCGATATCCCTCCATATAATTGTCAGATTTTTATTCAGGAGCACTATGATATCAACTTGAACCTCCCGCATAAAAATTTGACGCGCTCGAGTATCTCGAGATTACGTTTTTTTTTTACAGATAGAAATATGAATTATTACTTTGTGCCACATCCAAATCGTCAGACATTTTAATACGACACTTTTTAGGGTGTACTTTACATACACTTTGAATATCTGACGCGCTCGAGTAACTTCGACTCGCGAGCGCGCCACCGTACGAAGTGCATGAAATTCTGCTAAGCTCCGTGTTATTATTTTCTAAAAGCTAAAATTACTTACAAAGTCAACCTAAAGTTACGCCAATCTATAACTAAAAGTACAAGTGACAATTATAACATACTGTTATAAACTAATAATTAACTGTGCCCCCTATACAATCTAAAAACTATTCAAAAAAAGTGAACTACGAACAAAAGATTTGTGTTGTGTACGTGACCCAAAGTGACTCATCAAGTGTGAACGGAGTGTTTTTGATTTCGTTACCTTATATGGTCACGCAGGACATCGGATCATCCACGGAAATACTTGCCTTACCAGTAAGGCCAACAATTTTGCAATCGACAATAAGCAGTCTCGTGGCGCAGAGGCCAACTACGGCAGTACTACACTCGCAAGCGCGGGTTCAAATCTCAGCTACGCGCCCGAACTCTTTTTGTATTTGGATTTTTATTACGACTGTTTTTGTTTCTTTTTGGATCTTTTTTTTTTCATTTATTCCATTAATTTGCCGAATTATTTGACTAAATATAAGAAATTGCCACAATGAACTCTTTTGAAATGGAATTAGACAACATTACAACAAGAAAGCCACGACGGGCAAATTCACTCGATCATCTGTTTACTAATAATTCAACATTGCTCGATACCACCATGAAGAGCTTGCCAAGCACATCGATGAACGAAAGCTACACTATTGTCAACCTCAACGAAACAATAAGGAGATTAACAATGGAACTTCAATCAGCACATCAGGAGATTGAAAACTTGAACAACGAAAACTTTCGATTGAAAATGGACATAGGTGAAGGTCAGAAAATTATTGATGCGTATAAAAAAATTATCTCTTCCGATAGCAAAAACATGACACCGACGACATCACGTAAACGTTACCTCTTTAGAACAACTAGTACGTCTACTCGTTCTACACCTCCAACTCTCATTGGAAAAAAGAGTATATCTACCCATTCAACACCCCTAAAGACTCAACATTTTGATCCGGTAGGCCATGACCTCAAAACTCCTCAACTTCCACTACAAAACCGCGAAATAATGGACAATTCGACACAATGTTTAGCAACACCTAAAGATAAAAACAAGAGCCCAAACACATATATTTTAAAATGTCCACCTAAACTGACTCAAGATACTCGACATGAAGACTTAATTATTTCTTCTTCAAATTCAGGAAACTTGGTAGAATTAAGCCACAAAATTTCTTCTCCGAGGATATTAGTTTTGGGTGACCAACAGGTGCGGAAATTTGCTCAAGAAATAGCAACACAAAGAAATAATAATAAATGGAACAACATCTACTCGGTATCGGGAATCTCAAAACCTTATGCAACGACTTCACAAGTACTGTACAACTTTGAAAAATTATCAGCAGGACTCAACAGTGACGATATTATCGTATTGGGTATTGGAAGCAATGATAAAAACCCCTACTTAATTTTATCAGAATTATGTTCTTCACTGCAAAAGGTAAAAAATAACAAAGTGTTTGTTCTAAATGTTGTAAATAATCGCTACTTAAATACTAACCTAATAAATAAACACATAAAACTGTTTGTACGGAACTTTCCAAACTGCCAATTTATTGATACGTCTGATGTGATGATACGCGATAATGACTATAATCATGTATCAAGGCGTTTTATGTGTTTTAAAATAAATATAGAAATTGATAATATAAATTACCAAAAATTAGTAACGTCACAATTGAAACATAGATGCACCAATACAGCATTACAGTTTGAATATAATAACAATGTTACTAAAACAAGTGGAATCAAAAAAGGAACTATCCCATATTATTTTAAAAAACAACGTAATACCACTGACCATATTTCTAAACCCATTATCAACTGCGAAAACACTAGCCAACCGATGTTTTTTCGAGGTTAGACGCAAATGTTCTCTTCTACATCAAAACATAGCTGGCGTATTGAGTAAAAAAGACCTTCTGGAATTAACAATAACGGAACTAGAAAAAACTAATAATATGAATATTGATATTGTTTGTCTCAGTGAAACATTTATACGACAAGGGGCAGAATCGAATCTTACCCTAAAAAACTATAAATTAGTGTCAGCCTTTTCAAGGCCGCATCAACGTAGAGGTGGGACTTGTATTACCAAAAAAGAGCTTGATTGCAAACTTATAAGTAACTTAATTGAGCCTAAGTTATATTTTTTTGAATACTGTGCAGTCGAAATCACAACTTTAAAACTTTATGTTGTCTGCATTTATCGCACACCAAATTCAAATGTTAAATTATTTTTAGAAAACTTAAACATCCTCTTAAGAAAACTCATGAGAAATAATAAAAACATTATCTTATGTGGTGACTGGAACATAGACGCTATTAAATCAGATAAACTTTTCAAAGAACTAGAGTCAATCCTAAAAAACTATAATATAAATAATCATATCACAAATCCAACAAGGAAACTCTCTTGTATCGACTTAATAACGAGTAATATAGCAAATGTTAAGCCCCAAGTTCACTACTTAGCTCTATCCGATCACGAAACAGGACAATCTATATGTTTTGAGGTAACAGAGAACACCACGAATCGTAAAAGACCTTTTTATTTTGAATATAGACGCGACTTTAGTCAAGATAACATAGATAAGTTTGTAAACTGCCTGTCTTCATTGTCCTTTTCAGATATTTACCAGACCGAAGACACTGACATTGCATTTAATTATTTTCATGACATTCTAATATTATTTTATAATTTATGTTTCCCTAAAATCAAGTTTAAAATAACGATCAAACCCTTAAAACATAAATGGATGACAAAAGGCATTAAAAAATGTTGTATAAACAAACGGCGTCTATACCTTAAATATCGTCTATCAACAGCAAATAAGTATCATCATAAAAAAACCTACAAGAAATATACCGCCATTCTAAAAAGATGCATGTTTCAGGCACAAAAAGGCGAAAACACACGCTATTTGTCTCAATCCAGCAACAAATGTAAGGCTGCCTGGAAAGTAATAAAAAGCAATACCAGCGAAAAACAAACTTTCAATGACATAAATAAAATTCAATTGGACAATAAAATTCACACTGACCCAGAAAAGATTGCTGACATTTTTAATAATTTCTTTATTGACATAACGAATAACACAGTTGACCCATCTATTGACTTTACACCACCCATGACATATAATCCAAACACAATGTATTTGACCCCAATAAATGACACCGATGTACGTAAAATAATAAGCTCTTTAAAATCAACCAACTCTACAGGCTACGACGACATTACCACAAAAATTCTCAAACAATGCTCTACGGTTCTATCTAAACACATTGGACATATTATTAACTTATCATTTATGCAAGGTACATTTCCTGCACGGTTAAAATTCTCTATTGTTAAACCAATCCACAAGAAAGGGGATAGAGTTGATGTAAATAATTACCGCCCCATAACACTGATACCAATATTGTCGAAGATATTTGAAAAGGCCATGCATGGAAAACTCTCCAGTTTCTTATCCAAATTCAACATCTTGAATGAAAATCAATTTGGTTTCCGAAAAAATAAATCTACCACTTCAGCTTGTTTTGCGCTACTAAAATTAATAACAAAAAGCCTGAATGATAAACTCCCTATTGTCTCCATTTTTTTAGACATGTCGAAAGCTTTTGATTTCGTGAATCATAAACTTTTAATTTATAAATTAGACCGATGTGGCATAAGGGGAAACGCACTGAAATGGCTCGAAAGCTACCTTACTCATCGACAACAATGCGTCGAGATCTCGGCACGAACGGGCAATCAGAAGCTCACATATAGATCTCGGTATCGTGAAAATAACTGCGGTGTTCCCCAAGGGACCATATTAGGGCCACCATTATTCCTTCTGTATATTAATGACTTGCCTAATGTAACTTCCCATAACTGCACACTTTATGCTGATGATACGACAGTTAGTATTATAAATGAAAATGACGACATTGTTGAGTTCCAAAATGAAATAAATATGACATTAAATAAAATTATTACATGGCTTGAACAAAATAATCTTCATATTAATATTAACAAGACGAAAATGATACAATTCCAGACATATAAAAGTAGTCGCCCTCAGCTTAAAATACACTACGGAAATGAGACAGTAGAAGAGGTCGATAACGTAAAATTCTTGGGGATAATAATTGATAAAAACTGTAACTGGAAATCTCATGTTGATGAACTATGTAAGAAGATAGATCGATTTGTTTTCGTTTTATACAGACTAACACGAGTGGCTAGTGCTGAAGCAGCTCTATGCGCATACCATGGCTATGTATCGTCAATTTTACGCTATGGTATAATAATATGGGGTAATTCTGTGGAACTAAAAAGAGTATTTCGAGCTCAGAAAAAATGTGTACGCGCAATTTGTGGAGCGCACCCACTGGACAGTTGTGTTCCACTATTTAGAAAACTTAAAATATTGCCACTTCCAGCACTCTATATTTATGAAATTTGTATTTTTGTACACCAAAATAAAAAAGATTTTGAATTGTATAATGACGTTGTATCCAGACCAAGCCGCAAAGTGTATATGCTTAATGTTCCCAGGCGTAGAATAAAATTGTTTTCCAATAATGTGTACTGCATGTCCATTACTTTTTATAACAAATTACCTGACAGCTTCAAAACTCTCAACCTCAGACCATTTAAAATTAAATTATTTAACCTTCTCCTAAGCAAATGTTTCTACTCGACTGAAGATTTTATGAATGAAAAATTTACCTAAGTATTTGACATTATTGCCTATTGTATGAATCTCTTTGACGAAATTAATTATTAATGTTGATGAAATTATTTCAATTATTTGTAATTTCTATGATTGTAAATCTAATTCTAATGTATGATGAATTGATGATCCATAAATCTTATATTTAAACCATATTTGTACGCCGGAAACGGCAGAATATTATGATCGTAATTATACATAACACACTTAACAACTTTGTACAATATTCTGACAAATAAATGATTTCTATTCTATTCTTATTTTTTTTTGGATTTTCAACCGCTTGCCACGGACAGACCCCTCGGGTTAATCGTCAGATTAATATGTATTGGTTATCAGAAATATAAAGCGCGTTTACACTATAAATATCTGACGCGCTCGAGTATTTCTGTACAATTGTTTTTTTTTTACAGTTTTAAAACTGTTTAAACGCTTTCCCCCCCCCCCACTAAAATAGAAAATTTGTCAGGAACTTTTTTTCTTTTTAGAACATAATCTTTCAAATCCAATAGGTCTCCATGACGCTCGAGTAACTGCAGATTTAGCATCCTCGGCTCCCCTACTACTTGGATCGTAGATTTTCAAGGACGATTGCATGTTTGTCCGCGATTATCTCGCGTTTGGCTGAACGGATTTTGATCCAGTTTTCACGAAAGTGTTCACTACATTCTGGAGAAGGTTTAAGTATATAACACTAATAGATATCCCGTGACGTTGCCCGCGTGGATCCGTTTTGCTTACTTGGATCGTAGATTTTCAGGGACGATTGCATGTTTGTCCGCGATTATCTCGCGTTTGGCTGAACCGATTTTGATGCAGTTTTCAGAAAAGTGTTTGTTACATTCTGGGGAAGGTTTTAGTATATAACAATAATGAATATCTCGTGAAGTTGCTCGCATAGATCCGTTTTTGTTCCTTATTAGGATTGTGGATTTTCAAAGAAGCCTATTTTATGAAGATTTTTGTTAAATATCTCAACTAAAAAGGGGAAAATAAAAAACTTTTTAAAAAAAAAGGGAACCGACTTCAAAACCAAACACAAAAAAACTATAAAATAACTTTTCTTTCGGAAGTCGGTGGCCATATCTCAATGAAATAAAAAAAAAACAAAGCCACCGACTTCCGAAAGAAAAGTTATTTTATAGTTTTTTTGTGTTTGGTTTTGAAGTCGGTTCCCTTTTTTTAAAAAAGTTTTTTATACAAAATAAGTTTCATAATAAAGTTAAATAATTAAAAAAAAAAAATCTAAAAACCTAAAATCTAAAATCTTTTTAAATTTCTTAAAAATAAGAAAATAACCCTACGGGGCTGAGAGAGGGGCCACTCAAAACGTGGGGGCGTATATTATTTATGGGATATAATTATTTACATGACGTGTATAGATCGTGGGTGTAACTTGCAAAGATACGCCCCCACGTTTTGAGTGGCCCCTCTCTCAGCCCCGTAGGGTTATTTTCTTATTTTTAAGAAATTTAAAACGTGGGTCTTTAGATTTTTTAAATCTACGAGACATGCATTTTTTTTTTCAAAGTACAAGAATTAGGAGCCCCGCGAATCGGGACTCCGTCGACCTGCTTCTTGACTATCGACTCAAATACTTTTAACTAGCTCCATTCGGCAAAAGTACTTTTGACTGATTTTGCTAGTCAATACTTACTTTGATATCTTTGTGATAAGTAAATAATAAAATGAGCTTTGACTAGGCAAACTGTGGCCTCCTTCTCCTTTTTCTTCATCTCACAGACGCACCAGTAATTTATATTTTGCTGACAAAATTTCGCAATGTTCAGTGTCTATTCTCTAACAAGATGTCCTGATCGTCCTCATCAGCCTATAGAAATCCACTAACATAGGCCTCTCCAATCACACGCCATTTTTTTAAAACAGGTGGATACTCCGACCAGCGGATCTTGTATTATGGTTTATTGCCCAGCAGTTCTTGTCGATTTTTCAATACAATCTTAGCTCGTGTAGCTTTTCCAATTTTGCCAATAAAACTATAACACATGTAGAGCCGGAATCTAACCTTCCTGAATGGTAGCCTATTTTTGTTTTTTATTTTATTTTTATAGCCTTGGGATTTAAAGACTATTGACTGTCATAAAATAGTTACACGTTACTAGTATATTAATAGTATCATAGTAAATAAACACTTGTTTTGCTCCTCCACGGGATATCCTGAGAAGATGCTGTCGAGTCAACATCTCCTGAGGATGCCC
This sequence comes from Agrotis clavis, assembly GCA_954870645.1. NCBI lineage: Eukaryota > Metazoa > Arthropoda > Insecta > Lepidoptera > Noctuidae > Agrotis > Agrotis clavis. The sequence continues at coordinate 3,498,894 of OX940917.1, forward strand.
CGTGCTCCTATGTGCAATCATACAATCGACAAAGTGGAATTATGACCCACCATAAGCATAGTTTCATAAACACATTAATACCGGCCGGTAGGTAACGACCGCTAGGTAACGACTTTGATCTTTGTCAATTTGACGGATTCAAACGACTTATTGTCAAAATGGGTCATGGTTCCACTTTGTCGATTGGACATGAGGGCAGGAAGGTGAGAGTGCATCCTGCATCCAAGTCTAGATTTATTATAGCGGAACAAGAACTTAATATTTTTCATAAGGCCCTTCGTACATTAGGCGACTCGGGTATCCGATACTCCAGTCGAATACCCAAGTCGCGCGACTCCAGTAGCGCACGATCCGTACACAGCGGCGACTCGAGTCGTAAGACTCAAATCGTCTATTCGGCCACCATTCTATATTCAACCTTAATAATACATTGTACAAAACACAAAATGTACATCTCATAACATAAATTAAAATGCTTCTATTTTAAAAATGACGAGCGCATTCCTATTTCAAATTTTTGGAATTAAAAGTTGGCGCGTATCTAGAGGAAAAAAATCAATCTAGAAAGAATATGGTTCATAATTTCGCCGCGCCAATCGGCTACAAGGTAGCTCGATTTGTTCAAGCTTTGACTTTCAAGGTGGTGACCATGGGTTCAATCCCCAGGTAAACATAGAATTTTTCTTTTTTCGCGTTTCAGTTGTTTTTTAGAGGTTTATTCAATTTTTTTCTAGTTTTTTTTTTATAGTTTTCTTTTATTTGCACCGGAACGCTGACGCCCTTACTGCTATGATGATGACCGTGGTTTCAAATTTCAGATTTGAATAGGTTTTTTTTTTAATGTTTTCGTAATTACTTTATTTTTGACGTATGTGCAAGTACATGACGAAGCTAGGGTAATGTTTGTAAGGAAACCATAATAATTTATAAAAGTGCTAAAAGTTTGACACCATGCTCGATAGATGGCGCTGTCGTCGAGTTAGATCGCGCTATCGTTTTGTTAGGTTCTATTGAAGGACACCGTGGATTTTAGTTAGTACGAGTCTGACAGTCCCTCCCGCCCTGCCCGGGGTGGGAGGACTCATTTAATATGATGATTTTACCACTTAAAAAAAAGCTTATTCCATGCTAATTATTTAGTAGAATATTCTTTTGAATTTGACAAGCCTGTTGGTCTAGTCGTTAGTGACCCTGACTGCTATGCCGGAGGACGTGGGTTCGATTCCCACCCAGGACAAATGTTTGTTTGATGAGCACGATCATTTGTTCTGTGTCTGGGTGTAATATATAATAATTTTATTTATTTCAGACCATTGATCCATATAGTGTTAGTAAAATCTTAACCTATTGTTAGTATATAAAATTGAGAAACTTAATTTAATTGGGGACATGTACGCCAGTGCGCACATGTCTACCTGCCCAGTGCCTGATAAAGGGCCCATCAATTTTGTCCGCCAGTGTAGCCAGTATGTTGTTGGGGCTACCCCTGAATCGCTTCAGCATACTGGCACAACGCTTGCGCATAACGGCATAAAAATCATCCAACCTCGCTTCAGCGAACATACCAGACGCGCTGCAAAACCGAGGCAGCCCCAACAACATCCTCAACGCATTGTTATACTGAACGCGCAGAGCGTTGTAAGCCTTCTGCGTATACCTTACCCACAGGCTGCACGTGTAAAACGATTGACAAAACGCTTGAAAAAGAGTCAGTTTCACCTCTCTAGTACAACGTGCAAACCTGCGAGCCAGCATATTGCATCTGGCCGCCAACGCCCTGCGCTCCCTGTCTAAATCTTGGTCATCCCTGAGAAAGCCCGTGACAATATGACCTAGGTATTTAAACTGCGTAACAAACTCCAACGGAGTTCCTCGCAAGTTAATAGATGGAATATTAACAGGTGTATTGTTGCGCACTCTAAAAACAATTACCTTGCTCTTGGTGGCATTATACCTCAAACCATAAGCCTCCGCATACCTCTCACAGATGGCCAACAATTTTCTCAGACCACAGATTGATGGACTGAGCAGCACCATATCATCAGCGTAACTTATGTTGTTGATCATAGTTCCATCAATAGAGCATCCGATCTTGGTGCCGCTCAGCTCACCAATCAGCCGATCCATATACACATTAAAAAGACTCGGTGAAGTCAATCCCCCCTGCCTTACCCCACAATCTAGTCCATATGACTCCGATTGAGCATCAGCCCACCTAACATAATTAATCTGATGCTTATACCAATATTTAAATAAATCTATAAATTCAGTTGGTAGTTCAGTATCTTCAGACAGTTTTTGCCACAAAACATCATAATATACTAAGTCAAAAGCTTTTGACAGATCAAGAAAACAGCCATACACCGGTGTTCTTCTGTCTGTGTAGTACTGCACAGTCTGCTTGAGACACAGGATAGCACTTTCAGTGGACAAGCCGGCTCTAAAGCCAAACTGTGCATCGTGTAATTTAATGTGTGTGTAATATATATATTATATTTATGTATTTAGAAATATATAAGTATGTTTATCAGTTGTTTAGTACCCATAACACAAGCTCTGCTTAGCTTGGGACGAGATGGCGTTGTGTGATAGTTGTGGAATATTATTATTATTAATTGTAATGATACAAACAAGGATATTTTTCTACCTCAGATACTTTAATAATAAATTTTAAAATAATAGATACAAATTTTTCGTCGGTTAAAAATCGCGAAGACTTGGGTATCGGCGATCTTGATAGATGAGGTAGCGAGCGACTAGAGTCGGCGACGCATGTCGGCGACGCGACCTGTGTACGAGCCTCTATGGATTTGTATTGCGATAGTCGCCTGGAAACCAAAATCGTAAGGTATCGGAAACTTGCGTCGCCTCGTGTACGAACCTTCGTACACGAGGCGACGCAAGTTTCCGATACTAGAGTTTCGCCACTACTCATGACCTGCGGAAAATTCGAGGTACTAAATTTTTATAATGCAATTTGATGTAACGACATAGACACTAGCGCCGCGTCAAAAGGTCATGATGGGTGGTCAAGAATATGAATTTATAAAATGGCTGACACATGACTGTGACGATCAAAGTATATTTTTTAGGGTTCCGAAGGTTCAAAAAAAACGGAATCTTTATAAGATCAGTCGTGTGACAGTCCGTCCTTCACAGTTAATTTCCTGGGAACCTAACATTAATCCAAATCCAAATACTATAACGTAATTTAAAATTTTTATTCAATAAAAAAGAAAAAAAACCATCTCTCCTAACTTTTTAATAAAACTGCATACAAAATTATGATTTGATAGAGGATTGTAAATATTTTTCTATCGTTTTAAAATAATTACTTTCCAAAAATGATTCAAGAATATGCTACGGAACCCTTTATTCTGTGAATAAAATTAAAAATGGTAAATAAATTGTTCCGCCATCTTGAAAGTCGCGGAAACTCTAGTCGCCGCGATGTCAGCAGATAGGTAGCGCGCGATTGGCGTCGCGCGTCGCGTGCGTGTGTACGAACGTATATGCATTTCTATTGCGAGAGTCGCCTGGATACTGAAGTCGTAAGGTATCGGAAACTTGAGTTTCCGAATGTACGAAGGGCCTAACAGTTAATTTAGTGTATTCCATAGATCAGCTGGTGTTATTTTTGTTATCGACTTAATTATATCCGCTGTAGCGTCATCGGTGGTGGATATGTTAGTTTAAAGTTTGTTGGCCCACATGTGACACTCATGTAACACTGCATTTCATTATCACCTAGTTCGGCTGCAGATGATCCCTCTAAATAATTGTATGATGTACTTAATATTAAGCGTCTATAGATTGTATTTTTGGTCTCATTATGTTATGGTAATAAAATATTCTTTTTTTAAGCTATTGCATAGCTTTCATCGCGTGCTCTGAGCGCGGCGACCGAGTCAATAAATTCCGTAACGAAAATAAACTTAACACCCCGCATCGTCTAACGTCGCGCATCGTTTCAGTTCGGCAGACTTCGGCACGGTGTTTGTTTTTCTTGACGTTTCACTTGATTGACGGGGTTGACCACAGCCTAAAAAAAAACAAAAAGATCCCGTAAGCTCATAAAAAATGCTATGCAATAGCTTTACCGCGGCAGTCCCCGAGCGCCACACAGTGCCGAGTGCCAGTGTACTTTTTTTTTCATTTAGTTCAACAACTATAAAAAATGTGCCTTTTTAGTTTAAACCCCCACGATGGATGAAGAACAGGCGACAATCGAGAGCCAGTTCCTGGCCTACGCGAAACTTTTTGAGTCAAAGACGAGATCCGGTGAGACCATCACGCTATGGCACAATGATTACTGGCTACGACAGGCGAATATAATAGACGACAGAAAGGTCACAATGACTGATACTGGAATAATATTTAATAAATTTGGGTATTTTTTTTTCTTATTATTTATTTATAATGTCATAAATTTTTGTCTTTATCAAGAATTATTCGTTGATCCTGTGATCGTATACGCTACTACTGAATAGCTCCTGGGTTAGAGTGTTTTATGGCAATAGGCTGGTATTTTAAATCACAACCCCGACTTGTAAAACATTATGGACGCTGAAAATTTTGTTGGATTATTGATAAAACTAAAAATATATTATATGATGTATATTACCATGTAAAATTCCACCGATTTGTTTGAACGAGATCTAGTAAGTAGTTTTTGTTTTAATACGTCAAAATAGCAATTTACGTTTCAAAGTTACAACGAACTACAACAACTTTTAATTATGGTACTTGCTGCTACGGAACCCTCATCATTGCAACACGCTTAAGGGCGAATCCGACCAGCACTTGGCCGGTCTATTAACTCTCTCGTGTAAAATTTTCGCAGATTTCCCATGATTCGTGTTGGATTGGTTGTGTCTGGTTGACTGGTTGTGTTGATTTTTATACATTACTATAAACTTTGATAAGAAAACTAAAAAACAAAAGAAAACTTACAACACGGGAAAAAAAAAATTACAGAACATTTGTTGCATAATTTCTCTTGAGATGTTAAATTATGTAAGAATTATTTTTAACTTAGGTACCTACTACATCAGTAAGTTAAAAATAATAATTCAAAGTGTAATATTTTGTTTCCTTTTTTTGAAAGAACTCAAGGTACTTACTTAAAATCAAATTGAAAGAAATCCGAAGTGTTAAAATAACGAAGGCAGTTAATTAAGAGTTTAACGATTGGCGCCAAGTAAATAAAGCCGGCAATTATTGTTGACTCTTCCAATCGCTTTCTAGAGTTCCGTACCCAAAGGCTAGAACGGGTACTCTGTCTGTCCGTCCGTCTGTCACCAGGCTGTATCTCATGAGTGATCGGAATAGGTAGATTGAATGGGGGTCATTGATCCGAAACGTACACGTTAATATGGACATTCCACCGGAATTAATTAGATTATTATTTACAAAAAACGGAACTTAGGTACTTTAATTGTATTATGCCTGGTGTAGTATCCTATGTTTACTGGGTTTTATCCATAACTCACTGGCTTTCATTGCACATCAAGCTCGGTTTACTTCATCTGTCTCAGCCTGCGTCTGCGCCATTCCATAATGACTGACAGGTGTCATTTTTGACAGGTCTGAATACTTATGTGAGAGAGATAGTGTTTACATATTATCTATTATATACAGGGTGGAATTTTGTAATGCCACCTTAAGGGAAAGTACTCTTAATACTGCAGATAGCAAATTTTACTCAAAGGAAACATTCCTTTATTTTTGAATAGAAAGCAAAATGCATTCAAAGATTTTCGAAAATTCTCTTCTCCCACACCCGGGAATCGAACCGGCTAAAATCTGAAAAAATTATACCCTGTCCGGATAATGGATATTTAAAAACATACCACCTTGAAATTATGTAAGCCTGGCACTTTTTCTGGTTCCTGGAACTTATAGCTGGAATTTTGGGCGGACGGCGAGCTACCCATTACTCCCATGGCCCAGTTGCCCTATAATAAAAACATAAAGTGCAACTGGTTTCTATGAATCTTCATAAATGTGAAAAACAATTTGCGGAGGTACACCTAGGTGATCCATGTGGGTGGACTACGGGAGATAAACGAATAAGTGGAATAAAAACGTTAATTATTTTTCATAATCACCGTAATTTTTTTCTAAATAAAATATTAAATAAAATAAAACTAAAATCTTATTTCTCAAGCTATACAAACAACTGTAAAAAAAACCTTTAAGTTTATTGCAATTATCCAATCAAATCGAAAGCATTTATTACATATTTCAAGGGCCAGTTTGGTTTAATTTGTTTTGTTTTGTTTTTATTTTATAAACATTTTGATTGTGTTCTTGGACGATGATTATTACCGGTACGACGAATTACGTATTATATAAGAATTTGGATCAAAAATTTGAACTATTATGGATCAAATAAAAATATTATTAAAAAAAAATAGATTTTAAAAAGTATTTTTCTGTTTCTAATAAAAACCATAAGCTATGTAGCCCACACGACCGTTAAGTCTCACATCTTAGTGAAGCATTTTTTTAAAAAAAGCATTGACTAGTACGTTCGCTAGAAAAGATCATGAAAATGCTCGTAGCGATGTTTGGCTCGATGCTTGGCTCGGTTCGTTATTTAGTTCGAGAAATTTCAAAATGATGCATGCTCGGTTTCTATTAAAAGTGAATACTCAAGTCTCCTTTACAGTTCGAGCTCTAAAACCAATAACTTTGTTTGCTATCGCTACTTTTAGTAGAAATCATGTCAAATGTGGATTTGTGGCACAATTACCTTGACGTACCTATGACGAAATTACATATTAATTTTATGCATGTGGCGAATTTACTTTCAATGTATGGGCTTTATAAAACTGTGGCAAATTAACTTTGTGGCCAACTTACAACAACCCAATAAAAGTACTTTGGTTTGTTTGCATGTAAGTGCTACTGTCATTAAATTATTTCCTCTTTTGATAGTTAATCAAGTACATACTTATGAATATAATACATAAAAATTTGTTCCACATTCAAGTAACGTGGTACACAACATAATGCTAAATGGAGTAGGTACATGTAATATCATATAGATTTACTATCAATTATAATCAACCAAGTACGAGTCCAGACTCCATGTCTGCCACCAAGATGTCTCCCATGAAAAAGCCAACATCACCCAGTTTAACCCGGGAATTGAACCCAGAACTTCACGCTCAGTAATCATAACCACTAGTTCCAAAAGGCAGTTTAAATAAATAAATAAAATAAAAAATAAAAATTCTTTATTGACACAGTTAATACATTTGTCTTATATGGTAAACCACATTCACATGTTGACATGTCGTCATAGTGACAAATTATTGTATTTTGAGTCTAACAGATTTGTTAGTAGTTTTGTATTAAGTCAGGGAACTTTATCTATGTCCTTGAAATGTAGACAGTTGATTGCTATGTTGATAGCATACAATATTAACCATGTTGTTGCTGATTTATTTCACTGTAGGTTAAGTAGGATAAGTAGTAGTTTAAGTGACGAATCTGTGTTGTTAAGTTGCCCTAACAACATAGTGATACAGTGTTCTGTACCTGCATGCTGTACGAAGGAGGGTCTACCTGAAATACCACCAGCCTTGGAGACCATTACTAGTCAGGTTGGGTATGACCTCCCTGCTGGTACACTGAATGGTTCTGTTTTGGAGATCACTCCGGATATTACTTTAAACTAGATTGTAAGACAACAGAAGAAACCTCAGTAATTAGTAACTCATTATCAGTGAACAATAAACAGGTTTCTTCTAGCAAATTAGTTAGGTATAAAATATCAAGTGGAGAGCAACACACTTTAAAATTGTTTAATCAGAATATTCAAGGGTGCTCTTCTACACTACTGGAAATAGAAATGTTTTTGGAATCAACCAAGTTTGATATTGTTTGCCTTACCGAACATTGGTTAAAAGATCATCAAGTTATGTCAATTTGTTATGATAATTATTGTGTAGTTAGTCATTTCAGCCGCAAACGTATGTCACATGGCGGATCTTTAATATTAATTAAGAAATCAATTAAATCTAAAACTCGAAATGACATTGTTGAACTGTCAGTTGAACACATAATTGAATTGTCCTGTGTTGAGCTTGATAGGCATGTTATAGTCTGTGTATACAGACCCCCAAATTACCAGACTCTTCCTATATTCGATTCTATAATGGAAGATGTGTTAAATAAAGTATGTAGTAGTAGTAAATCTATCATCATCTGTGGTGATTTCAATGTTAATATATTAGAAAATAACTCCAATAGTATAAAATTGTTGAGTCTTTTTAAATCATTTAACTTGTCACATATTTTTATGGAACCTACCAGAGTGACAGCTTCTTCTGCCACTTGTATAGACAACGTTTTTTCGAATTGTGATTATTTGCATAAGGAAATTATAAATAAATTGCCATCTGATCATAGTGGCCAGACAATAACGTTTTGCGCCTACACACCTACGCAAAAAACCCAAATAAGGTATAGGCCAATTACATGTAAAAATTTAGAAAAATTTAATGATACACTAGCAAGTAAATTATGTGATCAAAATATCTTTAATAATAAAAGTGACCCAAATGAGTTTTACGCCGAGTTTTTTGCAATTTTAAATACACAATTTACTCACACGTTTCCAGTAAAAACTAAAACTATCGTCACAAAATTCTTATTTAGTGATTGGGCAACACCTGGAATTCGTAAAAGCAGAGAAAGGCTTTTTGAACTTTATGGTCTAAAGAAACACATTGTGAATGATACCTTTCATCAGTATGTTGCTAAATATTCAAAAACTTTTAAAAATGTGTGTAAAACAGCTAAAGCTATTCATATTAGTAATAAAATTAAATCAGCCGATGATAAAATTAAAACAACTTGGAAAATTATAAATAATGAGACAGGTAGGAATAAACAGCGCAATAACGAATTTAATTTAGAAACTGCACATGGCCCTATAAGCACAGACGTAGAAGTAGCTCAGGAATTTGAAAGGTTTTTTCGAATATACCTCTTAAGACGACTGCGTCTTTAAATTCGTCACCCGCACTCTCTGCTGCCTTACTTAGAAATAATGTAAAGGCCTGCCCGACGGAGTTTAGGTTTCGGCACACAAACCCCCAAGCTGTGATTAAAGCATTCAAAGATCTTAAAATTAAGTCAACAGAAGATCTCTGGGGAATGTCTGTGAAGGCCTGTAAATCCATAATAGAAACCGTGGCACCTTATTTAGCTTTTATATTTAATAGCAGTATAGACCAAGGAGTGTTTCCGGATCTCATGAAGCATAGTAAGGTAGCTCCACTTTTCAAATCGGGTGATTGTAAAGAACCTAACAATTATAGGCCTGTGTCAATTTTGCCAGTTTTCAGTAAAGTGTTTGAAAAGTTAATGCTTGCACAACTGCTATGTCACTTCAATAGAAACTCCATCTTTCATGATCAACAGTTCGGTTTCACCAAAGGTCGTTGTACAACTGACGCCGGTGTTACCCTATTAAAGAACATTTTTAACTCCTGGGAGGAAGCACAGGATGCCATAGGAATCTTTTGCGACCTCTCAAAGGCATTCGATTGCGTAAACCACGAAACGCTTTTGCTGAAGTTAGAACATTATGGTATTAAAAACAAAGCCCTGGATTTACTAAATTCATACCTAAAAGATAGACAGGTTAAAGTTCAGATAAACGGTACAAACTCATCGGGGGCTGAAATGACTATGGGAGTGCCTCAAGGTTCTATTTTGGGACCATTCCTCTTCTTAGTCTATATTAATGATTTACCTCATTTACTAAAAAATCAACCACAGATGGTGTTATTTGCTGATGATACATCTTTAATTTTTAAAATTGACAGACGTGCACAAAATCTAGATAATGTTAATGACTGTATTCTTAAGGTTCAAAATTGGTTTACTGTTAATAATTTAGTTCTTAATGAAAAGAAAACAAAATGTATTAGATTCACTTTACCAAATGTTAGAAGTAGCGAATGTGACATCTTATTGAACGGAAAAAAATTGGAATTTATTGATCAGACAGTTTTTCTAGGAATCACGTTAGACGACAAATTACAATGGGGCCCCCATATAGCATCTCTAGCAGGGCGACTAAGCTCAGCCGCTTATGCTGTTAGAAAGATAAGGCAGTTAACAGACGTCGAAACTGCGCGTTTGGTTTACTTCAGCTACTTTCACAGCATTATGTCATATGGCATCCTATTGTGGGGCCGGGCAGCTGACATTGAATCTATCTTTATTTTGCAAAAAAGAGCTGTCAGAGCAATTTACAATCTACGTCGTCGCGAATCTCTTAGGGAATTATTCAAAAAGATTAATATAATGACAGTGCCTTGTCAATTTATTTATGAAAATATAATGCATGTTAGGAAAAATCTTCATCTTTTTAACAAAATAAGCGACAGACATAATTTTAATACGAGAAATAAAGATAAAATTGATCAACCATATTTTAGATTGTCTAAAGTACAAAAATCTTTTATGGGGTTCTGTGTTAAATGTTACAATAAAATCCCGAGTGAAATCTTAAATCTAAATGAAAAAAAATTTAAAAGTTACATAAAAAGCACACTTAGTAAACAAGCATATTATATATTAGAAGATTATATTCAAGATAAAAATGTTTGGAAACATGCTGGTCCTGCTCCATAGTACAATGTAGGGCTTAAACAAAATCAAGCTGGTTGAAATTTGAATGCTCACACACTTATATTATATTTGTAAATTGTGTAATTTCAATATTTTGTTAAAATGGGAACGCCATGTACCTTTTTGCTTTTTTTATTTCTTATTATTTTTTATATTTTTAGTCTAGATTTTCAAGGTACATTGCTTTGACATTAATATTTCAAACGCTGTTAAAAAATATTGTAAAACATTTTTTTAAAAAGAGTAAGTATGGAGTTTCTTGCCCATTCTTCTCCATACAACCTACCTTTGCGAATGGGTGTAGAATCAATCCCATCCCATCCTATTTCCTTAATTTTAATATTCGACGTTTAAAAGTGCCTCTTTGATGGCCTATTTGAAATAAATGATTTGACTTTTGACTTTGACTTTGACTTTAACCAAAATATTATTATGCATTAAATAATGTATTGCACAAACGTACTGCTACTGAATCCCAAACTAAACTTGAGCTTGTATTTTGGGAGGCAGTGTTCAGGCGTAGGGAGTGTCACAATATACAGGGTGTTTCTTTAAAATGGGACAAAAGGGAGAAATCCGAATCCATAAGAGATACGGGAAAACTTTCTTAGAAACCTTTAGCTCTTTTTTGATGTTGACAATTTTGGCATTTTTATTTTTTGGTCAAGTGTGAGTTGTCCACAGAAATGAGTGAAATTGGCCAACATTTTTTTTGTGCCGTTCGACTCTCACTCATGTAAGGATCATTTCATTGTATCACAAGAAAAAAATCGGGACGGCGGAAGTTGGTCAAATTTTGCAAATATTTTTTCATACAAATTGTTTGAACGAAAAAATTATCACTTTTTTATGATGTTATTTGATTCAGTGTCTATTAAGGATCATTTCATTGTATGGGAAGGAAAATGTCTGGGCAACAGAAGTGGGTCAGAAGTCCAGTAAAGTTTCTTCTAACAGCTTAAGTTTATCAGGTAGTAGTCAGTATTTCATTAGATTTAACCCACTTCTGTTGCCCAGGCATTTTTCTTCCCATACAATGAAATGATCCTTACATGAAACAGAGTCGATAGAAATTTGGGTATTTTTTTTTCTTATTATTTATTTATAATGTCATAAATTTTTGTCTTTATCAAGAATTATTCGTTGATCCTGTGATCGTATACGCTACTACTGAATAGCTCCTGGGTTAGAGTGTTTTATGGCAATAGGCTGGTATTTTAAATCACAACCCCGACTTGTAAAACATTATGGACGCTGAAAATTTTGTTGGATTATTGATAAAACTAAAAATATATTATATGATGTATATTACCATGTAAAATTCCACCGATTTGTTTGAACGAGATCTAGTAAGTAGTTTTTGTTTTAATACGTCAAAATAGCAATTTACGTTTCAAAGTTACAACGAACTACAACAACTTTTAATTATGGTACTTGCTGCTACGGAACCCTCATCATTGCAACACGCTTAAGGGCGAATCCGACCAGCACTTGGCCGGTCTATTAACTCTCTCGTGTAAAATTTTCGCAGATTTCCCATGATTCGTGTTGGATTGGTTGTGTCTGGTTGACTGGTTGTGTTGATTTTTATACATTACTATAAACTTTGATAAGAAAACTAAAAAACAAAAGAAAACTTACAACACGGGAAAAAAAAAATTACAGAACATTTGTTGCATAATTTCTCTTGAGATGTTAAATTATGTAAGAATTATTTTTAACTTAGGTACCTACTACATCAGTAAGTTAAAAATAATAATTCAAAGTGTAATATTTTGTTTCCTTTTTTTGAAAGAACTCAAGGTACTTACTTAAAATCAAATTGAAAGAAATCCGAAGTGTTAAAATAACGAAGGCAGTTAATTAAGAGTTTAACGATTGGCGCCAAGTAAATAAAGCCGGCAATTATTGTTGACTCTTCCAATCGCTTTCTAGAGTTCCGTACCCAAAGGCTAGAACGGGTACTCTGTCTGTCCGTCCGTCTGTCACCAGGCTGTATCTCATGAGTGATCGGAATAGGTAGATTGAATGGGGGTCATTGATCCGAAACGTACACGTTAATATGGACATTCCACCGGAATTAATTAGATTATTATTTACAAAAAACGGAACTTAGGTACTTTAATTGTATTATGCCTGGTGTAGTATCCTATGTTTACTGGGTTTTATCCATAACTCACTGGCTTTCATTGCACATCAAGCTCGGTTTACTTCATCTGTCTCAGCCTGCGTCTGCGCCATTCCATAATGACTGACAGGTGTCATTTTTGACAGGTCTGAATACTTATGTGAGAGAGATAGTGTTTACATATTATCTATTATATACAGGGTGGAATTTTGTAATGCCACCTTAAGGGAAAGTACTCTTAATACTGCAGATAGCAAATTTTACTCAAAGGAAACATTCCTTTATTTTTGAATAGAAAGCAAAATGCATTCAAAGATTTTCGAAAATTCTCTTCTCCCACACCCGGGAATCGAACCGGCTAAAATCTGAAAAAATTATACCCTGTCCGGATAATGGATATTTAAAAACATACCACCTTGAAATTATGTAAGCCTGGCACTTTTTCTGGTTCCTGGAACTTATAGCTGGAATTTTGGGCGGACGGCGAGCTACCCATTACTCCCATGGCCCAGTTGCCCTATAATAAAAACATAAAGTGCAACTGGTTTCTATGAATCTTCATAAATGTGAAAAACAATTTGCGGAGGTACACCTAGGTGATCCATGTGGGTGGACTACGGGAGATAAACGAATAAGTGGAATAAAAACGTTAATTATTTTTCATAATCACCGTAATTTTTTTCTAAATAAAATATTAAATAAAATAAAACTAAAATCTTATTTCTCAAGCTATACAAACAACTGTAAAAAAAAACCTTTAAGTTTATTGCAATTATCCAATCAAATCGAAAGCATTTATTACATATTTCAAGGGCCAGTTTGGTTTAGTTTGTTTTGTTTTGTTTTTATTTTATAAACATTTTGATTGTGTTCTTGGACGATGATTATTACCGGTACGACGAATTACGTATTATATAAGAATTTGGATCAAAAATTTGAACTATTATGGATCAAATAAAAATATTATTAAAAAAAAATAGATTTTAAAAAGTATTTTTCTGTTTCTAATAAAAACCATAAGCTATGTAGCCCACACGACCGTTAAGTCTCACATCTTAGTGAAGCATTTTTTTAAAAAAAGCATTGACTAGTACGTTCGCTAGAAAAGATCATGAAAATGCTCGTAGCGATGTTTGGCTCGATGCTTGGCTCGGTTCGTTATTTAGTTCGAGAAATTTCAAAATGATGCATGCTCGGTTTCTATTAAAAGTGAATACTCAAGTCTCCTTTACAGTTCGAGCTCTAAAACCAATAACTTTGTTTGCTATCGCTACTTTTAGTAGAAATCATGTCAAATGTGGATTTGTGGCACAATTACCTTGACGTACCTATGACGAAATTACATATTAATTTTATGCATGTGGCGAATTTACTTTCAATGTATGGGCTTTATAAAACTGTGGCAAATTAACTTTGTGGCCAACTTACAACAACCCAATAAAAGTACTTTGGTTTGTTTGCATGTAAGTGCTACTGTCATTAAATTATTTCCTCTTTTGATAGTTAATCAAGTACATACTTATGAATATAATACATAAAAATTTGTTCCACATTCAAGTAACGTGGTACACAACATAATGCTAAATGGAGTAGGTACATGTAATATCATATAGATTTACTATCAATTATAATCAACCAAGTACGAGTCCAGACTCCATGTCTGCCACCAAGATGTCTCCCATGAAAAAGCCAACATCACCCAGTTTAACCCGGGAATTGAACCCAGAACTTCACGCTCAGTAATCATAACCACTAGTTCCAAAAGGCAGTTTAAATAAATAAATAAAATAAAAAATAAAAATTCTTTATTGACACAGTTAATACATTTGTCTTATATGGTAAACCAAAATATTATTATGCATTAAATAATGTATTGCACAAACGTACTGCTACTGAATCCCAAACTAAACTTGAGCTTGTATTTTGGGAGGCAGTGTTCAGGCGTAGGGAGTGTCACAATATACAGGGTGTTTCTTTAAAATGGGACAAAAGGGAGAAATCCGAATCCATAAGAGATACGGGAAAACTTTCTTAGAAACCTTTAGCTCTTTTTTGATGTTGACAATTTTGGCATTTTTATTTTTTGGTCAAGTGTGAGTTGTCCACAGAAATGAGTGAAATTGGCCAACATTTTTTTTTGTGCCGTTCGACTCTCACTCATGTAAGGATCATTTCATTGTATCACAAGAAAAAAATCGGGACGGCGGAAGTTGGTCAAATTTTGCAAATATTTTTTCATACAAATTGTTTGAACGAAAAAATTATCACTTTTTTATGATGTTATTTGATTCAGTGTCTATTAAGGATCATTTCATTGTATGGGAAGGAAAATGTCTGGGCAACAGAAGTGGGTCAGAAGTCCAGTAAAGTTTCTTCTAACAGCTTAAGTTTATCAGGTAGTAGTCAGTATTTCATTAGATTTAACCCACTTCTGTTGCCCAGGCATTTTTCTTCCCATACAATGAAATGATCCTTACATGAAACAGAGTCGATAGGCACTAAAAAAAATTTTGGCCAATTTCACTCATTTCTGTGGACAACTCACACTTGACCAAAAAAATAAAAACGCCAAAATTGTCAACATCAAAAAAGAGCTAAAGGTTTCTAAGAAAGTTTTCCCGTATCTCTTATGGATTCGGATTTCTCCCTTTTGTCCCATCTTAAAGAAACAGCCTGTATAATAAAGTACGATGATACATTAGGTTTGAATGTTGCTGCAATAAACTATCGTTATTCATCCAATAATTTTCGGTACAACTTTTTACATTTTTTTTTTTGTTATTATTAATTTTATTTATTTAATTACATTAATTTAATTATTTATTCATTTAGTAACAATAATTTAATTTATTTATTTATTTACATTTGATTCAATTCAATAAATCAATATTCAATCAATTCAATAATTCAATTAAAAAAAAAAAAAAGTTTTAATTTGAATGTTGTTATTTTCTTCTTTGTCTATAGAAAATGAGGCCTTTGTCCAGCAACCAGGTAGTAATAGACTGGTATTATTATTTAATGTATCAACTACTATATAATTTTTATTCTTGAATAATATGTATATCAAATTATCAATATAATATACTACTACAATAACATCAAACCTGTAATCCTCAAGACTCCAGTGAGGTTGCACTCAACAGCACATCCACACACATTCGGGTAGGCACATGCAAATCCCATGCAATTTAAGTAAGCTCACTACTATCATAGTGCACAATTTCAGACACCACAGCTGTCAGAGGAATTTCTAATGGATATACTCAACAACGCTCCATTCAACTGGAAATCAAACCTAGGAAAACACAGCTCACCCTTTTCCACAGAGAGGAAGCCTATCACCCAGCAATAGGATAACAACGGTTGACTAATCAAGTATATTCACATGATATATATTGAAAGACTTAAGTCCAACATTCTATTTATGCATGTTTCCTTTATAATCCTACTTCTTATTAATATTACAAATATGAAAGCTGTGAGGATACGAGTAAATTATTGTATGTATGTTTGCGCTCTTTTACATTTAACAACAGAACATATTTTGATGAAACTTGGTAAACGCATAGTTTGTAACCAAGAAAAACACATAGGATAGTCTTTCATCCCCATTCCATGTTTCATGAGATAACCATCAAATTGTAAAAGACAGAGCCGCTAACAACAGCTAGTAATCAAGCTCAAAATGTGATTATTAGATATTTACTTTTGTGATTGTCTGTAAGTAATTTCTTAAAGTCTAGAACTGTATGAGATCCAGGATTATAGGAAGACATTTAAAAACAATGACTAGATAAATTAGCAATACTTCACATAGGTAAAGTGCCTATATCTTAATTTATTTCTATTTTTCAAACATTATTATTGTTTTTAAGAACCTACCTCTGGCCTTATTCCCTTTTTTTTGTAACCTGAAGCACTTTTTAATTATATACATGCTAGTTAAATAAATGGACTTTAGTGCAGTCCAAGCTCTTGGCCACAAATCAGTCTGATAATAACGAAACTCAAGTTTTCATTAACAATGTTTTTTAAGTAAATTAAATTCATGATTTCAAATAATTATTATTAACATGCCATTATTATAATGACCTACTATGGGTATTCCATGTCTATAAAGTCTAATAATGACTTTAGAATGTGGTATTCTTATTTGTCATAAATGAATTTCTTTATTATTCTGAATATGTAATGGGCTGCTCATATTGAATACTGTATGTTCCACCTCTTCCAATAGTTCTAATGTAAATGTAACACATACCAAACTATAACCAAACTCAGCAGGCTCACTCTCAGCTTCGCTACGGCATTACACTATGGGGAAATAGCACCAATGCAGATATAATTTCTTTGAAAAATATATGAGAATCCTTGAAAATATAAGTGGCATGGAAAGCTGGAGACCACATTTCATTAATTACAGAATTTTCTGACCCTCTCTTTTTGTTCTTGAAATCTGTAGGTATATGTCAAAAAGTACCACTACCTTTTCTCCCTTTCTCAAGACTAATATACACAGTTTTGCAATTTAAAGTACCTATTAGAAAAACTGGCACTACTCAGATCCAGTCCAACAATGTTTCACTCCGGGCCCCGTGACATGAGGTCAAAATAATTATATACCTACCAATTTATCAGAAAATATTAAAGGAACCAATAGTTTTAACATGTTTAAAAATATAGTTTAACATGTTTTATAGTCTTAACATATTTCAAATATAATGATTTAGTTACAAATGACTGTTTGTCAGTATCATTTTAATTGTTTTAATACTTAATACTTGTACATTGTAATAACTTCTATGTTCTTTTAAAGTTAATATGCCCTTGCAGGATTCATGACAGGCACTGGCAAAATTGCTTAACATCTTGTAGCTCCAGATGAATGCAAAGTTTGAGTTTGAAAGAGCGATAATTCGGTACAAGTACTTACAATAATAAAACAACCCCATTATTCTTCCTCTTGCTTGAAATGCTGCTCCAGTATGTGTGGAATATAATTGGTTTACTTAATTTACGTTTTATGTCGGCTCAGGTACCTGTTTTAAGTTCTTGCATGATGTGGTAAAAACTTATAGGTTGTACTCACAGTCTTTGGGGAGTTGTCGTCTAAGGGCCATTATGTATTTCTATTCGTATTTTTGACCTGTATCCTCGTCGCCACGTGGCGGAGCACGTGGAGGAGCTCATGGCTAAATAATTACAGCCGCACAGGCCGATCTTCCGTGTAAAGCCGCGCTTGCCGAGAATGGTCTGTGGATGGGTGATCATCTGTCATAGCGAGTTTTCTCCGTGCCTCAGAAAGCACGTAAAGCCGTTGGTCCCGGCTGTCATTTGTAGATCTTTGACAGTCGTTACTGTTAGTTAGAAGCTCTAAAGTCTGACAACCAGTCTTACCATGGAATATCGTATTACCCAGTTACTGGGTTGTGGAGGTCCGACAGGCAGTCGCTCCATATAAAATACTGATATTCAGCTGCATCTGGTTCGACTGGAAGCCGACCCCTATATACTCGTAGTTGGGAAAAAGCTAGTAGTCCAGTCATTAAAGCCCAAAC
Source organism: Agrotis clavis (assembly GCA_954870645.1). NCBI lineage: Eukaryota > Metazoa > Arthropoda > Insecta > Lepidoptera > Noctuidae > Agrotis > Agrotis clavis. The sequence goes on from OX940917.1 coordinate 3,517,239, forward strand.
CCGAAAATAATTAGTAACTTGCTGAAATTTTAGGGGGTTCTTAAGGAAGGTAAAATAACATACCGGGTGATTTTGCAGCGTTCTGGGGTGTACGGAAAGGGTTGAAAAGGGGTGAAAAGGTGTTTTTTGCTAATAACATTGCCAAAAAAATTAGTAACACGCTGCAAATTTGGAATAAGGTTGTTCTTACGGTTTTGTAACGTGTATTAAATTTGCAGCGTTTTGCAACATACGGAACATTGTTTTTTTTTAAAAACAGTGCAATTAGTTAAAAACAGGGGTAAGAAAATTAGTAACACGCTGCAAATTTGGAATTAGGTTGTTCTTACCGGTTTGTAACGTGTATCAAATTTGCAGCGTTTTGCAACATACGGAACATTGTCTATTATTGAAAAAACAATGAAATTATTTAATCACACGGGTGAAAAAAATTTGTAACTCGCTGTAAATTTGTAATTAAGTTGTTTTTACCGTTTCGTAACGTATATCGCACTGTTTTTTTTAATAATAAACAATGTTCAATTTGTTGTAAAACGCTGCAAATGTGATATACCTTACGAAACGGTAAAAACAACTTACTTCCATAATGACTGAAAGGTGTCATTTTTGACAGATCCGAATACTTATGTGAGAGAGATAGTGTTTACTTAACTATTATAAAGATACGCTACACTAGGGTTGTGGACTTTGTTTGAAAGGATTACCGCGGCCCTGGAACACAAAAGCGCTTAAGCTATTAATATTCAATTGTTTTTGATATTCAACAGATAAATAATAAATAAATTAAGTTTTGATACGTTCTTTTCAATTTTTATTGAGTAGTAATAATAGCACTACCAACAATAACAATATTTTAATTGAATCCAGAAATACCGGAATTACTTTCCAGTAAAATGGCTTATCCATGTTATTCTTTCTGTGTGCATTTATGATACAAGTACCAAAAATCAATCTACCTATTCCGATCTATGCTCATGAATCCTGATAGCTAGACAGTTGAAAATTACCATATAATTAATTAAAAAATAATATAATTAAAAAACAAGATAAAATAAATACATATTTAATTTAAAAAAAATCCCTTATGTAAAACAAACGTGATGTTTATGCTTATTTTTGCTCGATATTAATAACGGCTATGGTGGACGCTTGAAATATTCACAGAATATTAAGTTGTATTATTCACTTTAAAATTAAATAATTGAATTGATGCCAGATGCATAATAATTGAATTTAAATAAAATAAATTTTAAGGGAGGCTCCCATACAAAAACATAATACTTTATTTTTTGCAGCTTTTTAGATACTGGAACTGAAATTTTTGGGTAGGTACAAGTCCGACTGGCACTTGAGCAGTTTGTGTTTACCTTAAGTAACTTTTACAATCAGATAGGCAGGATCGCCATTATTAATACTTATTTACAGGCGTTAATATTTAACTTACCTAACTAAGCAACATTATTTTTATTTTAAATACTAGCTGTGCCCGCGACTTCGTTCGCGTGGATGTCGGAACTCAACCATGTATTTTTTTGTAAAATTAAGGTTTTTTTTCTAAAATAAAAGTGGCCTAAGTTACTCCTTATTACATCAGCTACCTGCCTAAAAAAGTCCCGTCAAAATCGGTCTAGCCATTTCAGAGATTAGCTATTACAAACAGACAGACAAAAATCGTAAAAAATGTGATTTTGGTCCATGTACCAAATATAATTATATTCATATGCATGTAGTAAAAAATGGTTATTTCAATATTACAAACAGACACTCCAATTTTATTTATATGTATAGACATGTATAGACTAGCACATAGGGAATTCACACGGTCATCAAAATTAGGTTTTCTTAAAAGTAACCAGGCAATTAATGCTATCGCTCGCGAGTAGGTAAAGTTGTTGGAATCGGTTTTTTTGTTGTTCTGTGTCTCTCTCAAAATATAATATATTCCATAATATCAAAATATAATAATTATATTTCATAATAACTACCAAAAATTTAAATAAATGTGTGCTTACACGATTTTAAAAGTATCCTTAAGGGGGATGCTCCAACCAGCCCGCGAAATTCAATTTTTTTTACGTTTTTTGCGATTTGCAGGCCAGTGACATGTTGTAACTTTATAAATAAATGAGTTGCGGTACCTAATAACAAGTATAATTTTAAATATAAAAATTATCAAAAAATTCGCTCCATCAGCTCTCACATAGAAAAGGTGCATCATGTTAAAATCTCCGAAATCTAACTACGAGGCACCTTTTCTATGTGAGAGCTGATGGAGCGAATTTTTTGATAATTTTTATATTTAAAATTATACCTGTTATTACCGCAACTCATTTATTTATAAAGTTACAACATGTCACTGGCCTGCAAATTGCAAAAAACTTAAAAAAAATTGAATTTCGCGGGCTACATCGACGCAATCACCTTAAGTAAAGATTTGGTCGCGGCTGTACATCAATAGACAGTTTGTCACTTTGCTATTATTATTTCCAGAAAATCAGAAATAAACTTCGACGAATGGATGGAGTTATTAACCGAACTTTGTGAACTAAGGAGTCTGGACTTGGAGAAGACACTAGAAACACTAACGAACTGTGGTCTTCCTGGAGAGTCACCCGTGGAGATCCCTCAGTATCGAACCTTCTTTTTGACTTATAAATCTAAAAACGCTATGGCTAGTGGTTCCAGCAATATGTTTTAACTAGCTGTTGCCAGAGGTTTCACCCGCTACAACTCAAAAATTATCCCATGGAAAATTTGGAATAAAAAGTGTCGTATCAATTCATGTTATAAACTATCTGTATATCAAGTTTCCTCCAAATCCGTTTAGCAGTTTTTGCTTGAAAGAGTAAAAAACATCTACCCAAACAAACTTTCACGTTTTTAATATTATTAGGATAATGACGCCTCTTTCACGTTTTTAATATTAGGATTAGGAAATGTATTGTAATTTCTGTGTAAAAATTTGTATTTTCACAAGTGTTTCGGCTCTTTACACTATTTCCATGGTTTTTTTTAATTTTATAAAATGAAAAATTGTACTTACGAGGTATCTACTAATTAACTATATCCATCAAAGTTAATTATATTTACTTTACGTTACAAAAACATGAAAACTTGTGGTAGGGCCTCAAAAGTACCTGTTGGGGTTGCGGAAGTGTTCCGAAGGAAAACCGTGAATCTGAAACGTAAAGGGCTATTGAAGGGGCACGGTGGATTTTAGTCAGTAATAGCCTGACTCCTTCTAGCTCCACCCAAGCTGGACGGCAGGCGAGTGGACACATTTGATGATTCTACCACCTAAAAAAGTCAAAGTTGCCTCTGTTGGGACAAATGCGAGCACCGCCAGACCACGCGGGCGAGCGGTACAACGGAAATCTCCGGAAAAGCACACGTACGACTTGTGTCGTTTAAAAATAGCCACAAGTTTTAATATCGATGGACACATTCGACAGTATCATTTTATTTCTATTCGATTCATGACAATAGACTCCTCATTAATAAGCGAGATTGCGAGCCGCGCCGGAACAGGGGCGTACATATGTCTCCGCGAAGCTCGGCGCGAAATTTCATTCGTGTGTAATATAACATTATAGATTCGACTTTGACCATTACATTGTGTTTTGTCGGGGGCGAGCGGGGAGAGAGGAAGTCAAAGAGACACGTACTTGCTTAGCGATAGCTTGTATTCGACTGACCCACCGGTAGGTCGCAGCCTACCTTCAACTTACAATACTAACATCCCTCCACCCTTAGCCTAAAAATAATCCTTAAAAATAAGCATGTCTCTCAACGGGTTGCGACGTGTAGGGAGTGGAGAGGCAAATTCCTCCTGACCAGAATCATTAGCAGAAACTCCTTGCAGGGAATGGGAACATGGTTCATTTGTGTCGGGCTCTTCTGGCTCTGCTGTTTCTGCGACAAGCTGACTGTCTGAGGTACTTGCTGTGGTTGTCTCAACAGGTTCCTGTTGTGATGATTCTGCTCTCAAAACTATAGGTGGAAGCTGTACCTGTTCGAAATCATCATTTGTCGAGTCGTTCCCGAGTTGTGACGCCTGAGCGTGTCCATCAGCCTCAGTCTGCCCACTTACTGTTTCCATCCCTCTGTACTTAAGCAACTGGTTCACATGTTTCTTCATGACTTCATTGAAACCAGTTTCTACCAATTGCACTAGGTAGATAGAATTGCCAACTTTGTCAAGTATGACTCCTTTTGCCCAGATTGGTTTTTGGTTTTTCCACACTCTTACTAACACTAGTTCGTTTTTCCTAAAGTTTATTGATCGCTTCCCGTTGTAGTGATCACTCTGTAAGCACTGTCTATCTTTCACTGCATTGTCGAGGTCGGGGTTAAGTGATGTCGGTGGACGAGTGGTCAAAAAGTCTAATCTACTCCTTAACTTGCGACCAAACAAAACTTCTGCAGGTGATTTACCGAGAGTACTGTGTTCCGAGTTTCTGTAGTTAAATAAAAATTCATTTAATTTAACGTTAAAATGTCTTTGATTTAATCCAGAAAAAATAAATGACTTAAGAGCCTTTTTGACAATTTTAACGGAGCTTTCGGCTTGCCCGTTGCTACTTGGATTATAAGTCGGAGATGTAACGTGAGAAATACCGTTTGTACTGCAAAAATGTTCGAACTCAGCCGATACAAATGACGGACCGTTATCAGTACAAATGGTATTTATTAAACCGAACCTACTCATAACTTCGCATAGTTTGAAAATTACAACTTTACTTCCATAACCTGTCGACATGTCAAAACATTCAAGCCATTTGGAATAGGCATCTACTATGATTAAATATACTTTATTATTTATTGGCCCTAGAAAGTCTAAATGCGCTCGGAACCACGGTTCGGGAGGAAACGGCCAAGGCGTGAGAGGGGCGCGCGGCGGGGCGGGCCGCACCGCCGTACACACCTCGCATTCGCCTACAAACTTCTCAATATCAGCTGATAAGCCCGGCCACCAAAACCGGTTCCGTGCGTCACTCTTCATTTTGTTTACGCCTAGATGACCTTTATGTAATTCAATGAGTACTCTGCGCTTACAGGACGATGGAATTACTAGTTTGTGACCGCGGACCAAACACGATCTCTCGACGGCTAATTCGTGGCGACACATGAAATATGGCTTCAACTCAACTATGCTAACGCGGTCGGGCCATCCGTTACGTACGAACTCAATAACTGAGGAAAGTATCGTGTCCAACTGTGTATGTTTGTTAACTTCATCAATACTTAGGATGGACTCAGTACTGTCGTAAACAAAATTAACATATGTTGCCCTATCTATCTCCGGCCCTGTGCTTTCGTCGGCGTTGCTAACATTTGTATTCGCATCTGATACCGAGCGACTTAAAAAATCTGCCACATTGCGCGAGCTACTGATATATTCTATATTAAAATTATAAGACGTTAAAAAGAGTGCGTAACGCTGGAGACGATTTGCTGTTATTTCCGGTACACCTTTTTCAGGGCTGAAAATGGACAACAACGGTTTGTGGTCAGTTCTAAGTGTGAACGGTACTGCACGACCATATAAATACTGGTGGTACTTTTTTACACCAAAAATGATAGCCGTCGCTTCTTTTTGTATCTGACTGTAAACACGTTCCGCCTGAGTAAGCGAGCGCGAAGCATACGAGACGGGCCGTTCAAGTCCGTCCGCCGCGACCTGCGACAGCACCGCGCCCAGTCCGCCTGGTCCCGCGTCTACAGTCAGAATGAGTTTAGCCGCCGGATCGTAGTGCGCCAGCGTCACTTCAGACACCAAATCCTGTTTAATTCGATTTACAGCTGACTCATGCTTTTCGTCCCATTGCCACTTTACATTTTTTTGTAGTAACGCATGCAACGGGCTCAATATTGACGATGCGTCCCTTACAAAACTTCTATAATAATTTACCATGCCCAGAAAGGATTTTAATTCCGTAATATTCATGGGCATTCTTGCTTTGACTATAGCATCAATTTTCTTTGGACACTTATGTAAACCGTTTTTGTCTATCGTGAAACCTAAATACGACACCGAATCTTGAAATAGTTTGCATTTGCTCTTTTGCAATACTAACCCTGCTCGCTCCAGCCTTTTAAAAACTTCATGCAGCGTTGTTATGTGATGGCTTTGATCTGACCCTGTTACTAAAATGTCATCTTGGAAAACAAGAACGTTATCCAAGCCTGATAGAATTTGCTCTAAGGTTTTTTTGAAATATGGCAGCTGAACTTGACAAGCCAAATATGAGCCTCGTGAATTTAAACAAGCCTTTATGTGTGTTGATGCAAGTTAGCATTTGGGAGTCTTCTGTCAATACCAGTTGGTTGTAAGCCTGCGAGAGATCGAGTTTGGAGAACTTTTGGCCACCGTGCAATTTTGAAAACAACTCTTCAATCCGCGGCAACGGGTATTTTTCTATGATGAGTTGTTTATTTAACGACACAGAGTAATCAGCACAAAGCCGTATTTCACCATTGGGTTTGAGAACAGGAACTACGGGACTGGCATAGTCCGAGCTGCTGACCGATACTAATATACCCAACTTAACTAGTCTTTTTAGCTCACTTTCTACTGCTTCCCGTAACGCGAAAGGTACGGTACGGGCTTTAAAAAATATTGGCCTAGAACCCGGTTTTACACTTAATCTTACCTTGGACCCCGTATAGCAACCTAGAGAGCTCGAAAATAAATTTGGGTAATTCGTGATTATTTGTTCAAAAAAATCTGAACAATTGTTGATTGCTGTAATTATAAAATTGAACTTTGACAGAAAGTCTCTGCCCAGCAAACATGGTCCATCACTTCTTACAACAAAAACGGTAACATTTTCACTTTTATTTTTATAGGTGAAGGGTAGTACGATAGTTCCCAACGTTGCAATGTTGCTACCATTGTAACTGTGTAAAATTGTATTGCTTGGTTTTAATTTTACATTTTTGAAGTGTAATTCATATATTTTTTCTGGAATTATCGTTACAGCTGAACCCGTGTCTATTTCGAAATTGAACTTAACTCGATTCACGAACACAGACTCTCGTACGGGCGCATCTTTACTGACTGAGATGTTGCAAATTACATGCTTACCATCGTCAGCGACGTCGTCACCCACCTCGACCTCGACAAAGTGTTGCTGCACTTTCTTTCGAGAACACACGCGACGCAGGTGACCGCGATCACCACACAGACCGCACTTATAACGCTTGAATTTACATGAACTAGCCACATGACCCCTGAATCCGCACACTGAACACGATTCTACCGCTGTCGCAGATCCGTGCGCCGCCACCGGCGCCGCCGCCGCCGCACGCTCGCGGCCGCCTCGTTGTCCCGCACCCGTTCGGTAAACAGGCTCGAGACATGGCACGCTCGACGCCGCCGCCGCCGCCGGCGCAGCCTTCGCAGCACCCAAGCGCGCGCTGCGTATGGCCTGCGCTGTGTCCAACGCTTTGTTCAGCGTTAGCTCAGCCATATCCATGGTGAACAGCTTGTCTCGCTCCGGGCCCGCTTGCATGCCCAGTACGAAACGGTCACGTAGCAGTTCGTTGAGGCTCGTCGCCGGGAAGGCACAATTCACAGCTAGCCCACGCACGCGGGCTGCCCACTCCGCCAGTCCCTCCGATGCCCCTTGAGTCGAAGTATAAAAGCCGTTTCTTTCAGCGAAACCACATTTCGCCGGCTCGAAGTGATCATCCAATAACTTCAGTATGACTTCATAGTCCAGAGAGTTGATCTTGTTGGGTAAAGCGAGATCACGGACTAATTTGTACGTGTTTTCTGACAAACTGCTCAGCAATACCGCCCGACGTTTGATTTTTGCTTTGTCATCCGTGTCTAAATCGTTGGCCAGAAACCATTGTTCTAGCCGGTCTTTGTACACCGACCAGTCTTGACCGTCATGGTTAAAACTGCACAACGAACCAACGGATACTTTTGCCATCGTGGATTTATTTTATTTTGTTTAGCACACGCGTGAATAATCGTTTTTTTTTTTTATAACGAAACCTCGTCGCCAATGTTTTGTCGGGGGCGAGCGGGGAGAGAGGAAGTCAAAGAGACACGTACTTGCTTAGCGATAGCTTGTATTCGACTGACCCACCGGTAGGTCGCAGCCTACCTTCAACTTACAATACTAACACATTGCAATACTACCTCCCTGACTGAAGAACGTCCGCGTGTATTGTAACATTATTGATTTTAGTTTGAGCACATTAGGTACAGTACTGACGAGCAGTCGCGTATGTTTAGTATTTTGATACAAGGTCCGCATTGTAATGCTCGGTTCACCTCCTTCAGTGATGTAAACTCGTTTTGTATTATTACAAGGTGCGCATTGTGATGCTCGATTTTCTTCCCTCATTGATGAAATGCTCGAATCTGTAACGTTACATTACAGGTGAATGCTCGCGGTGAGGGAACGCTTAACCTAATAATTGGCAAAATAATTAAGTGTTTACTACAGTAATTATACAAATATGCTTAACCCATCAGTGAGGTTGTGTGTAGCCTAGCAACATTACCATTAGGTATGTTTTCAGGTATTCAAAGGAATTTATGGAACAGCATTACGGGCGTCAGACAGACACTTAAATCAAATTATTGTTACATTTAATTATCTTCATAACTTTATTATGTGAATGTTTCAATTATATTCATTGCTATTAATACAACAAGTATGTTTAATTTTGTCTTATAGTTATTGCCTAACTCTTATTCTTGTATTTTAATCTTATCCATGCTTTAAAAAGCAAATTAAATAATCATGAATTTTATTTCATTTACACAATTTAGGCATGTTGACAATAGCAATCGATTATTTTAAATCGAAATAGTCCGTAAGTTAGCCCACTCAAAACAGTTAAATAAATTTTCTCTTTTGCATATTATGTTTAACGATTTGCACCTTACGCTGCAATTAACTGGAGGCGATTCGGTTTAGTCTACTTAGTCAATTATAGGGGTCTATGTAGCTCGACTCAAAGGAGTTTGTATGGTCCGCGCGGAAGATTTTCGCTCTATTTGCGCGGTTAAACAAACTTGATGGTCTTTTTAGGCTTTACTTACTTACTTCCTTCCTGGTTCACGGCGTTTGTTGATATTACTCGCCTCTTGAGACCAGTTTCAAACTACTCGGTGGGAATATTCCACCATAAGGGCGGCCACATACATCAGTTTTTCTGATCAGGAATCCTGATCCGTTTTCTATCCGAACACAGTGAATTATACAAATGTGTGTGCATGTTTTGCATGTGTTGAATGAAATTATTATTGAAATGTGAACATTTCATTCATCATTTCGAATTCCAAACGGAAAAAAAACTGATGTATCTGGCCGCCCTAAAACCTACCTACCTCTTCTTGCGACGCCCCCCCCTGGATTAAGGTGACAACACAATTAAATGTCTCCGAACCTCACTCACTATACGCTCGCCACCCGGCTACCGAATACCGGGACGGCTACAAACCGTAGCAGTTAGCTATACTCTGTGGCGGCTACGAGCGGCTACGCAGCTACGAGCGGCTACGCGGTTGCCAACGGGTCGGTTACTCGGCTACAAGCTATGTCAGTTATCTAGCCAACCAGTAGCCGATAGCTAGCTATCGTGTTGACGGATATCATAGCCGTGGCTATTTTGCTCATAGCCGTATTTGGCTAGTTATGGCTATAGCTACCCATCGCTAATTAGCCCCGCACAGTGAGTCCGACGGGGTTCACTGTACTGTATATCTGATTATGTCTGTCTGTTTGTGGTTTCACGGATGAGCCGGGCTACCGATATGATGCGAGTCATAATGAAAACTTACTTCTGAGCATTTTAAGCTATGCGTATGATTTTAATTTATATTAGATTTAATTTTTGAGTAGTCTTTCTTAATATATAATATTGTTACGTCGACCGTATTGCGAGACCAATCTACAAGCTTCTCGAAGGTTCCACAATGTTCTCGACTTTTCTGCTGAAGATTGGTCTGGAAGTTTCTAGAAAATTCTACCCTGTTCTAGATGTTTCGAGATGGTTCTGGAATGTTCCAGAAGGTATGGGACTATGTCGAAGTCTATTGATGTTTCCAGAACATTCGATCATCTTCTAGAAACATCTAGTGGGTCCGGCCGGGGTATAAATAGGGCGCCGATCGGCGACCTGAGTCAGTCTGGTTTTGACTACGATCGAGGCGACTTGAAAGTGAACTCGAAGCGACTTTTGTAAAGGTAAGTGACTTTTAAGTATGATTTAGTGTGTGTATCTAATATCTTTAAACGAGCAATTCTTGTATATTTATATATTTATGAAATGAAATGAAATGAAATGAAGTGATGAAATGAAATGATATTTATTTTTGCAAGTAGGTTTTATCAACACTTTTACACGTCGTCTTTTTACAAACTACATGAAGCCGGTGTTTCGTACCTGACTACTCTGAGAAGAAACAGCCGAAACAAACTCAGAGGTCACTGTCTCTTTTAAAGTCCAGACATTAAATTGGCAGTCATACGAGGGCCATGTAGGTTAACGTCTGAGATGGTCTTTTGAAGAAAGAACCACACAGATTTGAGTGGACCTGTCCAGTCAGTGCACGCATTTGTCAGTTATCGTGAAGCTCGACTCGATCAAGGAGCTCAACGTAACGACGAACAATACCAAAGAACATATGTATAATCAGGATCTCGGAAACGGCTCCAAGGATTTTCATGAAAGTTTAGATTAAGGGTTTTTCGGCTCAAGGAATCGATTTATCAAGGTCCCAGATTCGAGAAAAGCTCGGTTCCCAAGATATAGACATTTTAAAAACCGAGTGAAGCTCGGTCAACCAGATATTAAGTGTTTAAGTGTTGAGTAGTGTTAAGCGTTTGTTACAATTAGTGATTCGTGTGTGAGTAAAGTTTATTTGGTTTTAATTGGTGTTAATTAATTTATCCCAATGCCGAGCTCGTAACAATATTATGAATTCAAATAAAGCTGAAAATCACACCTTTTTAGCAGTTCCTTCATTTTCATTTGAAGATATGGTAACCCTCTGGTCTCGGAGTTAAGCCGCCTTTGGAAAATTCATAGGCCTTTGACGTGGCTTTTGTATTTGATATCAATATTACTGAGTAATACTTGCTCTATCAGATAAAATATTACAAACGATACGCCACACAAAGGACTGCGTCGTTTCTACACGTGTCCCGGTATACTTAAATTGAAACGGTAACCTATTATACCCAGCATTGAAAGGATCTATAAATAAGTGAAAGTACGAGTATAATAAGAAAAGAATGTGCATTGCCACGTGGGTCATTATAAATGCGTGGAAGAAGTTAATCTGATACTCGATACTTGCTTGCTAAGTGCTTGTTAAGCATCCAATGCGTTTAGTGGGTATTATTGTGAAATGTTTAATCGAAAAATAACACGTCAGGTTCGTTTGATGACAAAGGATTTGGAATAATTAAAAACTACGATCCGTGTTTATATTGTCACCAACTTTTTATTGACATCAACGTAACAGAAGTTCAAGCTAGAATTTAACGCTTTACATTTTTAGAACTATCAGTGGAACGAAGACATAAAATATCATTCCAGCTATATCACCATGACAAGTATACTTTACCTAATTATTCTTAAAAAATCTGGACAGTTGATCGGTCATTAAAAAACCTGGATGGATAAAATGTTTTACGGTTTGAACCGTAGGGGAAGTCAGCTCAAAGCGGCCATAGGAGGCAAAGCGGCCACGCTTAATTTTTCGGTTATTTGAAATGATAGCGTTACGTTGTCGTTCTGTACGCATAACCAAACCTCCTTCCCACCCCGCGCCAGTCATTCATTAGTGTGGCTCTGAAAGTGTGGCTCTAATGACGACAAATGTTTTTTTTTTTGTGTTTTAATACATGGTAAGTTCAACCTGTTTTGGTCAAAACTGTTTATATTAAAATGATTTCATTACACGTTTAATGTTACTTATCTATTTGGCCTTTCATGTGTGGTATTTGCTCCAAAATATAATAAATAATGTGAGTGAAATCATTTTTTTATCAAAACGGGGGTAAAAGGCAAAGCGGCCTGACCGATTACTTTAATATTATGGCTCCATAGATTTTGCTTAAATATTTTGTTTAGATGGTCAATAACTACAAAATAAAACATCCCAGACATTATGTGATGAAGCTACGATGGCCTGAACAGCCTGAACGATTACATAGACATGAAAGAAAAGCGTGAATCAATTAAATCCTTCGCAATTAAATATGGTATCCCTGAGAAGACACTAACTTGTAAACAGGATCTGTTATGAAGATACTTGGCAGATTTACCACGGTATATTTCAACAAAAAAAACTATTCATTTTTTTTTAACTTTTGGGGTTGCCACGTTGCCCTTACTCCCATGGCCGCTTTGGGCGGCCACTCGGGCAAAGCGGTTTTATGACAAGTTTTCGTAATCTGCAAATCATATATCATGCTTATTTTTTAACTTGCGCAAATTTAAATTGGCCATTGCATAAATTCGATAAATTCTCTACTAGCTGGTATAAAATTCTCTTCAAAAATCTTTCGTTTAATGGCTTTTTTTTAACTCAAAGTAAAGGTGGCCGCTTTGAGCTGACTTCCCCTACTTATTTACCTGATCAAACAATTTCTAACTACCTGTGCTGTGATAAAATATCTTAATTAATAGATCTTTTTGCAACACATATTTCTTCAATTTTTACTGACACAAATAATTATACAACAATTAATAACAAAAAATTAGATGGAGTTTTAAGTAGCATTAAATTTACATCTGATGAAGTTTTGATGAAAATTAAAAAACTAGATGCCACCAAGAGTGCAGGTCCCGATCTTATTCCACCTATTTTTGTAAAATATACAAGAATTGCTCGTTTAATGATATTAGATTTATTGTTGTTGTACCTAATATACAGGGTGAAATTTTAATGGTTGTCTTTCAACGGCAGGGCGACCCATCAGTAGTACTATCGAAACACAAAGTTAAACTTAAAAAAAAGTTCTTTTTTTTTCAAATCTTTAAAAAAGTATTCATAAACTCGAAAGAGCGAGAATCGATAGTAGTGCACTAGACATGACGTAGGTAGGTACCTACACGAAACTCACGCGCCTCCGCTCGCTGGCGGAAAACTACAAAAGAAGAGTGAATAATAAATGCTCAGAGCAAAATAAGCGCTCGAGCATAGTGATACGGCATTAAATAGCCTGCACGAACGCGGCCCTTTTATGCTACGGCGACGGCGCGGGTGAGGGGGGGCGCGGCCTCCCTCACCCGCGCCCGCGCCTCTGCGTTTACGTTTAGTCCTTCCGCGAACGTCATTAAGTGTAATACGTTATCGACATCTTTTCTGTGGTCTATCGTGGTCTGAGCTCAAACACCTGGTGTATTGTGAGGTATACATCAAACTCGTGACGTGTTGTTATGTGCGATAGTGGACGCTTTCAATATCGTGAGACTTGATAAAGACACTCTTATCAAACTGAAAGACAATCAGTTAAAACGTACTCGTTTGTCCATTGAACATAGTGGTTTGCATTTCGAACAATTACTCTGCTACCGGGAAATGTAAGTACTCACTCGTACCTCGTAAATAAACATTGTAAATAAGTTGATTCCATTTTTTTTTTAATACGCCTCAAATACTTAACTATCTAAATCAGACTTTTTATAAAATAATTATTTATGACGGTCCTAAATCCGTAAAAGTATGAAGGGAAAATTGGAATAACTTATTGGGTTTTGTGTTTTATTAAGTCAGGACTCAAAGTATGATCAGCTGATTTAAAAGTGCAACGACCCGCGCGGTCGATCGAGCCAACCACGCGGCCGCCCGCGTTCCGCGTATCATATCGCGCGATGCACTACTGTTGGTTCAAGTCACTTTCGAGTTTTGTGGTAGGGGCGGCGAGGAAGGGATTTGTGTTGTGACTCAAGCGCGTCAGATTATTATAGGGGAGAATCCTTGCACCCTTTAATGTACCTGTACCAAATATCAACCCTTAATATTGTGGGGTTTGTTTGGGAGAACCCGTCAGATTAGTAAAAAAAAATCGATCCGCAAAAATACTCGATCGCGTCAGATTAAGAAAAGGTAGATTAATTACGTTCAGAAGAGTGTATATCTCAATAATCTGACAATTTGAGCATGGCATTTGGAGATGAGCGAGTCCTGAAGTTGTAAAACAACGTAACGCCTGCTCGTTTTTTTATAGCAATCAACGTTCCGTCTAATTAATTTTTATTATTTGTCAGGCGTTTTAGTTTTTGGGTCTTCAACCGCTTGTTACGGACAGCCCCCTCGAATTAATCGTCAGATTAATATGTAATGGTAATCAGAAATACAAAGCGCGTTTACACTGTAAATGGCTGACGCGCTCGAGTACTTCTTTACAACTGTTTTTTTTTTTACAGTTTTAAAAATGTTTACACGCTCTCCCCCTCACTAAAATAGAAAACTTGTCAGAAACTTTTTTCTTTTTAAAACATAATCTTTCAAATCCAATAGATTGCCATGGCGCTCGAGGAACTGCAGATTTAGCATCCTCGGCTCCCCTACTATTGTTTATCACAATTGTAAATCTGCCATTTGTCGAGTCTATTTTTTTTTTATAAATATTAATCGATTGTATTACCGATACAAACTCATTTCGCTTCGGAAAAACAACCATTAGAATTTCACGCTGTATAAATAAATAAATTGATACGTATTTGCTATGCCTACGTGGTATACATTTATACGTAGTGCGGTCGTGGCATGGCGGCGTACCTGTCCACACAAGCACTGACGCTATTTTTATTTATTTATACAGTGTGTCCGGGCACGAGTTAGCGATATTTGAAGGGGATATTCTAGGCTCATTTTCATCGACAAAAATGCTTTAAAAAAATTTTTTACTCCAAAACTTCGCGAATGGCAGCCATTTTAATTTATGATCTGTCGAACTGGAGTGTGTACAATAAAATGCAAATATCTTTGAATCCAAGAGACCTATATTCATGCAAATGACTTTAATACAAAGTTAAACGTTGAGGCTTATCAAAAACTTACGAAAGTTTTTAAAGGAATATGTAAAAATAACCAAAAAACATGGGCAAACACGAATATGTACACAAAAATTACTGAATAATTTCACATTTTGAACTCTAGCTCGATGAGAACTCCTGAATTTTGCTAGGGTTTTTGCATTAAATTAAAAGTGTTTGAGTCAGGCTATAAAATGATATCAAAATTATCACTCTACGTTAAGTATCTTAGGAGTTATTCTCATTTGAACATCACCCTTCCGTCTCGCCCCGCAGCAATAAATCCAAGAAACTGTACTATTTCAGTTTAAGAATGGTTACTTGAGGATCATTTACATGCTGGTCAATAATGCCAGCTCATAAATATTCGTTGGAACGATTTAGCTCACCCAAAGAATGCGACACCTGTAATATTGGGGTACATGCGCTAAGGAAGGGTGATATTCAAGTGAGAATAACTCCTAAGATACTTAATGTAGAGTGATAATTTTGATATCATTTTATAGCCTGACTCAAATACTTTTCATTTAATGCAAAAGCCCTATCAAAATTCAGGGGTACTTATCGAGCTAGAGTTCAAAATGTGAAATTATTCTGTAATTTTTGTGTACAAATTCGTGTTTGCCCATGTTTTTTGGTTATTTTTACATATTCCTTTAAAAACTTTCGTAAGTTTTTGATAAGCCTCAACGTTTAACTTTGTAATAAAGTCATTTGCATGAATATAGGTCTCTTGGATTCAAAGATATTTGCATTTTATTGTACACACTCCAGTTCGACAGATCATAAATTAAAATGGCTGCCATTTGCGAAGTTTTGGAGTAAAAAATTTTTTTAAAGCATTTTTGTCGATGAAAATGAGCCTAGAATATCCCCTTCAAATATCGCTAACTCGTGCCCGGACACACTGTATAATCATTTATGTACACACAATACAAAATGTAAGGACATACTTAAACTTAATAGTACAAAGTAGTTTTATTTTATACTAGCTTCTGCCAGCGACTTCGTACGCGGATCCTGTTGCTTATGCCAGCGACAATGGGGTCGTCAAAATCGAAGATCTGAAACGTCTGATGTTGAATTCTTAGAGCCTGGGGACGGGAAAACAACGGGACGCGCATGACGATTCCAGACGTTCCAGATCTTTCATTTTTGTAAGTCAACAGGAAATGCCCATCAGACTAAACAACTCTTGCTAAGATGTTATTGTAAGTTTATGTTATAGTGTAGCTGGGCTCTTGGAGTTCCACATCAGGTGTTCCAGATCTTCAGTTTTTATACGACAACAGGGAGTGCTCATCAGGCTGAACAACTCTTGCTAAGACGTCATTAGTATATATGTAATACTGTAGCTGGGCTCTTGGAGTTCCACATCAGGTGTTCCATATCTTCAAATTTATTTTCTCAGCAGAAAATGCTCATCACGCGGAACAATTTTTGCTATGGCGCTATTTTTGTATCTCTTATAGTTTAGCTGATCTATTGCAGCTCTGCATCAGGTGTTCAAGTTTCCAAGATAAATTATAGCCTATATGTTGCCCAGACTTAACAGCCATACAATAAAAAAAAACCAATCAAATCCGTCCAGTAGTTCCGAAGATTAGCGTGTATTGAGTAACTTCTCCCGTTTTCCTAATATTTCCCTTCACTGCTCTGCTCCTATTGATAGTAGCGTGATGAAAAGTATACTATAACCAGCGCAGGAGTATGAAAAATAATTGTACCAAGTTTCGTCAAAATCCGTCGAGTAGTTTTTGTTTCTATAACGGTTATACAGACAGACAGACAGACAGACAGACAGACAGACAGACAATAATTTTATTAATTGCATTTTTGGCATCAGTATCGATCCCTAATCACCCCCTGATAGTTATTTTGGAAATATATTTCGTGTACAGAATTGACCTCTCTACAGATTTATTATAAGTATAGAAGATATAGAAGAAGATAGAAGATAGATAGATTGAATGCAAGATTAACGGCCTGTAGAGCATTTTTTTTTGGTAGCTATTCCCAGTGACGTTTGAATGGTTAACTGTGACCACAATTACAAATAATTGGTATAAAGTACAATTAAAAAATCACGGAGACAAAAATAAAGTCATCAACATAAAAATGTAAATACATAATTCATGAACCCCAGGATAGATTCTTAAAATAATTTGTATAACATACAGTATAGTGTCAGAAACCCAGCGCACGTATCTATGCCTGGACAGGATTTTTACCGCAGTTGGGCAATCTCCTTTACTGATTTTCCAAATGTGAGTCAATAGCGAAAACAGTAAAAAAAATACGTTCAAATTGTTTTATTTTTTAAATTCGTTAGTACTCGTAAATACCAACCAGAAGTCACTTATAATATTTAAGTAATAGTCAATATTGAGGTGTATCATTACAATAAATATGATTGTAAGTATAGTCAATAATTATTGAGGTGTATCATTACAATTCACGTGCATCTCTTGTTTATAACTACTGAATATTTTCTTCTGTGATATTGGAATAGCTAAATTCTGGTGAACAAAGGTTTGCTATGAAAAGACATTGTCCACTTCTTCACAAATAGTATCTGTGGCGCAGTTTCCACCACAAGCAGGAGTTGATGCGAAATTGCCTCGATCGTATCCGTACGATTCAGTTCGGCGATTTCGATATCCATATCCAAGCTGAGGTTAACAATGGGATTCGTATCCCATTGGGAGTCCATAGGCATGCCGGGTTGCCGGGGTCAACGTGAGAAGAGGTTTCAGAGTTAGTTTATAGATGCCTGTATTATTATAACGAGTACTGTATTAGAGACTCAACGATCTCACAGTTAATCTGTGTAAGCAATTTTGTGAGGAAAAATAAGTTTTAAGAATTTTTAAGTGAAATAAACCGTTCAGCCTTTCATACTTGAAAAACAATCTGAGAATAATCGATTTACCCTTCATTAAAAATCGAAATTATTAACCACTTGCAATATTTTTCTTTTCCAATAATATGGAAAAAGCATGTTTGGATTAATGTAAGTAACAGCTTTACTTGACTTTAAACTCTAGACTATTTTGTGAATGAGGACTGAGGAGGACTTTTTTTACGTAGTAAAATCATCAAATGAGTCCTCCCCACCCATTACTGTCAGACTCGTGCTGACTAAATTCCACGGTGTCCTTCAATAGCCCTTTATGTTCCGGGGTCACGGTAATGAGATATGGCCCTCGACCCCGGCAGGCTTTAGCCCTCTAGAGCCCCGTCATCATGCTGACACTCTTTGAGGCGCGCGTGGAACACAACACACCATCGACCCGGGCTTTACCGCCCGCATGCCCGCGCCTACGGCCCGGTGGCCGGAGATCGTCTGCCGACGTCCGACGCCGTGGGCGTCTACCCCTGTGGCTGGGGTGGAGGGAGGACGCTATCCTCTCCCTCACGCGGCGCTAGTCTCTATTGTCATTACATCAAAGGGGAATGACAAGAATCGGCCCGATTCATGTTGTGTCCAACAGAACTGAATTTCTACAATAATAATGTAAGAATAATAATATGCAAAAAAACACTAATTTATAATCATTTAAACGTTTCTTTTATGTTAACGTTAAAGTTAGAAGTATTGAGTGGTCAATTCCATACAAACATTTTTTGTCGTTGTATTTCTAATGAGAAACTAATTATACCATTAAATTCTAGAACTGTTTTCCTTTTTGAAAATATTTAGTTAACCTTTGTTGGGTTTATGGGCCGAAGCTTCAAGAGAAACATGGCAATATCTTTTATGATCAAATTACATAAAAAAATGTAGTACTTCGAATTTTCCGCAGGTCATGAGTGGTGGCGTTAACTCGATGCCGAAGAATAATACAATATCAATACTTTTGTAATAAATTATTGATGGGTACCTAGATACAAAAGTTATAAAAATTAAGTATTAAAAAAAAAAACTTTTTCTAAAAAAATAGTGACCGCCTTCAAAAACAACCCCAAAAAAGGATAAAATAACCCACAAAACTTTTCTTTCAGAAGTCGGTGACTTTTTTTATTAATTTCATTGTCTCTTTTGCCACCGACTTCCGAAAGAAAAGTTTTTATTTTTTTCTTTTTAGTTTTAATATTCAACCACAGTTCTTGTCAAATACATCATTTTCTTACATGTGCATTTAATTTTTGTAATCCGTACCGCTAATAACATCGTTAACATCTCTTTCATTCATTCCCTATCTCAAAAACTACTGAACCGATTTTGATGCAGTATTCCCTAAGTTGAACGATATCTAGTACAACAAAAAAATAATAACTTAAATCGGACTTGTAGTTCCGGAGATATGCGAACACAAACATAATTTACTTAAAAGAGGAGTTGTACCTTCCATCATCAGCTCAGCAACATGAGATGATGATTTCCATACGCAAGTACTTAAATTACCTATTTCATAAGATTTGCGATAACCTATGTGTGAGCCAATAAAATTTGAGGATTGCCTTCGATTTCTCCAAGATCCAATCATCAGATCCTGAAATGGTGACAATGGGACCACACGGGAAGCACCAGCTTTTAAATAAAAAAAGAATCATGAAAATCGGTTCATCCAGTCGCAAGTTATGAGGTAACAAACATAAAACAAAAAAAAAATACAGTCGAATTGATAACCTCCTCCTTTTTTTGAAGTCGTTTAAAAAGAAACATGATTTTTGATAAGTGTGAATCAAGAATGGGCAATTCCCTTTTCATTGGGCGTTTCTATAAAATATATTGTGTTGAAATTATTGAAAGGAATCGAATGTACGAGTATTGTCGAATTTATGATACTTATTAGAGAACAGCCCTGCCTGCTACATACTAAATTCGTCAATACATTCGATTTCTTTCAATAGTTTCAATACGTCTAATGAAAGTTTCATAGCGAATTATTGTTATTTACCAGACCTGTGGCGGGCACGATCGGTGTTACAGGGCACCGACCGCGCCCGCCCGGCTTAGGCCCCCGCGCATTCACTATGGACTCACGCTGAGGCAGATTCATACCCACACCTTATAGTCTAGGATACATTGAAGAAATATATACCCTCATCTGTTATTTGAAAATGGCATATAATACACGCTAGATACTCCAAAAGACAATATTTTGGTGATAGGTTGTCGGCCTGAATCGCGTACCGTCAAGTTAATTCATAAAAATTGTCTTCAAAAATTTTCGTTCCACTTCCCTCATCTGTTATTTAGAAAAATGAAGCGTTAGCTGATAGAATATACCTCAAAGAATTTAAAAAATATAGGTTGTCGGTGTCTAACCCTGTCCTTCTAATTAGATGTCGGGTTTAAACAGGTGAGTTACCGTAGATAATATTTATACCCTCATCTGTTATTTAATAGAATCAGATATCAAATGATAGGTTATTTTATTCTGAATTCAACAGTATTTAGAGGTCGAATCCAAACTGTGGCTGAATTTCGGTTGTCTTAATTTTAATCGTAAAGTTTGTTCCCTAAGCGTTGAAGAACAAAAGACAAGATAATGATGCAGGTGTGCAGTTCTGCACCCAGACAGGTCGAAAAGTGTTTGGAAGACTAGTTTCAATTCCTGCTAAGGTTGCGGCAATGTGTGAAGTGTTGTGCGCGAAACTGTACAGACAGGTCGAAAAGTGTTTGGAAGGGGCGCGCCAAAGTTCACCTAAAATTTAAACTCTGATAATTGGCAACCCGAAAATGTTCTTCCTAACATTTTTCATCCTAACAATCACATTTCTCAACTACTCTGTCTCTAATGTTCCTATTCCGAAGCATTCAACTTCATAATGTCAGTAGCAAAAAACATCTATTATACTTTTATTTTTTAGGGTTCCGTAGTCAACAAGGAACCCTTATAGTTTCGCCATGTCCGTCCGTCCGTCCGTCCGTCCGTCTGTCCACAGCTTAGCTCAGAGACGCCCAGTACTAGAAAGCTGTAATTTGGTGTAAATATACGGATTTGTTGCGCCAAAAAAGTGGTAAAATAAAATCTTGTAAAATATTTTTTTTTACGGTACCTCCTGTACACGTAAAGTGGGGATGTTTTTTTTATTTCTCGCGTACCCCTTAGTGTGGGGTATCATTAAATAGGTCTTTAAAAAATATTGATAGTTTCCATTAACAGTTTTTTCATAAAAAGATTCGTTTGTGAAATATTAAGCTTTAAAGTGCTAATTTTTGCTCGAGTCGAGTGTCCCCCCCCTCTACCAGCTAAACGGTTATGTTTATGGGTGTGAAAAAATTCACAATAATAGTATATATAACGAAGTTTTAAGGAAAATTATCATGACTAAGTAGGCTTTACAAGTTTACGAGTAATAGTCGACCAACTTATAAAACGTACTTGTACAACATATTTTCCTAAACAAAATGTATCGCAGAACATGTTCTTCAACTGCAAATGTAAGTTTGTCAACTTTATTTTTAAAGCTATAATAGGTGGGTATGTTTTGGGGATAGGTAGGTTTTTATTGTAAACTATTTTTAACTAACTTCAAAAAAAGGAAGAGGTTCTCAATTCGTTCTAATCTTTTTTTTATGTATTTTCCCCGATTTCTCACAGACGCCTGGACGGATTTTGAAAATTCTTCTTTTAAAATTTAAATTCAGCGAATCAGTTTAATTAGTTCGCATAAGTATTTTGATGGGCATCTACGGAACCCTACACTGTGCGTGGCCCGACACGCACTTGGCCGGTTTTTTTCCTATATTTTCTCAACATAAGCCTATTTTTAAAGTGATATACTTTATCTGTTAGAACTAGGTCCAGCTTCGGGCCTTGCTGGTACCCCAACTCGGACAATTAAGATTAGAAGGGAATGGCGGGGTCTTTCAGACCCCGCTATCCTCTTCGTGGTTATTTTTTTTAACCAGCCAGAAGTAGTAAGGAAACCACCCGGTTTCTTAATTAAATGTAAGTAGTTAAATTACTTGCCGATAATAAATGAACATGTATCATTATTATTAATCTAGTCTGAGTTGAATCCAGTGTTTGGTCAATGGCACGTGCTTCTGCTTACTTAGTCGGAAAATTATTTTTACGAATTGATTTCATCTTTGTCTGCCGCATCCAGTTTCGTGCACAACACTTCACACTATTGCCGCGACCTTAGCAGAAAATGAAACTAGTCTTCCAAACACTTTTCAACCTGTCTGGGTGCAGAACTGCACACCTGCATCATTATCTTGTCTTTTGTTCTTCAACGCTTAGGGAACAAACTTTACGATTAAAATTTAGACAACCGAAAGTCAGCCACAGTTTTGATTCGACAACTAAATACTGTTGGATTCAGAATAAAATAATCTATCATTTGATATCTGATTCGATTAAATAACAGATGAGGGTATATTATCTACGGTAACTCACCTGTTTAAACCCGACAACTTATTAGAAGGACAGGGTTAGACACCGACAACCTATATTTTTTAGATTCCTTGAGGTATATTCTATCAGCTAATACTTGATTTTACTAAATAACAGATGAGGGAAGTGGAACGAAAATTTTTGAGGACAATTTTTATGAATTAACATTGACGGTACGCGATTCAGGCCGACAACCTATCACCAAAATATTTTCGTTTAGAGTATCTAGCGGGTATTATATGCCATTTTCAAATAACAGATGAGGGTATATATTTCTTCTACCGGATCTCGAACTATTACTTCCAAATTCAAATTGTATTCATAAGTCCCTGTTTGTAAACTATGTGCAGCATAACATTCCCTCTATATTTGCCGGAAGCTGCTTACTGAGAGTTTACGAGCTGCCATATTATTATCAATGTAATATCGGATGCAGTCGACGCGTAACTAATCCAATTAGTTTATTTGTCTCCTAAATCAAATAAACCGCCTGGCTGTCTATTTTATGTCGATGAACGAAGAAGAAATTTCAAATGCAGTTAGAGTCTTAGTATTATATGAATACGAAGATTATTGGCCGATTTTTTACATACTTTATATATTAAATCGGCCAATAATCAGTTTTGCGAATTTCGACCCCTAACGGGATGTTTTTGGCCTTATTAATTTGTATGAAACTTCGTTACTACAAGTGCTAGGAGTTTCCAGTTTTGCATGGGGATTTTTTTGCAAGACGGAATATTGCGTAATTCGACACCTCAGGGGTAGCTTTTGGGGTTAATGGTTTGTATGAAACTTTTGTTATTACAAGTGCTAGGAGTATCAAAATTGCATGGGTGCATTCTAAGACCTAAACGCTCACCATGACGGGATTTTGCGAAATTCTACTCCTAAAGGTTTGTTTTAGTTTGATGGTTTGGAGACTCAAGCTTTGCATGGGAGTTCTTTGTAAGACGTAGGTGCTACCTAATACGGGATATGAAATAAACAGAATAATCAAAGATCTACGACATAAAAAGAGCTATGGAGTAGACGAGCGGGAAGCTCATGAATGGTTTGCTTCATATCTGAAGGATAGGATACAAGTAGTAGAAATCGAATACTTCGACCACAATACAAACGAAATAACTAAAAAGAGATCCGACAGTAAACTAGTAAATGCGTCAATTCCCCAGGGTAGTGTGATAGGTTGCCTTTTGTTCCTTATCTATATAAACGACCTTCCTAAAACTATGAACGGACCTTGTGTTCTCTTCGCAGACGACATCTCTTTGCTCACCTCATGCCAAACCGATGACAATATAAACGACAAATTAAACTCCCTTCTTTCTACAGCTATAAACTGGATGGACAAACATAATCTAGAAATTAACTTCTCAAAAACTAAATTAATTACATTTCATCCCCATCAAAAGTCGCCATTAAAACTAAATTTCACATTTATTAACACAAAAATAGAACAATTTAACGAATTTACTCTACTCGGTTTATCTATAGATACTCACATTAATTGGAAATCCCACATACAGAAAATAAGAGCAAAGCTATCTAAATTCTCATACGAAAAAAAACTACAAATCTTCAAACTGCCCAAGCGCGTATGCCCAAGCATGCCTCTGCCATGGGGTCATGCTGTGGGGTAGCAGTACAAATTCACAAACCATATTCACCTTACAAAAAAAGTTAATCAGATTAATAACCAACATAGAACAAACAGACAGCTGTAAACCACACTTCCAAAAACATAAAATACTCACACTTCCCTGTTTATATATTCTAGAATTATGTAAATTTATCAGAAATCATCAAGAACACTACACCACTTGCGAAGAGACACAAAAAAGATACACTTTCAGACATAACAAAACAAATTAAATAAACCTCAATCCAGAATCAAAATGCACTCAACGAGCCCTCTAATAATGTCCATCAAAATCTAGAATAAACTGCCAAATGAAATTAGAGAAGAAAGCAAAACAAATACAATTATATTATTTATAAATAAATTTAAGCAATTTCTAGAATCCAAGGCATATTACACAGTAAAGGAGTTTTCTAGATGATAAAACGATTGGAAAATGAAATTATCTAAATTAAACCATTATAAAAATAATATAATATGGAATACAATAATTCAAATATGTATATACAAATAATATATCTACACATTTCATTAATATAAATACACACATAAATAATATGCTACCCCTAAGTACACTAACATTATAATATATCCATACTAGCTGACCCCGCAAACGTTGTTTTGCCATATAAATAAAAAAAAAATAGATAGTAGCCGATTCTCAGACCTACTGAATATGCATACAAAATTTCATAAAAATCAGTCGTACCGTTTCAGAGGAGTATGGTAACTAACACTGTGACACGAGAATTTTATATATTAGAAGATAAAACTATACACAATGATACAGTCATCTCCAATAATTTAAAATTATATTGATCTGATTAAATTGCTATTCAGCCCTCTTCCTCTCTCCTAAACTTATTTTTTTCTACCATCTTTGTAACATAATGGAATGCAATAAATAATTGAGTATTGGACTTTCCAAAATAAAACTCTTAAAGGGTTGTTGCTGTTGCTAACTTAAAGTGCTAGGAGTCTCTAAGTTTATATTTATTTAGATTTTACAAAAGTATCCCCTAAAGAGGGTGGCCAGGAAAAGAATATCACAGAGCCAAAGTTCGAAATTTTCGCGGACGAGACGGAGTACTAGCTAACTATAGATGTGGGATGAGACGGCGAATGAAAGTCGGGCTTTTCTTTTTTTTTTGCCTAGTAAAATCATCAAATGAGTCCTCCCACCCCGGGCAGGTCAGACTCGTACTGACTAAAATCCACGGTGTTCTTCAATAGACCTTTACGTTCCAAGGTCACGCGGTAATTTGATAAGTCCCGCGACCCTGGCAGGCTTTGGCCCTCTAAAGGGGGGCCCCGTCATCATGCTGAAAGTTTTTGAGGCGCGCGTGGAACACGACGCGACGTCGACCCGGGCATGGTCCGTGGTCGGACAGCGAGTCGCCCATTACTCGCCGCCCGCATGCCCGCGCTTTCGTCGGCGGCGCTGTCGTCGGCGCCGTGGGCGTCTACCACTGCGGCTGGGGTGGAGGAAGGACGGTGTGTTTGACATTTAGTCAGTTTAAATTGAAACTGCATAACTGATTTAAACGCAGCCCAGGGGTGCGTTTAAATCAGTTATCCAGTTTAGATTTATACTGACTAAATGTCAAACACCCCGTTCAAGCACACCGAGAGGTGAAAAATTAAACTAACATTTAATCTGCCCCGTTTACGGTCGTCCGCTGGTATAAGATTTTACTGAATGGAATAAATTTTTGCGACCTTTTTACCTCGCAAAATTTTATCCTGCAGCTGTCAGATTGACATTAAGTTTGGTTGTTTTGCTCGATTCGCGCCGTAAAAACGAATATATTTTATTTCAGAGAGTGAATATTATTTGTGGATTATGGATTTAATTAATATTACACCGGCAAATTGATTTGTTTAAACTGAGCTGTCAATTGAATTTGACAGCTAACATTGACAGAAACTTATGACTCCGTTCAGCGAACCCTCGCTAGTTTAATTTTTATCCGGCGAAATATCGCCGGCTTATTTAAACGCACCTCTGAGACAGAGCCGATATTATTTTTACTTTTTGCCAACAAGAGCGCTGCAATCTATTCAAAATCTATTCAAATTTCTATTTCTAAGGCCGGGTATCCAACAAAGCGGAGAGGAGAGGAGATGTGTTTGAATAACCAATCAGATGTCAACTAGATGTCAACTGAAGTTAAGCGGAGAGGAGATGTGGACATTTGATTGGTTATTCAAACACATCTCCTCTCCTCTCCGCTTTGGTGGATACCGGGCCTCAATCACCAAAATTGGAAACGAGTAGCTTTGACATTAGACAGACGACTATATAGGCTTTATATGTCGCCTTTGATCTAGGTAAAGTGATAAGACAGGAGGTACACATTCAAATGAAACCTATGAATGCATTAGGTCGAGTTTCCACGAAACCTAGTGCCAATTCTCGCATAATTCAGATATGAGGACTGTTGTAAATCAATATAACATTCCATAGCAGTCCGTTGCGCTCGACTGGCAACTGAAAACGGAGTTCATAGTTAAAATTCCGTGTAAGATTTGATTTAATTAACTATTTGGAGGAATGCAGAGCGATGATTTGTAATTATTTGGTTTTGCAATCCGTTTGTCTGGAAACGAGTGGCTATGTTCCCTAGATATTGATGAAATTAATTAAATATCTGTTAAGTTTGGTCAGTCAGTGACGTATATTTGTGGCATTATTCTATTCGACTCTTTGTATTCGACCCACCAATCAATACACATACTTTTTATGGGCTTTCAAAACGCGCTTCTTCCATGTATATTATTTTAGTTAGTGGAGTGCCGTAAGGCCATGTAAGGCGTAAAAATAGTAAAACCTTGGAATCCAAGGCCAGTCAATGAATCTTCTTATATATTTTTTTCAATGTTTTGTTAACAGCATTTAGAAAAATGTTAAAAAAAAAAATTGCCAAGATGTCATTTTTTTAATTATTAAACTAACTAATGATTATACAGAGACTTTCTTTTGAATTGGCCAAAAGGGAGAAATCAGGATCCATAAGAGATACCAGAAAACTTTTTTGGGAACCTTTATCTATTTTTTGATGTTGACAATTTTGGCATTTATATATTTTTTTTGGTCAAGTGTGAGTTGTCCACAAAAATGAGTGAAACCGGCCATATTTTTTTTTTATGCCAGTCGACGCTGTTATGTCAGGATCATTTCAATGTTTCGGAAGAAATAAGGAAGTTAGTCAAAGCCAAAATATTTTACAGCATAAAGTCGTATTAGTAGTGGTCATTATTTCATTAGATTTGACCCACTTCTGTTGCACAGGCATTTTCCTACTCATACAATGAAATGATCCTTACATGAAACTAAATGAAATAGTAGGGGCGGCGAGGAAGGGATTTGTGTTGTGACTCGAGCGCGTCAGATTATTATAGGGGAGAATCCTTGCACCCTTTAATGTACCTGTACCAAATATCAACCCTTAATATTGTGGGGTTTGTTTGGGAGAGCCCGTCAGATTAGTAAAAAAAAATCGATCCGCAAAAATACTCGAACGCGTCAGATTAAGAAAAGGTAGATTAATTACGTTCAGAAGAGTGTATATCTCAATAATCTGACAATTTGAGCATGGCATTTGGAAATGAGCGAGTCCTGAAGTTGTAAAACAAAAACGTAACGCCTGCTCGTTTTTTATAGCAATCAACGTTCCGTCCAATTAATTTTTATTATTTGTAAGGCGTTTTCGTTTTTGGGTCTTCAACCGCTTGTTACGGACAACCCCCTCGAATTAATCGTCAGATTAATATGTAATGGTAATCAGAAATATAAAGCGCGTTTACACTGTAAATGGCTGACGCGCTCGAGTACTTCTTTACAACTGTTTTTTTTTACAGTTTTAAAAATGTTTACACGCTCTCCCCCTCACTAAAATAGAAAACTTGTCAGAAACTTTTTTCTTTTTAAAACATAATCTTTCAAATCCAATAGATTGCCATGGCGCTCGAGGAACTGCAGATTTAGCATCCTCGGCTCCCCTACTAAAATAAAATCAAAAACAAAATGGCAAGAATTGCCAATTTTTTTCGTTCGGATACAATTAGTATGAAAAAATATTTAAAAAAAATTGAGATCGGGCATTTTTTTTTAACTTCTCTCTATAATATGTTGTTAAAAACATATTTCAAAGATTCCAGGACCAGTCAATGGTCCTGGATTCCGAGGTATAAACCTTACGGCACTCCACTAAGTAGATATGGCAAAAGCAAACTGTGGCGTCACTAATTGCTTATAGTTAACTCAATAATCTTAATATTTTTATTGAATTCAGAGCTACAAAATCTAATTAATTTAATGAAACCTAATCGAGGCTTCGGGCCTCAAAATAAAGTGTGTTTTTAGAAAAAATGTGTTTTGGTATATTGGCAAAAATTGAGTTTCTAGAATCAGAACTTTTAAAGTTCTTCCACGAATCAAGTTTGTTTTGCAAAACAGATCACGAGCTCTTCATGTTTAGGAATATGTCCTGTAATGTAATGATAGATTTTATTGCTGTTTTTTTCTAACCCATGCTGTCCCACAACTTGGCAAATGCCTTTCTCAAGTCTTCCAAGAGCTCTTCTTTTTAACCGACTTCAAAAAGGAAGGAGGCTGGCAATTCGACTGTATTTGTTTGTTAACTCATAACTTACGATTGGGTGCTGGGTGGTGCTGGATTCCTTTTTTGTTCGATGCAGAATACCTGCCATTTTGGTCATGGTTTTTTTTTAGCGTGGTAAAATCATCAAATGAGTCCTCCTACTCAGAGCAGGGCGGGATGGGCTGTCAAACTTGTACTGACTAAAATCCACGGTGTCCAATAACCCTTTACGTTCCGGGGTCACGGACACGGTATACGATACTCCCGCGATCCCGGCAGGCTTTGGCCCTCTAAAGGGGAGGGGTGGGCGTCATTATGTGGACACTCTTTGAAGCACGCGTGGAACACAAAAACACAACGCGCCGTCGACCAGGGCATGGTCCATGGTCGGGCAGCGAGTCGCCCATTACTCGCCTTATAGAGTAGACGTTGTCCTCTCCCTCATGCGTCCCGCCTCCGTCCAAAAGCCCGTTGGGTTGACGATATCATCAAGATTTTGTGGGAAACTGGGAATACATGTATGAGAGACGCGCAGAACCGAGAGATATGGAAAAAAAAAGGGGGGCCAGCAGTGGGTGGTCCCGGGCTGATATGATGATTAGGTTTAAAAATTAATTGAAGAACTATCAGTTCTTCCATTATTTACAATATTATGATTTTAACTTTTGCTTTAAGGTAATTTACCTACCCCTCTTTGAGGAGTGGCTGGAGAGACGTCACGGCGTCCTGACCTATCGGATGACGCAGGTCCTCACCGGACACGGAAGTTTCGGGAGGTACCTGTGCCTGATGGGGAAGGAGGAAACGCCCGGGTGCCACCACTGCGAAGATCGCCCGGAGGACACAGTAGAGCATACGGTGCAAGACTGCCCAGCTTGGGCGGTGCACCGACGTGTCCTCACGGCGGCGATAGGCGATGACCTCTCGCGCCCAGCATTGGTTGCGGCCATGCTGCGGGGCGAGACGGAGTGGGAAGCGGTCTGCTCCTTCTGCGAGGCAGTAATGCTCGTGAAGGAGGAGGCGGGCCGCGAGCGAGAGAGGACAGCGTCCTCCCTCCGCCCCAACCGCAGTGGTAGGCGCCCGCGGCGTCGGACGTCAGCAGATGATCTCCGGCCACCGTAGGCGCGGGCATGCGGGCAGCGAGTAAAGGGCAACTCGCTGCCCGACCAAGGACGATGCCCGGGTCGACGGCGCGTTGTGTCCCACGCGCGCCTCAAAGAGCGTCAGCATAATGACGGGGCCCCCCTCTCAGAGGGCCAAAGCCTGCCGGGGTCGCGGGATTATTTCCTTACCGTGACCCCGGAACGTAACAGGCTATTGAAGGACGGACACCGTGGATTTTAGTCAGTAGAAGTCTGACAGTCCCTCCCGCCCTGCCCGGGGCCGGAGGACTCATTTGATGATTTTACCACGCTAAAAAAAAAAAAAAGGTAATTTACCTCAACTCGGATTGAGATAAGGTATGAGACCCTATACAATATCGGTCGCGGGACTGTCTCACCAGCACGCGTAGCATGGCGATTATCTCTATTCTACGAAGAATAGACAAAGTTATTTCATAGTTATTTATATACAAATCGACTGTTTTTGCATAAATATCATTCGTACACTATTGAACAAAAGAAGGTTTATTTTTTATATTTTTTACATTACCATGCATAAAACGTTAAAAATATTTCTACCTTCTGTCATTTTGTCTTTAATCTTCCGTCGACAAAACCCCTTTCTACAGCGCCATGCTACGCCTGCAGGTAACCGTGGCTCTGGTACGTAATGTAAAACGCGGTGATTCTTCAGTGGCTACTGAAGAATCACCGTGTTTTAGTCAGTCAAGTCTGACAGTCTCTCCCGTCCCACACTGGGTGGGAGGACTCATTCATTTATTTATCACATGCTTCTTTGCCATTACAGATACTTAATAATCTAATGCGACAAAGTAACTTAAAATTTAAATATGTGGCCTTTGTGAACTCACTCAGTGTACAGTCGAATATGTCTATGACCTCAGTGCGCAGCGCACGAGTCAGCGCGCGATTCGCGCCCCAGCAGGTTAGTGCGCGCTCTCGAAACCATCAGCAGCTCCGGCTTGCGTCGCCGCGCCACGTACCCATCCGGTAAATTGAAGCCTATTTCTGATAGTAAGTCCGAGTTTTGTACAATACTTCTTAAAACTTTGAAAAGGTATGTTGCTAGTGCAACTTCACGTCTAATTTCCAATTTGTAATATCCTACCATACCGAGACAGAATAGGGTAGGATATAGTAACGGGTATCCCGGGTATCTTCCATACAGCTTTAAATAAATAAATCTGACGAATTTATTTTGTATCTGTTCGAGCATAATTTTGTAATTAACTTCATTCGGACTCCAAGCGGCCGCATTGTACTCGAGATGACTTCGCACAAGAGCCTCATACATTTTTTTTTCACACATATTCCACAACTATCACACAACACCATCTAGTCCCAAGCTAAGCAGAGCTTGTGTTATGGATACTAGACAACTGATAAACATACTTATATATTATATACAGCATAATTTTTATACAGCAACAGGGAATGCTTATCAGGCTGAACAGCTCTTGCTAAGACGTCGTTCCTTATGTCATAGTGTAGCTGGGCTCTTCTCTCCACATCAGGTGTCCAGGATCTTCAATTTTATTCTCTCAGCAGAAAATGCTCATAACGTGGAACAATTTTTGCTATGGCACCATTTCTGTATCTCTTATAGTTAAGCAGGTCTGTTGCGGTTCTGCATCAGGTGTTCAAGTTTCCAAGATAAATTATAGCCTATATGTTAACCGGACTTAATACCTATACAACAAAAAAAAAATCATCCAAATCCGTCCAGTAGTTCCGAAGATTAGCGTGCACAAACACACAGACAAACAGACAAACCGACAAACAGACAAAAAAAAATAACTACATTTATCTACTCTCATAACGTAAAATTCGAATTACAAAACTCAAAACGAGTTTATAATGACATACTTTATACCATAGAGTATCGTAATGAAATTAAAAAATTAAATTATAACACTGTTTCTCTAACAAAACAATGTTATAATTTAATTTTTTTTCATTATGATACAGATTACTGACCATAGATACATCTATTTCATTTTTTATCTGTGGCTGCGCGCGCTTTAAATAGGAATGTTGGAATTTTGACGTTTGTATTTCGGTGGATGAATATTAGTGTTAATTAATTTTTATCTTTTATTTGATATGTTCGTATTCAATGAGAGTAGATAAAGTAGTGTATGAAACTGTACATAACTAGGTATTATACCACTCGTGTGATACTATTAAAAAACTCGCTTCGCTCGTTTTTTAAACTCACACTCGTGTATAATACCCCTCATTATGTACCAGTTACATAAACTACTATTTCGGGTTCGGCATCGATATAATAACAACACCTGCTACCTTTTTTATATATACATATATTTCCATTGTACAGACACCACTTTTATACAATTTTATTATACAGATATACCTAGATAAATTACACCCAGACACAGAACAAATGATCATGCTCATCACACAAACATTTGTCCTGGGTGGGAACCGAACCCACGACCTCCGGCATAGCAGTCAGGGTCACTAACCACTAGACCAACAGGCCTGTCAAATTTTTGATGATTTTATCACGATAAAAAAACAGACTACACAATAATTCGTTCCGAATATTATTCTGCATCGTTCATTTCCTTGTGTCATGTAAGGGTTATAATTATTTTCACTGTTAAAGAAGAAGAAAAATAATTTTCAAAGTTCTGTTTTAAAAATTGTTCCGCGTTTAACAATTAGCTTGTCCAACACAGTTACGGTGTCCGGGAAAACTGATTGTAAAGGAAAAGCGAACAAAGGGATCAGCTTACTAAAAGAGTACTTTAATGCTGTATTTGTATTTTATGCTGCTTTATATGTAGCTTGTTGTTGTGAGTTTTACATTTTCTTTTTAATATAAAGTGTACAAAATGGATAGGTACTCGGAAATTGTACTCGTACATTATCTATTATATTACTATTGAATAAAAATCTATATGAGCAAAATTAAATTAATTCAAAATATTAGCTTGTATCAAGAAAGGTAGGTTATGCTGTATTCTTGGCAATTGGGAAAATTACTGGCCACCACTCATGACCTACGGAAAATTCGAGGTACTACATTTTTCACATGGAATTTGATGTCATGACAAAGACACTAGCGCCGCGTATAAAGGTCATGAATGGTGGCGTGTATTTTAAATTTTAATAATTACGTGACTAATGTCAAAATGGTTGCGAGCGATACGTCCTCCCTCAAAAGGCGCCCCGCGCCGTCTAAATCAGGGTCATCAATCTTCTAACTAAAAGCCTGGCACGACTTAGATCATTATACTAAAAAATTGTGGAGTACCAAATGTAACTTATACATCTTCTTAGAGATGTATTTTTTAATTTAGTAGTATTATAATACGAGAGTTTCGATCTGTTCTATAGAGATGTCGCTATACCAAATATACTATTATTTATCATGTATTTTATTACGTTCCTAGTTTAATGTTTAATTATCTTTTTAATTGTGTCGTTTTTCAATATTTATATAAGATGTTTTTCTATTTCGATATTTTCCCAAATTATTAATAGAATTCTATAATTATTTGGGCTACCTACTGGTAACTTTAATTTTCACACATTCGCACCTTTGGTGCAACAAAGACGTAACAGCTCATTTTGAAATTTTACAGGAGAAGACTTAAATTTTTTTTGCATGTTTTTCCTCGGTTCTGGATAACTATCTAAAGAAGGTTTGAAATCTTTACATTTAATTAATTGTTTTTAGTTGGCTATAGTTATACGTAAAAATCTTGTATTTAATTGCCAAGGAAATCCTAATAAAAGACATAACAAAAAAAATGTCCTGAACTGTGTCTTTGTTGCACCAGAAGTTATTTAGTTTTATGACTTAATCCACATCACAATACACACTAAACACTCCAACTCACACCTCACACCCCATACATACCTCACCACACACCCCACATATCACCCATCTCATCACATCACGCACATTACACCGCATTCCATGTATGTAGTTTATAATGTAACAATAATAATTGTATGAAAGAGCGGAGTCCTCTAATACAGGAATTGTTTGCCTAAAGGTGGGCTCCAAACACGACTCATGTAAAATTATCTTATTGAGACATTAAACTATTTTGTATTTTTTTTTTTTTGTATGACTGTTATGTTTTATGCCTTTGTTGCTCCAAGATTTTGAGCGAAAAAAGACCTCAATATAAGGTCGCGGGCGAGGGGGCACTACTTACAATGAAACGGTGTCGGCCCAAAACGCATGGAAAAACCGCCAATAACCACAAAGGCACTTCTGCCATCTAGTGTAGTTTCGAGATACTTTCGCGGATGTCTTTGTTGCCCCAAGTAAAGGCATGATTTAGAAACAATTTGGCATTCTTAGGTTGATTTTGCAGTTTTGGCTATTAGTGACTTTGTTGCACCGAAGGTGCGATGTCTTTTCAATACGTCAATAAAATGTCAGTGTCACATTGCACTTTGCTGAAAAAATTTGATTCTCGTTTGGTGCGGTTCGTTATTTTCCTGCATTTTCTGCTTTTGGTGCTATTCTAAAGTATTGTATCCGTGTGTTATTTCCATGCTAATAAAATTCTTACTGGAAAGCAAGATACTATCAGTGACACCGATAAATATCAAGTAATGGCTAGAAATTACTGTAAAAACACTGTAAAAGGCCTCATAGTTGATGAAATACATATAATTACTTAACAAATTTGTTTTATTTTTTACTAATGTAGGCATATAGTTATTAATAGTCAATCAAAACACTAAAAGGAATGAGCAAGCTTTGTATATACCTATATTTATATAACTATATACAGAAAAGTTTTCGTCGGTGAACACTAGATGTCGCTGTTGTCCATTGCTCGAAAAACCCGTGAAGTTAGATCTCTATGCCCTATTAATAAAAGTACTCTGTGGTCTAAATCAAAGAACAAACCGTTCTTGGTTTTATGTTGAATTTTGTCATTGCTTATTATAATTGTTTAATACTATTATTTTACTTTTAAATGAGCTAATTATTTTTTTAATGCAACCTAAGATAGTAACCTTAGTTATTCAATACTTTTTGATTGAAAATTCATTAAATATTGATGGATAAAAAATATAATTTCGGACGAAAAAATTTCAAATTCTTCCTGTTTTGGAAAATTGTTTGTGGTGTATTTCTGAATGGAAAATAAAAAAGTGATTAATGCAGTCCAAATATAATCTTTCAGATGTACCATGGACATTTTCAAATATTATTTTACTATTATACCTTCTATGTAATTCGGTACCAAAGTATGACAAAAAGTAGAATTTTATGAAACATCCTTTGCAGAGACAAGGTTTTTACTCATGTATGTAAACAAATCTAAAAATTTGTTTAAAGCACTCCACACAGAAATAATCAAACATTCTCGTGTATATATCTTTTTTTTATTTGTGGCAATGACATACCCAGAATCAGGTTCCAAAAGTCGCACAAAAACAACGAAACGTGTGAAAGCCCTCTTAAACTAGTATTCAATAAAAATTGATTTCACTTTTTGGGTCTCGGAAAAAACTGCTTCGTAAAAAGCTTTCATGATGGCGAATACGTCTGCTGACCACGAAATTATGGGTTCCCAGATTGGGCAATGTCTGATTCGGCACCAAAATGTTTCAGCAACTGCCACTCAGTCTGCATTAGTGCCCAAAACAACAACGGGCAAGAGACTCGCTCTCTGATATATTATAACGAAATTCTCGCCCTCTGTTATATTATAAGTTCATGGAAAAATGTAACTACTTACATTTTGATTTTGAATTACACTTAAATGTTATAATAATTTGAAATGTACTTACTATTAAATGCACTTCTGTTTCATCATTACTGAGTTGAGTGGATGCAGACTATGCGACCATGCCGACCATGTTAAGAGTAGATACGTCAATGACCTCCAATGTCAACTGTCACTTGAAAATTACGTTTAACAAAAAAACTATGTGCACATTCATTATGAATAATAAATTATGACAGTTTTTTTTAACATTAACTACCTAGGTAATTATTCCAGTGTCGTGGGTGCGTTTACAAACATAGAAACTCACATACATACATACACAAACACCCAGACCAGGAACAAATATTTTTAAGTCATACAAATATTTGTTCCGTGCGGGAATCGAACCCGCAACACGCTATGTAGCAGTCGAACGCTCGGCAATGTTTTTTTTTTATTATACCATAATTGTTTACTTTAGAGTGTGCAGGCATTAGAAAGCCAAACAAAAGTTCGTAACGAAAAGCAAAAAATAAATTTTGAGGCGGCGCGGCGCTATACAAATAAACATGTTAAATTGATATTATTTAAAGGGAAGAATTCTCTTCTTATTCATCTTCGCTGATTGTTTCTTTGGCGCCGCCTCAAACTTGATTTTTTTCTTTTCAGTTCGATTTTTTGTCGGTTTTTTTTGGTTAAAAAGGTTATATTTTTACCTTTTCAGTTTTATACCATGCTTAGAGTGTTACGTATATTACGTAATAGTAGCCATACACCATCCTGCCTATCGACGATCGATTTGACGTTTGCAATTGTTTTGTTGTATTTGATGGCATGACATGCCAATTTGATAGGTCATCAAATCGATTTGACACAACGTCAAATCGGCAGCAGTGATGCATTTGGCTATTATTCGGTGTCGACATCTACAATTTTATAAATTTGTAGCTATCGGTCACCGAATAATAGCTAGATCTACATAGCTATAAAGTTGCTAAGTTGGCATCGCTGCTGCAGATTTGAAGTTGTGTCAAATCGATCGTACGATAGGCAGTATGGTGGATCATTCTCATGTCGACAGAAACGCAACTCGTCAGATTCGCAACTCGTCAGAAAACGCATGTAGACAGAGTCGCAACTCGTCAGAACTGCATCTCGTCAAAAACGCAACTCTTCAGATTCGCAACTCGTCAGATTTTCAAAAACACAGCTCGACAAACAATAAAATTAATAAATAGGATTTTGTCGATGAACGTCATATAAATACACCTTATTTAAAAAAAAAAAAAATATCTGTCGAGTTGCGAATCTGACGAGTTGCGTTTCTGACAAAGTGCGTTTCTGACGAGTTACGTTTCTGACAAGTTGCGAGTCCATCCTGAGAGATGACGAGTTGCGAATCTGACGAGTTGCGTTTCTGTCGACATGAGAATGATCCAGTATGGTGTATATGGACGAACTGCCAATTTGAAACAATTGCAAGCGTCATACGATAGGCAGGATGGTGTATGGCTACCATAACACGTGGAGAAACCCGTCTTCTCTTTTGTCATTGTCAACGTAACCGTCACAGTACGGGACTTTACCCATGGCGCGATGCGACACAATTCGACCAATTCCAACTACAAGTGAAAATCAACCTTGCTACTAAGAAATAAGATAGAACTGTTGACACCTCTTGGAACTGACTTCACAAAATAACAAAGGATCTGGAGTTGATTTGATGATAGGGACAACTCATTTTATCTTCTCAAGATCTTTGCTTTATAGTATTTTCTTCAGAACTACATATAATATTACTTACTTTATTTCAACAGAATCGATTCACAACTGAAAAGTCTGTAGGTAATTTGACAATCAATTCCTTTTTTTCTACCATTAGAGGCCGATTTTGCTTTTGAAATTTAAACGGACCAACTTTGAGTTGTACTTTCTCTAATAAAAAGGATTTTTTGAAATCGGACCACGTTAAGAAAAGTTATGCGTGGCTATATACGTAAAAATAAATAATAATACATAATATACATGTCGAACTGAGAACCTCCTCCTTTTTTTTCATCGGTTAAAAAGCGTGCATCGTGTCACAATAATGGCACCGTTATAGATTCACCCTAAACTTGATCGCATAATAGCAGTTTACTATATAAATACCTAAATAAATTAATGATCTGTTTAATCCGTCAGAGTTTTTAAAAATAACGGACAAGTACGAGTATTTTTTGTGTTCTTAGATCAAAGAATATTGACAAAAGTAAAATGGATAAATTTTCCAGATCAAATTATACCGACCGAGTGACGTTTTGTGAAGCGATTAACGAAACAAAAGAAAATACGGCTCAAATATTTTTTGATAACCTTTCGAACTACTTAATTTTTTTGAATGGTGATTAATAGATGTAATATTCCTCAGATGGTACTTTCTGCAACGCTACTTGTGATGGTTACCTCTGCTGGCCTCCAACTCCAGCCGGCGAGACGGTTTACCAAAACTGCCCCAACCGTTTGCTGAGCAACGAGAAAAGTAAGTATACGCAGCATCACATACACTCATGGTTAGAACCTGTCAATATCATACGCCTGCGTTAACAAGTCGAAACCATTATGTTCCCGTGTTCTACGTACCTGACATAATTATTATTGATTTATTCAAGGCTTTAACACACGTACCGCAACGACCAACGACACGACAACGATGCGACGTGGGCGGCGTATTTTGTACTGAAAATAAATACCAATTTTAAGGCGAAGTTAGCTAGAACACGATTAGATGAAAATAGTGGTTTAAAAAGCAGTATTTCTCTTAAACCGTTTGAACGACGTTTGTTACAGTTGCAGTCTTCCGATGACGCGAAGTCATATAGGCAGCTCAATAGACGTATATCTAAGTCCTTGCGTCACGATCTGCATCTCTTTAATAATACAACTCGTGTTAAAGAGACCATACAGCGAAACCATGGCTCCAAAGTGTTCGCAAAGGACAAGTCTATTGGGCAAAGCCAGATGACAAAGCTGAAATGGGAGGATGGCAGCATAGCGTCGATCAAAGCAGAGGTTTTAGGCGAGATCGAGAGGTTCTATGGACAGTTATACACTATTTTCGCAAAGCCCGTTGACAACTTTGTAGGAGATCCAAGAGCCAAGCTGTCCCGACATTATACCTAAGATATCCCGGACATATTCAGTCTGTAATAGATTAGGATGTCCCTGAAGCAGCTTAAGAACAACAAGGCACCGGGCGAGGGCGGAATCACTTCAGAGCTTCTGAGATCGGGTGGAACACCGGTACTTAAAGTCCTCCAGAAACTCCTTGATTCCGTCCTGTCCGAGGACAACACACCTGAAGCATGGAGCAGGGGTGAGGTGGTGCTGTTCTTCAAAAAAGGTGATAACAGCCTATTGAAGAACTACAGACCCATCACGCTTCTGAGTCATGTTTATAAGCTGTTTTCAAGGGTTATCACGAATCGTTTCGAACACAGACTTGATGACTTCCAGCCTCCCGAACAAGCCGGTTTCCGAAGAGGTACCATAGACCACATCCATACGCTTCAGCAAGTTATAATAATAATAATATCAGTTTATTTTCAGGTATTAACCCATATAGTCCGGTCAATTTAGACATTCGAAGTTACATAAAGTCCCAGAAAGCTGAATTTCTGTGAAGTTGTTCAAAACATAATTATAAACTTTGTCTAGAAGTTCCCCATCATTCCCCTGTAAGGAAAAAAAAATATTCAAGGTCAAAGATCAAAAAAATGAGTTTTTCGCGATTTTCAGCAAAACGGTAAGTTTTATCATAAAAGTACTGCGTCTTTCCAAACTCGACTGTGTGCATGTGAAAATCTCTTAGTAACTGAAGTATTTAATTGCGTGTACCTATTAAGACCGGAGTTAGTGAACCTTATGTTGTGAGATTTGCTTTTTATGTACCTATTGATCTCGAATGTGATGATCTCGTGTTAAAACAGTCATTCTAATTTCTGATTGTTATTTTTATTTATTTTTGATATTGTTTATTTTATAGTTTTAATTTTTGATTTCAATTGTGTTTTTATATTATGATGTAATTTTAATTTCGCTCTATGTTAATTTTGATCCTAATTTTAATTTAAATACCTACCTACTGATTTAATTTTGTTTTATGATTTTATTTTTTATGAAGATGTTTATGTTGTTTTTATTGTGTGCATTAATGTACTTAATGTATTTGCTATTAGTCCGGTCAATTTAGACCAAAAAATGAGAGTGAAGTTACATAAAGTCCCAGCAAGCTGAATTTCTGTGAAGTTGTTCAAAACATAATTATAAACAATGTCTAGAAGTTCCCCATCATTCCCCTGTAAGGAAAAAAAAATATTCAAGGTCAAAGATCAAAAAAATGAGTTTTTCGCGATTTTCAGCAAAACGGTAAGTTTTATCATAAAAGTACCTCAGACAAAAATTGTAGATCATAAAATTATCTATAAAAATGTATCAATACTTTTTTTCTTACGAGCCACCGTTTCTGAGGTATAACGATTCAAAAAGTTATAAAAGTTGTTATCGTCATGATATGCACACGTTTCCACGCCACCTATGAGGTAGTGTACTTAGCGCGTTTTTTTAACGTGGTTTCCCCATTAGGCCTACTCCACGGGTCAGTTGTGATCCTGTTTAATGTTAAACTATTGCAAAATAACGGAAATTTTCAAATTGTAATTGCTAATTCAATGTGCTGAAGTTTTTAAAAAGAGTAATTCAACTCAACAAGAAGTTATGACCAACGGCATCCGCTATCTTCTTTCTATGTACGGAGCTCCTAAAAAAACTACCTGTTTAGATAAGCATCGATATGCATATTTTTATAGATAATTTTATGATCTACAATTTTTGTCTGAGGTACTTTTATGATAAAACTTACCGTTTTGCTGAAAATCGCGAAAAACTCATTTTTTTGATCTTTGACCTTGAATATTTTTTTTTCCTTACAGGGGAATGATGGGGAACTTCTAGACATTGTTTATAATTATGTTTTGAACAACTTCACAGAAATTCAGCTTGCTGGGACTTTATGTAACTTCACTCTCATTTTTTGGTCTAAATTGACCGGACTAATAGCAAATACATTAAGTACATTAATGCACACAATAAAAACAACATAAACATCTTCATAAAAAATAAAATCATAAAACAAAATTAAATCAGTAGGTAGGTATTTAAATTAAAATTAGGATCAAAATTAACATAGAGCGAAATTAAAATTACATCATAATATAAAAACACAATTGAAATCAAAAATTAAAACTATAAAATAAACAATATCAAAAATAAATAAAAATAACAATCAGAAATTAGAATGACTGTTTTAACACGAGATCATCACATTCGAGATCAATAGGTACATAAAAAGCAAATCTCACAACATAAGGTTCACTAACTCCGGTCTTAATAGGTACACGCAATTAAATACTTCAGTTACTAAGAGATTTTCACATGCACACAGTCGAGTTTGGAAAGACGCCCTGAGTCTTCTCATCAGCCCGTAAAAATCAGCAACTCTGCTGTCAACAAACATGCCAGTCGCACTACACCGCCAGGGTAACTTTAGAATAGCTCTAAAGGCGTTATTATATTGTACACGACGAGTGTTGTAAGCAAACTTCGTGTACCTGTACCAGAGTTGACTTGTGTAGAACGACTGACAGTAAGCCGAAAACAGAGTCACTTTGACTTGGTTAGAACAGTAAGAAAAGCGTCTCGCTAACATGTTACTTCGACATGCGATACTGCGCTTCTGTCGTTCCAGATCAGCATCATCTGATAAATCATCCCCAATAAATTATGTGACCAAGATATTTAAATTTGTTAACAATGTTCAGGGCAGTTCCACACAAGTTAATCGGTAAGACATTATCAGGACCTTTACCACATCTGAATATCATAACCTCCGATTTTTTGACGTTATAGGTGAGATAATGTTCCGTAGCAAATTTCTCACAAATCGCAACAAGTCTCCTTAACCCATTGGCTGAGGGACTGAGCAGAACCATGTCGTCTGCA
The DNA here is from genome assembly GCA_954870645.1 of Agrotis clavis. Classification (NCBI taxonomy): domain Eukaryota; kingdom Metazoa; phylum Arthropoda; class Insecta; order Lepidoptera; family Noctuidae; genus Agrotis; species Agrotis clavis. Next base: position 3,558,729 of record OX940917.1, read on the forward strand.
TAACTGAGATTATTCACAGATATACATCACCGATACGACAACCGGCTCGGGTTCTGCTCAGTTCCTCAATCAACTGGTTAGTATACATATTGAATAAAATCGGTGAAGTGAGACCACCCTGCCTCACGCCACACGTCAATCTATACGTATCCGAGAGGGCACTATTCCACTTCACTTGATTACACTGATGTGCATACCAATATTCCAGAAGGTCTACAATTCTTGATGGCACTTTAGAATCTGGATTCCTTAATTTATCCCATAATAACCTGTAATTAATACTATCAAACGCGCGGCTAAGATCTAGGAAGCACGCATATACACTCGTGTTTCTTTGTATAATACATACATAATACACTGTATTCTTTAGGGTAAATATAGCCAAATCAGTGGACATGCCCTTTCGGAAACCAAATTGTGCATTATTTATAGGGATTTTTTTTTCACTTAAATGAGAAATAATAAGGCGATCAAAAATCTTAGAAAATATAGTCGCTAAAGAAATAGGGCGGTAATTAGACATACTGGACACATCACCCGTTCTATTTTTTACAATTGGTACGACGATGGTCCTTAAGAAACTATCTGGTAAATAGCCATGGTCAACACATGCATTAAACAATAAACAGCTCAGAAATTCTAATAAATAGAGATTTAGGGGCGTACATCAAGTGCTCGACACTGAGCCCGTCGTGGCCCGGCGACTTACCGCGTTTCATACTTTTTACACAAAGATACAGCTCCTCAGCAGAGACGTGCAACTTGCTGGTGTCATGGTCACTTTTCTCACTCAACCGTGTCGTGGCCGGCCTACCACGGGCCACGCTGTGCACACTCACCATATTAGCCGACGAAGACACGGAAGCAGGGTTAAATTGTTTTGCAAACATATTTGCAATAACACCTGGGTCATTGCCACCATTTATAATATTAACCCGACACTAGCTTTATAATTTAATTTATTATACAGAAAACCGAAGAGTATAACTTGGCATTGTGCGTTTGTGGACTATGAGAAAGCCTTCAATTCGGTGGAAACATGGGCGGTACTTGAGTCACTCCAGCGATGTCGTATTGACTATCGGTACATCGATGTGTTGAAGTATTTGTATAATAACGCCATAATGTCGGCCCGAGTACGGGAGCAGAGCACGAAGGCGATTCCATTGAGAAGACGCGTAAGACAGGGGGACGTTATCTCCCCGAAACTGTTTACTGCCTCAATGGAAGACGCCTTCGAGCTCCTGGAATGGCAAGGACTTGGCATCAACATCAACAATAATAATAACAACTTCGAGAAAGAGGTCAACCGCCGAATCCAACTCAGTTGGGTAGCGTTCGGGAAACTACGCAATGTCTTTTCGTCCGACATACCCCGTGCCTCAAGACGAAACTCTTCAACCAATGTGTGTTGTCTTACGGCACCGAAACTTTCACTATCGGCCTCATCTCAAAGCTCGAAGTCGCTCAACGAGCTATGGAGTGGGCTATGCTCGGTGTTTCTGGTTTATGGCTGAGATGATGATGATTGATTGCAAACTGTATTTTTGCATTCGCATTCGCGAATATGGGAATCGGATATTCGCATCCGCATTCGCGAATGTCATAAAATCAAAAAAATATATATTATAAGCTGATATGCAGGGTGAATTTTTTCAACTAGGCGTTGATGGCTATATCCGAAACTATAAGGAATATCGGAAAACGTTGAAAGGGGTCTCGAGGCCGATTTTGATGAAAACTAAAACTGATCATTGGATTTTAGAACTTTTGGGAAGTAATGATAATATATCTATGATACGTCACGACACTAAAAATACACCCTGTATATTTTTTTTAATTTTATGGAAAATCAATTGAACTGTTTTATTGTTATTTATTGATAATCCATATTTTTTAATAAAAAATCTAAAAAGAAGAAGAAGTCATAAATATTACAAAATATGGTAACAAAAAATATTTGAATTTTTCGAAGTGATCGCAGACTTTTTTTGATGTGTGTATTCGTCGCATTTTTGTCTTTTAAATTGGCCAACAGGGGGAATCCGAATCTATATGAGATACGAAAATAATTTGTTAGAAGACTTTAGTTCTTTTTTATTGGCAATATTACGTAAACGAATTATGTGCCCAAAAATAAGTAACTTCAACTACTAGAAGAATTGAAATACTTTAAGGTCCGTGTTACAGAACGTCACCCAAGTCCAGTTTAATTTAACTTTACCTTACTCCAGAACGGTACCTAATCAACATGGTCCGGAGTATGTAGGTAGATTGATTTTACTTTTGTACTTGTATCAGGAACTGTCATAGAAGTCATAACATGGATAAGCCTTTTTCCTGGGATTTCATTTCAATACTTACGGGATTTTTAACCGATATGGCTGAAATTTGTAAAAAAGACGGCTTATGCCCTGGCTTATATACTGGATTAATACATAGATTACATTTTATCTTGAAAATTTTTAAAGTTGCCACGGGAGTAAATATAACTCTACTTTTTTGTAAAGCACGCGGGCGAAGCCGCAGGCAACAGCAAGTGCTTATATATGTCTTCATCCCATGTTCATAAAAAAAATCATGCCGTAATCCCGAAGGCATGTCCATATTAATTTAAACCTTTGAGGTTATTCACCCCAAATCAATCTACCTACTCCGGGCTACGGTAATGAAACTGCACTCAGCTGAATCGAGATTCAAGTCGAGCCTCAAGCAAGGTGATTCAAGCCATTTGATTGGTTGATTCCACAGTTGAATATGAATTTAAAAAATGCTTGAGTATTGAATGACGTTCTGTAATAAGGGTCTCTAAAGAACTTTGGTATCAGCCTGCATTGATTGTCCATAAAAGAGACTACCCAAACTAACATTATCGTTCTAATCATCCCAACTTTATTAGGTTTTTTATGCGAATTTCTCAGTGTGTGTCCGCGCCTGCCACAAGCCTAGGCCTAGGCTTGTGACGAGCGCGGGCGCGGGCGCGATCGGGGCAACTTCAGGTGTTGCAAACCGGGGTGGTACCCAGTAGTTTCTATGAATTTTATTTAAAGAAATTCATTTTAAAATGTTTTATAGGTTACTTAGGATTGCATACAATTAAATCATCAATTTTATGTCGTTCAGCAGGATGAAGCTCCTCATAGGGAGAGGCGATGAATCTTGCACGCACACATTTTCATTAGCAAGAACGACACGTAATTTAACATGCATACCCGTTTCAGGCGGGTTACCCGTCTTGGGCTTACCTCTCCTACTTATTTTTAAATTATTTTTTTTACTTCTCCTTTAAAGACTGCGCATTTAGGCGGTGCGGGTTGGAGGGACAATGGCTTGGACGACACCACAACGACACATCGCAAAGAGGTTGGACCAACTACACTCCCTGTTTCCCCCCGCTCGTACAACAAATACTAGATAAGGTCAATGAAGATGAAGCTGAAGCACAGGTATGTCATACAATCCTAGCTTGCAATTCCTAACTTCCTAATCCGTACAGTAGTTTTAAGAATAACTAACATTAAGATAGATATTTTAATCCGATCCAACTGTACGAGAGTAGCGCCGTATTAAAACACTAATCTATTATTTTTATGATAGCCAACCACGCCCAGTTGAAAAATTCATTTTGTATATAAAAAAAAATACAATATAATAAAGTAACACAATTAAAATGGCCATAAAAGATACCATTTAAAATCTCGTTCAAATATTAAAAATATATCATAAAATCATTCAAGATACGTAATACGAGTAATAATCACACAGTTAAAATAACAACAAATAATTAAAAAATATATAATATGTAACAATTTGACAAATAATTAAAAACAAAAATACCAATTAACATACCTACAATAAAATAAGGAACTTCGTTCCAAAGATAAATACAATTCATTTTTCACGTTTTTCTATGCATTTCGGTGCTGCTCCTGTGAATTTCATCATGCTGCAGTGAAATACTCGTATGTCTTTCTCTATTGAATTAATATTTAATTCTCTAACGGCGCGTGACAAGGGGGCAAAATCTGTTCAGGTAAGTCCTAGAGGATGGCTTCAGTAGCGATGGAAATGTTTGTCGGCCGCCACGAAGCGCTTCTTATTCGCGCCGCCTGCGCCTGTCGCTCCGCTCATCGCTTATGCCAAATTCGTGAACGGGCTGTGATTGATTATTTCGATATCTAGGTTACGACGCGGCTAGTTTTTCGAGGTAGCTTGCATTCGTTGTGAAGTATTTCGTATTAGTAAACTTATGGAGACATGGTACGCGGTGTTTCTTTTTCTAAATAACGTATCACATCCGGAAATAATACATTTATAAATGACTGACGTATTTTGAATTTTGTCGTCGTATCTTCACGTCGTATCTTCGTCAAGATTTAGAAAATGTCGGCCGGTTCAAATAATTTTTCATAATGAAACTAACGGTACTAATTAGATGTTTTCAGCAATCTTGCCTATTCTCGATGCAGGGCACTTTAGTTCTTACACCCCTCCACAGACGTCACTAATCCTCTCTTTTGTTGACGACTGAATTATGTCCGCTACAACAGAGGCTCCAGCATGAGTTTTCATGTATTTGTGACGCAAAGTATCACTAATTTTGACGGTAATTTGTTGGATAGTAGGTAATACTTAAAGTGCGCTATACGGCCAAACACGTGGAATTCATGGTAGGGCCATAAAACAGATTTTAATGATGAAAAATCGCGTGCAATCCACATTAAACTACTTATTTGTTTCAGCTTAAATTTGAAACGGCTGTCAACACCCGCATTATTGAAATGGTTGGAATAGTTTCCTCTTTCCTAACCATTTGCGCGGCTATTTTCATTTTCAACGCTTTTCCGTACGTATTATCTAATATTTTTATTTTTAGAAATTGTTGCTTTGTATATCCGCCCAACTTGAATCTATCAACTCGGAATGTAAGTAGGCATACTGTTTACCTATAGTTCTAGTAATATTATAGCCAAGACAATACAAACAACTTTGAGGATTATTGGGTTAGGATGATTGGGTCTTTGAATGTTTAATTGGGTAAGTATTTTAATTGAGAAAAAATATTAAATACCTGCATAAATAATAACATTAAACGAAGCGGAAAAATCTTAATTACTTTATAGAAATTAATTATGACCGATTTAAAAGTGATAAAAAGACATGGCCGGAACTTGTATAGAGAATTGCCCTGTCAAAATATATTCATGTACAATCGACAAAGTTCAATTATGACCCACCATAAGCTTATTTTCATACATAAATTCTAATACAACTAGGTCCACATTCGCGTTAACATACATATCCATGGTAACAACTTTGATCTTTGTTATTTTGACGGATTCAAACGATTTGTTGTCAAAATGGGTCATGATTCAATTTGTCGATTGTACATTGACGTGCAGTACCTCATAATAAAGCTCACAGGTAGGTATTTAAAATAGTTTAAGTTTGATGATCAGAGAAGAAGCGAGAGATATCATAATTAGGATTTTAAAAAATGTGCCTGAACATTTTGAATAGCAATAATAATATAATAAATAATATTCCACAACTATCACATAACGCCATCTAGTTCCAAGCTAAGCAGAGCTTGTGTTATGGGTACTAGACAACTGATAAGCATACTTATTAATTACTAAGTACATACATATATTATACATAATAACACCCAGACACAGAACAAATGATCGTGCTAATCACACAAACATTTGTCCTGGGTGGTAATCGAACCCACGACCTCCGGCATAGCAGTCAGGGTCACTAACCACTAGACCAACAGGCCTGTCTCAAGCAATGAGTCAGAGGCGAAAAAATACATGAAATGGTAGTATGTATCAATGTTGTGCGTCGTCAAAACAGGCCACGATAGTGTAGAAAACTTCGTTTCCTACAGACATTTCTAAATGTTATGATTTTTCTAGAGCGACTTTGCAAAAAAAAATACACAATTAGATTGACAATAAAACACTTAAATAATACTTGATTTTTTATTTACGTAATTATATAATTGAGTATAATTAGTTCTACTTACGTATACGTCTTTTAAGAAAAACATGATTACAATTACTCAGACAAGCACATTCAATGTTTTCATCCACTTTTAAGGTCATCATCATCTTCATCTTCAAAGGTCAACAAAATATTATCAAGAAAAGAGGCTGGTGGCGTTTTATTTGCTTGGTGCCTGGCCCAGCCCAAATACCATAACAATGTCATGACATGGCAACAACATCTAACTGTTCGATTTCCAACTAGACAACTACAACAGTAGCCTAAAATAGAATCCAAAGGGTTGGATTTAAATGGCTACCCATCAAACAAAATATATGAAAAATATTGTTTACGGCTTATGTGACGTGATTTTATTCTCCCACTCAAAAGATAAGGACTATTTCCACGCACTTGTGCAAATATATGTTTTGCGCATTTTGCAACTCTGGACACACTTCCACTTCAAAAAGTCCATTATCTCTAACATGCTCTCCATAATAGGACCGGATTATGGAGAGCATGTTAGAGATAATGGACTTTTTGAAGTGGAAGTATGTCCAGAGTTGCAAAATGCGCAAAACATATATTTGCACAAGTGCGTGGCTTTACTTGGTAGGGCCCAAGAGACACTAACATTAACTGCTCATAATTATGAAAGTTAAGGGAAACTTGTCAAGTCAGGTATATATTTGCATCAATTCTTGAGAACATTACCCTTATCATGAGTTTTCAGTATTTGAGACGTAAAGTAAACTGAAACTTTGACAATTTCAAATTGACAATTTTCTAGGAAAAAATTAGTTCCTTCTTCGCACACCAGAGGCGCTGTTCCATTTTTTCATACAAGAAACGCTGTAAATACTGGAAAGACGCTGTTAAGTAAAAGAATGAAAACTCGTGCCAAGGGTTCAGATTTTCTTCAGCTACATATATTTAGCTAAATAATTGCGGGCGTGTAAATATTGTCTATTATTTATCACATTTGGAGCATCAGATACCTGTCTATGAGTAGTGGATGGAATCTGTTAATGACAGCTGCACCAGTTTTAAAATCAATCATAAGATCATCATCATCATCATCAGCCGGAAGACGTCCACTGCTGAACATAGGCCTCCCCCTTAGACCGCCACGCCGAACGACAATTCGCCACTTGCATCCATCCGTTGCCCGCGACCCTCACGATGTCGTCGGTCCACCTAGTGGGAGGCCTGCCTACGCTGCGCCTTCCGGTCCGTGGTCGCCACTCGAGAACTTTTCTTCCCCATCGGTTCTCAGTTCTACGAGCGATGTGGCCTGCCCATTGCCACTTCAACTTGCAAATTTTATGAGCTATGTCGGTGACTCTGGTTCTTCGCCGAATATCCATGTTCCGGATTTTATCCCGCAAAGAAACTCCGAGCATAGCTCTTTCCATTGCTCGTTGAGTGACTCTCAGTCTCTCTAAAAGGCCAGCAGTCAAAGACCACGTTTCAGAGCCATAAATCATCACTGGCAACACACACTGGTTAAACACCCTCGTCTTGAGACACTGTGGGATTCTCGATGAGAAGATATCACGTAGCTTCCCAAACGCTGCCCATCCGAGTTGGATTCTTCGGGCGACCTCTTTCTCGAAGTTGGACCTACCTAACTGAACAATCTGTCCAAGGTAAGTATAATGGTCTACAACTTCGAGAGTATCGTTCCCAACAACAACCGGTACGGGTGCCACATGGACATTCGACATGACTTTCGTCTTGTCCATGTTCATTTTAAGGCCGACCCGTTGGGAAACGATACTGAGGTCGCTGAGCATAGCATTGAGGTGCTCCAACGATTCTGCCATGATGACTATATCATCGGCAAAACGAAGGTGAGTGATGATATTCGCCATTGATGTTGATGCCGAGTCCGTTCCATTCCAAGAGCTTGAAAACGTCCTCCAACGCGTTCGTGAACAGTTTCGGAGAAATAACGTCTCCCTGTCTCACGCCTTTCTGCAATTGGATTGGTTTCGTGCTCTCTTCCTGAAGTCGGATGGACATGGTGGCGTTCCTATACAAACACTTCAACACTTCGATATACCTATAGTCGATATGACATCGTTGGAGGGACTGCAATACTGCCCAGGTTTCGATTGAATCGAAGGCTTTTTCATAGTCCACAAACGCTAAACACAATGGCCGATTATACTCCTCTGTCTTCTGTATAATCTGGCGGAGCGTGTGTATGTGGTCTATAGTACTAAAACCTTTTCGGAAACCGGCTTGTTCGGGAGGCTGGAAGTCATCAAACCTGCGTTCGAGACGGTTCGTAATGACTCTTGAGAACAGCTTGTACACATGGCTCAGAAGTGAGATTGGCCTGTAGTTCTTCAACAAGGTGTTTTCACCCTTTTTGAAGAAAAGAACAACCACACTCCTGTGCCATGCTTCTGGCGTAGAACCTTCGAGTATGACGGAATTAAATAACTTCTGGAGGACTAGAAGTACCGGTTTTCCACCCGCTCTCAGAAGTTCTGTTATGATTCCGTCCTCACCCGGCGCCTTGTTATTCTTGAGCTGTTTAAGAGCCATTCTAATCTCGTACAGGCTGATGTCCGGGATATCCTCAGTGTAGTGTCGAGTCAGTTTAGCTCTTGCGTCTCGAGCTGTACCGACACTGGGTTGTCGTGTTGATGTGTATAACTGTCCGTAAAACCTCTCAAGCTCTCTTAGGATCTCCGGTTTCGTCGAAATGATGCTGCCGTCGTTAATATTCAGCTTAGTCATTTGGCTCTGCCCAATAGACGAATTCTTTGCGAAGACTTTTGAGCCCTGGTTCCGCTCGATTGCCTCTTTGATCCGTGCCGCACTAAAGGAGCGCAGGTCACGTCGCATTGATTTAGAGATTCGTCTATTGAGTTTGCCATATTCCGACATATCAGCTGAAGATTGCAGCCTCATCTCGGACCGGTCTTGCATCAACTTGATGGTTCCGTTCGAGAGCTTTTGAGGCTTATTGCGGCGCGGGGTCTTAAAGAACTTGGACCCCACAGCTTGGACAGTTTCCACCAACCCATTGTTGATTTCGTCCACAGTTTCGCATTCGGTTAGGCACTGGAAGCGATTGTGCAGTTCGAGTTGAAAGTCTTCGGGGTTCCGGATGTGGGCAGGACCAGGTGGGAGCGTGGACTTCACCAGACGAGACCTTTCAAGCTTGACATTGATATTCAGTGTGCCTCTGACAATTCGGTGATCGCTACCGGTTTTTACCTTAGCGATCACACAGACATCACTGAATATTCGCTTCTTGGTCGTCATGATGAAGTCGATCTCATTTCTGGTAGTACCATCGGGGCTCATCCACGTCCACTTCCTGGATGGCCGCTTCTGGAAATAGGAGTTCATTAAATGAAGTTCTTCCTACCTTCCTGGTAGTAACAAGTGTGCGCAGATAAGAAGTAAGAAATCTGGCAACAAGCTAAACAGGTTTTCAAACTACCTAATTAGCAACATAGCCTACTATCACACGATCATCCTTTTTTATTTGTTTATTTATTATTCGTATTTACCTACAATGCATAATGTAGGTTAGTGTGTACCTAGTTTATAATATTATTTTTTTTTTTAAATATTTATTTATACCTTTTTACTATTGTATTATATCTATGAGTATATTTTATATATGTAGTAGTACTAACAAGCTGTTTTACATCCGTCACATCAACATTACAGGTCCAGTTGAAAACCAGCGTCGGGCACTAGTTGCTCGACATAGTGCTGAACTGGGCCTTTTTGGCGCAGCCGTGAGACACACAAAAATAGTATTCTTTTAATATATATATATTTTTTTTTCTTGTTTTAGGTGTAAGTTTTTTATTTTTTCCTTCTTTTCTTTGTGTTTTTATTTATTTATTTTAAATGTGTGTCTATCGTGGCGCCAAATAAATGTTTTTTCTTTCTTTTTTTTTTCCTTTTCCATGAAGTCGACCAGTCGCTGGCCCCTATGGCTTCGCTGCCCATACCCAAATGGCCCCACTCTCAACTCATCGCCATTCCGTGCGCCCACCTTCGCGTTGAAGTCCCCCATAACAACAATCATAAGATGCTTAGATGCAACATTAAAAAAATCTCGTTTAAATAATTCCGTTTACTACCTCTATCTACACAATGTGACACATCGGCTTTTGTTAGCCTGCATAGTTATTAGTTGTTGTTGACTTAGTTAAGTCAACAGTTTCAGGCTTAAATATTTTATAATTACATGATTCAAGTAAAGGTGCATGCATCCCTGAACCCCTATTCAAATTAAAAACATCTTTTTCCCTGTAGAAAGTCCTCATTTGATTAAAATTGACGTGAATACATACGCACCACGATTGGTCGCCATGGTTGTGGTGTCATCATGCCAAAGGGATTTCGCTAGTACTGTGTCAAGTTCTGATTTCCACATGTCAATTGCCTAAAAATATTCGTTTAGCACAATAACCTTATTTATCATAGTAGTCACGGATGGGGCAACTTTTAGCTACTAATAGCGAAATCCCTTTGGCATGATGACGTCACAACCGAGTCGACCAAAAATTTGTCCAAATTTTATCACTTTTAGATAGGTAGGTCATAATTAATTATTATAAAAGAATTCAGTTTTTTTCGCTTCGATTAATGTTATTTTTTATGATGGACTTTTATAACACATAAAAAAAGATTAGTAGAGTAGTAGAGTAGTTTTTAATTATGGTGAAAGAGTGGATACGGAAAACCGCAAGTGGTAATGCCGCCGCGGCCCTACAGCAATGTCAAACCGCGCCAACACGGCGACGTATCGCTATGGTCTTACTTACTACCTTATAGGTCTAAAACATTGTATTATATTTCTGTTAGTAACAACTAATGACGTTACTTCTGGCATGCAGTCTGCGGTCGACCGCAGCGTCAATCGCTAGCATTGCATTTTTAACCGACTTCAAAAAAAAAAGTAGGTTCTCAGTTCGACCTGTATGTATGTATGTATGTATGTATGTATGTATGTATGTATGTATGTTTGTCCGCGATTATCTCGCGTTTGGCTGAACGGATTTTGATGCAGTTGCACGAAAGTGTTCATTACATTCTGGAGAAGGTTTTAGTATATAACACTAATAGATATCCCGTGACATTGCCCGCGTGGATCCGTTTTGCTTACTTGGATCGTAGATTTTCAGGGACGATTGCATGTTTGTCCTCGATTATCTCACGTTTGGCTTAACGGATTTTGATGCAGTTTTCACGAAAGTGTTCATTACATTCTGGAGAAGGTTTTAGTATATAACACTAATAGATATCACGTGACGTTGCCCCGTGGATCCGTTTTGCTTACTTGGATCGTAGATTTTCAGGGACGATTGCATGTTTGTCCGCGATTATCTCGCGTTTGGCTTAACCGATTTTGATGCAGTTTTCAGAAAAGTGTTTGTAACATTCTGGGGAAGGTTTAAGTATATAACAATAATGAATATCTCGTGAAGTTGCTCGCATAGATCCGTTTTTGTTCCTTATTAGGATTGTGGATTTTCAAAGAAGCCGATTTTATGAAGATTTTTGTTGAATATCTCAACTAAAAAGGGGAAAATAAAAAACTTTTTTAAAAAAAGGGAACTGACTTCAAAACCAAACACAAAAAAACTATAAAATAACTTTTCTTTCGGAAGTCGGTGGCCATATCTCAATAAAATAAAAAAAAAACAAAGCCACCGACTTCCGAAAGAAAAGTTATTTTATAGTGTTTTTGTGTTTGGTTTTGAAGTCGGTTCCCTTTTTTTAAAAAAGTTTTACAGAATCATTTTAAAATAAATGTTAGTCGTGTTTCATGGTTATGTCATTTATAGTAGCCATACACCATCCTGCCTATCGAACGATAGATTTGACGCTTGCGATTGTTTCAAATCGGCAGTTCGTCCATATACCCCATACACCATATTGCCTATCGAACGATTGATTTGACACAACTTCAAATCTGCAGCAGTGATGCCAACTCAGCAACTAGATCTGGCTATTATTCGGTGACGACAGCTACAATTTCTAGCACCTTTTCATTTCATCATGAGACTATCGAAATTAGTCAATTAGTGTCCCGAGTGGAAAGACAAGATAATGCAACAGTGGCTCATTCTACATATAAGTTGTATTCTGAAGAAATAGTTCAGTTTTGGGTTGAAGTAAAAAAGAATTGAAATTCTTCCGGTGACAAAATATATTATTTAAATACACAAGGTGTTAAAAAATTAACTGCAGGAATTTCGTGTGCGTACTCGGTATCAAAACGGCGACGATATAATTTTATTTTCAAGCATTTTTTATTCTAATGAATTTGATTGCTCTTTGAGGTCGTTCACCATCGTTTGTAGCGTTCTCAGATATATTTTGTAACCGGAAGAATTTCAATTCTTTTTTACTTCAACCCAAAACTGAACTATTTCTTCAGAATGCCACTTACATGTAGAATGAGCCACTGTTGCATTATCTTGTCTTTCCACTCGGGAAACTAAATACTTGACTAATTTTGAAAGTCTCATGATGAAAAGGTGCTAGAAAAGCAGGGACCGGATTACCGTTATTTTTTTATAACGTTACGAATTATCGATATGGTAACGATAAAAATATAACGATATTAATAACGATATCAGTAAATCCGTTACGTAATAACTAAAATGAGTATCGGTAAAAGTAACAATACATATACCGGTAATTTATATGCCTATTTATTTCTAACGATGTCGGTAGGTGGCGCTAAATCGCGATGTAATTTAGTTACAAAATTGTCGGTCGCCGCCACCGGCCACCCCCATAATTTTTCTTTCATTACGAAAGTTCGTAATTTAGTACTGCAGGTACAAGTACAGACCAGTAAATAGGTAACGAAGGATGAATAACAGACCGAACAGAGCGAATCATTTTCGACCTCATCGACATTTAAAATTTAGTTTGCTTTTTCTCATATTCTCGTTAGCTAACATTGCTCCTTTATTAAAATCCGGTGTTTGCATCATTGTCAATAAGGTCGAAAATCGCTTGAAGGTCGGAAAACATTTGCTTAACGATAGCAAGTTAAAAAAATTGGTGCAAGCGATTTTCGACCTTATCGACATTAAAAATTTAGTTTGTTTTTCTCACATTCTCATTCGTTAACATTGCTCCTTCATTAAAATCAGGTGTTTGCATAAATGTCAATAAGGTCGAAAATCGCATGACCTTTTTTTAACTTGCTTTCGTGGTCCCTTGACACCTCTCAAGTTTTCAATCGTATTTTGGTTTAAAATAAAATGAATAACACTCTTTTTTTACGAGTGTGCATGCGATCCATGTGCGAAAAGCCTCATTTTTCCTGGTAAGGCCACGTTCACATGGCGATTATTTTCCTGTATACTGTATACAAGATTTTATCGAATAGAGCAGTAATAACAGTTTACAAATGAAAACTTAAAAATAGTTTAAACGGCGTTCATACGGGAAAATCCCGTGTTCGAGAAATATAATATTTTACCGTGTACCGTGCGAAGTTGTCCTAAAAGTGGTCAACTCTATTCGATAAAATCTCGTGTACGGTATACGGGAAAATAATCGCCGTGTGAACGTGGCCTAACCGTCCCTGTAGAAAAGTAGCTAAAAAGTTTAGCCACAAGTTACACTTTTTAGCTTTTTTTCTAGCACTTTTATAAAATTAGCTAACTAGCTATGAAGTTGCTAAGATGGCATCACTGCTGCCGATTTGACGTTGTGTCAAAACGATTTGATGACCTATCAAAATTGGCATGTCATGCCATCAAATTGGCATGAAACGCCCATACACGGTCAATTCTATTTGATCAAAATGGCAGTATCATGCCGATTTGACAAATAGGCAGTATGGTGTATGGCTACCATTAGATTGAGCGAATTTGCTGCTCGTGGGTTACGCTTGCGGTTGTCTTCGGGAGAGCACCTTTATTTTGGTTTTTTCATTGTCTTTTTTTGTTAAGTGTGGTGATGTTATTATTTTTTTGTTTCTATTTGGCATTCTTTCGTTACAGTTCCGCCACATGGGATGTACCTAATTTAAGTGTTGCATTTTTGGTGTATCGATGTTATCTGAATTAGTTAGTTATGCCAGAAATGATAAGCGTTTCGGTAATCTTCAAATTTATTAAAGTCTTTTTAAATTGACGTCTTTTTCAATGGTGCAATCTAAAGCCCCCCCCCCCCCCCTAAACTCGCCCTTTTTAAAGGAGAGTCACGGTTAGCTGTATAACTTTTCATGGAGAATATTAGGCATAGGTTTCATCACTGTTAAGTAATTGATCTGCACTTCGGACAAACACAGGTAAACACCCGTGTCTTCATTTCAGAATATTTGACGTGGTTAGTTTCTGTGGGTCTAATCTCTAAGCACGAAACCCGTGGTTTCAGCTTTACTAACGGGCGTTTTAACAACGAGCCATGATAGCTCCTTAGGGTCCGCGCCACCACTAAGCAACTAAACTTTTATAACCGCGTCAAAAGGACTTCAGTCGTCTTTAAGTTTTGTTCGTGCAAAAATTAGAAAGCTGATTTGCTAAGGCAACGCGTCTTTCGAATCTTTTTCATCAAAAAAAATCATCTCGTTCACATCTCGGACGGACGGGAGACGATAGTTACCGAAACGCTTACCTTGTCTGGGAGGTCTGAATATACAACAAACAATCACATAGCATCATGATATTCTTTGTTTCTTACAGTAGCCTGCACAATAGACGGACCGTGATACATAGAAACTTATTTTACGCTTTACTCATGGAAGTGACAGTCCGAATGGTACTGTACACACAACAGTCGAATTCTTTCGATGATGTGGACCCGCAAGATGAACCACGGAAAGGCATTGAGTACTTCGTAAGTAACCCTGGCAATTTTATTGATTTGTTTTTTTTTTTGTGGTCATTAAGGGCAGGTTGATTATTAAATAAATAATAATAATCTTTAGTCAGAATAAAAGGTAAAATACAAAATCGTAGGTCTCACAAATTTGTTGGCCTGTACTAGGATAAACCTGTATCGCAGGCGAATGGAGCTCTAACAAATTATATTTGTACGACTAAAGTTATTTTGTTAACAATTCATTATCTAATAGCGCTAAGAATATGATTACGTATTTGTTATAAACCTAAATACTTACTACTTAAATAAAAAAGAAATTATACTTATGAGTCAGCAGAAACATAAACTAGATTAAATTAGGTACACTCGGTAATTAATATGTTATTTCAATAGCCAGCGACGCGACAGTCATAAATGCTTCGACAGCAACAAATCGTTAAGTAGGCTAGCACATCAACCTGTTGTTGTTACGCAACTATCATGAGTTAAACTAATGATCAAAGAACTTTCCTTTATAACGCAGTAAAAAATTATGCAAACGTAACTTAAAAGCAAGCCTTTTTTTATTCATCATCATCATCATCATCATCAGCCTATAATATTCCCACTGTTGCAGTAGCAGCGGTAGAGCCAGTGCTAAAGGCTTGGCAACATTCAACAGTTATCAACAGCTTTGCAATAGCTTGAACAGCTGCACGCGTTCCCGCAGCAAACTTGAGAAAACACATAAGTTGAATGGCTTGAAAACTAGCTGTTGCACAATTTATTAATATTTAATTGTTGATGTCGACAGTACTGATAGGTCGATGACGTGAAGATTGAATTATTGAAGTGATCATACGTAGTTTGTAGTATAATATAGGTTTGTGTTTTAATGATTGTTATTCATCATCATCAGCCTATAAATGCACAGCTGGGACACAGGCCTCCTCTCTGTGAGAGGGAGTGGGCCATAATCCACCACGCGGGCCCAGTGCGGGTTGGCAGATGTCACATGTCTTCGAATTTTTGGTTCTAGGACATGCCGGTTTCCTCACGATGTTTTCCTTCACCGTTTTGAGAGCAGTGGTGATGAAACAAATTACACAATGTAATGCGCCTGGCGGGGTTCGAACCCACGACCTACAACTCGTAAGTCGGGACCAATACCACTGGGCCACCACTGCTCTTTTTTTATTGACACTACAATATTGACTATGACGTCATTACGCCTGTATGATAATACCGACCGAGTGACGTTTAGTGATTTTTAAAAGCGTCGTATATTCGTCAATTTTGGTTTACGTAGATAAGAAAAGAAAAAATACGAGTCAAATATTTTTTGATAATCTATCTTTTAATCTTCAAAAAAATAATTAGTAAAAGAGCCTGTTGAAAGGATGCATGCAAAACGTGTGTTGTGGACCGACCAACCTTCTTTACAGCATGTATTTTATATTTTAAATACTTTTTTATTATTAGATTTTGAAATTTGGCAGATTGTTTTAGAATAAAGAACTATGAAAACGTGTTACAGAAAAAGTCTCTTTTATTTAGTAATTTACAGCTAGTGGCTTCCATCCTCCACGATGCCACCAGATTCAAGGATGAATTTACGATCAATTCACGGTGGTTTACCGGGCCATCATTTTTACGCCAATCATCAAATGAATGGCCTTGTGAACCATCTATTATTGACACACCAGCTCCTGAGGAAAATAGATCCAATAGGGATCTGGTGGGTCTGACATCAACTCAGCCAGGTGACTCACCATCACCCGTGGTTGCTGATTATACTCGGTTTAGCGTCTGGCTGCGATTTATCCGTGCTACTGCGCGAGCTCATCAGTGCGCTTCATTCTTTCGCCGTTCACCTGAAAATCCTAAATTTCCATTACGCGGCTTAGCAGTTTTAGATGTCTGCTTTGTTTCATCTGCTGAACGTCATGCCTTTATGCGCGTACAATTAGATTCTTTCAACAGTGAATATCAGTCGATTGACGCTGCACGCCCCGTTTCAAAGGAAAGTAGGCTTAAGAATATTTCTTTGATATTAGGAGATGATAGGATTCTGCGTTTATCCGGCCGCACGGGATTTTCAACTGCCATAGACCCAAACCCGATTGTGTTGGATGGAAAACACCCGATAACCCGATTACTGATCAGCTCATACCACATCAAATTTGCCCACGGCAACAACGAACTTGTAGTGAACGAACTGCGCCAACGCTACTTCATAGTCAGTTTGAGACCATCAGTGAGAAGTGTGGCAAAACAATGTCAATTTTGTCGGAATATGAATGCGAAACCACTCATACCACCAATTGGAGACTTACCTGAAGCCAGGATGGCTCATCATACTAGACCATTTACCTTCGTTGGTGTTGATTATTTTGGCCCTTTGACTGTCACAGCAGGACGTCGGTCAATGAAGAATTGGATTGCTCTTTTCACCTGCCTGACTGTGAGAGCTATTCATATAGAGATCGTTGAGTCATTGTCGTCCGATTCCGCCTTGATGGCCCTACGTCGATTCATAGCCCGACGCGGTTGTCCTACTCGCATCTACTCTGACAATGGAACGGCATTTGTAGGCGTTTCGAAAATATTACCTGACCTCTACGACTTTTCGGTAAATAAAGGCATAGAATGGAAATTTATTCCTCCTTCAGCTCCATTCATGGGCGGCTGCTGGGAGCGTCTGGTAGGCAGCGTTAAAAGAGCCTTAAAAGTAACGCTGAAAGACAGATCACCAAGAGTAGAAGTCTTACATACGCTACTGATAGAGGTGGAAGGCATTATTAATTCTCGACCGCTAACTCATGTCCCAGTTGATGAAAGAAGTGAACAAGCGCTTACACCCTTCAACTTTCTAATCGGAACATCCGCTAACGATCTGTGTCTACGGAAATTCTGTGACGCCGACCTCTCACGACGTGTAGTTTGGCGGAAAGCCCAACGTCTTGCAGACCATTTCTGGCAACGCTGGACGAAAGAATACTTGCCGCTTCTATTGCCGCGTAGAACGGTTCCACCCCACCAACCATTGAAGACAGGAGACGTGGTTTTAATTGCTGACGGTAATCTACCCCGAAACTGCTGGCCTATGGGACGCGTTACCGAGATATTCCCGGGTAGGGACAATATCGTTCGCGTAGTAAACGTAGCAACTAAAGGGGGTGTGCTGCGTCGGCCAGTCCGCAAGTTGGTCCGATTAAATTGATATTTGGTGTTTCACACCGCTCGGGGCCATGTTGTGGACCGACCAACCTTCTTTACTATTGGCAGCATGTATTTTATATTTTAAATACTTTTTTATTATTAGATTTTGAAATTTGGCAGATTGTTTTAGAATAAAGAACTATGAAAACGTGTTACAGAAAAAGTCTCTTTTATTTAGTAATTTACAGCTAGTGGCTTCCATCCTCCACAACGTGCAATTACGTGTGATTGTCACAATACGTAATTTTTAATTACAACAGAATGTCGATTGTACAAAAACCTAATGGCACCGGAACCAACAACTATCATCAGCACTCGCTCAGTCGAGAGTCGATCTAGTCAAGTTCGTTTTAAGGCTCGAATCCACCGTAGTGCATGCTACGCACTGCCAGTGGCCACGCGGCGTTCGATATCTGCGTGGATATTTGCCTACGTGGATCTACGTTGCAAAAGTAATACGTGCACTACACACAAATGTGTACCGCGGACATGTGCGGTGTTACGAGTATATCGTGGACAGCGATCGTGAATTATTTGAGCAAGCAAGCGTGTAACGATGACGTCATATCTTTCGTAGGTTAGAGTGGAAACTCTCACAAATAATTTCTTGTAAAGCTACACACCCGCGTAGACTCTCCGTGGGCCACGGTGTGATAAAGGCTTTAATGGTAATTATAAATACCTTCACATAATAATTTAGTAATAAAATTATTAATTTTACAAACAAATATTATGAAATCAAGTTATGAATTAGCATGGTTTTCAAAAATAATCTTTACCGAACGTTGATCACAGTACACATAGGTATTTAGTTAGAGAATCTTGTAGTGCTGATAATACTCTAGAAATCTATACATATAATAAAACTGTAGAAAAATCGTTTTTGTACATCAAAATAAAATCCAAAAAAATAGCTAGGGTGTTGAAGGACAACCAACAGAACCCATTTCCAGCATTTTTAGAATTTTTGTCTGTTTGTCTGTTTGTCTGTTTGTCTGTTTGTCTGTTTGTCTGTTTGTCTGTTTGTCTGTTTGTCTGTTTGTCTGTTTGTCTGTTTGTCGGTTTGTCGGTTTGTCTGTTTATTTGTGGCTCCATCACGTAAAATGTACGAAGGCAATGTAGATAACCTTTATACACAACGATCGAGCGTAACTTGAGGACCACAGAGTACTTTTATTAATAGGGCATAGAGATCTAACTTCACGGGTTTTTCGAGCAATGGACAACAGCGACATCTAGTGTTCACCGACGAAAACTTTTCTGTATATAGTTATATAAATATAGGTATATACAAAGCTTGCTCATTCCTTTTAGTGTTTTGATTGACTATTAATAACTACATATATGCCTACATTAGTAAAAAATAAAACAAAGGTCATCGGGCGCAATCCGACCCGGTCGCGGACATGAATGAAAATGGTCTAGAATGAAAGAGCATAATTCACATAATAATACACTCAATTATTTTTGTTGTAATCCATTGGAGAACAAAGTTTTAACCAAAAATGTATTTATTCGAAAAATCTCCGTTCATTGTCTTTCCTCTTGATCTGTACGTTTCAGATTCTCTTTTGTTTTGATCGACTAGATACAATAGTTTACAAGCCACTAAACCTGATTTTTAACCGACTTAAAAAAAAATAGGTACTCAGTTCGACCTGTACGTATGACGTATGTATGTTTGTCCGCGGTTATAGACTGTGCCGATTTTGATGCCGTTATCAGAAAAGTGTTCCTAACATTCTGGAAAAGATTTTAGTATTATAACAATCATGGATATCTCATTGCCCGCATAGATTTTTCCGCCCTTTTTTGTTGCTTACTTGGATTGTAGATTTTCAAAGACGTCGAATATACGAATATTTTTGTTGAACATCCAAACTAAAAACAGAAAAACAAAAAAAAAACTTAAAAAAAGGAACCTACCTACTTCAAAACCAAACACACAAAAAGGATAAAATATTTTTTCTTTCGAAGTCGGTGGCCATATTCGATGAAAAAAGGGTAAATAAAAAAAAACAATATCCAGTCTAGTCGGTGGCTTTGTTTTTTATTTCACCGACTTCCGAAAGAAAAGTCACACTTTTTTGTGTTTGGATTTGAAGTCGGTTCCTTTTTTTTTTAGTTTTTACTGTTTTTTGGAATTTCTGTAATAGGCCGGGCCGCCATAAGACATCTGTATGCAAAATATGAGGACCAAGTTTTGCCTTTTCTCATTTAGTTTTAGGATTGTAAAGATGTATATTTTTGATGTTGTCAGCAATTATCGTGGTCTAAAAAAATGTACGTGTAATAGGACGGATGACAGCTTTATAAAGACGCAATTTGAACTTAAGTGACAATTTGCTTCTTGCTGTAAGCAAGAAATTAAGCCTACTTCCGATAAAGGCAGCCGAACGCGAACTGCCTTTACATGGGCACGGAAGGTAAGGTAAACTGTAGAGGGTCAACACCTAAGTATCTGGCTTGCTTTTCTCAAAGAATAGACTTGCCGTACATAGTGATTGGGTTCATATCATACGGCGTCCGAGGGATGAGGTGTGGCAGGAGACTAGACCACTCCAGCACGTGGCAACATGTTTTTAAATAGTCCTAGAATCCATTGCATTGCACACTTCATAAAACAGATTGCGGTCCTCATATTTTGCAAACAAAATGCCTTCTGCGACCTGTTTTATGATTAACGTATTTAATCCATGTTACGTCGCAGAAAAAACATACTTTCAGAACTGTTTTTATAATGACATTGGAATCACCTAGTGTTATTCACTAGTTAACTTACCTCGTGTAATACAATAAATAACACCACACGCACTAAGCTTTATATTAACATGCTTTCAAAATCGTTTTGTGTATCCCAAATGCAGTAATACATTTATTTATTAAATCGCGTGAGACTGAATCGAACATTTAAACTGTCAAGACAATATTGTCTTGTCGGTTCACTGAAGAAGCTTTATGGCATAAAAACAAACAAATAAACAAACAAGAAAAGTGAGTTTATAAAAACGTGGGAAAAATATGGCAGGGATTTTCAGACTTTTGAGGGAACGACTGTCGCAACCGAGGTTCGGGCACGCCGCGCCGCAATCGCGGCGGTAAGACCCCTCTTTGAGGAGTGGCTGGAGAGGCGTCACGGCGTCCTCACCTTCCGTCTGACGCAGGTCCTCACCGGGCACGGATGTTTCGGGAGGTTCCTGTGTCGTATGGGGAAGGAAGAAACGCCTGGGTGTCACCACTGCGAGGATTGCCCAGAGGACACGGTGGAGCATACGGTGCAGGACTGCCCCGCTTGGGCAGAGCACCGCCGTGTCCTCACAGCGGCGATAGGCGGCGACCTCTCGCGCCCGGCACTGGTCGAGGCCATGCTGCGGGGCGAGACGGAATGGGAAGCGGTCGCCTCCTTCTGCGAAGCAGTAATGCTAGCTAAGGAGGAGGCGGAACGCGTGAGGGAGAGGACAGCGTCCACCTCACGACCCAGCCGCCGCGGGAAACGCCCACGGCAACGGACGTCGCCAGACGATCTCCGGCCACCGTAGGCGCGGGCATGCGGACAGCGAGTAAAGGGCAACTCGCTCTCCGACCATGGACCATGCCCGAGTCGACGGCGCGTCGTGTTCCGCGCGCGCCTCAAAGAGCGTCAGCAAAACTGAAGGGCCAAAGACTGCCGGGGTCGCGGGATTTTATTTCCTCACCGTGACCCCGGGACATAAAGGGCTATTGAAGGACACCGTGGATTTTAGTCAGTACAAGTCTGACAGTCCCTCCCGCCCTGCCCGGGGTGGGAGGACTCATTTGATGATTTTACTACGCTCAAAAAAAAGGGACTTTCAGAGTTGTACTGAACAAAATCCATGGTGTCCTTCAATAGCCCTTTACGTTCCGGGGCCACGTTGACCCAATAGACCCACGACCCCGGCAGGCTTTGGCCTTCAAAGAGGGGGGCCCCGTCATATTGCTGACAGCTCTTTGAAACCCGGGCATACCCGAAAATCGTCTCGCGACGTCCGTTGCTGTGGGCGTCTCCTGAGGCGGCTGGGTCGTGAGGTGGACGCTATCCGCTCCCTCACGCATCCCGCCTCCTCTTTCGCTAGCATGACTGCTTCGCAGAAGGAGGCGACCACTTCCCATTCCGTCTCACCCCGCAGCATGACCTCGAACAATGCCGGGTGGGAGAGGTCGCGCCTATCGCCTCAGTGCGGTGCTCTGGCCAAGCGGAGCAGACCTGCACCATATGCTCCACCGTATCCTCCGGGCGATCCGGCTTGCGGTGGCAGGAAATCGACCCCTGCCATATTTTTAGATGAAACTGCATTAATTACGCCGAACAAATAATGAAAACTATATTTTTTTTTTTTTTTTTAATTCCCACAACCCACAAGAATGCGACCCTTACCATGGTAACCAAGAGACATTTAGCTATATATCCTCAAGGTTTGATTTATGTCCGCCGTGGGTTTTTTTCCCATACAATTCGCCCGTTGACCTTTGTTAAGTAATTATATGTATTTCATCAACTATGAGGCCTTTTACAGTGTTTTTACAGTAATTTCTAGCCATTACTTGATATTTATCGGTGTCACTGATAGTATCTTGCTTTCCAGTAAGAATTTTATTAGCATGGAAATAACACACGGATACACTACTTTAGAATAGCACCAAAAGCAGAAAATGCAGGAAAATAACGAACCGCACCAAACGAGAATCAAATTTTTTCAGCAAAGTGCAATGTGACACTGACATTTATTGACGTATTGAAAAGACATCGCACCTTCGGTGCAACAAAGTCACTAATAGCCAAAACTGCAAAATCGACCTAAGTATGCCAAATTGTTTCTAAATCATGCCTTTACTTGGGGCAACAAAGACATCCGCGAAAGTATCTCGAAACTACACTAGATGGCAGAAGTGCCTTTGTGGTTATTAGCGGTTTTTCCATGCGTTTTGGGCCGACACCGTTTCATTGTAAGTAGTGCCCCCTCGCCCGCGACCTTATATTGAGGTCTTTTTTCGCTCAAAATCTTGGAGCAACAAAGGCATAAAACATAACAGTCATAAAAAAAAAAAAAACATAATAGTTTATTGTCTCAATAAGATAATTTTACATGAGTCGTGTTTGGAACCCACCTTTAGGCAAACAATTCCTGTATTAGAGGACTCCGCTCTTTCATACAATTATTATTGTTACATTATAAACTACATACATGGAATGCGGTGTAATGTGCGTGATGTGATGAGATGGGTGATATGTGGGGTGTGTGGTGAGGTATGTATGGAGTGTGAGGTGTGAGTTGGAGTGTTTAGTGTGTATTGTGATGTGGATTAAGTCATAAAACTAAATAACTTCTGGTGCAACAAAGACACAGTACAGGACATTTTTTTTTTGTTATGTCTTTTATTAGGATTTCTTTGGCAATTAAATACAAGATTTTTACGTATAACTATAGCCAACTAAAAAACAATTAATTAAATGTAAAGATTTCAAACCTTCTTTAGATAGTTATCCAGAACCGAGGAAAAACATGCAAAAAAAATTTAAAAGTCTTCTCCTGTAAAATTTCAAAATGAGCTGTTACGTCTTTGTTGCACCAAAGGTGCGAATGTGTGAAAATTAAAGTTACCAGTAGGTAGCCCAAATAATTATAGAATTCTATTAATAATTTGGGAAAATATCGAAATAGAAAAACATATTATATAAATATTGAAAAACGACACAATTAAAAAGATAATTAAACATTAAACTAGGAACGTAATGAAATACATGATAAATAATAGTATTTTTGGTATAGCGACATCTCTATAGAACAGATCGAAACTCTCGTATTATAATACTACTAAATTAAAAAATACATCTCTAAGAAGATGTATAAGTTACATTTGGTACTCCACAATTTTTTAGTATAATGATCTAAGTCGTGCCAGGCTTTTACTTAGAAGATTGATGACCCTGTTGAGGACTAATTTAGTTTTTGTTTCATTGCAATCGGTTAAGTCTATCAAAAGATATTTGAATTTAAAGTGTTCCAGAGGTGCGTTTAAATCTTCCGGCGACATTTCGCCGGAAAAAAATTAAACTAGCGAGAGTTCTCTGAACGGAGTCTTAAGTTTCTGTCAATGTTAGCTGTCAAATTCAATTGACAGCTCAGTTTATTATACAAATAATCAATTTTCCGGTGTAATATTAATGAAATCCATAATCTACAAATAACATTCGCTCTCTTAAATAAAAATATTCGTTTTTACGGCGCGAATCGAGCAAAACAACAAAACTTAATGTCAATCTGACAGCAGGATAAAATTTTGCGAAGTAAAAAGGTCGCAAAAATTTATTCCTTTCAGTAAAAACATAGACCAGCGGACGACCGTAAACGGGGCAGATTAAATTTTAATTGGTATAATTTTTCACCTCTCGGTGTACTTAAACGGGCTGTTTGACATTTAGTCAGTATAAATTTAAACTGGATAAAGGATTTAAACGCAGCCCAGACCCAGAAGTAAAATTACGGTCAGTTTACACCGAGACGCGCAGTTCAGTAGCGCGATCTAGCTTGGAATAGAAAAACTACATACCTATTCAAATAATGTTGTGGACTGGAGTGGAGTGGTTTGGAGTGGAGTAGACTAGAGTAGAGTAGAGTTAAGTAGAGTGTAATGGAATAGAATGGGATGGTTTGGGATGGAATGGAAAGAAAGAAAAGGTTTTTATTAGACTCACACTAGAATGGGAATAAGTGGGATGGTGTGGGATGGAGTAGGATGGAGTGGGATGGAGTGGGAAGGAGTGGGATGGAGTGGGATAGAATCAGATGGAGTGGGATGGAGTGGGATGGATTAGAATGGAGTGCGATGTAGTGAGATGGAGTGGGATGGAGTGGGATGGAGTGGGATGGAGTGAGATGGAGTGGGATGGAGTGGGATGGAGTGGGATGGAGTGGGATGGAGTGGGATGGAGTGGGATGGAATCGGATGGAGTGGGATGGAGTGGGATGGATTAGGATAGAGTGGGATGTAGTGGGATGGAGTGGGTTGGAGTGGGATGGAGTGGGTTGGAGTGGGATGGAGTGGGATGGAGTGGGATGCAGTGGGATGGAGTGGGATGCAGAGGGATGGAGTGGGATGGATTAGGATGGAGTGGGACTGAGTGGGATGGAGTGAGATGGAGTGGGATGGAGTGGGATGGATTAGGATGGAGTGGGATGGAGTAGGATGAAATGGGCTGGAGGGGGATGGAGTGGGATGGAGTGGGATTGAGTGGGATGGAGTGGGATGGATAAGGATGGAGTGGGACTGAGTGGGATGGAGTGGGATGGAGGGGATGGATTAGGATGGAGTGGGATGTAGTGGGATGGAGTAGGATGAAATGGGCTGGAGTGGGATGGAGTGGGATGGAGTGGGGTGGAGTGGGATGTAGTGGGATGGAGTGGGTTGGAGTGGGATGGAGTGGGATGGAGTGGGATGGATTAGGATGGAGTGGGATGTAGTGGGATGGAATAGGATGAAATGGGCTGGAGTGGGATGGAGTGGGATTGAGTGGGATGGAGTGGGACTGAGTGGGATGGAATGGGATGGAGTCGGATGGAGTGGGATGGAGTGGGATGGAGTAGGATGGAGTGGGATGGAGGGGGATGGAGTGGGATGGAATGAGATAGAATGGGCAGTGCCGTATTATCCATAAGGCACTTTAGGCCAGTGCCTAGGGGCCCACTATGACCAGGTGCCCAGCACTCCCGATTAAAAAAAAAAAAAAATGGGGATTGTGTGGTTTTATGAAACCACTGTAAAAGTGAAACTTTTTTTCACATTATAAGGTAAAAAACCCCATTATAAACACTATAACAGTGACGGTGAATGTCTGAATTTCAAAGGCGTCGTATACTTTTGCAATGTGATGACTGAAATCTGTTGTTGATGATGATGGTACCTTCATTCTATTTCGTAATGTAGACAGTAAAAACTTCCAAATTGCGTTGTTGTGGTATAAAAAAGGGTGGGCCTGAAACGAGCTGTGCCTAGGGGCCCCGAGATGGTTAATCCGGCCCTGAGAATGGGTGCTCTAATCCAGTAGCAATTCTTCTGAATCTGAACGACAGAGGGCGTTTATTATAATCACCTCAAATATTCTTGAAAAATAAATTCCTAAATACAGGGATTATATGAAAACGATATGATTTATAAAAAAACGTGGCGAGAATTAAGCGCTTCGCACTAAAAAATACATTGTTAAATTCCGACATCCACGCGAACGAAGTCGCGGGCACAGCTAGTGTCTAATATACATTAAAATAACATACGATTTCGTCCTGCCGTCCACAGTGCCAATAACATGAGTGTACTTCAAGAATCAACCTACCTAATTTTGCTGACTCCGATTTTCCCCTCGGACGGTCACGAAACGTTGAACCTCGCACAAGAGCACTCTTCATGGGCTGCACGACTATTGACGAGATGTAACCAATTCTAGAGGAGAATATACCTGTATTTTAATCCAGAGGCGTCTTTACCTATAGACTACAGTGCAGGGTGTGCGGCGCGCACGGGCGCCGGGTGTAAGGGGGCGCCGAGCGCCCCCTAATGCGACACCGCCAAAGATGCGTCGATGCCGGCGCTCCCAAAGACCCTGCGCTCGTGTTATGGCCACCGCCGGGCGCGCGGTAGCAAAGCATAAAAATCTGCTATTTCTTTAAGTTTCCGTATATGATTACTTCCCAGAATTTGTTCCTTATTAGCAACACTATCGAATAGCACTCCGTTAGTCGCTCGTTCTACTATTGTAGAACACACATGCATTTGGTGGAATTTTAACGTAAATTATTTGTTTTAGAGCCCCCACTCATAGTATTCCTCTATTAGTAACTATTGATCACTATTAACATCTCAGCAGCGACCTGCACGACCGCATTTGTTGGTAATTTCACGCCAAAACTAAAATTCTACAATAGTAAGCGCGCCAGATCTCACGCGACAGTTTTTTCCGAAGTTTAGTCTTTATGTATATTTTGTGTAAGTGTTTATTTTATGTATAAACCAATGTTTATATGGTTTTTTATCACTTTGATATTATTTACAACCAAAATAACCATAATATATTTCACAGACGTACTGTCTAATATTTGCGACGTCTCCAGAAACTGAAGTGATAGCCTAAATTTTTTTCTTCTAATCATTGAAAATTAATGGGAAAATACTTTTGAGTATTAATAAGCCATCTGAATTACAACTATGCCAAGCATAACCACCCAATACTAGTCTCATTGGGACATTAAGACGCGCAATAAGTACACCAGAAAACAATGTGACACCTGTGAAAAGTGGATTTGTCCTCAAAATCAGGTTTTTTTTCTGTCCTGGCTGTTGAAAAAAATAATGCGGACAATGTGGAGGATATGAGCAAGTAAAATAAGAAGCCTGAGAAAGTCAAATGGTAAAAAAAGAAACTCCAAATTCACAAGAAGCCTATATTTATATAAATCACACAAAAAAAAAAACATTGTCCCTTGAAAATCTTAACACAATAATTTAATTGTTCTACATATTAGAGCGCGCGAGCACTCGCGTCCAAAACAGGGGCGCGTGTACAGGAGTGATAGTGTAATAATACAGGATGTTATTTTCTGTTTCGAAAATCAGCGGGTTCGATTCCTGGCTAGTATTATTGATTTTTCTTAAATACAATGATACAGTTTTGGTTTTCGTCAAAATCGGCCTCGAGACTCCTTTCAACGTTTTTCGACATTCCTCATAGTTTCGGATATAGCCATCCACGCCCACTTGAAAAATTCAACCTGTATAGCGGCAATTACATTGTCCGATATTCAGGACGTCCTGAATTCAGGTAAGTGTAATCGCAGTTAGGATGAGTAGCATCCTAATAATGACACGATTTGGTACGTGCTTTGGCGACTTTTCTTATCCTAAATTGCATCCTGAATATCGGATCCTGAAATCGGACAATGTAATTAAATTCCCGCTTAACCCCTTCCTTCCTGAAAAACTTTTTGCTTCCCGACATCATTCAAAATTGCACCATTTGCATCCGAATAATTTCCGTTTGAAAATAAAACGGGAGGAAGGGTCAAAATGGAATACTAACAGTATTCCATTTTGACCTTTCTCTGCTAGACTAAAGGGCCAGGGTTGCTCACGGGCGCCACAAGGGCTAGAGACGCCTCTGTTTCAATCTGTACGAACGCTTGGACAAAAGAGAAATTACGGTGGTGAAAAACAGCTAAGTAATGTCAACATTTTGAGGATAAAAATAATCAGTTGCCTTATAATTATTTCGATTTGCGGCCCATCCGCCTCTAGTTGGCCAAAGTAGTGTCATCTGCCCCATTTGTTTACTCGACCATTCAATACATTAAGTTGAATTGTAGTATTTCAGATATTAGTCAGCACGAGTTTGACATTCTTTCCCATCCTGGATTCGAGGACTTTTGAGGCTGATTAAAACCACGATAAAAAAGAGCGCATGTTACGCTTATAGCGTAGGCGTAACCGTCGGATAAAGTAATCAATCAATCCTTGTTCGTCAATATTTTACTAGGTAATAGTTTTAAAGCAGTGAACGGACTTGCGTAAACTATGAAAGGTAAACATGATAGTTGAATTTGTTTTACCTTAAAATCTGGAATAATTTATATATCTGTACTCGTAATTCTGTCAGAAGTTCATCTATTTACTGCGATCAATTACGAATGATCTGCGGTCAAGACTTAATGTTTGCCGTAAAAACTTCGCTCTATTTTAAGGGCATGGCACACTATACCGGTACGGTTCCAACCCAGCACTTATCTTGTCATTCAAATTTGAAAAAGCCAACGGCGCGGGCCCCCAGTTGGCGCGTTTACCGCTACCATGCAAGTCGCCTTGCAGCCAGCGCGCTGCAAGCGAGCAGACGGCATGCTTACAGCGCGCCGACCGCGAGCTTACTGCGCGCCGACTCCGAGTTGCTAGCTTGCTAGAGCTTACACCTGGCGGACGACGCGCAGTTAACACCCTAAAGGCTAGCCGTATCCTAAATTCGAGGTGACAGCGTGCTGCAGCCGTGCAGTTGCGGAGCTGGTATAATGTGCAACGACCTTTAGCTAGTTCCATGGCAAGTCAGGAGCACTAAAATATATGGTTCTTTTAATATAACAGGCAGTTACCAAGATTCAAGACTTGATTCGAACTTGCAAAAAATTCCCCACCACATAAAACAGTCTGAAAGTAAACGGTAACTTTAAATAAACGCCGTAAATACTTCAAGTACGCTTTAAGGTGATTGCTTCGATGTAGCCCGCGAAATTCATTTTTTTTTTACGTTTTTTGCAATTTGCAGGCCAGTGACATGTTGTAACTTTATAAATATACTAGTATTTGCGCGTTGCGCGAGCTGCAAGCAGCTCGCGGGGTCGTGTTTTAGAGAAGTATTCCTTACCTTAATAAAATTTTGAGAAGCCATAAGAATCTTTAAATGAATTGGAAAATCCATAGTCCTTAAAAGATTTTGTAAATTATTAAATTATATAAAATATTTTTAATAATCTGAAAACCCTTAAAACTAATTCAATAAAAAAAGGAAACAAAATTATAAAAAGAACAAAATAAATTGAGAATTCCCTAGGATAGTTAAAATAATCTTATAATCCTTTAGAGCACTTAAAAGATTTTGAAACCCCTTAAGAACCCCCTAATCCAATCTAAAACCTTATTAAAAACTCAGAAGGGAGGCATAAGGGGCAACTTTTAAAAATGGTTTTTACTTTTCCGAGGCTCCTTTATACGAATCCGTAAAAAAAAGAACACGGGTCTCTTAGTGACTGAGATAGGATTGGGAGGGAGGGGGGGCCAAAAAGGAGAGGCTTAGTACTTTTGCCCTACTCATGAGAGTTACTTGTAAGTTTGCTTGTCGTCACCCCTGAGTTACGCTTCATCCACTCAACCTTCGTTACGTCCGATGATGAAATTGATGAACATTTCGAAAATTATCGAAGCCGCCATCTTGGATTTTGATTTTGACCTCACTATCGGCTTTAGCAACCTCGAAAACCATGAAAACGACTCCCACGATGAAATTGATGAGCAAGTCGAAAATTATAGTAGCCGCCATCTTAGATTCTCATTTTGACCTAGCCATCGGTTTTAGTACCCTCGAAAACCATGAAAACGACACCCATGATGAAAACACAAAAACAATCCTTATCAAAAAGAATTTTTCAATTCCAAACCAAACAAAACAAACTTTTCAGTTTAGATAAAAATATGATATTTAAAATATTATTGTGTTAGGTACGCGCTTACTGCCCCTCGAACACTGCATTTTTTGCAGTCGCCATCTTGGATTTTGATTTTGACGTCACTAACGGCTTTAGCAAAAATCAAAATCAAAGCATTTATTTCAAGTAGGCCAGTAACAGGCACTTTTGAATTGTCATAGACAAATAAAGGAATATAAAGTATTAAACACTAAAAAGTTATGATGCTACAGTCCCAGTCACAAGACATAAAAACTGTGAAAGTACCGTAGATGCACGTTCCAAGTCATAGATCTCTATGGAGAAGAACGTGCAAGAAACTCCATGGACACTCTTTTCAGATCACCAAAATTATTACAGAATCATTGTTACATCATTCATTCTTAGATGGTACATTATGTGAGAACAATGTAGCAAGTTTAAAATTATCATCCTCGAAAACCATGAAAACGACTCCCATGATGAACATTTCGAAAATTATCGAAGCCGCCATCTTGGGTTCTCATTTTGACCTCGCCATCGGTTTTAGCACCCTCGAAAACCATGAAAACAACATCCATGATGAAAACTTTGAATTTTTTGCAGTCGCCATCTTGGATTATGATTTTGACCACACCCTCGGCTTTAGCATCCCCTAAACCATGAAAACGACTTACATTATGAACATTTCGATAATTATCGCAGCCGCCATCTTGGATACTCATTTTGACCTCGCCATCGGTTTTAGCACCCGCGAAAACCATGAAAGCGACATCCATAATGAAAACTTTGAATTTTTTGCAGTCGCCATATTGGATTTTGATTTTAACCTCACTATCGGCTTTAGCATCCTCGAAAACCATGAAAACGACTCACATTATGAACATTTCGATAATTATCGCAGCCGCCATCTTAGATTTTGATTTTGACCTCACTATCGGCTTTAGCATCCTCGAAAACCATGAAAACGACTCCCATGATGAGCAATTCGAAAATTATCGCAGCCGCCATCTTGGATACTCATTTTGACCTCGCCATCGGTTTTAGCATCCTCGAAAACCATGAAAGCGACATCCTTATTGAAAACTTTGAATTTTTTGCAGCCGCCATATTGGATTTTGATTTTGACCTCTTTATCGGCTTTAGCATCCTCGAAAACCATGAAAACGACTCCCATGATGAACAATTCGAAAATGATCGCAGCCGCCTTCTTGGATTCTTATTTTGACCTCGCCATCGGTTTTAGCACCCTCGAAAACTATGAAAACGACATCCATGATGAAAACTTTGAACTTTTTGCAGTCGCCATCTCGGATTTGGATTTTAACCTCACTATCGGCTTTAGCATCCTCGAAAACCATGAAAGCGACTTCCATGATGAACGTTTCGAAAATTACTGCAGCCGCCATCTTGGATTTTGATTTTGACCTAACTATCGGCTTTAGCATCCTCGAAAACCATGGAAACGACTCCCATGATGAACATTTCGAAAATTATTGAAGCCGCCATCTTGGATTTTGATTTTAACCTCACTATCCGCTTTAGCATCCTTGAAAACCATGAAAACGACTCCCATGATGAAATTGATGAACAAGTCGAAAATTGTATCAGCCGCCATCTTGGATTCTCATTTTGACCTCGCCATCGGTTTTAGCACCCTCGAATACCATGAAAACGACGCCCATGATGAAAACACAAAAACAATCCATATCAAAAAGAATTTTTCAATTCCAAACCAAACAAAACAGACTATTCAGTTTAGATAAAAATATGATATTTAAAATGTTATTGTGTTAGGTACGCGCTTAGTGCCCCTCGAACACTGCATTTTTTGCAGTCGCCATCTTAAATTTTGATTTTGACGTCACTATCGGCTTTGGCATACTCAAAAGCATGAAAACGACTCCCATGATGAACACTTCGAAAATTATCGCAGCCGCCATCTTGGATTTGGATTTTAACCTCACTATCGGCTTTAGCATCCTCGAAAACCATGACAACGACTCCCATGATGAACATTTCGAAAATTATTGAAGCCGCCATCTTGGATTTTGATTTTAACCTCACTATCGGCTTTAGCATCCTCGAAAACTATGAAAACGACTCCCATGATAAAAATTTCGAAAATTATTGCAGCCGCCATCTTGGATTTTGATTTTGACCTCACTATCCGCTTTAGCATCCTTGAAAACCATGAAAACGACTCCCATGATGAAATTGATGAACAAGTCGAAAATTGTATCAGCCGCCATCTTGGATTCTCATTTTGACCTCGCCATCGGTTTTAGCACCCTCGAATACCATGAAAACGACGCCCATGATGAAAACACAAAAACAATCCATATCAAAAAGAATTTTTCAATTCCAAACCAAACAAAACAGACTATTCAGTTTAGATAAAAATATGATATTTAAAATGTTATTGTGTTAGGTACGCGCTTACTGCCCCTCGAACACTGCATTTTTTGCAGTCGCCATCTTAAATTTTGATTTTGACGTCACTATCGGCTTTGGCATACTCAAAAGCATGAAAACGACTCCCATGATGAACACTTCGAAAATTATCGCAGCCGCCATCTTGGATTTGGATTTTAACCTCACTATCGGCTTAAGCATCCTCGAAAACCATGACAACGACTCCCATGATGAACATTTCGAAAATTATCGCAGCAGCCATCTTGGATTTTGATTTTGACCTCACTATCGGCTTTAGCATCCTCGAGAACCATGAAAGCGACATCCATAATGAAAACTTTGAATTTTTTGCAGTCGCCATATTGGATTTTGATTTTGACCTCTTTATCGGCTTTAGCATCCTCGAAAACCATGAAAACGACTCCCATGATGAACAATTCGAAAATGATCGCAGCCGCCTTCTTGGATTCTTATTTTGACCTCGCCATCGGTTTTAGCACCCTCGAAAACCATGAAAACGACATCCATGATGAAAACTTTGAACTTTTTGCAGTCGCCATCTCGGATTTGGATTTTAACCTCACTATCGGCTTTAGCATCCTCGAAAACCATGAAAGCGACTTCCATGATGAACATTTCGAAAATTATTGCAGCCGCCATCTTGGATTTTGATTTTGATCTAACTATCGGCTTTAGCATCCTCGAAAACCATGGAAACGACTCCCATTATGAACAACTCGAAAATTATAGCAGCCGCCATCTTGGATTCTCATTTTGACCTCGCCATCGGTTTTAGCACCCTCGAATACCATGAAAACGACTCCCATGATGAACAATTCGAAAATTATCGCAGCCGCCATCTTGGATTTTGATTTTGACCTCACTATCGGCTTTAGCATCCTCGAATACCATGAAAACGACTCCCATGATTAACAATTCGTAAATTATCGCAGCCGCCATCTTGGATTTGGATTTTAACTTCACTATCGGCTTTAGCATCCTCGAAAACCTTGAAAACGACTCCCATGATGAATTCGAAAATTATCGCAGCCGCCATCTTCGATTTGGATTTTGACCTCACTATTGGCTTTTGCATTTTTGAAAACCATGGAAACGGCTCCCATGATGAACAATTCGAAAATTACCGCAGCTGCAATCTTGGATTTAGATTTTAACCTCACTATCGGCTTAAGCATCCTCGAAAACCATGAAAACGACTCCCATGATGAACATTTCGAAAATTATCGCAGCCGCCATCTTGGATTTTGATTTTGACCTCACTATTGGCTTTTGCATTTTTGAAAACCATGGAAACGACTCCCATGATGAACAATTCGAAAATTACCGCAGCCGCCATCTTGGATTTAGATTTAGACCTCACTATCGGCCTTAGCATCCTTGAAAACCATGAAAACGACTTCCATGATGAACATTTCGAAAATTATCGCAGCCGCCATCTTGGATTTTGATTTTGACCTCACTATCGGCTTTAGCATCCTCGAAAACCATGAAAACGACATCCATGATGAAAACTTTGAATTTTTTGCAGTCGCCATCTTGGACTCTCATTTTGACCTCGCCATCGGTTTTAGCACCCTCGAATACCATGAAAACGACTCCCATGATGAACAATTCGAAAATTATCGCAGCCGCCATCTTGGATTTTGATTTTGACCTCACTATCGGCTTTAGCATCCTCGAAAACCATTAAAACGACTCCCATGATGAACAACTCGAAAATTATCGCAGCCGCCATCTTGGATTTTGATTTTGACCTCACTATCGGCTTTGGCATCCTCGAAAACCATGAAAACGACTCCCATGATGAACAATTCGAAAATTATCGCAGCCGCCATCTTCGATTTGGATTTTGACCTCACTATTGGCTTTAGCATTTTTGAAAACCATGGAAACGACTCCCATGATGAACATTTCGGAAATTATCGCAGCTGCTTTCTTGGATTTGGATTTTTACCTCACTATCGGCTTTAGCATCCTCGAAAACCATGAAAACGACTCCCATGATGAACATTTCGAAGATCATTGTAGCCGCCATCTTGGATTTTGATTTTGACCTTACTTTCGGCTTAAGCACCCTCGAAAACCATGAAAACGACTCCCATGAAGAAATTGATGAACAATTCGAAAATTATAGCAGCTACGATTGGGAGGGGGGGGGAGGCCAAAAAGGGGAGGCTTGGTACTTTTGCCCTACTCATGAGAGTTACTTGTAAGTTTGCTTGTCGTCACCCCTGAGTTACGCTTCACCCACTCAACCTTCGTTACGCTACGGAGGTCGCCGGCTCGCTTCGCTCGCCACCTCCCCCTTTCGCTCCACTCGGTCTCGCAGGTTTGCTCCACTCAGGACCTACCTACCACCGGAAAGCTAACGTGGCCTTTTCCCTACGCTACGCTACGCTTCGCTTTACCGCTACCTAGTT
The DNA here is from genome assembly GCA_954870645.1 of Agrotis clavis. Taxonomy (NCBI): domain Eukaryota; kingdom Metazoa; phylum Arthropoda; class Insecta; order Lepidoptera; family Noctuidae; genus Agrotis; species Agrotis clavis. Next base: position 3,593,824 of record OX940917.1, read on the forward strand.
TCCGAGATACGATGGGGGAAGGGGTGAAGAGGGGGAGAGAGGTGAGTTTTGAAAAATGATTTTGACATACGAGTACTCTGGGCCTCTTGATATAAATCTGAAAAAAAAAGGGGGAAGAGGCCCGAGGGGGGAACTTTGTAAAATGGTCTTTACTTTACCTAGCCTCCTCTACACGAATTCGTAAAAACACAGAACACGGGTCTCTTAGTTTCTGAGATACGATTGCGAGGGAGGGGGAGGCCAAAAAGGGGAGGCTTAGTACTTTTGCCCTACTCATTTACTTGTAAGTTTGCTTGTCGTCACCCCCGAGTTACGCTTCACCCACTCAACCTTCGTTACGCTACGGGGGTCGCCGGCTCGCTTCGCTCGCCACCTCCCCCCATTCGCTCCACTCGGTCTCGCAGGTTCGCTCCACTCGGGACCTACGCACCACCGGAAAGCTATCGTGAGCTTATCCCTACGCTACGCTACGCTTCGCTTTACCGCTACCTAGTTTTTCCGAGATACGATGGGGGGAGGGGTCAAGAGGGGGAAAGGGGGGAGTTTTGAAAAATGATTTTGACCGACTCTGCGTTCCTTGATATGAATCTGAAAAAAAAAATGATGCAAGTTTGTTAACTTCCGAGATCCGCCTAAAGGGGGAGAAGGGGAGCAAAGGGGGAGGGAACTTTGAAAACTGGTTTTTAGTTTTCCGAGCCACCTCTATACGAATCCGTAAAAAAACAAAACACGGCTCTCTTAGTTTCCGAGATACGAAGGGGGGAGGGGTGAAGAGGGGGAGAGGGGGGAGTTTTGAAAAATGATTTTGACTAACTCTGGGCCCCTTGATATGAATCTGAAAAAAAAAATGTTGCATGTCTGTTAACTTCCGAGATCCGCCTAAAGGGGGGAGAAGGGGGAGAAGGGGGACAAACTTTGAAAAATGGTTTTTACTTTTCCGAGCCTCCTCTATACGAATCCGTAAAAAACACAAAACACGGGTCTCTTAGTTTCCGAGATAGGATGGGGAGGGGGGAGAGGGGGGGCGAAAAGGGGAGGTTTGGGATTTTTCCCATACTCACCAGAGTTACTTGTTTACGAATCTGTCAAAATATACCCACCTTCCCCTTCACCATCTGGGAGAACAATTATGTCAATCAGTCAGTCAGTCAGTCAGTGGTAATCGAGCTTTATATAGTATAATGTGTTGCGGTAATAACAAGTATAATTTTAAATATAAAAATTATCAAAAAATTCGCTCCTTCAGCTCTCACATAGAAAAGGTGCATCGTAGTTAGATTTCGGAGATTTTAACATGATGCACCTTTTCTATGTGAGAGCTGATGGAGCGAGTTTTTTGATAATTTTTATATTTAAAATTATACTTGTTATTACCGCAACTCATATATTTATAAAGCTACAACATGTCACTGGCCTGCAAATTGCAAAAAACGTAAAAAAAATTGAATTTCGCGGGCTGGTTGGAGCATCCCCCTTAAGTGAAATACGGAAATCTTGAGTTAAGGCCTCTGTTGCTACAATTGCCATTTTGGGAACGTCGTCTGCTGACAGTTTCTGCATAGTGTTCCTACTATTCTAAACCATCAGGACAACGTTTTAACCAAAGACATAAACTATATACGAGCAATAGACGGGACATCACGAAGAAATTTGTGATCCGAAACTTTTTACCAATAGGTAAAAAATCCCTCAGTTTAGTAGTCGCGTTGCTATGCAACGCTTAGATTGTGCTACTGACGCATGGCATCAACAATTTTGTATGACAATCTTCCCAATGCCCGCTCTATAGTTTCTTTTAAATCTCTTTGGTTTTAACACTAAAAAGTTGTCGTTTTACAGTAATAATTATTTTTGTACAGCGCACCAACACGCCCGCGTCTCTATTCGCTACGTGTTAGCGTTACATGTAATGGTGTAAGCCGTTAAACCATTACATGTAACGCTCGCAGTGCCGTCCTCACGTAGAATTCGCGTTACATTACACGGTGGATTACATTACGCGTTACACCTGTCTGGACCCGGCTTTAAAGGGACTGCCAAATCGATCGCAGCGCGCGAAGTGGCCGATATGTGAATAAACTCACAGGACTCTCGGGAATGGCGTGTGTCAAGTTTAATTATGCACTACAACATTTTTATAATATACTCATAGTGTTCTGGCGAAACTGATTCTTCAGTGAATCCTGGATGCCCAAAAAAATTACAACTTTACTTTCGCATTTAAAGTTAGAAAAAACTTGTGCGTAGAGACAGAACTGTTAAAATAAATACCACCTTAATATTATGCAACCCTAGTACAATTTTTTAATGAGAATGATGTTGAGATTAACTTTAGTTTAACTTGTTCAATTATAAAAAGAACTGATGGAACTACTGGGAAAAACAATCTCACTAGTTCCATGGAACAACTACGGTGGAACTAGTGAGACGAGTTTGATTAAGTTTTATTTTCATTTGTTCCATTGTCAAAGTCCATGGAACTACTGAGAAAAAAAAACTCACTAGTTCCATGGAACTAATTGATGGTGGAACTAGTGAGAATGATCCGATTTTTTCAACTGGGGGTGGATGGCTATATTCTTAACTATGAGGAATATCGAAAAACATTGAATGGAGTCTCGACACCGAAAAACTGCTGATTATGGAAAAAAATCTCACCGTGTAAGTATTATTACACCATTCGATAGTGTTGCTAATAAGAATCAAATTCTGGGAAGTAATGATATACGGAAAACTTATGGACATAGCTGGTTTTTAAGAAATTGCTATTTTTCTATGATATTTACCTTCTACTGAGCCATAATCTATTCGAAATTATAAAAATTGATTGTTTTCTATGTTACAAATCTAATGAAGATTTGAAGTCTCAACAATTGGACTATATTCAGAAATACACAATTTCTGTGTTGAAAAATAAAGCATTATTTCACTGCCTTGACGATTGATATTTTTTTTAAACATTAACATACGTATTACGTAATGAACTATTGTTCATTACGACACGTAATACGAATGTTAATGGTTCCGTTCTCTTTGCTCGCGGTTCAAACCTAGAATCCTTCCCTTGCTCAGTTTTCAATTCAAATACTCGCGCCAAAAAACAACTATGCTGCCTTGCATAACAAATAACTATTAATATGACATGAATATACAATAGACGTACCCTTGGCATTAAACTCAAAAACATAATCTCAACTTACGATTAAATGGACGGTGGCGAACTGAGCCGGTGCCCCGCCGGCGAGCAAGCACGTGTTAGCTACGAATTTTACACGAATATGCACGAACACTTGAGTTTCGGCGGGGTCGAAAGTTTCGGCGGGGCCGAAAGTTTCGGCTATATATAGGCCGAAACCGAAACTAAGGCCGAAACTAGATTTTTTGGCCGAAACCGGCCGAAACCGAAACCGAAATTTCGGTCGGTCACTACTTCTTAAGTACTTTCATTTGGTTTATTTAATTGAATGAAAGAAAATGTGAATACCTATTTGGCAACTAGATATTTTTTGAGAAAAAAGATCTAGTTGCCAAGAATTGACAGATCTTAAGTCCCTAAATAATGGGGTCAGTAAATAAGGTACCTACTCAGGTTATCAGGTACAGTGAATAAGGCTGCTTAGACATAAAGGCTCTAAAAGTCTGACAACCAGTCTTACCATGGGGTATCGTATTACCCAGTTACTGGGTTGTGGACATCCGATAGGCAGTCGCTCCATGTAAAATACTAATATTCAGCTGCATCTGGTTCGATTAGAAGCAGATCCCAATATAGTTGGAAAACGGCTAGGCAGATGATGCATTATAAAGTCTTTTGGATTATGTACCTAATTAGTTTGATGCTTTTAATCTTATTGTTTCAGCCTTACGTGTGCGAGGGGGCTTACGTCCTTCTAGAGTACTCGCGCCTCGTGGTGTATGGCTGGATGTTCATAGAAGGCATATTCCTGAACACTCTCATCTCTGCCAACACCCTTCGGAACGAGATTCCTATCAATTATTTTTACGTAGGTGGATGGGGTGTGCCCGCTTTACTAATTGCGATTTGGGCCACTGTCGTGGGCAAGCACTATTCAGAAGAATCTATAAACACGTAAGTGAATAATTTTAAGTTTTTATTTTTCCCTTTATTTACCCTTTTCATCTATTTGAAATGTGAGAATAGCTTTAAAATTATTCACTCATTATATTTGAATACTTGTTCATTGTATTTTTTATGATTTCCTGCTTTCGATGACGCGAGGCAGCGTCTAAACAAAATAGCACTGTGTTTTGCATTATACAACATCAAAAATACATATGTTGGACATCACATTCGTAGCTGTTAGCTATAACGAGTTTACTCGTGAATAATGTAAACTTACTGCCTCTCATCGATTAATTTTCACTACGTCGTTCAACAGAAATAAAGGCTTTGCCAAACACCAAGTTCGGCGTGGTGCGACGCTAACGTGGCGTGTCCCTGGCGTGATTACTCCGTCGTCCGTCCCGCTAAACGTCGGCGCTAGCGTGGTGTTTTTGTGTGACGACTTACATACATTTTCATTGTAAGAATAGACGCCAAGAACACGCCACGTGAGGATCGCGCCACTGCTCGGTGTTTGATAAAGCCTTAAGCCTTTTTGTTGAAAGTACTCTTTTATGTAAATATTTTGTTCTAGATGCTGGTATGGGTACAACTATCTGCCCTCATACTACATCATACAAGGGCCTATACTGGCTGTAGTGTCGGTAAGTATTTTTTTTAATACCTTTGTCCCTTACACCAGGAATTTCTCATTTATCGTGATGGGTTAAAAACAACATTGAAACTCACATAAACTTGAAGGTCATAGACACAAATATTTGTTCCGTTTGGGAATAGAACTCGCGACATGCAAAACCCGCGACATCCAAAATCTGCACGTGGTCATCGACTTTTGATGCTGACTGTATCATTCACTAATTATTGTAGATCAGAATGCGGATAGCGTCAATGAAGATTTATCCTTGAAAGTCCTTAAGAAAAGCCGATTCAATTATAGTGACTAGTTACTAAGGCCTGACAGCCTTGATGGTCGGAAGCCTCCCCCTGGTGGAAATGTGTGACGCCCACAAAAATCGATCAAATGCTTTTTTAGTCAATAAATCGCTTCTTAAATACAAAAGCAAATTATACAGAATGATGGTACATATTTTGAAAAAAATAATTTGGATCGTTTAATGATTTTTTGTATAAAATATGACGTGTATTACGTACTTTATTTTTGGTATCAAGAGATGCGTAATAAAATAGCCTATTTTTCAATAAAGCAATCTTAACCGGACCATACCTCAAATGGACTCTCGAAAAAATGCAAATACTCGTAAGTTAGTTAATACGGACCATTCAAACTTTAAAAATTAAACTACCACAATTAGGAAAAGGAGAAGGATAACGCTCTCATACAAGTTTGGCCCAGCATGATCAAAAGAAAAACCATTTAGGTTAATAAGGTGTATTTAATAGCCCTGTATTTGTTTTTTAGCTCCAAATCTCGGTGATGACGAGAATAATTGTTACCGGTGTATTGGGGTTTAGTTTGTTCTGAGATTACTTCCTACAAAAAACTTACAAATAATTAAAATCTACATTGTAGAGCTCGCTTAATACAGTTTTCTGAACCACGATAAGTTATAGTTTAATGATTGGATCTCGATAGTAGATAGATAGTTTGAGATTGTTGATTAGATTACGTGCTGTGTTCCTTTACACGCCGGGGACCCCTATCACTTGGGGGTTCCTGTCACTCGGGGGCCCCTGTCATTGGGGGCCCCTGTCACTCAGGGGCCCCTGTCATCATCACTTGGGGGCCGTTAGGTCCCTGTTATTAACTACACATCATCTGCAAACGTGCATCTACGATAGTGCCTCGGGTCAATGCCAATTCTAACAGGCCAGGGTACCTATCGTAACTGATTGCTATCAGAATACTGACCATTCTATAGCGTTGCTGTCAGTTCCGTGTGTTGGCGTATCTTGTTTACTAAGGAGCTTGGTGAACAAAGCATAGCTGTTGCCGTCTTGTTGTTGTCTTAGTAACGCATTTCCGTTGCGAACAGCATACTGTATTATCAATATTCATATTCATATTAATTTATTTGCATTCTACAAGGTAACAAGATGTTAACAAAAGCTTAGAGCTAAGAGCCATTGTAGACCCTGTCAGGGCACAGCAAAAACAAGAGTATTTATAATACATACCTAATAAGGTTCTAAATCTACATTATCATAAAATTATACATGCACATTTAATAAATTTTAGCACATAAAAATAACATTAACAAAAATAAATTAGGTAGGTACTCGTATATTCTTAGGAAGTAGGTAGGTATATATATACTATATTCTTTATAATATAATGACTTATCACATAATAAGATCATATTTTCTAAAGTTACAAATTACTCGTATTACAAATATAGGATTGTTTACTTTCTATGTCTTAAGTAAAAAAGAGAATAAAGAAATATCTGTAGGTATTACAATTCTGTGGATATTTGATAAGTTTCTTTTAATTTTATACATAGTTTAAATTAACAATGCAATTAAAATCTATCAGTCAAGTATTCATTTACATTATGATAGCTTTTCTTCAATAGAAATAATTTTAATTCATTGACAAAGGTATTGTATTTATCTATATTTCTTATTTCTTCTGGTAACTTATTATATATTTTTATCGACATGACACAGGTACTAGAGGAATGCATTTTTAGTCGGGATGTAGGTATATTTAATCTATTCTTATGTCTTAAAGTAATTTCAGTTTGGATGTCTTCTCTTTTAGTGTAGAATTCCGGGTATTTACGAACGAACTTGCAAATTTCAAGAATATAAAGGCACGGTAGAGTTAAATTTTTTTGTTCCTGAAAGTGGGGCTTACAGCTGTCTATTCTGTTTGTTCAATATTGACTAAAATTCTTATAAGTTTTTTTTTGAAGGGTGATTTGTGGGTGTGTCTGTGCTATTAGCCCATAATATGACACCGTATTTTAGCCATGCGTGCCCATATGCGTAATATGTTACCAATGCTGTATTAATATCATTCTGTGGTTTTTTGATCTCTCGAAAGGCGTATGTAAATTTTGATAATTTTTGTTTTAATTTTTGTATAATTATGAGGTTTTGTAGTCCTAACAGGGTGAATTTGTCAACGGTTTCTAACTTATTATTTTTAAAAGTAAAGTTCTATTTAAAGTTTATTTTTTTGTCGCGGGTGGAATGTCATTATTTTAGTCTTATTAAAATTAATATCCAGATTGTGTTCCATCATCCAATCAGTAGTAGAGTTCAGTTTTGATTTCAATTTGTCATTAATGTTGAGACTAGTTTCGCATGAGGCAAGAATCGATATATCATCCGCAAACAAAACACAAGGTTCACTGATAATATGCTTCGGGAGGTCGTTGATGTAGACTAAAAATAGGAAGCAGCCTATTACACTGCCCTGTGGGATTGAAGCGTCTATTGGTATGTTTTCAGATTGGAACAATTCTATTTCGTTATTAGTTTTTTGATTAAAAAATTCTATTTCAACGAGTTGCTCTCTATGTTGCAGATATGATGTGAACCAGTCGTGACATTTACCTCGAATTCCTATGTTATACAGTTTATTTAATAAGATGTTGAATTGTACTTTATCATAGGCTTTCGTCATATGTAGCAGTAATCCTATTGCATACATTTTTTGGAGTCAATTATAAATCGAGGGCTTTGTGTATGTATTTATAGATTGCGAGTGTAGTAGATCGATTTTTCCTGAAGCCGTTTTGGCAGTGATATTGTATTTTTCACAATACTCGTAGACACGGTTGCACATGGCCTTTTTGAATATTTTTGATACAGTTGGTAAGAGAGCAATTGGGCGGTAGTTATTCGGGTCAGTTTTTGCGTTTTTCTTATGTAGGTACTGATTTTACAAGGGCTTTTTTTAAGAGGTTGGGAAATGCACCTTCCTCGAAAGATTGATTTACAAGTTTAAAGAATGGAAGAGTTAATTCATCAGCACATTTTCTCAGTAATGTGGGGGGAAATTCATCAACTCCATAAGCTCGACTTATTTTTTAAGTTTTTTATTAATGCATTTATCTCTAAGGATCTAAGGCTTAGAAATATAGAATTTTGTGTTGTGGATATTCTAGATGTTTCTTTTGGTTACTGCTTGACGGGCTCGAACTAATTTTCCCAGTGGAAGCAAAGAAATTATTGAAGACTAGCTTCTGCCCGCGACTTCGTACGCGGATCCTGTTGCTTATGCCAGCAGTCGGGGTCGTCAAAATCGAAGATCTGAAACGTCTGATGTACAATTCTAGGAGCCTGGGGACGGGAAAACAACGGGATGCGTGAGACGATTCCAGACGTTCCAGATCTTTCATTTTTGTAAGACAACAGGAAATGCCCATCAGACTAAACAACTCTTATAGTTTAAATCAAAATATCAATTTTTTTATTAAAAATAAACATTAATACAAATAAACCTTAAAAAATACTGATAGTCCTAAAAAATTCGATGCCTGTACAAGGTACACCTGAATCACAGGCGTGTGTTCTAATAATATGTCTACGTGGACAATTGGATCTCTTAACAATATTTAACATCAGAATGATTTTTAGAATACTGGAACAAATAGCTTAATTTATCATTACATAATATATCTAACTTACATAGAACAAAAACTAAAACATAAATAATAATAAAGTAGATACAAACTATGCCAATTACATATTATAAATTACGCAGTGTCAGCAGTCACTCAATTAACTTAAAATTACAAAAACCTCATAACAACATTATTGTGCAATGTGCATACACCAACAAATTCACCGAACGCACACAAGTTGAGTCATTATGAAACGAAAACGAATATTTCACTTTTCGGTATAATGCATTAGGTTCTTTCATAATCTATAGAATTTATAAATCTGATCTCTGCTATTTTCCGAGCAGGACATTCAGCGTCTCCCGTTTTGTGGTCACTTGGTTTTTATAGCGTAAACAAGTCGCGCATTTAGGGAAGAAATCTAATTTAGATTTCTTCTCGCATTCGGACATTGTGTGACCTAGGTTTCACCACAGTGACCGCACGTAGAGTTCACCTCTTTACAATATTTTGCTGCATGGCCGTATTGTTGGCATTTATAACACCTCGTCACTAAAGTAAAGTCCCTTACTGGACAGGACGACCAATTTATGAAAATTCGTAATTGAGACATTAGCACTTTACGTATTTTAGCTGTGATTGCAGGTCGTGGCGTCTCTCTTCCCAGATTTGTGACTTAATTTTGTCGCGGCTAAGAATGATTCCAAAGTCATCTCTGGTAACATGTCTTCTACATTTTGTTTAAAAATGCACTTGAAGACCTCACTTTCAGTCAATGAAGACGGGACACCCACAACCACGATCCGGGGTTGGCGCTTGTTGGGTTCATCAGCGTTGAGTCCAGATGTGGAAAGCTGAACTGCGTTCTTCAATTTATCAGCATCATCTTGAGTCTCGGTGCTGATAATTACGCCTCCATTTTTTGTTTTTCTGACCCTACGTACGTGCAGCTTCATTTGATCGGGCCGTATGATCTTCTGAACCAGTTCTTTTGTTTCTTCACTCGATTTGAAGGTATCTTTGGGGTAGATGGCAATCGCGCTTAAGTGATTAGGTCTCACGAAGTCATTAGATCCTCTCTTTACCATGTCGGCAAAAGAAGCATTTCCCGTAGAATTAGAGTTCTGTACCGTCTGCTTAAGGTCTGTAATATGTTCCGTCAGGTTCCGTTTTTCTTTAAGAATGTTGATCTCTTGTTCGGCGTAAATGGCTATTTGCTTGAGTGACTGATACAAGACCGCCATCTGTGATGTACCAGAGCCTATTTTACGGCAGAGATTAGAGATTTAACTTCATCTTCTGATCCGGGTTACGTTTGCTATCCGTGGCAATAGAACAAACTTCATTTAGGTGCTGCTCGATTGTTGACATCCATCTTTGAATCTCAGGTGTTGAAACAATGTACTCGGTCGTCGGTCGTGCCCGATTTGGGAGCTGGGTTTTGCGTTTGCGGAGGCGAGGCTGAGGACTGCACATCCCCCTTTGGGCTGCAGGGGTTGCTATCCATATTGTTGGCTGTCCTCAAGGTTCGGTTATCGGTCCTCATTTATGGAATCTAGGCTTCGATGATTTCCTCGCGATTCCTCTTCCAAGTGGTTGTTCTTTAACTGGTTATGCGGACGATGGCCTTCTGCTCATTCAGTCGAGTACTCGTGCTGGACTCGAGAATTTGGCTGACACTTGTCTACGATTAATATCTCAGTGGGGCGATCGAAACCGCCTGACCTTTGCACCACAAAAAACCTATCAACTCATTTTAAAGGGTGACCTTAAATCGTGGCCTAGTATTAAATTCAATAATGTTCCCGTTAAGAGAAAACAATCGGTGTGCTATCTTGGTTTAGTCTTAGAGAGGAATTTCACATTCATAGAACATATAAAAACGGTTGGTGAAAGAGCTAAAAATAACTTTTATGCCCTAACGAGAATATCTAAATCTACTTGGGGTTTGTCATTTTTAACCTTAAAAACTATTTATGGGGCTACTTACTTGGGCTGTGTGTGCTACGGGGCACCTGTTTGGGCCGATAGAGCCACCATAGGTGCGGCACGACGTAAATTGCTTCAAAGTCAGCGCTTGGCTTTGTTATTCTTAAGTAAAGCGTATAGGACCGTCAGTACTGAAGCTTTACCGGTACTTGCTGGTGTTCTACCAGTAGATCTTGAAGTGCAACGACGCGCTGCAATGTACTTTTCCGCACGGGAGACCACTGACGCTGATTTTCTACCGCAACGTGACCGTGATAAGATATCTCGATTATTCAAACCCCAGAGCGATGTCTGGGAGGATCTTTTATCCAAATGGCAAAATAGGTGGGATAATTCTATCAAGGGACGGCACCTCTACCAGTTCTTTCCATCCGTTCGTGAGCGGCTGGCTAGGACGTGGCTGGAGGTGGATCACTGTGTTGCCCAATTTCTCACCGGACATGGTAACTTTAAAAGTAAATTGTTTTCCTTCAAGCTTGTTCCCTCGCCTTTTTGTCAATGTTCGACACCTGACTGTGAATATGAACAATCAGCACATCATATTCTTTGGGAGTGTATTCTTTGGCAAA